>CM057828.1:28349153-28949153 GCA_030068075.1 Paguma larvata | reverse complement strand
CAGGTAAGGAAACAGAGATCTGAAGCTTATATGCCTTGTGAATAATACCCTGAAAATTAGCAGCAGAGCTGAACACAGAACTCAGAATACATAGCTCCCATTTTGGACTTCTCTCTCTCTCTCTCTCTCTCTCTCTCTATCTCTTTTTTTTGGGGGGGTGGGATTTAATTTTTTAGAGCAGCTTTATGTTCACAGCAAAGTTGAAAAGAAGGTACACGGATTTCCTACAGTCCCCCTTCTGCAACACATGCATAGCCTCCCCCATTTCAACATCCCTCTTCAGAGTGGTACATTTGTTATAATTGATGAACCTCTATCAACACATCATAATCAGAGTCCATAGCTTATATTACAATTTACTCTTGGTTTTATACATCCTATGGGTTTGGACACATGTATAATGGCATTTATCTCTTTTTTTATATAATAAATGCATAACCACATGTAGAAGAACAGTTCAATAGACCCTAAACAAAATACATGAGATGAATAATATGAGTAACTACAGAAAAAAAACATTGTAGATTTCTTCACCTATTTATGTCTACTTTATGGTGCCTTTTTCTTTTAATGCTTCATGAAAAGTTAAATAAGAATTATATATTTGGATTTGACTCTTTTTTAAGCCTTAGTCATCATTTGATAAGAAGATAAGAAGATATCACACTTTTGAAAAATCATCAGCGAAATATAGAGGCAGAGGAAAATATATCATTACTGCATAATTGTCAAGGGAAAAGAAATGAAAGTATATCTTCCTACAATCAAAAACATATTAAACATAAAATTAATTTTGTTTCAAAACCAAAAGAAAACAAAACACTTGAAATATTTGAAATTAAAAACTGTTGTAAAATACCTATTGAATGGAATGAACTCTACTGAAGTTTCAGCAAACTTTAAAACTAAAAACATCGTTTCAGTTTTTTAAATGTAATACACATTTGCATGGTTGTCAGAAAAATATCCACTAAAGGTTATTTTCACAATAATTTGAATAAGCAAAAACAGTCTTTCTATTTTCTTAAACTCTGATATTCAATACAGTATAAGGAACAAATATTGAGTTCCTACTAAGAGCCAGGTGTGTTAATCATTGGAATTTCAGAAATTAGGTACAAATTCCCTCAAAGAGCTCACAGTCAAGTACATACCCTCCTGCATCCTGGCATCAAGAACAGTCAGAAAAATAACAGTCATCATAGGTGTTTGGTTCATATGATTATGACGAGTGTATGTTGACTGCCTGATTGGTGTTTAATATAATGCTAGGTTCTCTGGAGTATAATAAGGAAACAGAAATGCATTGTCCCTGCATCTTATGCACCTTACCGTGGCCTTTACAATAGTATAAAAATTAGAGGAGTTGTGTTTTTTACCCCAGGTAAAGCTATCACATCTCTTTATTCCTCCCTTAATTCTTAAATATCATGACAAACTAGAAATGGATCATACACAATGAAATTTACCATGGAGATTGTCACCCTCACATTTCTTTGAGGGAAAGGGTGTCATGCTGGGAAAATCACAAATTTTCCTTAGTTTTAGTTAGTATATAATTTTACCCCTGGTCATATAACTTCCGTGTGAATTTGGGAAAGTTACTTGACTCCTCCCAGGTATTGAATGTGTATATTAGACTAACTGACTAATATTTCATCCTGTATATATTGTCTAAGTACCTATGTTTTCACAAAACTTTATAAAAATGATATGGATGCATTACATTCACTAACTTTTAGTCTCCATCTATGTAATTTGAGAATCTACGTTTTTAAGATCCATTGGTTTTTCCTCTTAAGTTTTTCTTAAATTCCCCATAAGTTTTCTCACGGTGCTAGTAAATTAATCATGGCTGCTTGGCATCTGTTCTGGGATTTTGTTCATCTCTCTTTATGTTCTATGGTATGCTCTAAAGAACTGAAAGTTCCTTTCCTTGTGCTGATTCCTAAATATTTCAAGATAAAAAGATGAGCTGCATTCCTCATTTCATATATTATACTGTGTTAGTAGGGAACACAACTCCATTATTTTCATCCCAGGGCTTACCTCAACTATTAAGGTGGCTAGGTTGGGATAATTTGAATTAAAAACTACCAGTGATTTTTGTCTTGTATCTTACTGATTTATTTCAAAAGAATGAGCTCCATCTCTGACCTCATAGTGTTCTTGGAAATTATGTGTCTAGAGCTTCCTTATTTCCTAATCCCAGAAAAGAGAAGTGCGTATTTTAAAATAGAACATTTAAAAAAATTTTTTAGTGTTTATTTATTTTGAAACTGAGAAAGACCAAGTTGGGGAGGGGCTAAGACAGTGGGAGAGAGAATCCCAAGCAGGCTCCACTCCATCAGTACAGAACCAGACCTGGGCTCGGTCTCACGGACCATGAGATCATGACCTGAGCTGAAATCAAGTGTGAGAGGCTTAACTGAGTGAGCCATCCAGGCGCCACTAAAATAGAACTGTTTTTTAATAAAACTTTCTGGAAAACCTTTACTAAACTTCTTTTCATTTTCTTGTTTCTCAAAATACGAGAAAACAGCTAATTGAAAGAAAACAATGTAAACCATTTTAGATTACCAAGGGAATAAATAAATAAAATAAAATATGTACACACACACACACACACACACACACACACACACACACAGAATCAAACGTCAATACCAAAGCCTTAGTTCTACTGGCAGTAGCCTCATTTTCAAGGCAGTTGGTCAACATAAGTAAACATGTAGAATTTCTATTACTATATTCCTTAACCATTTTCATGTAGAAAGATGGCAAGCAATATGGGGAAAACTAACAATGGGCTAGTATATTTTAGTAAGATTTTCTATAATGCAAATTTGATAACGTACCTTGAAAATATATTTTGGGGTGCCTGAGTGGCTCAGAGATTTGAGTGTCCGACTTCATTCGGCTCAGGTCATGATCTCATGATTTGTAAGTTCAAGCCCTACGTCGGACTCTGTGCTGACAGCTCGCGGAGCCTGGAGCCTGCTTCAGATTCTGTCTCCCTCTCTCTCTGCCCCTCTATGCTCATACTCTGTCTCTCTCTCAAAAATAAAAGTAAACAAAAAAATTAAAAATACATTTTTTTAGTTTAGCTAAGAACCATTTAATCATTGTTTTACTCTAGAAAAGGCATAGTCATGAGCCCTGACCTACAGTTTTGTATTCTGCTTACTAAAATGGAAAACTTGGAGTCACCCAAGTAGTAGATGTTTTGGCAAAGTAACCCCAAACTAAAAATTCTCCAGTGAATTTGCAAGTTTATACCTAACACTATCAAATGAGAAAGTAGCTTCCCTGTTGATTGTAGCCACGAAGCACATATTCATGACCAAACATTTAACAGCTATACTGACAATGCCAAACTAAAGAGAGGAGGGAGGAGGGAGAGGAAGGAAATAATCATTTATATGAATTGAAAATACAAAATGTTCCAAGCAAAAATGAGTTACATTTTGAAAGTATTTTTTCAATGTCAAAATGTTTTCTAATGGGCCAAAAAAAGATGGAAAACACTTTTACTTAACAGACATGATTAAGACTCAAATATTCCACCCATTAACATTGTCTTTCCCCACAATGCTCTCTGTTTATTACTAATTATTCTCTACTGCTCATTGTGTCCAGATGACTACATGTATAATAACGTCAGCATAAGCTTGTAATGAATATAATCATTGGTTTTCCCCTAATAGATTTGTATGAAAAACAAAAAGCCCCTCAGAAACTAAGTTTCAATGATTTCATGAAACGCTGATGCATCCACCACTCTAACCACTGGCCAGATCAGCCCGTTTGCGTCTTTGTATATCAACTTTTTATATCAACTTGCACAAGATGATACCATGGAATTACAGGATATGGAAGTATTTCCAGCATTATCAAAAAAAAAAAAAAAATTGGATTGTGGCCAGTAGTAATAAATGTAGTTTACTGAATAAAACTTTTAAGAAAAATTGATAGTACGTTCTGTGTGTCAACTACATAGAATTATTCACATTTTCCTGAGTAAGCCATATTCTCTTATGCATTCATACATCCATCGAATGGGATCTTTTTTTTTTTTTTTACCATAGAATTTTTTCTTTCCCTCTATATTTCTGAGGAACTCCTAACAATTTTTGTGTTAAATATTCCCTATATGCAACAAAACATGCTCTTATGATAATTTTTGTATGCCTCTTATGTAGTGCTCATGTTGCTGTATTCTGCTTCTTTTTGCACATTTTTATTATTAGAGTCTAAACATCTCAAGGTCATATAATCTGCCTTATTTACCTTTGTATCCCCTATTCCTAGGATTTTGCTAGTATATAGTGATCAAAATATTAACAAATCTTAAGTGTAGTAACAATAATTTACATAATACTTAGAATTTCAGAAAGTTATTTTCTCATGTATTATTTCATTTCATTTTTTAGCAACCCAATGAGATAGCTCTATGTTAACCAGATATGTGATTAACTAGAACACTGTAGTATTATTGATTCAAGTTAAATGGCTTAATAGTAATTTCTAAACTTGGCGACTGATCAAACTCACCAGAAGGTATTTCTTACAAATTAAAAGCTATCTTTTGTTTGTTTGCTTGTTTGTTTGTTTTCCTCTTACAAAAAAAACTCAGTGGTCATTCTAGGATATGTAACTATATCCATATTATATCTTTATCTTTACATATATGGGCTGCACATACTTTTCTGAATATATTTAGAGGTTATATTACCATAGGTGGATTGCTACTTCCAAAGATACATACACTTAAAATTTTGATGGATGTTGCAGATGGTTTCCAAAATTTTGTTTTGACTTGCCTTCACACCAAAGAAAGTTGAGAATTACTGATTCATTCTGTGTTTGCCTACATAGGTAATATGCAACTTTAATCTTGGGCCATCACGGTTGTGAAAATTGACATCTCGTTTCTGCTATACTGTGAGTTTGTTTAATAGTGAGGTCGAGCATCTCTTCATGTATTTATTGGGCATTTGCGTATGTGCACATGTGTGTGCCATCTGTTCATATCCTTGATCCATTTTTTCATATTGTTATTATTTTGTATATTTTTTCATAACAGCTCTAGTATCATAAGGAAATTAATCCTTTTACATGACTTCCAAATTCTACTGTTATCTTGGGAGAGTAGTTTAAACATACAGAGTATAGGCACCTCCCCTCTTCCCTCTAGCCTTAACCTGCTGAATATTTAGAAATGAGATCTAGGAATCTAAAATTTTGGAAAACATCCCCCTGGTCATTATACTGTAGCCGATCTATGGGTAGAGTTTGAAAACTACTAGCTTATATAGCAGGCATGAAATAGTTAATTACAAAAACCTGTGTTGCTAGAGAAGCTATTTTTAATAGTAACATGCAAGAAGAATCATGGAAACCATGACTTTACCCAACTGGGAATCCTTTTCTCAAGGGTGTTAATCTGGAAGTCATTTTTCCTGACAAAAGGATCATGGCTATAAAAACTCCTCTTGACATCATAGCATGGTGGAAATATAGAAACTTTCCAAGAAACAGAGCTATAAATCTATTTCTGGGGTGTCTCAGAAAGGATATTTTGTAGAGCATTTGGAAGAAGCGAGTATTCTGTGCAATGACATGGACCAAATGCAGATGCAAAGGCTGAGAATATTAGTCAATGAAAATAAGACCTGATCAGCAATAGCTGATGATAAAAGGAGCATAATTATCCTGGGTGAGAGATACTGCTGAGATCTATACTAATTCTTTCATGATGAAGGATTGATTATCGCATTATATAGTTTTATACCTGTCATATATAGTAGTAGCAGCTAAGATTTTAAGCATTTTTTCGAAATATTTTATGTATACTATCTGACTTAGTACCTATTAAGTAGCCACTCTCATCCCTTTTTTTTACAGAGGACAATTGAGCTTTAAATGGGTTAAATCGTTCGAGGTTGTTCGGATGGTAGGTGGCAGAGGTAGGCTCTGAATAGTACGGCTCAAGAGCCCATACTCAAAACTGCCACAGTTCACTTCATAAACTTTACAGTCCATTTTTCATTAATTGACATGAAGTTACTATTCCACAGGGTGGGTCTAGACTCTAGGAAATACCCCATTTTTCCTCTTCCCGTATTTTCACATTAGCCCATAAACGAGAAAATTTTGAGAAAATATAGGAAGGCAGCTTCTGTCTTTTTCTTTTTTCTTACTTGTCCCTCTCCCTAGAGGTTCCTTGAACAAGAGGAACTTGTTTCAGATCATTCTTTTCCATGTTTTCCACCTGGACCTAAAGCTGACATTGTAAGTGTACACCTCTGGGACACTTCTGTGGTTTTGCAGTTGACTGGACTTGGTGGTAGATCATGCAGGAATGATTACTGCCTCCCATTATAAGACAACGTTCCCCAGGTGGATAACTTTTAGAAAAGGAATAATGATTAACATTTGAGGATGATAAGTCATCCCATAAGAAGAGGGGTAGACTTCATTCAGTTGCGGTAGTTCATTCTCACTGGTCAGAAACTGGATTTACAGGCACTTGCTTGTTTTCTAATTTTGGCTGTTGTGCTGCCAGGGTACAGCTTTTAGTGTGACCTCAGACACAAGTTCAAGGTTGTGTTTAGCAAGAAAATTTATTCCATGGGTTAAGAAAGCTAATCCAGGACATTGAATAGGAGAGATATAGTTTGACACACAGAGAGAGAGAGATTTCTTTTCTCACCTTAGAAATCTCTTCTTAGGAAGTTTAGTGTAGAACTGGTTTTATTTCTCCAAGGATTTACTATAGCCAGCCCTGGCCATGAAAGCAGAGACAGATAATGAGCAGGCTTTGCTTTGATGTCTATTCTTCTAGGTTTTTGTATTTTGTTTTTCCTTCTGTTATTCTTCCTGCCACCTGTTTGTAAGCCAAGGTGAAGATAATTGTTATGCTACAGAAATTAGACTCTGGAATGAGAAAAGAGTAATGAAGGTTATGCAAGCTTAACAGAATTAACTGATGAGGAAGAGAAATGTTTTCAGGAGAAAACATAGAGCAGAGGTCTCTGAAGGCATAGGCTCTTTGAGTGTCAACATCGGACTAGACCAAAGAAATGTGTGGGAATTCAGGTGAGAGTACCTACTTAGATAATTACTCCTTAGTGCAGTTATGAGGGAAGCTCTGTGGTAATAGTCAATATATACAGTACTAAAAATCTAAAAATACCTCATGATCTTAATGGAGTTAGAGGTAGAAGATACAGAAGTCATAGAATTTAAGGCATTTAGCTGCTTTTTAAAAATTTTCTGTTATTATGCAGTGCTTGCCTTTTAGATGGAGTTCAGGGTCAGTTTAATTTGGAGGGCTAGAAATGCAAGACTTAAAGGTATATTTGGAAATGATGTTTCACATATGTAGAGAGACAGTCATGCAAGAAAGAAGTGCCCCAGAAGTTCTGGAGACTGGGGGTACCACCATGACAAATGTCTGCATAGTTCACAGAGAAAGGAGAGGGTTAAATGCTACAGAAGCACAGGTCAATCCATAGATGGCTTTCTGCTCTGAATGTGGGGCACAGTGTCACAAAATTTTCCCAAATGTGCTCCTACCTATAGATTATAGATTACAAATGTGTGGTTGAAATAAAGGTCTTTTTTTTTTAATGCCTTCTTGCTTTCTTTATCTGTCTGCACCCTGACTTTGTCTTGCATCTGAAATATGTGTCTGGATATATGTGTCTAGACTATACATGGGTTTTGAAGATGATTTTGCCATGGGCTAGCCTGCAAAGCCTAGATGATTGTTTGTGCATTCTAAATTTTGTGTTGAGGCATATTGGTGCTGTCATGGATCTTCTTGGCCACTTTAGCATCGTTAGGAAAAGAGAGCTTATGAAAGAGCCAAGGTTTTGATGGTTCAACTTCGAAGCTCCAAAGGTTCTACTTCCCATTTCTGGAGGTGAGGGCAGGGAAAAAGTTCATACTGTAACACTGATAAAAGGAGTACTGATTCTATTCAAGTGTCCAAAATAAAACTTTTTACTAATAATGTGCTTTTTATCTTCATTTAGTTTCTTTTTGTATATTTTTCAAAAGGGTGGCACTCAGGATTTGGAGGATTGGTGAATCACTCTCAATTAACACTTTTCCTGTCCTTTAAAAGTCACTCTTAAAGAACCCATCAAGATCCAGATGCAAAGTGTCACAAATTGTATAATTCCATTTATACAAATTGTCCAGAAAGAGCAAATCTGCTGAGATAGAAGGCAGATTAATGGTTGTTTTAGGCTGAGGGTGAGAATGGGTGTGACTGGAAATGGGCACAAGGTTTCTTTTTGGAATCATGGAAAAGTTCCAAAATTAGATGGTAATTTGCCGGAGTCGTTCCTTGTTCTGGCGAATCTAGGGGTCCACGAAGGACGGACGGTCAGGCGAAATGAAGTGAGAGAGCCACGAGTGAGATGGAATCTGATGACCAAGCAGGCAGCCCTGGCAATTCTGGCATCTCTGCCATTCTGATGTCTCTATTCTGGCATCTCTGCCCTGCTGGTCTCAGTGTCTTTATTTAAAAGGTAGTGAGTTACATTACAACAATGAGTGACATTCCATAGTTTGATCTCTTTAACAATAATCCCTTTTTACCAGCAAGGTGGCAACTTCCTTAATCTTGTATGTTGGTTTCAGGATAATTAACATATAAATGTAGGGTGGGGGGAGATAACAGGGTGTTTCCTTAAGGCCTTAATGTTAATTATCTGTAAACAGGAGAAATCAGGGCGTTGTTTTGAGGATTATACTTCCAACTACAATGGGGGAGGTGCAACCCATCTCCAGGATGCAACTTTAAGGTTACTTCTCAACCTGTGAGCCTAAAACGGCTCCCAGCAGTAATTGTTACACAACGCTGTCAATTCAGTACAGATCATTGAACAGTACACTGAAAATGAGTGAATTATGTGGTATGCAAATAAAACTTCTTTAAAAAATAATAAAAACAAACAAAACCCCAGAATTCATTAAGGAGTACTATAAACGAATATCTGAGCCTGGGGATCCCAATTAAAAACTGTTGGTAAAATACTGGTTTCTAAGGTGGGCAGACCAGATAAGCAGTATTCCTTTTGCTAAGATTTTTCTTGAATGAGTGTTGTACATGTTATTCCAGCATGCGTTGTACAAGAGCCTAAAACGAGGAAGCATAGGTTTTACCTTGTGTCCCATAGCAAAGGCAAAACATAGAACACTCAGGGCTATGTAAATACCTCTTGATAAGCACTACAGGACCTTTTCAGCTGTATTTTATGACTAAGAATTTTGAATATATGTGCTGTGACTTATTTTCTTAACTACAATATATATTATTTGTTTACTAAAAAAATATATTCATTTTCCTAAGACTTCTTGCTGGATACAAGAGCTATCATTGCAGGTAAAATTCTGTAAGCCCTTCAGGAAAATCAATCTGGTCAGCACTGTGCTCCACACATTGTTTTTCTTGGGCAGCATAAAACCTTTTGTTCAATGAAGTAGTCTACATGCAGATTGGTAACCATTATCTGCCGAAATATATAGAACAATTTGATCTGAAGTTTTAAAGCACAATTGAATATATATAAAAAAAAATGGTGATTTTATGAATCGGTAAAAAATCTCAGTTAATGAAGTTTGCTTCTGTGCTTTGTAATGATTTTAACTGCATCGAACTCAGAGGAAGTAAGCTTTTGCCTGCATTCTACAGATATCAAAGCAACAGTAGATTAGTCTGTGGAATTTAAAAACATGGGTCAGACCCTGGTTTATTAAAAGACAGTAAGTTTCATTCTTTAGAGTTATATTAGGAATAAAACAAAATGAAAACTCACATGGGTACTTTGATTAGTCAAATCCTTATCACTGTGTTTAAATGCAGGTTGCACAGGGCAGGCAGAAATCTCAGTAAGGTAGTTACGCATCAAGGAAACGTTTTGGTTCACACACCTGAATCGTTTCCAAGGATAGGTAGACAGTGGCAACCTGTGCCACGTGGCAGGGACTTTCAGAGAACTTTTAGGAAAGGAATGGATGGAATGAACACTGCAAGAGCTGAAGACTCTCAACTGACTACAGAGCTGCGACCTGATAGAAAAGACCTGGAGTGTGGACAGATTCTAGAATGATACAGTCGTCCAGGAATATAAAATTTGCTTCCTTTAGGAATTCATCATTAATTATTATCATTGCTGTTGTTGTTTTTCACTGTCATAAATGATGTCACTGTTTTCACTTCCATGTATGAGGAGCTGTGGTGCCTGTCTTTCATTTCTCCCAAAGTATTCTCCGATTATGTATGTGTTGTGCACGTATGTACATGTGAATGTATGTGTTTTATAAATGGTCTGATTCCTGCATATTGGTTTTTAATGTATAGAATAGTATAGAATAGCAAATTTAGTAATAGAAAAGGGCAGTTTTAAAGAAGATTCCAAATCATTTCTTTATCAATATTTTTAACATTTGAGTAACTTAAAACTTACTTAAAAATATGAACAGGGGCACCTGAGTGGCTCAGTCAGTTGAGCGTCTGACTTCGGCTCGGGTCATGATCTCATGGCTTGTGAGTTCGAGCCCTGCATTGGGGTCTGTGCTGACAGCTCAGAGCCTGGAGCCTGCTTCCAATTCTGTGTCTCCCTCTCTCTCTGCCCCTCTCCCATTTGTGCTTTGTCTCTCTCTGTCTCTCAAAAATAAATGTTAAAAATATATTTGTAATTTAAAAAAATATGGACACTATTACTCTCCTCATAGCATGTGTGAAACATTTAGAAATCCCCTGTGAAAAAGTGTTCTCTAATGGTTATGCATGATACAACTGTATCTGGTGAGATATATCATATGAAGAATCTTGGCTAAGGTTTCTCTAGCACCAAAATTTTCTTTTTTGGTGTTCCTAAGTATCAGTCAGTTTTCTCAAACTTGCTTGATGGCTGTCAGAGCACCCTTTCAAATCATAGATGAGAACTCAGCCCTCATTCCTCAGGATTCGGGAAAATTTTGAGGTTCAGTACTCCAAGCCTACATCCTAAACCTATTTACCCACTTGAATAATTCACCTTTGCCTGGTTACTACATTGAGTAGTTATTTGGATTATGTACTTGCCTTGCATTTCCACTTTCATCTGTGGGAAGTGTATTTTGTATTTTCCTTGGCTTTATCTTCTGGGGTTGGAGAATTCTAAGCCAGTCAGATTGCCTAGTCTAGCTTCCAGAACTTCATCTGAATTCAGAACTTTGACCATTAGCTTTCTTATGGGGGAGCTGTTTGAAGAGACAACACAGCTATAGGGCAAAACAGGAGGGGAAATAATCAGCCTAGAAGTTTATCTACTAATTCTTTAGAAGTAATTCACTGAAGCAGAATGTTAACCAGGAGATCTGATCTTCCCACAGACCCTGATAAAATAATATGGTTTACATGGTAGTATTTCTGTGAATACCACTTTAGCTGACATATTCCAGTCTACCATTAATGTTTCCTATTGTACCAGGGAAGTACAGCAAAGTGAGAAAATACAACTTGGCCATACTTGGAAGTCCTATAAAAAATACCATCAGATCTTTGTCTTTAACAATGAACATACCAAATGATTATTAACAAACAAGCTACTGGATTTATTCTAGAAGGACATCAGACAATGGAGAGATTATCAGAATTAAACTTCAAGATAAGAGAACAGAATGCAAATATGGCCATATTGAGCAGGAAGAAGGGGAACAGTTAAGTTTTTAAATGAGATGGATCAGTTACTGAATATTTGTCATTTTAACAAAAATAGACTTCATATTTGACCCTAAAATCTGAGACTGAATTTATTTATTTTATTAACATTTTTATTTATTTTTGAGAGACAGAAAGAGACAGAGCATGAGCCGGGTAGGGATAGAGAGAGGGAGAAACAGAATTCAAAGCAGGCTCCAGGCTCTGAGCTGTCAGCACAGAGTCTGGCACGGGACTCAAACTCACAAACTGTGAGATCATGACCTGAACCGAAGTCAGATACTCAACCGACTGAGCCACCCATTCAGGTGCCCATGAGACTGAATTTAAAAACTATTAAATGTTGACTATTTCCCACCACTGCCTTTATCATGCAGAATCCATCACCTGTAGTCGTAGAAACTTAATATAAACCAGAAGCAGTGGGTCATTTGTTGTTTCCTGAATTAATCCTTATTCTCTCCTTTCTCTCACTTTCCTTCAATGATGGCTCACATGACAGCTTTGCTTTGTGGCCAGTTCCCCATCTGGACTTGGCTTTGCTTTCAGTTAAAATTCTTTAGGTCTAGATTTGTTTCTTGGACATGGTACTTCCTTGGATCTGACAGTTATTTTTGTCTGTGGGGTTTGGTCAGGAATGATGCAGTGCTATTCTTAGTCTTCTCTTATTTATAACAATTTTAGGCAATTCTTCCATATATTGTCCTTCATATTAGGAAGTAAAATCAGTCATGTATCTAAGTCTGAAGATGACCCCACAGAGAGACAGCTAATGACCATTTCCTACTTCCCAGCCTGTCCCCACACTCTCTGTACATGAAGGAAAGTAGACCAGACTGCAGGAGTAATAATAATTACATTTAACAAGTGCTTGCTTCATGCCAGATATCATCTTCTTTAATCTTCAAAATAATCATGGGGTGTGTTGTTCCATATTTTTGGATTTTGGTTCTGCCAGATATTTGGAGATATTCCTCTGGAATCAAGGAGTTCATAAGAGTAGGAAATGGAATAAGGAAGAAATTTGCCTGGGGATAGGATAGCAATCTTAACATGTAGAGATTAAGCTGGGAATTTTATACAAAAAAAAAAAATCCTCGTGTCCCTATATATTTGCATTTTCAGTTCCTGATTAGCAATCTGCCTCTCATAGGAGCATTCATCCTTCTTATATGTTTAATATAAACTAATTTTGAAATGTATAAACATTCACTCTCAGGAAATTTTGAGTGGTAATAAATAGATCCCTTTTTATTTGCTTAAAGCAAACAAAATCTTCATATTTATTATGATGAGTAGCATTCTTCAAGACTATATAACAGTGGATTCGGGATGTCTAAATTTGGAATCAGAAGCTGAAAAGATCAAAATTATTTTGAAAGGAAAAGAAAAAGACTAGGAGGGTTGAGACACACACTAGAGGAGGTCTAGAGGGCGACTCCGCAGCTAAGAAAAGAGGTTTGGAAAAACCTCTTAGTGAATTTTTCCAAGTAAAAGGTATGCTGTGTATATTTCTCCTCTGTCTTTTCTTTGAAATCTTGAATAAGATTTCTTTGATTCTCCACAATAAATGAAAATCCCTGTTTGGTTTTGCTTCAAGGATTGGCATGGAGTGAAAATATTCTACGAGCGGTCAATTCAAGATATGGATTTAGATCCTTGAGAGTTAGTCAGATTTCAGCAAGAGGGTAGTAGTTGATGTCAGTGATAAATGATGGTACTTAGAGCTTGGAGAAGAGGAGGAGAGGTGAAGAAAGTTCTCCTAGTAGAGACCTGCACATACTTCGCAATAAAAATGATTCTTTCTAATTACATATTTAAATCTAACTATTTTGGTTTCAATATATAAGTTAAACAGTACCCAGGAGCTTTTCTTTATTCCATTTTTAGCTCCCCACATGCCAACAGGATTTACATAATAAACAGAAATCACTGCCTACTGTGATATTGTGCTAAAATAAGAAATCTGTGTTTGGTTCATGTCCCTGGATCTTAGCACAGAATTTCTAAGACCCTTGGAATCTTTGGAGTGCTAAGAGTGTCCCTTTGAATGCTAATGAGATAACAAGTGGCTGGGGTCCCAAGACAGCTTCAAAATTGGGGCTGGCCAGAAAAATAAAGGCATAAGATTAGAGGGTTGGAACTTTCAGTCCCACCCACCAACTTTTGTGGAGGGGAAAGAGACTGGAGATTGACATATTTACCAATTGCCAATGTTTTAATTTTGCCAATGATTTAATCCTGCCAAATGATTTAATCCTAAATAATGAAGACTCCATAGCAACCCTATAAATGGGGATTTGAGAGCTTCCATGTTGGTGAATGTATCCGTGTGCTGAGAAAATGGTCTACCCCAATTCTCTGGAGATAGAAACTCCTATACTCAGGACCCTTCTAGACCTCACCCAATGTATCTCTTTAGCTGGATGTTAATTTATATTCTTTGTACTATCTTTTATTATAAACAAGTAAATGTCAGTAAATATTTTCTTGAATTCTGTGAGGCATTATAGCAAATTATCAAAATTGAGGAAGAGATTTCAAGGACTCCCAATTTATAACCAGTTGGTCAGAACTTTAGGTGACAACCTAGGATGTGTTACAGGCATTTGAAGTGTGGAAAGTCTTATGAGACTGAGCCCTTAACCTGTCAGGTCTGCGCTAACTCTGGGTAATGTCAGAATTAAATTGTAGAGCATTCACGTGGTATTCAGAGTTGGAGAACTGGTGTGTGGGAAAAAACCCACACATATGGTGATAGAAATGTGAGTACATTAATGAGTTTTCATTTACCTTTCAATAGGCTTTCAGTCATTTCAAGCAGTCATATATAATTCCTTCTACTCAAAATTCTCTAATAAAACTCTTTTTGGTATGTTGCACTTGTCTTCTTGGTGTTTGGCCAGGCAAGAGAAACCATTTAAAGCATCAATTAAGAGTGTGTTAAATATTCTACTAGTTTTCTTGGACAGTCCTTAAATGAGGCACAGCAAAGGGGTGCATGTGTGTGTGTGTGTTTGTGTGTGTGTGAAAGAGAATCTAGTGGATGAATGTGTATTTGGAATTTAACCTCTAAATATATAACATGCATATAATATATATGAGATATATATAATAATGTATACAGCATTATAATTTAATATACTTCATGCCAAGCTATTGCTAAATTTATGAAGTAATACACTTTGAGGACATGTCAGGCAACACAGTGTAGTTTAAAAATGGAACTGTGGAACAAGGGTCCACATTTGTGATACATAGAGCTTTTCTGTCTATAGTATAGATGCTGTTTCACAACAATAAAAACTGCTCTGTGTGTGTATGTGTGTGCGTGCATGTGTGCGTGTGTGTATGTGTGTGTGTATGACCTAGTCAATACAAGTACAGTGAAGTGTGGCCAAGATGTAGAGTTGTTTAAGGCTTAATAGAATAATTTGCTGATCTCACTATACTGCAAGATTGAAATGTAATTGTTGGGGTTGGTCCTAGAGCTGGACTGTTTGAGTTTAGCCCAGGCTCTTCTACCTACTACCTTAGTGGAAACTGGCCTTGGGAAAGTTACTTGGCTTGCTCTTCTTTAGTTCCTGAATAGGTAAAATGAAGAGAATGCCTTAGTCTGCCTCATAGAGTTTTCTGAGAAGCTTACGTGAGTCAACATCTATAAAAGTGCTTAGCATGGTAACATCATAAATACACAATAAATATTATCTACTATTATCTGTTCTCCAGAGTAGTGAGATCTGAAAGTACAAGCTATTGCTCTGAAACTGCTTTGGGAGCTATCTCAGCTCTATCTTCTTCGGTGCCAGCAATGACAGAAATAAGCCTCAGATATGAAGCTGTAACGTACATCCCTCAATCTAACCCTGAGTCCACTGTAATCCCACCTTGTAGAACAAGTATGGCATCACAGAGCTAAGGAATGTGGATGTGGTGTGGGATATGCATATACATAGGGCTGAAGACATAGTCTGTTTCACTTTGGACAAGTACCCAAATTCATGAACATAACTTTGGGTTAGGTCTAAGTTTCTTCCTATGGCAAAAGGCTGTTTATTTATTTTCCTATAAAAAAATAAAAGAACAAACAACTATTATGGCCAGAGTTTAGCTGGCTAATTGTATCATGGGCTATAATAAATACCCCAAACTGACAGGATCATAATGATCATAGAACTGGTTCCATTTGTTGTGCATAAGTGAAAACTGAGAGGTCATAAGAGATCTGTCCTTTCACCCCTAGTGAGAACTAGATTTCCTGGCTACTGGTTCAATGGGTTTCAGGTACCCCAGAAACAGAGCTAGTTTGTTCTCAGGTGTTTACAATCTAATTGAATAAATAAGTGTTAAGGATATATTTTTATAAGGTAAAATCCCAATTCATACAAATGTGTATCAAAGAGTATATCAGAGATTATTTTGAACTTATTAACGAGAAAACCACAACAGTGTAAAAAACTGGTTCAACAGAGAATTAAAGAATATCACATATATACAATTAAGAATGCTGAAAAAAATGTGCTATTTGATAAAAAGTAGGTGTCTTTACTGGAGATGTAATCAGTTACACTTCAAAAGACAACACCTATTGCATTTATATGGATGGGAGCCATTTACATCACCATAAGCCCTCCCTATGTTAAGTTCTATCTCAACAATGATGAAGACTTTCTGTCAAAGACAATGAAAGATGCAGGTGGTCATCAAGTGAGATAGCCCCCAAGGCTTTTCTAAGGACACTGTTTGGATTGAATTATGCTTCTATCCAACCATTCATATGTCGAATTCCTAACCCCCAGTACCTCAGAATGTGACCTTGTTTGGAGGTGGGGTCTTTACATGAGTAATTAAATGAAAATGAGTTCATTAGGGTGTGTCCCCATCCAATATGACTGGTGTTCTCATAATTTGGACACAAACACAAATAGAGGGAAGACTATGTGAAGACACAGGGAGAAGACAGCCCAGCATCTGACTCTTGATTTCAGCTCAGGTCAGATCTCATAGTTGGTGAGTTCCAGCCCTATTGGGAGCCATCTTGGGCTCACAGGTTGTGAGACACCTCCCTGTGTGGAAAGGCAGTCGCAGCAAAGCTCCTGCCAATCAAATGGTGCCCAGTCTTATCTCCTTCTAAATAATTTTTCAGGCTTGGATTTCTAGAGCTGCTCTTCCTGGCCCCAAGGAATGTAATGCTCTATTGTTTTATGGCATTTAAATAAAAAGGAGGGACCTGGAGCACGATGCTTTGATGGATTACATCTGAATGAGAGTAGCCTGACCAGAAGTAATCTTAAAGTTGCGTCTTGGGGATGGGTTGCACAGATTAATAGCAGTTATGAGCTGGCTGGATATTGCTGTGACTTGTGTAAATGTTGGGCCCCTATTATGTAAGTTCACTCATTCACAAGCAAAGGACAAGCATTAGGAATTCTGTCCTTGCCAGATGGGTGGCACCTCCCCCATTGTAGTTGGAAGAATAGGTAGAATGACTCCTGGCCGGTTTATAGATAATTAACATAAAGCCTCAAGGTAACACCCTGTTCTCTCCCCCTGCCTTAAAATTATATACTAATTAACTTGAAAACAACTTACAAGATTGAGGAAATCGCTGCTTTGCTGAGAAAAACACATTGTTGTTCAAATTATGCTTACTGATGGGATGTCACTCATTGCTGTAATGCCACTTACTACCTTTAAATAAAATACTGGGATCCGTAGAGCAGAGACACACACATGCACCTGCCTGGTTCCAGAAACCATGCAGTTCTCCTGAGTTGTTCATCCATGCCAACACCTTTCCTCCTTCAGAAGATTCCTGGACATGCCGGAGCTGGACTCCAGCACAGCCTGTCAGGCTCTGCTCTGACAGACCAGAACCCACTTGGAATTCTGTCTCCCTCTCTCTTTGCCCCTCCCCTGCTTTTCTCTCTCTCTCTCTCTCTATCTCTCTCTCTCTTTCAAAATAAATAAACATTTTTAAAGAAAAGAGTAACCAAAGCTTTAATCTCTCAAATTTTTAGTGCTCAGAACTATGAGACACTGAGGGTTGTTTTGTTCTTGTTGTTTAAGCCACTCAGGTTTTGGTACTTTGTTATGACAGCCCTAGCAAATGAATACAGATGCTCAGTAATCCTTGTCTATTTCAAAGTGCTGTGCAAGAAATAATTATACATAACAATAATATAAGGCTAAGAGTGGCAGTGGTAAATGCTATAAGACATACACAAAGGGCCAATTTGCTTGTATATGTAGCTCTGATAGTACATATAGTCTTACTGTGAATATTACTGAAAATGATCCAAAACAATTACTATTGTCTATTTCTAATTTACTTTGATAATATTTTTATCTAATAATTGATGAGCATTATTCTACAGACTTTCACATTTTTCATTTAATCATACCCTTATCTCTGAGAGGTAGAAGAGATTTATCCAGATTTTCCAAAAGGGAGTCCGAATCTTAGGAAAATTAAATGGCTTTTGCTAAATAGAGAAACTTAGCACATGATAAAACCAAATGGTAACTTTAATATGTCAACTTTAAGTTCTATCACGTGACCTTATGTTGAAATCAGCACAAACAATATAGGCAACATGGTGGGAGCAGGCACTAGAGCAAGTTAAGGGATGGACCAGGTCGATATGTTGCATTGACTATCTATTGTGCTATATACTTAAAAAAATATTGGGGACACTGTCAAAGAAGACCACAGCTGCTATCCAAGGAAACATTGAGATTCGGAATGGATCTGTAGTCTACTCCTACAGACCCCATTTGTAAATACTTGATTATAATGAATAGGAAGTGTAGAGAAAGGACCATTCCAAACTTTGTTATTTTCAAGTTTCATTGTTATTACCACTGGCACATCCCAAGTCAGGAATTTAGCTTTGTAAACATCTGTTGTAAATCTTAAACTTGTTTTCATGGCTTAGGAAACTCAACTCCTTTTACATATTCTCTCACTTTCTTATTTTGACTGGAGAGGGGGTGGAGGAGAGAGAGAGAGAATCCCAAGCAGGCTCCACACTCAGCATGCAACCCGAAGTGGGGCTCGATCCCATGACCCTGGGATCATGACCTGAGCCAAAATCAAGTGTCAGGTTCTGAACTGACTGAACCACCCAGATGTCGCTATTCTCTTACTTTCTTAATGGTAGGAACTGAGTGAAACATATGAAGGTCTGAAACTTTACCTTTTGTAAAGACCAGTCTCAATTTGCTTAATTCTATTTTCTCTCTGCTTTGCTTTAGCTCCTAGCCTTTTAAATTGTTCCATTCATCCTTGCCCAGCTGCTTGTGATAGTGAATGCCAATTTTGGTCATTTGCATCAATAGGAATGCATTATATAATTTTTGAAGTTTGAGGAGAAGCCATAGGGAAATCAGAACAAGTCAAAAGTGTCAGGGCAGGTCTTTGGAGATCAGGCAGAAATACCAAGGCCAAGTGAAATTACAGGAAGAACTTGTTAAACTATGAAAACAACACAAAAGAAGTGCTCTTAAGTGACCTCAAGGCAGAAGACTTAGAGGTTTCAAAAACCAGTGGACTAGAAGGCATGACCCTGGGGAAGGGGTAGAGCTGAACTAGATTCTTCGAATAGGACTCATGATTCTCTGCATACTTCAGGTTGAATTCTGGTAGTATAAAAATAGAAATAGTGTGAGGAAAACAAATTGCCTCTGCAGATGCAAAGGGCTTGAAAAGTACCTAGCACAATTCAAAATTATAAGGTGGGGTAGAGAGAAAATAAGATTTAGAGCCAAAAGACTCAAATTAAAATCCCAGATCTGCCTCTCGCTAGCTGTATTTCTGAAAGCCAGATTACAACTCTGAGATACAGTTTTTGTCATTTTGATAAAATGGACATTTTATGCCAAGTAGTTTATGTAATGAGATCATAGGTTGTTTTAAGAATAAAATGAGACAATTTAAACAAAAGTAATTTGTTGAGTACCTTACACATTTGGTTTTTATTATTAATCATAATATTTTGGATATGTGACATCAAAGTTTTTGGCAGTGTGTTTTTTTAGGTGATAAATTTGTTATTATTAATAATAAAATCATTAATAAAACTAGCTCTCTTTTCCTTTCTTATTCCAACTGTAAAACAAAGAAACAGAACATAAAAACTGAATGACGTATCCTAAGTCACTGACTTTTCTGGCTATGTTAGAATCTACTTTAATAAAAAAATGCATATACTCATTTCTTTTTTCTATTTAAGTATACTTGATACTGTATATACTCATTTCTGCCTTGTATTGAGTTTAGTGACTAAAAATGAAACGAATAACATGTAAGAAAAGCTAACTATGTTTTCTCTCTCCTGGTACCTCATGTTTATAATATCTAATTCTGCTGGTGACCTATAACATATAACAGTTCTCCATCCTTTTATTTCCAGTGTAGATGCTGAGACTGAAGGCTTAAATAACTGGCCCCAAAAGACCCTGCCCAAAGATGTGAAGGATGTGATCTAAGTAGAATAAGAATGGGAAGGTTAAAAAAAAGCAAGATTAACAAAAATTAAAGAGGGTAATATCACATTTCCAAGAACTATATCGGTGATTTCAGTGATCTTGAGGTCAAACTTGAATAATAGCCAGAAATGCATAATAACAAAAATATGCAGTGAATTAAGAGATGACAGAATATAAATGACTATATTATTGAAATAACCAGCAATTTATTATTGAGTCACATATTCTTAAGGGAAAATACATCTACACAATGCATTGTTGCTAGAGGTCAAGGGAAATTTTGTATGTCCTCTAAAAGTAGACAATAAAAAGAGCAGTTTCTCCCAGTTGTGTTAGTATGAGAGAGCAACCAGACAAACACGATTCTCATGGTGGTAGTGATGAGGCAGCAGGGGGCATTACCATGGAAGGCGTCATCCTGTATCAGAATAGCCTAAGGATATTCTATACAGACGTCTTTTATTTCTTACTCCCTCATCTCCCTCATCCTTTTCTTCTGTCCATTACACTTTAGAGGCTATGCCAGAAATGGTGACAAGTCCCCACTACTGCAGTACTGACTTACTGTGTCCAGACACTGTTGGGCTCTTACATATTATACAAATCAATGCATGTGAGGCCAGCTCTCACCCTAAACAAAGGCATCCCTATCAGGTGTGACATAGAGTAACTTTCAGAAGCCAAAGGCAAAGGTCAAACCTTTTTTTTCAGGGAGAAGCCAAATTCTTTACTACATACTGATCATACTGATCAACCTTCATTTTAAATATTCTGATTGCTGGTCTCTCTGTATGGAAAGCTCTTCTAGCTACTATTACTGTCTTATGCTCCAGGTTGTAGCTCAATCAATCATCAGCTCTCAGGAAGGGCATTCTTTGCCTGCCATTATATAAAGAAGATTCTCCCTATGCTATCTCATGTGTATTGTCATTATTCATCACTGGTTTATTTCCTTCATACCAATTATTTGTCTCATTATTTATTGTCAGAATTGTGACTAAAGTGTAAGCACAATAGGGGCAGGGACGTGTTTTTTGCTTTCTATTAGTCTCATATAATTAGAATAGTATTAAGGGACCTACTGACATTCTGTATATTGTTATTAAATAGGTACTTATTATAATATAATGAAAAGCAGAGATTAAAGAGTTTCTTAAGTTTGAATCAGCTTCAGTGCTTTCTAGCTATATGGCCTACTTGAAATCTCTATGCCTCCATTTTTTCATTCATAAAATGGGAATGACAGTGGTGAGCATCTTACAGAGTAATTGTAAGATTTAGGTAAACTAATATGTATAAAGTCTTTTAAAGAGTCTCTGGTAAATAATTCACATTTTAATGTATGAATGAAAAGAATGGTGTTTAGAAGAGTGTATATCCACAGGCAAAAGAACAAATTTGAACCCTTATACCACATATAAAAATTAACTAAAAATTCTCATATTTAGGATTAAAGACCTAAATATGTCTTTGTGTGTGTGTGCGTGTGTGTGTGTAGGTGGGTGGGTGTGTATGCATTGCCCATTGGGCTAATACACTCATATGCCCACTTGGGATACCTTGAGCATCAGCAGTAAGGATAATAACTGAAATTAATTAATTATAAATAAAATTTAAATCAATGGGTTATATTGATACTCAAAAAATAAGAAAAGAAAATATAGTCGCCTTTAGAAAATGCAAAGGAATCAACTGATTATTTGGAGAATTGGTGAACAAAGTGAAAGGTTTCTGAAATTTCTCTAATAACATTGTACTGTAAAATACCAGAAGTAAAGGATAGCAAATGAGTTGTTTGATCTGATTTTCAGCGTGCTTTTTCTCAACGTGTATCTCATAGGAATGTAATAAAAAAGAAAGAAAAAAAAGTGAGGCACTCCTGTAACCAGCATGTAATAGTGCATACTGCAGGAAACATTAGCTCACCTTGTCTTTTCTCCTTTTTTTTTTCCCTCAAATTATTGTTTTGCTATAAAACACCATTAAGAAATTAATTATGATTAAATTTGGCATAGGGGAAATATTCTTGAAGCAGTAGCCAAAGGATATGTGTTCTGTTTTCATTCGCTTGTGGGTTGTACGACTTTGGTCAGGTCACCACTTACTTGAGCCTCAGTGATCTGCTGATAACACAGAGATCACAATCTTTTCTTTAGTTGTCTGATTGTTTAGGGGGAGAAGTTAAGTGATATTTGTGAAATCTTATTGTAGAACTGTATAGATAGTCTTCAACTGACAGTTCCTTTTTGCTTTTTTTGCAATTATTAAAGGTGTTTATCTAGGGTGGTCATAAGTCTTATTGTGCCTTTGCAAGATAGGAACACCACAAAATGACATATTTAAAGCCCACCATAGGACACTAATATTTTATTTTAGGCTATAACTCATTAGAAAGTTGCTATTTATCAATTAGGGCTGTGAATGTGAGGGAGAATGATAATGGAAGAACATGAACAACTCATTTTAATAGACTTTATCATCACGGCATACTTAAATTTAAGTAGAACAGATCAGGGCTAGTTTCCATGTTTCTATCCACGTGAGTATAAAACTACTTTTCATAATATTTCTTAACAGTTATTTTCAGTTGGTCATCTCTGCCTAATACATCATTTGCAGGAGGTAAACAACTTTTGAAATAGGGTAAAAAGGAAAAGCTTATTAAATGCTATAGATGAGAACATTCATATGGAAATGTGAAAATTAGTTGAATCCCACTTGGCAATTGCAGTACTAAAGTGAGCAAAAGCATCATGACCCATCTGTCATCATCCATAATGACTAATACTATGTTTCAGGTACTGTATATAAAGCAATTACCATGCAATTAGCTGTGTTCTCTTTCATTTAGTAGGTACCCTCCTGCGTTAAAGCAACTTTATTCCTAACATTATTGTCAAAGATCCATTAGAGTTTCTGATTAAAAAGTACCTTCAGGTTGAAACATGGTAGTTAAGGTTTCAGCTTGAGATAATTTTCTTTCTGTGAGTCTTTTAAACCTCAGCAATACAAATTATGTGGCTTTAAAATTATGTACGAGTTCAAACACCTTTCAGAAGTCATTAATAACTTCCAAAATGAAAATAGCTTGTTTCTTAGCATAAAATTGGCAAACATACTGGACAGTTTTGTATAGTCTTAACTCTTAGAGCAGCAAGAACAGTTTTTGTCCTTGGCACAAAAACAGACACTTATATCAATGGAACACAATAGAGAACCCAGAAATGGACCCACAAACATATGGCCAACTAATCTTTTTCAAAGCAGGAAAGAATATCAAATAGAATAAAGACAGTCTCTTCAGCAAGCGAAATGGGAAAACTAGACCATGACATGCAGAAAAATGAAAAGTTCTTACACCATACACAAAAATAAACTCAAAATGGATGAAAGACCTAAATGTAATACAGGAAGCCATCAAAATCCTAGAGGAAAAAGCAGGCAAAAACCTTTTGACCTTGGTCACAGAAACTTCTTACTCAACACGTCTCTAGAGGCAAAGGAAACAAAAGCAAAAATGAACTATTGGGACCTCGTCAAAATAAAAATCTTCTGCATAGTGAAGAAAACAATCAGAAAAACTAAAAGGCAACCGACAGAATGGGAGAAGATATTTGCAAATAACATATCAGATAAAGGGTTAATATCCAAAATCTATAAAGAATTTATCAAACTCAACACCCCCAAAAATGAATAATTCAGTTAAGAAATGGGCAAAAGACATGAATAGACACTTCTCCAAAGAAGACCTCCAGATGGCCAACTGACACATGAAAAGATGCTCAACAGCACTCCTCATCAGGGAAATACAAATCAAAACCACAATGAGATACAATCTCACACCTGTCAGAATGGCTAACATTAACAACTCAGGCAACAACAGATGTTGGTGAGGATGCAGATAAAGAGGATCTCTTTTGCATTGCTGGTGGGAATGCAATCTGGTGCGGCCACTCTGGAAGACAGTTGGAGGTTCCTCAAAAAACTAAAACTATAACTACCCTATGACCCAGCAACTGCACTACTAGGTATTTATCCAAGGGATACAGGTGTGCTGTTTCAAAGGGGCACATTCACCCCAGTGTTTATAGCAGCTCTATCGACAATAGCCAAAGTATGGAAAGAGCCCAAATGTCCATTGATGCATGAATGGATAAAGAAGATGTGGTGTGTATATATGTATATATACACACAATGTATATATGTATGTATATATATACACGACGGTGTATTACATGGCAATCAAAAAGAATGAAAGAAAGAATATACAATGGTATATTACATGGCAATCAAAAGGAATGAAATCTTGCTATTCGCAACTATGTGGATGCAACTAGAGGGTATTATGCTAAGTGAAATTAGTCAGAGAAAGACAAGTATCATATGACTTCACTCACATGAGGACTTTAAGATACAAAACAGATGAACATAAGGGAAGGGAAGCAAAAATAATATATAAACAGGGAGGGAGACAAAACATAAGAGAATCTTAAATATGGGGAACAAACAGAGGGTTACTGGAGGCGTTGTGGAAGGAGGGATGGGCTAAATGGGTAAGGGGCATTAAGGAATCTACTCCTGAAGTCATTGATGCACTATATGCTAACTAATTTGGATGTAAATTAAAAATAAATAAAGAAAAGAAAAAAAGTTTATAAAAAGAAGTTTATGTCCTAATACAATAAGAATACAAATCTTTAAAATCTTGATTTTAAAGAAAAAAGGGTTAAGTTCCCTCTTTTTCTCTGATTTACCTTTTCTTTGCCTTTCTAACCAACATCAGTGGCAAGCTTATCCTTGGCCTTGGATCAAAATGCTTAGAATCAGAGACGGATGCCAAGAGACAGCAAGGATGAAGAGCTTCCCAGCTTGTGTTGGGAGTTAAGTATGACATGTGTGGGTGGGGTTATACTGTGAGTAGAACCACCCCTTTCCTCTCCCATCCTCTCCTGTATCCTCTCTTCTCAAGTGTTCAAGTCTTTTTTGATGAAAGTGTTTTGGGGTTTTTTATTTTGTTTATTTTTGCCTTTTTTACTCCTTTCTCCTAGAAGGGGATAAACAGCTTAAAGATTTTTTTTCTCATACCTGGACGTTTCTGAAGATAAAAAGATCTCCTCACCCAAACCAATGCCCAACTGTTTGTATCATGTAAAAGGCAATTGCTTTAAAATTTTACATATTTGAATCATTACACTAAGGTTTAAAAGCATTTTTTAATTTTAAGTAGAAAGTTTCTTAAGTTGTTTTTCTTCAAGTAATCAACTGCTACTTGACTCAGAGACAAACTTGTGTTTACCATGGTGATGATACCTTCTTTCAAAAGTTTTCACTTGCATTTTCGTTTATCTGCAGCACTAAGAGCTTATAAGTCCCTTATATTTAAACTTTGTAGGCTTTCTAGTTGGAAGATTCAGAGACAAAGATGTATGTCTAGAAGCAAAACTATATTTTAAAATATACTTTATCTAGCCATAAAAGGTCTAGATTTTTAATTTGAAGTGAACCACAAAGTTGGAAAAAATCCTAAAACTATGTACATATGTTTATATTCAAAAATATAATGTTCATTGTGTTTTTAAATCATTTTACATGTAACTTTTATTTAATTCACACTACCATTTACATCAGTTTTATGAGCTCAGTTCAATTTTATATATTTTGGGGGGACTTATATAGTTATATACCTTTCTGGGGGTATTATGATTAATAAGATAGGAGATCACCATCAAGTGAGTAGAGCAATAGTTAGTATTATTAAACATTTCTTTAAAAAGGTAGAAACCAATACATCAGTATGTTAAGTGATGGGTAACAAAACTAATCAAGTTGTGAGTTAGAAATAAATCTTTATTCTTCATTTGAAAAATTTGAAGCAGTATTTATGATTAATGAAATCACAAATAACTTGCTTTTGGTGTCATATTCAAAAATTACTTAATGACAAGATCCATGTCAAGGAATATTTTCCCTATGTTTTCTTCTAGGAGTTTCACAGTTTCAGATCCTACATTTAAGTATCGAATCCATTTTGAGTTCATTTTTGTGATATAAAATAGAGGCTGAGTTTCATTCTTTGGCATGTAGATTTTCAGTTCCCAATACCATTTAGTGAAGAGACTATTCTTTTTTCATTGTGTATCCTTGGTGCTCTTGCCAGAGATCAGTTGATCATATGAATGTGGATTTATTTGGGGGCTCTCTATTTTATTCTTTTATCTATATGTGTATCTGTATGTCTGCTTCTATGTCAGTACCACACTGTTTAGATTATTATAGCTTTCTAATATAGATTAAAATTCCAGAAGAGTGATGACTTCAGCTTTGTTTTTTTGTTAAAATTGCTTTGAATATTCAAGATTTTTTGTGTTTCTTTTTTATATTTTTTTAACATTTTTATTTATTTTTGAGAGACAGAGAGAGAGCACGAGCTGGGTAGGGGCAGAGAGAGGGAGACACAGAATCTGAAGCAGGCTCCAGGCTCTGAGCTGTCAGCACAGAGCCTGACCGGGGCTTAAACTCATGAACCGTGAGATCATGACCTGAGCTGAAGTTGGATGCTCAACCAACTGAGCTACCCAGGCTCCTGATTTTTTGTGTTTCTATACAAATTTTAGGAAATTTTTTTTCTATTTCTGTGAAAAGTTCCATTGGAATTTTTTAGGGAATTCTTTGAATCTATAGATCCACTTGAGTAATATGGACATTTTTGCAATATTAATTTGTCTAATCTATGAACATGGAATATCTTTCCATTTATTTGTCTTCAGTTTCTTTGTTCAATGTCTTATAGTTTTAGTGTACAAATTTTTACCTCCTTTGGTTTAGTTTATTTCTAAGTATTTTATTCTTCTCGATACTTCCTAAATGGATTGTTTCCTTCATTTTTTTTTCAGGTATTGTTACTGTATAGAAATACAAATATATCGATTTTGTATCCTGCAGCTTTACTGAATCTCTTTATTACTTCTAACAGTATTTTGATGGAGTCTTTAGAGTTCTTTGCATATAAGATGGCATCATTAACAAACAGGCACAATTCTTCTTCCTTTTCAATTTCGGTGGTTTTTATTTCCTTTTCTCACCTAATTGCCTGGGTAGGACTTCCAGCGTTGAATAGGAATGGTGAGAATGAGCAACCTTGTCTTGTTCCTGATATCAGAGGAAGAGCTTTTGCAGCTTCCATCAGTAAGTATGATGTTAGCTGTGAACTTGTCACATATAGCCTTAGTTTTGTTGAGTTACATTTTTTCTGTACTTAATTGTTGAGGGCTTTTATCATGAAAAGGTGTTATATTTTGTCAAATGCTGCTTCTGCATCTATTGAGATGATCACGTTTGGTTTTTTATCCTTCATTTAATATGGTGATTAGTTTTTATTGCTTGATATGTTCTTGATATGTATGTTGATAAATTACATTTTTTTAAAAAAAGTTTAATGTTTTTATTTTTGAGAGAGAGAGAGGGAGGAAGGGAGGGGCAGAGAGAGAGGGAGACACAGAATCTGAAGCAGGCTCCAGGCTCTGAGCAGTCAGCACAGAGCCCAGTGTGGGGGCTAAAACTCACAAACCACGAGATCATGACCTGAGCGGAAGTTGGATTCTTAACCGATTGAGCCACCTAGGTGCCCTGATAAATCCCATTTGATCATGGTGTATGATCCTTTCAATGTGCTCTCAAATTGATTTCTGGTATTTTGTTTAGGATTTTTACCTCTATTTATCAGTGTGTAATTTTCTTTTCTTGTGTCCTTATCGGGCTTTGTTATGAGGGTAATGCTGGCTCATAAAATTAGTTTGGAAGTATTTACTCCTCTTCACTTGTTTGGAAGAGTTTGAAGATGATTGTCATTAATTCTTCTTTAAATATTTGGTAGAAATCATCTAGGATGCCATCTGGTCCTGGGCTTGTTCATCCTTAGTTTTTATTAGTCTGTTTAGATTCTCTATTTATTCATGATTCAGTCTTGGTGGATTGTCTGTTTCTAGGGGTTTATCAATTTCTTCTATGTTTTCCAGCTTAGTCATGTAATTAATAGTCTTTTATGATCCTTTGTGTGTCATTTGTATGTCTCTTCTTTAATATTAACTTTATTTGAGTTAATGGATTGTCTACTTTGTTTCTTTTCAAAACACCAGCTCTAAGTTTCATTGATATTTTCTATTGTTTTTCTAGTCTCTATTTCATTTATTTCTGCCCTGATCTTTGCTATTTCCTTCCTTGTGCTAACTTTGGGCTTAGTTTATTTTTCTAGTTTTTTGATATGTAAAATTAGATTGTCTTTGAGAGCTTTCTTTTTTCTTAATGTAGGCAGTTATCACTATAAACTTTCCTCTTAGAACTGCTTTTTCGGTATCTCATAAGTTTTGGTATGTTGTGTTCCTATTTCTATTTGTCTTAACATGCTTTTTGGTTTTCCTTTGTTTTTTTCTCGGAGTCACTGGTTGTTCAGGAGCATGCTGTTTAATTTCAAAGTATTTTTGAATTTTCTACATTTTCTAATTCCTAACTGTGGGGTTGATTCCTTTAGTAGTATCATGTTTGCCTGATTCTTCATGATCCATGTAGCTTTGTGTTGGTACCTTTGTATTTAAAGAGGCAAATATATTTTTTTAGTGTGTACATACTGGTTTTAGCAAGTAAAGATTTCTTCTGTCAAATCCTAGGCTGATGGTATTAATTCTATTGGAGCTAGTCACACAGCCGATACTGGGTCCACAGTGGGGTCTGTGTCCTGTAGACCCGTTACCAGGGGTGTGAGTTGGCATATTTTGTCTGAACTGTGGATGGATAGGATACCCTTCAAAACCTTGATTGGTAGGGCTGACACTGGGACAATGATATGCTTTTAGGTTTACAGAGAGTGGGCTTTTACCAGGTGTATGAGTGTGTGCAGCTCCCTCTGGGTCTCTAACCAGTGCTATGTTACTGGGAGGACCCTGTGTGGGCAGAACTGGCCCTGAGCACAGCTGAGAAGAACTAAAACAGAGTCCAAGGCTGTTTCAGTATTCATGGATAAGACTGAAGTCTGAAAGCCTGTCTCTCAGGGCGTGGATGAGTATGCCCCCTTCCAGGTTTTTGGGTGGCAGGACTCTCCAATTCCATACCTGAGTTTGTTGGAGTTGGGCTACTTTAGGAATCAGAGTTGACTGATACCGGTGGGCCTGCCTCCAGAGGCATGCTAGGATATGTCTCCCTTCGGTCCTGGAGGAGTGTGGCTGAGAGAGGGAGGAACCGGGTTACAGGACCACTTCATGATGTGAATCAGACTGAGATATGTAGATTTGGCTCCAGGGACATGATTGGGCTGGTCAGACATTTCTTCTTTCAGGTCCAGGGTCATCTGCCCCTTAATTCTTAAACATTTTTCTAACCCTGAAAAATTTTGTCTGTATACCATCAGATGCCTTTGGGTCCTCTGACTCTTTGGCAAGGTAAATATTATGATTTATTTTGTAAACACTTGGAAATCAATAGACAGTATGGACTCTACTTTGGTTCTGCAAAGTTATTCAGGAAAAAAACAGTTTGAAGTCCTGAGACAGTGCTTAAAATATCCAAGAATGGTCTTAATCTGAGAGGGATTGAGACTGAGAAACTCTCAATCACAGGGATCTGCAGATAGAGGAGTTAGAGGCTACAGGAAAGAGAACACGAAATCCAGAGAATCTGGGGAGACTGAGTGAGTGCAATCTGGGAGAAAGAAAGAAAGCCGTGGAGGTGCGGACTGCTGGGAGTGGGCTCCGGACTCTGGGACCCTTCCTCTGAAAGACAAGGGGAAGAGAAAGAGCAGTGGGGATAGTACCTCGAACCTGGGCGGAGAGGGAGCTTATCATCCAGTCCCTATCCGCAAGGCTTTTTGGGAACAGGGCCATAGCTCACGGCAGAGCTGGTGGAGCTTTCTTCATTCTGGAGCCAGCGACGCTGTCCCAGCCCGTGACACGGAGAGGCACGTGCCATCGCTGGATCGGTGCTGAGTCAGAGGCATAATTTGGGTGGGGAAGGCTGAGCGTGCAGGGTCTCGCGACCACCCAGCTGGTCATGCTGCCCCTGCACCCTGAGCAAGTCAAGGACAGACACAGAGGAGGGTTCTGAGACTCCAGGTCTGTGAAGAGAGGCTAGGGGGACGCCATTGTGGTCGCACCTGTGCTGAGTCAGAGACTCAATTTACATAAGGCGTGGCGGTCAGAGCGAGTTAAAGGAACTCAGATGAGCTTGGGGGCACGATCGCCCATAAAATTGAACCGTGCTGGTAACCTGGATAGAGTTGAGGACGGAAATGAGGAGTGATCTGAGACTGTGGGTCCGTGAGGACTGATCTGAGACTGTCGGGGCTGGGAGGGCACCATTGTGGTCGCGCATTCCCACAAAGCCTAGGACTCCACCCCCCAGCGGAGGAGGTGGGACACGCCTACACCAGGCAACGCCCCTCCTCATATGGGAGACGCCCATCGGCAGGAGTGGTAGCCGCTGGAGACACAAATACTGCAGCATTGCCTGGATTAATTCTAGGTCAATTCTTCGGTTTTAGATATATTCTTCCTCTTCTCCTTCCTATCTCTCCCCACCTCTAAACCTGTCACCTGGGGGTTTTGGCTTGCTTAAACAGACATTTAACCCCCTCTCTCAATGCATGTTCTACACCTCCCTCTTTAATTTCCTATCTCTCTCTATGGAACAGGCAGACCACGTTGTGCATCTGGGCAAAATCTAACTCCATTTCTCTTTCCTCGCATCCTTCCTTATTCTGATTTCTCTCTTGCTGGATCAAGTCTTCTAATTTCTCTACCTGGTCAAAGTTCAATTTCTTCTTCTCCCCACACCTGTCACTACTCTGTGTATGCTCTGCCATCAGCAGAGCGCACATCCCATCATTATTGTGTAGCTGGTACGTCAGGTTGCATGACTCCAGAGTGTCATTTGTTAATCTTTTTTATGTTATGATTTGTTTGTCTCTATTATTAGTCAGTAAGGTTGTGAGTTTGTGTTTCCTGTTTGTCAGTCTGACCCTTTTCCTTTCCAGGGAGAAATAGGAAATAAACCAATACACACATTGCCAAAATGACCAAACGGAAGAACTCCCCTCAGAAGACTGTACAGGAAATAGTGACAGCACAAGAAATGATGAAAGCAGACATAAGCAACTTAACAGAACAAGAATACAGAATGATAAACATAAAAATACTTGCAGGGCTTGAAAAAAGCATATAAGAAAGCAGGGGGACCCTAGAGGCAGAGATCGAGGTCCTAAAAAACGATCTACAGGAATTAAAAAATGCTTTAAGTGAGGGGCAAAACAAATTGGAGGCAGCCATAGCGCGGATTGAAGAGGCAGAAGAGAGAATAGGGGAATTAGAAGATAAAATTACTGAAAAGGAGGAAGCAGAGAAATAGAGAAACTGATTCAGGAACAGGAAAGGAGAATTCGAGAGCTGAGAGATGCAATCAAATGGAGTAACATCTGTATTATAGGAATTCCAGAGGAAGAAGAGAGAGAGAAAGGAATCAAAGGGGTACTTGAACAAATCATCGATGAGAACTTCCCCAACATGAAGAAGGAAATGGGCATTGAAGTCTAAGAGGCACAGAGAACTCCCCTCAGACGTAACCCGAATAGGCCCTCAGCAAGACACATCATAGTGAAGCTAGGAAAATACAAAGATAAAGAGAGAATCCTGAAAGCAGCTAGGGATAAATGGGCCTTGACTTACAAAGGCAGACACATTAGGGTTGTAGCAGACTTATCCACAGAAACTTGGCAAGCCAGAAAGGAATGGCAGGAAATCTTCAATGTGATGAACAGGAAGGACATGTAGGCAAGAATCCTTTACCTGGCCAGCCTGTCATTCAAAATGGATGGAGAGATAAAGGTCTTACCAAACAAACAAAAACTGAAGGAATACATCACAAATAAATCAATCTTACAAGAGATCCTGAGGGGGACTCTATGAAGGAAAGGTTGCAGGGAACACAGAGCACCAGAGACATCCTTTCAAACATGAAACCTACAGACAACATCTTGACTCTAAACTCACATTTTTCAGTATTAATACTGAATGTAAACGGACTAAACTCTCCAATTAAAAGACACAGGGTAACAGAATGGATTAGAAAACAAGACCCATCTATCTGCTGTCTTCAAGAGACCCATTTTAAACCTGAGGACACCTTGAGACTGAAAGTGAGGGGATGGAGAACTATCTACCATGCTACAGGAACTCAGAAGAAACCTGGAGTAGCCACAATTATATCGTACAAACTGGACTTTAAAGTAAAAGATGTAATAAGAGATGAAGAAGGGCATTATATAATAATCACAGGGACTATCCAGCAGGAAGAGCTAACAATTATAAATATCTACGCGCCGAATTCTGGGGCACCCAAATTTGTCAAGCAACTAATTACAAACGTAAGCTATCTTATTGATAAAAATGTGCTAGTTGCAGGAGACCTTAATACCCTACTCATAGCGCTGGATAGATCCACTAAACAGAGAATCAGCATAGAAACAATGGACCTGAACGACACTTTGGAACAGATGGGCCTGACAGATATCTTCAGGGCCCTTCATCCAGAAGCAAAGGAATTTACATTCTTCTCAAATGCGCATGGTACATTTTCCAAGATAGACCACATTTTGGGGCACAAGGAAGCGCTGAATAAGTATAAAAAAATTGAGATCATACCATGCACAATTGCAGGCCACAATGCTTTGAAACTTGAAATCAACCACAGGAAAAAGTCTGGGAAGCCCCCACAAACATGGAGGCTAAAGAACAACCTACTAAAAGACAAATGGGTCAACGAAGCAATCAGAGAAGAAATTTAAAAATACATGGAAACAAACGAAAATGAAAATAGGACAATCCAAACGCTTTGGGATGTGGCAAAGGGCAGTCCTGAGAGGGAAATATATTGCAATCCAGGCCCATCTCAAGAAACAAGAAAAATTCCCAATACAAATTCTAACAGCACGCCTAAAGGAACTAGAGGCAGAACAGCTAAGACAGCCCAAACCTAGCAGAAAGAGAGAAATAACAAAGATTAGAGCACAAACTAATCATGTGGAAACAGAAAAAGGAATGGAACAGATCAGTGAAACCAAGATCTTGTTCTTTGAAAAAATAAACAAAATTGATAAACCTCTAGCCAGGCTCCTCAAAAAGAAAAGAGAGAGAAACCAAATCAATAAAATCACGAACAAAAATGGAATGATTACAACCAATCCTCAGAAATACAAGCAATCATCAGAGAATATTATGAAAAACTCTATGCCGTCAAATTGAACAATCTGGAAGAAATAGACAAATTCCTAAACAGCCACATGCTACCAAAACTCAAACGGGAAGAAACAGAAAACTTAAACAGACCCATAACTAGTGAAGAAATTGAATCAGTTATCAAAAATCTCTCAAGACTAAAAGTCCAGGGCCAGATGGCTTCCCTGCAGAATTTTACCAGACATTTAAAACAGAGTTAATACCTATCCTCCTCAAGCTGTTCCAAAAAATTGAGATGGAAAGAAAACTCCCAGACTCATTCTATGAAGCCAGAATCACTTTGATTCCCAAACCAGATGGAGACCCAGCAAAAAAAGAGAACTACAGGCCGATATCCTTGATGAACATGGATGCAAAAATTCGTAAGATATTAGCAAATAGAATCCAACAGCATATAAAAAGAATTATCCACCACGATCAAGTAGGATTCATCCCTGGGTTGCAGGGATGGTTCAACATTTGTAAATCAGTCAATGTGATACATCACATTAACAAAAGAAAAGATAAGAAACATATCCTGTCGATTGATGCAGAAAAAGCATTTGACAAAATACAGCATCCCTTCTTAATAAAAACTCTTGAGAAAGTCGGGATAGAAGGAACATACTTAGGCATCATAAAAGCCGTTTATGAAAAGCCCACAGCTCATATCATCCTCAATGGGGAAAAACTGAGAGCCTTCCCCCTGAGATCAGGAACACGACAGGGATGTCCACTCTCACCACTGCTATTTAACATAGTGTCGGAGGTCCTAGCATCAGCAATCAGACAAGAAAGAAAAATAAAAGGCATCAGGATAGGCAAGGATGATGTCAAACTTTCACTTTTTGCAGATGACATGATACTTTACATGGAAAACCCATCAGAATCCACCGAAAGCCTACTAGAACTGATCCATGAATTTGGCAAAGTTGCAGGATACAAAATCAACGTACAGAAATTGGTTGCATTCCTTTATACCAACCATGAAGCAATAGAAAGAGAAATAACGAAGCAAATCTCATTCACAATTGCACCAAAAACCATCAAATACCTAGGAATAAACCTAACCAAAGATGTAAAAGACCTTTACCTGGAAAACTATAAAAAACTTATGAAGGAAATTGAGGAAGACACAAAGAAATGAAAAAACATTCCATGTTCATGGATCGGAAGAATAAATATTGTTAAAATGGCAATACTACCCAAAGCAATCTATACTTTCAATGCAATCCCAATCTAAATTGCACCAGCATTCTTCTCAAAGCTAGAGCAAACAATCCTAAAATTTGTATGGAACCACAAAATACGCCGAATAGCCAAACTAATTCTGAAGAATAAAACCAAAGCGGGAGGCATCACAATCCCAGATTTTAACCTCTACTACAAAGCGGTAGTTATCAAGACAGCATGGTATTGGCACAAGAACAGACATATAGACCAATGGAATAGAATAAAGAACCCAGAAATGGACCCACAAGCATATGGCCATCTAATCTTTGACAAAGCAGGAAAGAGTATCCAATGGAAAAAAGACAGCCTCTTTAACAAATGGTGCTGGGAGAACTGGACAGCAACATGCAGAAGAATGAAACTAGACCACTTTCTTACACCACGCACAAAAATAAACTCTAAATGGATGAAGGATCTGAATGTGAGACAGGAAACTATCAGAATCCTAGAGGAGAAAGCAGGAAAAAACCTGTTTGACCTGAGCCGCAGCAATTTCCTATGCGACACATCTCCAAAGGTCAGGGAATTGAAAGCAAAAATGAACTATTGGGACCTCATCAAGATAAAAAGCTTCTGCACCGCAAAGGAAACAACCAACAAAACTAATAGACAACCGACGGAATGGGAAAGGATAATTGCAAATGACGTATCGGATAAAGGACTAGTGTCTAAAATCTGTAAAGAACTTACCAAACTCCACACCCGAAAAACAAATAATCCAGTGAAGAAATGGGCGGAAGATATGAGAAGACACTTCTCCAAAGAGGACATTCAGATGGCCAACAGACACATGAAACGATGCTCAAAGTCACTCATCATCAGGGAAACACAAATCAAAACCACACTGAGATACCACCTTACACCGGTTCGAGTGGCTAAAATGAATAAATCAGGAAACTATAGATGCTGGCGGGGAGGTGGAGAAGCAGGCACCCTCCTACACTGTTGGTGGGAATGCAAACTGGTGCAGCCACTCTGGAAAACGGTGTGGAGGTTCCTCAAAAAAATGAAAATAGAGCTACCCGTATGACCCAGCAATAGCACTGCTAGGAATCTACCCAAGAGACGCAGGAATGCTGATGCATAGGGGCACGTGTACCCCAATGTTCATAGCAGCACTTTCGACAATAGCCAAATCATGGAAAGAGACCAAGTGCCCATCAACTGATGAATAGATAAAGAAGATGTGGCACATATATACAAGGAACTACTATGTGGTAATGAGAAAATATGAAACCTGGCCATGTGTAGCAACGTGGATGGAACTGGAGGGTATTCTGTTAAGTGAAATAAGTCAGTCAGAATAAAACAGATACCATATGTTTGCATGAATAGGTGGACTTTGTGAGACTAAGCAAAAACCAGGGGGAGGGGAAGAGGAGAAAGGAAAAAAAGACATAGAGAGGGAGGGAGATAAAACTTAAGAGACTCTCAAAGACTAAGAACAAACTGAGGGTGAGGGGGCTGAGGGAGGGGGGAGAGGGGGTGACGGGCATTAAAGAGGGCACGTGTTGGGATGAACACTGGGTGTTATATGTAATCCAATTTGAAAATAAACTATTATAATAAAAAATATCCAAGAATGTATATTTTCATTTTTAATGGGGATTTGCCAAGATGGAATCCATGGGATAATAAACATCTGTATCTGAGTCTGATATAGAGTCTTTATGCCCTACATCTGAAAATAAAAACAACTTTAAATGTCACATGCTTTTCTTGATCAATCTGAAGAAAGTCAATTTCAGAGAACGGTGGCTTATAGTAGTCTATAAAATCTTAGCAGGAGCTGTCAGCTATTTCATAATTTTTCCTAAGTTTTCTTTGAATTGGAATAATGAATTCAGCATATTTCTTTGCCGAAAGCTTGGTGACAAAAACCTATGTGAGACTGGTCTGAGAGAGAATATGGACCTATGTCTTCTCTCAGTGAGGGTAGAGACAGTATCTTTTCTGGACCCTATCAATAATAAAATAACTAACAAAAGATAAAAAGGGATTGATGACACTTGGAAAGTCTGAGTCTAACTTACACATATTTTTCCTTCTATCACCTATTTAATAAGCAATGACTGACTTTGAAATCAATATGTATTTGTTAAGATTAAAGAGAAACATTAAGAATTCTGTTTTGTAGTAAGAAAGGTGTTTTACTTATTAAAGCAAACAGCTAAAATAGGTACTCTCCTTAGGGATCTAGACATTTGTTTAGGACTACCAATCAGGGAACTGCATGTCCCAGTTGTCTGGCGTGGTCTCAGTTCATACCTTTAGTCCCATCATAAATATTAATAATGCCAGAATTTGAACAATAAATTATGTTACTCATGTCATTATTACCCTTGACTCTCCTAAGTAAGCGGGGTCACGAGATAAAAATTTTAAATGTAAGTCAGTGGAACACTAACAAAATCCATCCTAAATGAGAATAAGAGGAAAAAGCATAGTTGAAATGACGTCACAAATCTATAGAAAAGTCTAATCGACAAAACTAATTACAACAAAATTAATATACACTTTTAAGAATAATTCAACGATTACATTAAAGGCATACATACAAGGTAGAATATAATTTAAAATTAAATGCTAGTTTGCAGTTCATTTATTCATCTTTTCGTATCTTGCAGTTAGATCAGTAAGGTTAGAGACAGTATATAGTATTCGGAACTTGTGGATATATCATATATAGGCTAAGTCTAGGAAGGTATTAGAAGCTAATCAATTATGCAAAAGTTTATTATTTTTTATTAAGTTTCCTTATTTATTTTGAGAGAGAGAGTGAGCATGGGAGGGTCAGAGAGAAAGCAAGAGAGAATCCCAAACTGTCTCTGTGCTGTCAGTGCAAAGCCCGATGCAGGGCTCAATTTCACACACTGTGAGATCATGACATGAGCCTGAAATCAAGAGTGGGACACTTCACTGACTGAGCCACCCAGGTGTCCCTGTACAAAAATGTATTAAAATCAGACTTGTTTTATCAGGAACTTCTTCTAGATAGGTACCATCATATCAGATCCATGGAAGTTTTATGTAGGAACTTCCAGAGATAGTTTGTGGGGAAATGTCATTTAATGAAAATGCACATTCTTTATAATATGCTAACCACTTATCCTCATCCTGGCTGCCCATCTGAATCATCTGTAAAATTAAAAAAAGCCAGCCACATGTGTTTAATTATCAGGTGACCTAACTCACTAGATCAAATACAAGTTTTGGGGTTTTTGAAAAAGGTTTATAGGCAATTCCGATAAATGGTTTCTTGCCGGAGTCGATCCTTGTCCCGGTGAATCTAGGGGTCCACGAAGGACGAACGGTTAGGCGAAATGAGGTGAGAGAGCCAGGAGTGAGATGGAATCTGATGACCAAGCAGGCAGCCCTGGCAATTCTGGCGTCTCCGCCATTCTGGTGTCTCTATTCTGGCATCTCTGCCCTGCTGGTCTCAGTGTCTTTATTTAAAAGGTAGTGAGTTACATTACAACAATGAATGACATTCCATAGTTTGATCTCTTTAACAATAATCCGCCGTTTTTACCAGTAAGGTGGCAACTTCCTTAATCTTGTATGTTGGTTTCAGGATAATTAACATATAAATGTAGGGTGGGGGGAGAGAACAGGGTGTCTCCTTTAAGACCTTAAATGTTAATTATCTGTAAACAGGAGAAATCAGGGCGTTGTTTTGAGGACTATACTTCCAACTACAATGGGGGAGGTGCAACCCATCCCCAGGATGCAACTTTAAGGTTACTTCTCAACCTGTGAGCCCAAAACGGCTCCCAACAGTTTCTTTTTAGAACATTGCTCTATGGCTTTGGCTTTGACTCCTAAATTTCTGTGTGGTCTCCTGCTTTGGTGAGCAAGGCTGGACTCTTTTTACACTGTTCACCTAAAGTGAAGGTTAGACTCACAGTGTGTAGTCTGATCCTTGCCTATTTCTTAAGTCCCCGCCTTAGTCTTGAGCTTCAGGATATTATGCAATATTGTAACTATAGGTGGAGGAGGGTAACAAATAACACACAAAAAGAGAAAGTCTTCTCTTTAATGAGAAAAAAGTGTCTGAATAGCTTTCTTTTTTTAATATTTTTCTTTCTTTAGAAACACTACCATGGTCTGGCTAGCTTTCCTAGGGTGGAAGCTGTCATCTTTATAAACTGTTAATAAGATATGAGAAAAGAGGCGACCCAAGGGAACAGCCCTCAAAAAAAAAAAAAATTCAAATGAAAGATAAATGGTCTGATATAAGAGAAAACCAAGAGAAGATCCTCTTAACGTCAGTACAGTTCTCTTTATAATGTCTGCTAATTTTCCAGCTTATATTTCAGTGCTATTTTATTAGGTGTTAACATAGAAAATATTGTTACTAACAATAAAAGAGTTCTGAATTTAGAGTGACATTTTATTGGTCACATTTTTGAGAATATTATCAAACTAAATATTCAGCAGATACTATGATTCGGATCAAGGAAGAAAAAACAAGTAAAAAATATAATCTTTTGAAACTGCAAAACAATTCACCCAAATTTTAGTGAAAAATAAAGTTCATGACTTTAAAAATTTACTAATATAGAGGAATATGTTCTCTCAAAACAATTAATCTAGAGGCTCTATTTTTTTCTAGTGACACTAATTCTATTTCTTTACTTAATGTTCAATTTAAATAGAAAATTTTCAAAATAGATGGCCATTTAATGGAAAATATAAACCTTTCATTTACTCTGTAATATTTTTGAATGCCAAAGAGAAATTCCAACACCTGTTTTTAAAGAACATTGCTTTAGAAAGAATAGTTTACTATTCATAAGTATAGAGGCAGATTTGATTCTAAGAAACAGTGGTGTATTGAATTCTGCCAGATAGTGGACGCATTTATAATAGTAAGAAGTCTGTTGTTGGCACATTGTCAATATTAATTGACTGGGCAAAAGCAAAAAATATTTAGTGATATGGAAAATTCAAGAAATTGTGAAAGAACTTCAAGCACAGAGTTAGGAATGTTTGTTATGAGCTCTATTGAAAAAATTCAAGAAGTATTTTTGACCACCTTCAGAAATGTGCATTTTAGCCAATGCAAAAATGTAGTGTAGTTTTAAAATACTTTGGATGAAATTCTTCTGAGATTAGAGATTATCTTTAAAAATGTATCATTAAATATGTCAAAATGCCTCAAAGCAAGGCTAACACAATAATAGACTGATTCTTGGACTTGGAGTCTTTGAGATTTTTGTGCGAATGTTAACAGACACACACACACACACACACACACACACACACACACACACACACAGGAATGTAAGGACTTTAAGCTTTATTTTTTTTCTTCAGTGCTTTAAGCCAAATAAGTTCCTTAAAGTGCTGTAGTCAATGTGTGGGTGGAGAGTTGGTTAGCAGAGTGTACTGTTCTAGTCTTAGCTTTATGTTTTCGATGGATTGCATGTAACACATTTCAATTAGGCTTATAAAAACTAAACTTATGTTGTTCAAGGACATTTTTGAGTGATAATGCAAAACTAAGAGAAAGAGTATGAGATAGAAAATAAAGAAGTGATCCCTTTTGCTTATATCTTGCTCTTCCAGTTTTCCTCTATAATTTTTTAGTTTAATATTTCATTTTATATGATTTAGACTTCATTTTTGTACAAATATGGAACAAGTTACTAACACATAGAGGACAAAAGATTGAAGAAGAATTGAAAACCTTTAGACAACTATTAAGGAAGATAAATCCAAAGGATTCTAATTCTAATTCTAATTCTAATCCATTGGAATAGAGACAAAAGCAAAAAGTGTTCACTTCCTGCAAAATGATCCTTAATCCCCCTCAGAAAAGCAAACCTTAGTTCTGAGCCTTCTCAAAGCTGACCTGAGTCACAAAGCAGACCTGAGTCAAGGACTGGAGCAGGTTGTCTACTGAGGAGATAATCCCTGATGCACATGGGAAGGAGCAGGGAGGATGAGAAGGAAGGGAGAAAAGTCATTGCAATGTGCAGTGATGTACAGGTGATCGCTGAGGAACCATGTGGAACATGCTTTAGGATTGTGCCTCAGGTGCACCTGCAACAACCCCCCCCCCTCCCCCCGGTGTCAGAGAGATCCTTCAGGTCAAAGAGCAGACAGGCACCGAGGTGGGATGGTTTCAGCATGTTACAAGTTGTCTTCCATAGCTTCAGGTGCACTCAGACATAGACAAAGGAAGATGGTATAACATTCTGAGAAGTCAGACACTACAAAATAGTAAACATAAGCATTAGAAGAAAATTATAGGTTTTGTGAAGAGATGTAAAATCAATTCCATTACAAGGTAAACTATATAATAGAACATGTTTCAGCTTTTTGCATAGCTTAGATGAATGAATTTTGAATCTGGTGATCCGTCAGTGATTCTCTTTGTTCGAAATCTACAAATTTAATATTGAATGCATGTATTTAAAAGGATTTTCATTATTAAATTCATTATTATTAAATTCATTATTCATTATTAAAATTAAATTTGTTTTCAGTTTTAAAGATTTCTAGAAATAGTTGAAATAGGAAAAACTATGCCCACCAACAGTAATCCAGAAAGCCTTTATATGGGTGTAGGTGCTAAATATTTAATTAGAAAAAAATATTAAGTGTCTATACCTACTGTATGCTAGGCTCAGTTAATGACCTTTGTTAACAGAGAGTAAAAGACATGTAACATGATTGTCAATAAATGACAACAGAAAATTAGGATATCTGCAAAAGAGCTGTAGAAGGCCAGAAAACAAAACTTTGAGACTTTCATGAAAAGTTTGGGAAGGAGAGAAATTGGTGCTTAGTTTTGAAGGATACATAGATGTTTCCAGCAAAAGAACTGGAAAACAATGTTAGAAATTTCTATGTAGTTAGGGAGCCTGGGTGACTGAGTCTGTTGAGCTTGTGACTCAGTTTCAACTCAGGTCATGGCCTCATGTTTGGTGGGAGCCTCATATGGGGCTGTGCTGGGGGCGGAGCCTGCTTGGGATTCTCTCTCTCCCATTGTCTCTGCCCTCCCCCACGCATGTTCACCTATCCATGCACATGTGCATTCTCTTTCTCTTCTTAAATATATGAAGAAACATAAAAGAAGAAATAAATTACTATGTAGTTTGTAATAAACAATGACAATTCCAGAAAGAATAATTAGTTTCGAAAATATTCAGTATTGGACATATTATTTTTCTCATTTCTTCATTTCTTTTAAGCTTCTACATGAAACTTTCCCGTTTTTGTCATACAGCTCCCCAAAATTTTATTAAAGTTATTCTTACATCATTCATATTTGGGGTCTTTAAAAAGTTGCGTTTTCCTGGTAAATAATAGCTGGAACAAAGGATAACTAAGGATTTAAAAAATATTCATGATATGCATATACACCGGCATTTGTAATGAAATATTCTGTTTATTTACCAAGGGATTATGTCAGATTTTCTAAGCATGAAGTAAGCATTGAAAATAGTGGTTATGAAGCAGTCTTTTATTTCTAATTTACTAAAAGGTTTTAAAAATTAAAATGGATGTTGAATTTTATCATTTGCTTTTATGGAATCCTTAGAGATGAACATACACTTTTTCCTTATTTAAATTATTAATGTCAAAAAAAGCACTAATGGATTTCCTAATGTTGAACTGTCCTTGTATTCCTGGAATACATCACTCATCATGCTGTATTATTTGAATATAGCGTTGGGATTGGATTACTAATAATTTATTTAGAATAAATACATTTATATTTATAAGTCAAAGGAGACTGCAGTTTATTCCTTTGTAAGTTATTTTAATCAAGTTTTAATATCAAAGTCACACCAGCTAAATAAAATAGGAAATTTCTACCATTTTATAGCCTCTACATTTTATATAACATGATAATAATCTGTTCTTTGGAAGTTCTAAAGAATATGCCCATCTATTTGGGCCAGTGTTTTTTGTGACATATTTTATGTTCTTGTTTTCACACTATTCTATCATTTAAAAATAAAATTCTGTTCTCCTTTTTTTGCCATATGGACTTTTATTTGCTTTTATTTTTTTAGTAATTTTTCAAACTACAATTCATTGAGCCTATATTATTTTCTAGGACTATCGATTTGTGTACTTTACCTAGTTTTATCCTCAGAGAGTCATTAAGGAATAGGTATTAATGTCCCTCATTTTCATTTGTGGAAACTGGAATTTAATGAGGTTAAATTACTGAATGTCCTAGTATCCTCATTGTCTATTAGATTTAAACTTCTGAGGATACAATATCCTATGCTTCTCTATGTCCTTTACTTCTTGCATAGTTCCGGGTAGATTGCAGATACCTCATCAATACTTGTAGAATTGAAGAGAGCCTGTTTTTGACTAGCCAAAAGATATGTCTGTGAGCTACTAGGTCGTGAAGTATTGCTGTTTTTCTTTCTTGTGATGATAATTGTATCAAAGTAAAAACAAACCAAGCTATTATTTTTGAGTTCAGAAAAACTCAAGAGCACAAGTTGTATATTTATTTTTGTTCATTAGCTTTACCTAGGTGTAATTTACCTAGGTATAATTTACTTACAATGTAAGGCATACATTTTTACTGTAGAGCTGGATTAGTTGTGAAAAATGTATAACTCCATGTAGTCTCTGCCTGAGTCAAGATATACATTTCCATCAAACAGAAAATTTCCCACTGAACATTTTTCAATCAATCACATTCTAATCCTCATCAATAGGCAACCATTAACTACTTTCTGTCACTATGGGTTAGCTTTAACTATTTCAGGATATTATCTAAAGGAAATCATGAAAAAATACTCTTTTTTTCTTTGTATCCCATCTTCTTTCACTTAAGATAATGCTTTTGAGATCAATCCATGTTGTCATCAATAAATTGCTTTTTACTGATGTATAGGCCACTTTGCCAGTATACTACGATTTCTTTTTTTAAATATTTTTATGCTTATTTTATTTTTGGAGGGTAGAGCAGAGAGAGAGGGAGACACAGAATCCAAACCAGGCATGGGGCTCTAACCCATGAGCAGTGAGATCCTAACCTGAGCCAAAGTCAGTCGCTTAACCAGCTAAACAACCCAGGTGCCCCTACTACAATGTTAATACATTTTTCTGTTGATGGACATTTGAGTTATTTCCAGTTTGGGGTCAATATAAATAGAATTGCTATACACATAGATGCTCATGGCTTTTGTGACTGACTTTTTATTTCTCTTGAGTAAATATTGAGTACAGTTGTCTTGTTTCCTATCTTAGAGGGAAAGCATTCAATTACTCGCCATTAAGTGTAATGTTAGTTTGTAGGTTTTTATTGCAGGCCTATTATCAGTTTGCAAATGTTCCCTTTTATTTCTCACTTCCGGAAAGTTTTTTCATGAATATTTACTGATTTTTAAAGTTATTTTTCTGCATCTATTGAGATAATAAAGTTATATTAATCTCTTATTTTCTTTTATGTTGATGTTAGAATGTTTGTTAGAATGTTAAACCAACCTTGCATTCTTGGGTATATTCTATTTTATCTTGTTGTATTTTCCTACTTACATATTGCTCCCTTTTTCTCTGGTGCTCTTGCCCAAACATTCCAGCAGCTTCAGCAATACCAAATACCAAGGTATTCCTCCTCATATCAGTACTTCTTTGTCCTTTGCTTGGTCTCTAGCTTTCCATGCAATCATTAGAAAATTGTCTCCATGTAAAACTCCAGCTGATTACTGAACTAATCATGTTGAATTATCCTTTCTCTCAGAGATTTAGTCTTCTGCTGCCCTTTGTTCAATGACTAGAAACAATGACCTCATATTCCATACATGTTTAGAATTGTGTGTGGAGGGAAGACTAACAGTCCATTAGTAGTGACTGTGTCATAGCCATTCATGAAGCCAGAGGCACATAGACATTTAATTTATTCAACTTAGAGGGAATGACTTATCAGAATATAATGCTTCATCAACTTTATTACTTTTTAAATGTTTATTTATTTGTTTGAGAGAGAGAGAGGGAGAGAATGAGCAGGAGAGGGTCAGAGAGAGACAGAGAGAGAAATCGAGAATCCCAAGGAGGCTCTGCACTGTCAGTACAGATCACAACAGTGAGATCATGACCTGAGCCAAAATCAAGAGTCAGATGCTTAACCTACATGAGCCGCCCCGGCTCCCCTCTTCATCAACTTTAGAATTTATATTTAGGCTATATGTGGTTAGAGAAAAAATATCCAGGGAATGTCAGAAAGGGGGAAAAAACTATAAATTTCTATAAATTTATTTTAAGTTTTAGAAATACATACAAGTAATTTATAAACTTTAATTTTTATTTTACATTATCCATGTCTTATGACTTCATGTATTATCAAAAATGTAGTTCACAAAACTTGACATAAACATAAAGCCTATCTCTATTTTTATATTTCAAAATGAGAAAGACAGTAAATATGAGAAAGCTCTTATTTTTCTGCATCTTATGTTTCAAGAAACATGGAAAAGGTATAATCCATGAAGAAAAAAAAGCATAGCAAAATGTATTCTTAATTGAGCCCTTAATGTCTACTTTAATGTTCTGAGAGATAAGGCCCTGTAATTATATGTCATTTGAGAAAAAAAAAAAAAAGGTCCGTGGATTGCTTTATAATTTCTCTTTAATTATAAGTTTTCTTCTTAAAGGAAAACATTTCTCATATAGTTGATTTTCATTTTTTTCTTCCGAGGAGAAAATTTTACTTTTCTGAACATATTTATTAAATTTTCACATCCAAGTGTGTTAGATTACTCCTATTTTAGTTGGTAAAGTCAATGTTCCTTAATTTTGTCATTTCTTGAAGTATACCTTTTCTTTCCCACGACTTCTGATACACACATACACACACACACACACACACGCACACAAGTAAATATTATGTGTACACACTTGCATAATTACTTCATTTTCATTATATTGTAGTATTTATAAATTAAATGCTTATTTGAAAATTATGACTTTACCCTAAAACTCTTGTAGTTAAAGATTATTTTGGATAGCCTTTAACTTTGTAACCATATTCATAAAAATTTTGTTAGAGTTAACTTTATATTTACCTGGTTTATATTGGTACACCACCAGTCTTTCTTATTAAAATTTTCTGTTTTTTGAACTTGCAATATGGCATACCAATTAAATTATTGGTGTGTCTCATATAGTAATTTTTTCAAGATAAACTTATAGATTTTATAATTCATAAGGATTTATATATTTTAGATTATATTTTTATTGCCATTCTATATTAATCTGGCTTGGCTGACATTAAAATTTAGGTTATAGGCTTTCACCTCAAAAATGTCCATTAATAGTGGAAAAAGTCTGATACAAGTGGATTAATTTTTCCTTTACAAGTATCCAGTATCCTTATTAGCAATAATCCTTGATTTTTTTTTTTTTTTTGTCAAAGGGATAGGTGTTAGGGGTGAAAATAGTATTTTTTTCTTTTAGGTGGTCACGACTACACTATTTCAGGACAGGAAGGTCTGGTAAACCATAGATTAATTTTATTAATTCAATATCAGTAGCTTAGAGCTGATAAAAATTTCCTCCAGTTCTTACAATTCATTAATAATCTTAACTGTTAGAATTGCAAATTTTTATCATTTTTCTGTTTATTCTTAGATTTTTAAAAGAATACTTAGAAAGACTTTGAGTCTTTTAGCCTTAGGACATTTATGTTGTAACCATAATAGCTATTGTAAAACTCTTCCCTTGAACTGAGAAAGTTTCTTCGTGACCAATTCCCTTTCAGTCATCAACTGCAAAGGCTTCCATTATATTTCTAGAACCTCAATGGATTTTTCTAGTATTTAAATTCCATATAAACAGAATCATTTAGTATCTACTCTTTTATGTACTTTGCACCATGTATCTGTGAAATTCATCCAGGGTATTATATATAGTAGTAGCTTATGTATACATATATTTTGATTTCTAAAGCTCCATTGGCTAACTATAACATTTTTTAATGGATATTGGTAGATCTTTGATTTTTTTTTTAGTTTACATAACAATTATGAATGAAGATTGAATGAATGATTTTGAATAAGCATATACAACCATTTTTCTTCCATTCTTCCACCTAAGTAGAATTGGACACATGGAGTAGGCATGTGTTTACTTGAATAAAAAAGGTTTGGCAAGTTTCATGTACTATCTTATACACCCATCAGAAGATTCCAGTTGCAAGTGCCCTTATCAACAATAAATTGTCTTTTAAATTAATTTTAGACATTCTAAACAGGTACCTGGTGGTAAATAATGGTTTTAAATATCATTTCCATTATGTATAATAACATTGAGGATCTTTTCATGTGCTTAGTTTGGATTTATATATCTTTCAGTGAAGAATATTTGCCCATTAAATTTTTTCTATTATTGCATTTTAAGTTTTTTTTTTTTTAATGTTTATTTAATTTTGAGAGACATAGAGATAGAGACAGAGCATGAGCAGGGGAAGGGCAGAGAAAGAGGGAGATACAAAATCTGAAGCAGGCTCCAGGCTCCGAGCCGCCAGCACAGAGCCTGACGCGGGGCTTGAACTCACAGACTGTGAGATCATGACCTGAGCCGAAGTCGGCCACTTAACCAACTGAGCCACCCAGGCACCCCTAAGTTTTCTTTATATATTCTGCATATAAGTATTTTATCAGTTATGTGATTTCTAAATATTTTATCAATTCTGGTTTTCAAAGAGCAGAAGGTCTTAATTTTGCTGAATTACAATTCATCAAGTTTTTCTTTTATAGGTCATGCTTTTGAAGTGATATCTTGTTTTCTTCTTATGCCATATAATTTTAGGTTCCACATTGGATTAATTACCCATTTTAAGTTAATTTGAATATTACATGCAAAGTATGGTTAAAAGTTCTTTTTTTTCATATTAATATCCAATTGTTCTAATACTTTGTCAAAAAGACAATATTTTCTCTGGGAAATTTTATCTACACCCTTTTCAAAAATAAGATAGCTATATATCTATAAATTTATTTCTGGACTTTATCTAGAAAGGTTTATCTGTATGTGAATGAATACAACACTGTTTAGCTACTGTACCTTTATAATAACTCTTGAAGTCAGATCATTTTATTTAGTTATTCAATTTTATTCTTCTTAAAAAGTCATTTGGCTAGGGGTCCTGGGTGGCTCAGTCAGTCGGGTGTCTGATTTTGGCTTGGGTCATGATCTCAAGATTCATAGGTTAAAAAAAAGTCAAATGGCTATTTCAGTTCCTGTGCATTTCCCCATGAATTTTAATTTTTTTAATGTTTATTTACTTTTGAGAGAGAGTGCAAGCAAAAGAGGGGCAGAGGGAGAGGGAAACACAGAATCTGAAGCAGTGTCCAGGCTCTGAGCTGTCAGCACAGAGCCTGATGCGGGGCTCAAATTCATGAACCCATGAGATCGTGACCTGAGCCAAAGTTAGAAGCCTAACTGACTGAGCCACCCAGTCACCCCATTCTCATGAATTTTAAAATGAGCTTAACAGTTTCTACTAAATCACTTCAACACCCCACTTACAGCAGTGGACAGATCATGTAAGCAGTAAAATCAACGAGGAAACAATGACTTTGAATGACACACTGTACCGGATAAACTTAACAGATATATTCAGAACATTTCATCCTAAAGCAGCAGAGTACACATTCTTCTCAAGTGCACATGGAACATTCTCGAGAATAGATCACATACTGAGTCACAAATCAGCCCTCAACAAGTACAAAAAGATCAAGATCTTACCTTGCATAGTTTCAAACCATAATGCTATGAAACTGGAAATCAACCCCAAGAAAAAGGTTTGGGAAGACCATGAATACTTGGAGATTAAAGAACATCCTACTAAAGAATGAATGAGTTAACCAAGAAATTAAAGAGGAAATTAAAAAGTACATGGAAGCCAATGAAAATGAAAATACGACAGTCCAAAACCTCTTGGATGTAGCAAAGGCAGTCTTAAGAGGGAAGTATATACCAATCCAGGCCTTCCTAAAGTAGTAAGAAAGATCTCAAATTCACAACCTAAACTTACACCTAAAACAGCTGGAAAAAGAAGAGCAAGTAAAGCCCAAAACAGTTTCTACTAAAACAAACAAACTTCCTCAAGTTTTACTTGGGATCCCATTGAATCTACATGTCAGTTAGTGGAAAACATCTCCCCTCTTACCAATATTTAGTATTTCATAGGCATAGTTTAGCTCTCCACTTGCTTAGAACCTCTTATTCTTCCAGCAATCTTTGTTAGTTTTCATCATTCAGACTTTCCAGATTTTTCTAAATTGATCCATATTTCATATTTTAACAGTTTTGTTAGTATACAATGTATATACCATAAAAGTCCTGCTTAAAGTGCCCAATTCTGTGGGTTGACTTTCATTGATGGTGTTCTTTGAAGCATCAAAGTTTCACTACTAGTGAAGTCCTAATTTATCTATTGTTTTTTATTTTTTGTTTTTTGTTTTTTGTTTTTTTTTGGTTGCTTGTAAACTTGATGTCATATAGAAGAAGACCTTGCCCAAATATCTTGAAGATGTAGACGTATGTTTTCTTCTAGGGGCTGTATGGTTTTAGCTCTTACTGTTAGATCTTTTTTTCCTTTTTGAATTAATTTTTGTATTTGTGAGGTCAGGGTCAAATTTCCTTCTTTTGTGTGTGTGTGGATATCCAGTTGTCCTAGCACCATTTGTTAAAAAGAATATGAATATTAAGAATCAATACTATATTGTTACAGATAAAAATCGCCCATGGTTTTCATAATAGTGAGAAATAATAATAGTGAGTTCCTACAATGGGTTAAGCACTTGTAATCAATCACTTGTAACGGATTGATGAGTAAGACAGACATGTCACTTTCCTCATAGAGCTTGTGGTATAGTTCTAGAAAGGGGTGCTATTTATTATTACTGAAATTTTTAAAACTATATACGGAAATTTAGAAATCAAATATGTTAACACGGCGACATATGCATGTTTAATAGTCATTTCAGGATTCTTTTATCAGTTTTTTGAGATGGTGGAAATTTTGAATAAATTTTCTAAAGTCTCATAAAGTTCATGTTATGGAACACAAAATATAATATTTTTATGATTATGATTCCTTTAACTTACGAAAATGTTTCATAAGAGCAAAAGAAAATCCCCAAAAAGTCTTCTGAGATTATTTTAGGACTGTGCAAAGCTTGTTTTTCCCCCTGGAGAAACAGGAAGTCATGTCTGCCGGAGAGTAAACAAACTCCACAAGGCAATTTAAATTTGGTCTGAAACTAAGAATCCACAAGATTTGGGCTGGTTCTAAACATAGAGAAACATTATTTCTTCCTTCCTCATTATTATCCTGACTAGCCCCCTGCCGCTACATGATTACCAACCACAATCAAATGCTTTGTTCAACCTAATTTTAAGTTATTCAACTTCTAAAGGATTGTAATTTATTTAAAAAAAAAAAACAAGTTATATTATTTCCTAGTTTATATCAATCAAATCATATTAACTCAATCATAATTCTGTATATAAAGACTAGATAGTGTACATAGAAGGAAAAGATGATTTTTTTAAACTTATATGATACTCTATGTTAAAAAAAACAACCAAACAAAAAACTCTCCAGCTGAAAAGCAATATAAGGCTGAATGGAACATGGAGATCTTGGAGAAGAGTCAGAGGCCAGCCATTAAAAAAGCATCTGTCTGGAATAGCTTAGCTATCCACATGCTGACAGAATGAGTCTGGGCCAAAGTGTTTCATGAGGTCTTTTGCAGCTCAGATGGGCAATGATTTTCTAAATCCATGTTGGAACATGAGATTGAGTGAAACTGCAATAACCAGAATCCCATTATAATTTGATTTGAGATTGGCACCTCTCCCCACAGCAGACTCACTATGGTCATTTCTTTAACCTTGCAATAACCCAACCCTGCGTTTTACATGTTTGACCTTTTGCACTCCACTACAAAATGATGGAAGGCTTTTTACTATGCAGTAATATGAATACATGTGAAAACTAGGGCTTGTAGATAAACTTCCCAGAAACTGTGTTAATCTGACATAAGGACCTGAAAGTGAAACATGGCCCAGAAGTAACAACCAAATAATCTGCACACACATTGAGACACAGAGGGCTTACCTACCTCATACTCTTCCCCACACACTCCTTTCCTTGGTTAGTGAAGCTATCAGCTTGAGAGTCTGAGCCAGAAATCTCTTCTTTCTTCCAAAGTCAATGACTAAGTTGTAATGATTTGATCTCCTAAGTATTCCTCATAAGAGGATTTACTCCAAGGTCTGTGCCACAACTTAAACCCTAAGCAATTTTCATGTATACTAGTGCTGCATACTCTTCTAGAAGCCAGAAAACCTTAGACACATAACAGCTAATACAAGTAAATAGCAAATAGTACCTAGTTTCAGAAATAAAATGATATCCATATAGTTGAAGTAGCCTGTATAGAGCTACTCCCTGACTACATTCCCCTGCTGCCCCAAGTCTTACACAGGTAGCTTCTGTCTTGAATTGGAGGTCTATCATGTCGATGTATGCTTTCATACTCATTGTATGTGTGCCTGGCCATGTGTATGTGACTTGAAAGCTAGACTAAGGCAATCAGAGGACCCTCACCCCGTCTCTTGTCCTTGAATGCAAGCTCTGCCTACTGTTTCCACATTGGGAACTATTTCTTTTCTTTTATTTCTTTTTTTTTATGATTTATTTACTTCTTAAATAATCTCTACACCCAACATGGGGCTCAAACTCAAACCCCTGAGAACAAGAGTCACATGCTGTACGGGCTGAGTCAGCCAGGTTCATTGGGAGCCATTTTCAAGAATACAGTCTTAAACAATGCGTTGTTGAGGTCATCTGGACAGTATATGTGACTAACCCTATTAAAGATCCATATAAACTTTTAAGATTCTGGAAGGCAGGTGCAGAGATTTACTAGTCTTTCTACCACCCAAGATAAGTCTTGTATATGAGTTTATTTGCTATTTAAACCCGCCCCCTACTAATCTGGGATTGTCTGCTTCTTTCTTCCATCTCTCCTTCTCCATATGTGGACCAGTTTCAGATTTCATTCGGGAAACTCCAAAGTTTATAAACCAATGCTGACTTCTTAATTTTTATAAAATATTGAAAATTATAAAATAATTGAACTATTGAATATCACCCTGATTTTGATTTGCATTTTCTTTATTTTGAGTGAGATAAAATTTTGGTGGGGCCAATATGATTTCAATGAATCAGTAGTTTTCAGATTTGCTATTTTCTATTGGGTCATTTTGTTATTTTTGGTTTTCTTATTGATTTCTAGATATTGCCTATATATTCCAAATACCAATTATTTTCTACTCAGTATCTTGCAAATGTCTCTTTTTTGCCTTGCAGCTTGGTTTTTCTCATTTTTGAATGGGTCTTGTGATAATCAAAAGTATTTTATTTTAGTGTATTGGAATTAATATTTCCTTCTATGAATTATGTGTTTGTTTAAAATAGTTTTATCCTATTCCTCGGAGAAACATTTCTTCTAAACTTTTAAAATAATGCTTTTCAGATATGAGATGATAATTCACCAGAATTGATTTTTATGTATGGTTTTTATATTATTATCATCATCATCATCATCATCATCATCATCATTATATGGAAATCTATTATTGACAAGTTTATCTTTTCCCACTGATCTATAGTGACTATTCTAAGTCAAGTTTTTATACATATGTGTGGTTATCTCTGAGCTCTCTATTTTGTTCCATTAGTCTTTGTCTCTATTTCTGTGAAATACTACACTGCATTCATCAATGCAGCATTATAATCATCTTGATATCTAGTTGAGTAAGTCCCTGTACCTTATTCTTTTTCTACTTATTCTCCAGTAATGTCTTTAATGCTTGGAAATTCTCATTTCCATATACCTTTTAAGGCCTTCTTTTAAGTTTTATGAAAAAGCTTGGAATTTCTTGGAATTTCATAAAATTATGTATTTATGAGGAGAGAACTGCCATATTTATATTTAATCATCTTATCCAATGGCCTGATTTACTTTGTTGCTATCAGGAAGGTTATATTTTTAAATATATTTTGGACTTCCAGTTTTGATAGCTAGGATCTCCAGTACCTTGTTTAATATAAGACGCAATAGTGAGTATGTTTGCTGATTATATGGGGAATGATAAGTTCTAGAATAGAATTAAGTATGCAAGTCTTCAGTAGAGTTTTTGTTTTCTTAAAGATATGAAAGAGGAAGTAAAATGGCAACATGAGAGACAGAGATGCCACATAAAGGGCTGTGCTGGCATTTAGGTAATTAGGCATTTCTATCAGCTACCCCCACGCCACTGGGAGACATCTGGTTCTTGTTCAGCCAAACTATTTTTCTGGTTGGACAATGGTGTGAATTCTTTTAATAGCAAATGTCCTGTCAATTCACTGATATTTTTGGAATAATTTATTTATGGACTTCTGTATATAAACATTACTATTTCCCCACTGGTTTGGAGAGAGCAGAGTGTTGAGAGGTAACTGGGTTAACATTAGCTAGGATGGTGGTAGAGGTTTGGATAGAAAAAAAACTTATCATTTAAATGGCAGAGGAAAAATGATATATATATATATATATATCATATATATGGGGTATATATGCTATAAATATATATATATGGGGGAAGAGGGAGGAGGGAAAGAAGAGAGAGAGAAGGAGAAAGAGAACAGCAAGACAGTGGAGTCACTAACCCTACCAGATACTAGAATATCATACAAAGCTAAGTTCATCTCATTTATACCAACCCATCTCCCCATACCTCTAATTTTCTGAACTCCTTTACATTATATGAGCCATTCTTCCAGTGTATGGCACAACGAGTTTGTATTAGTGTCCTTCATCCCTTATGGTGTGTGCGTGTGTGTGTGTGTGTGTGTGTGTGTGTGTAAGGCTAAAAGAAGTACAGAAAAATATTAATAGTATTTTTCTGAATTTTGAAATTGCAAATTATTGTATGTTTTTCTTTAGGCTTTTTACATTTCTCTGTGCTTTCTGAATTTTCTATAGCAATCAAGTATTTTCTTATTAAAAATAAATATTTTTAAAATGGCATGAAACTATTTTTTCCCGTTCCCTTCCCCCATGGTCTTCTGTTAAGTTTCTCAAGTTCCACATATGAGTGAAAACATATGATATCTTTCTCTGACTGACTTATTTCACTTAGCATAATACCCTCCAATTCCATCCATGTGGCTGCAAATGCCAAGATTTCATTCTTTCTCATTGCCAAGTAGTATTCCATTGTACATATAAACCACATCTTCTGGGAGGGAGGCAAACCATAAGAGACTCTTAAAAACAAGAGAACAAACTGAGGGTTGCTGGGGGCCCAGGGGAAAGGGGAAATGGGTGATGGGCACTGAAGAGGACACTTGCTGGGATGAGTACTGGGTGTTGTATGTAAGTGATGAATCAAGGGACTACCCCCAAAACCAAGAGCACACTGTATACACTGTATGTTAGCCAACTTGACAATAGATTATACTAAAATTAATAAAATAAAATAAAATAAAACATATGAAACTAACAGCTATGGTAAATTAAAAGATATTTTGGTTCTTTTAGACATAAGCATAATCTAGCAATGTGGGCCTTTGTCATCCCTTCAATGAATAATAATAACAACAAAGAGTTTTAATATATGCGGGGAATTTATGGTGATATAAACTCTTTAATATGCAAAGAGATATTAGCAAATGACATATCCGCTAAAGGATTAGTATCAAAAATCTATAAAACTCTTCAAACTCAACACCTGTAAAACAAATAATTCAGTTAAGGAACAGGCAGAAGACATGAATAGACATTTTTCCAAAGAAGACATACGGTTGCTTAACAGACACATGAAAAGATGGTCAACATCACTCATCATCAGGGAAATGAAAATCAAAACCATGATGAGGTACCACCTCACACCTGTGAGAATGGCTAAAATTAACAACACAGGAAACAATAAGTGTTGGTGAGGATGCAAATAAAAGAGAATGAATACTCTTAAACTGTTGGTGGGAATGAAAAACTGGTGCAAGCCACTCTGAAAAAGAGTATGGAGGTTCCTCAAAAATTTAAAACTAGATCTACCCTACAACACAGCAATTGCACTACTAGGTTTTTACCCAGAGGATACAAAAATACTTACTGGAAGGGACACCTGCACCCTAATGTTTATAGCAGCATTATCAACAATAGCCAAATTATGGAAAGAGCCCAAAGATCCATTGACTGATGAATGGATTGTATATACATATAAAATAGAATATTGCTCAGCTATCAAAAAGAATGAAATCTTGTCATTTGCAATGACGTGGATGGAGCTAGAGGGTATTATGCTAAGCAAAAGAAGTCAGTCAGAGAAAGACAATCCCATATAATTTCTCTCATATGTAGATTTTAAGAAACAAAACGGATGAACATGGGAGAAAGAAGAGACAAGCAAACCGTAAAACAGACTCCTACCTATAGAGAGTAAACAGGGTTACTGGAGACAAGGTGGGTGGGGGAATGTGTTAAATGGGTGATGGGTATTTAGGAGGGCACTTGTGATAAGCACTGGTTACTGGAGACAAGGTGGGTGGGGGAATGTGTTAAATGGGTGATGGGTATTAAGGAGGGCACTTGTGATAAGCACTTGTGATAAGTATGGAAGTGATGAATCACAAAATTCTGCTACTGGACCTAATATTACACTATATGTTAACTAACTGGAATTTAAATAAAAACTTAAAAAAATAAAAATAAATATACAAAGTGAGGAATAGACCAATTCAAGATTAGAAGATTCAACAATCATTATCCATGAATAGTTAACAATTGTACTGTCGTCAGAGACAAAAAAAAGAAAGGTAAATATGTATATATTAAAAATTGTTAACTCTAGAGTTCACATTATTAGAGAACCTATACGCAAGTAATATAGAACAATAGATAATACTATTAACATATTTCTCTATCTATATATTTATATAGGACTATTATTCTATGTGTCCAATCTTAATTTGCTGAAAATTTATCTCTATTTTATTACAGTTGGACTATCTTAATGTCGACTTTATGAAACTACATCAAACATTTGTAACATACTTAGAAATCCTTTAAAAGAGCATATATATACAGACAATGCAAAATACACAGTAATTTTTTAAATTTTTTAATATTTTATTTTTGAGAGAGAGACAGCACAAGCAGGGGAGAGGCAGAGAGAGAGGGAGACACAGAACCCGAAGCAGACTCCAGGCTCTGAGCTGTCAGCACAGAGCCCAACATGGGGCTCGAACTCACTAACCGTGAGATCATGACCTGAGCCGAAGGTGGACACTTAACCGATTGAGCCACCCAGGCACCCCTAATTTTTTTTCTTTACTGTATAGCTTCCTAAATATTATTTTTCACAATGAACAACACACTGTTTTGTTCTGCTTAAAGAAATCTATCATCATTTCTTTCCTTTTATAGGCTAGAAGAATCAAGCACATAATACAGCAAAATCATAACAGCATAATTTGAAGCACTGGAGCATAAAACATGATTTTACAAACATTACTTTGACAGTTGAAGACCCAGAGTTGTGGAAGGTTTCCTGACTGAGTATTAGAATTTAACATTGTTTGATACCTAGTTTTACCCTCTCCAGTTGCGTCTTTTGCACATATCATGTTGCCTTGTAGCAAAAGAGGGTGGATAATTTTGAACTCTTGTTTGTAGATAGATACCAGGTCCATTATTTAGAGAGGTAAAGTGAAATTTCTTGTATAATGTTTTATCCAAGCATTATTAGTTACTAACACCAAGTTATTTGCTTAAAAGATACACCTAAAAGAAATATACAGTACTTGATGGCATTAGCAGTAAATACAGTGAAATTCCTGATAGCAAATAAGGATTATCATTATCTCAAAGCAATAAGTGATTAGGTAAGAAAACAGTTTCTTGTGCGATGGATTGCATTGTGGTATTACAAAATGCAGTCTGACAAAGAGAAAACAGAATAGTATAAGAGGTCAGTACCGGAGACTTAGGTGACACCGTCAGAACAAAACAACTTTGAAGGGTCAGTTTGTTCAGTGTTTAGGTTTCGTATAGGCACCTGGTAAGAAGGAAAGATAGCAAATAGAAAGGAGAAGGAAATTTAAAAGGAGAAAAAGTACATAACATAATGTTTATTATTCTTTGAGGAAGTTATTATACTCCACAAAGTCATGTTGCTGCTTTTTACATAGAGACTCATATATATCCATCACAGGTCTATGTGACTACCACAGCTAACTTTATCATTTATAATTGCTTTTTCCTCCTAAGGTTTATTGAGGAATAAATGACAAATAAAATTGTACATAATCAAAGTGCATGATGATTTGGTGTTCATATATATTGTAACATGATTATCATGACCAAGCTAATTAATGCGTCTATCACCTCATATAGTTCTCTCTCTCACTGGGTCTCTCTTTCTCTCTCTCCTCTCTCTGTCTTATAGTCAGAGTGCCCAAGATCTACTCTAAACAAATTAGAAGTATGTAATACCATATTGTTAACTATAGGCACCATGCTGTAGATTATTAAATTCTCAGAATGTATTTATATTACAACTAAAAGTTTGTATCCTTGACCTATAACTGCCTAATTCTCCCACTCCCCAGATCCTGCAACATTTGTTTCTATGAGATTGTCTTTCTTTTTTTTTCTTTCTTTTCTTCTTCTTCTTCTTTTTTTTTTTTTTTTTTTTAAGATTCCACATATAAGTAATACCATACGGTATTTGTCTTTCTCTGTCTGGTACATTTCATTTAATGTAATACTCTACAGTTTCATCCATGTTGTGGCAAATAGCAGAATTTCCTTCCTTTTTTATGTCTGAATAATATACCATGATAACATTCCATACATACCATATTTTCTTTGTCCATTCAGTGGATACAGGATGTTTCTGGCCAGTGAAACGGAAGAGAGAGCCCAGAAATAAACCCAAAGATACATGGTGAACTAATCATTTACACCATGGAGAAAGATAGTCACTTCAATAAATGGTGTTGGGAAAGCTGGACATCCATATTCTAAAGAATGAAACTGGACCCCTGTCTTACATTGCTAACAAAAATTAACTCAAAATGAATTTAAATACCTAAATGTAAGGCCTGAAACTGCAAAACTTCTAGAGGAAAACATAGGGGTAAAGCTCCTTGACATTGGTCTTGACAGTGAATTTTTGAGTATGATGCCAAAAGCTTAGATATCAAAAGGTAATATGGGGCTCCTGGGTGACTCAGTCGGTTAAGTGTCTGACTTGATTTCAGCTCAGGTCATGACTTCACGGTTCATGGGATCGAGCCACATGTCAGGCTCCACATTGACAGTGCAGAGCCTGCTTGGGATCTCTCTCCCTCTCTCTGTGTCCCTCTCCTGTTTGCACACGTGCTCTCTCTCTCTCTTAAAATAAAATTCCTGTGTTGGAGCTCTAACCCCCAAATGTGGTGGTATTCGGAGATGTGGCCTTTGGAAGATAATTTGGGTTAGATTAGGTCATGAAAGTGGTGCTGTCACGATGGGACAGCAGTTTTTATAAGAAGAGACACCAGAGGCCTTGTTCACTCTCCCCCAAGAAGAGATAATATGAACACACTGTAATATGGTGGCCACCTGGAAGTCAACAAAAGAGGCCACAGAATGAATCTATCTTGCCTATACCTTGATCTTGGACTTCCAGCCTCTGTAACTGAGAAATATATTTCTGTTATTTAAAAGAAAAATTAATGTTTATTATTTATTTTTGAGAGAAAGAGAGAGAACAAGGAAAGGAACAGCAGAGAGGAAGACATGGAATCTGAAGCAGGCTTCAGGCTCTGGGCTGTCAACACAGAGCCCGATGTGGGGCTGGAACTCACAACTCTGAGATCATGACCTGAACCAATGTCGGACGCTTAACCCACTGAGCCACCCACGTGTCCCAATGTTTTTGTTATTTAAGCCACTCAGTTTATGGTATTTTGCTAAGGCAGACCAAGCTAAGACAGCTATTAGTACTACAATTTATGTAGAGAAGATTAAAATTATTATATTTTCTATCATGGACACGTTAGAAATGAGACTAGCAGATCTGAAGCACACAAACTATTCCCACCGAATGTATGTGCGAGTATGTATTTAGATGAGATATGCGTGTATGTGTTTAGATGGGGGTTAATTCTTCCCCAAGCAAGGAGGCGCTGCATTTTGGACCTGTTATTTTTCATCAGGAAATATTGATCAAGTGAGTGGGCTTTAGTGTTTGGGTATGTTAATTGAATCCTGGTACTCATGCGTCAACTACAAGATCATGTACAAGTTAAAGTCTCTGATTGGTTAAGTTGGAATAATAATTATAGTTTTTATCACTTAAAGATTTTTTTGAGCAAAGAAATTTAAAAAACTTAAAACACAACAGTGACAGATTTTAATTTAATTTATAGTAATTTCAGTGATTGTTTACTATCACTGCTAACTATGCTATCTTGGGCAAGTCAATCGCTTATCCTCTTTTAATTTGTTTTCTTGTCTCCGAAATAGAGGTAAGGATTCTTACTTTTAAGAACTCATGGAGAACTACTGCACACAATTTGATTCAATGTATATGTTAACAAATGCTTTTTATTTTTATAAAATACATAGAACTAATTTTATTTTTGATATTTTATAATTTATTATTTCAAAAATGTTCTCATTGAAAGATCTCTAATGTGTGAGTGTTTGTATGTGAAGATGCCTCTGTGTGTGCATGTCTGTGTAACAGTTGTCCCTAGAAACATACCATTTCTTGTTTTCGCAGAGATGCAATTGAAAAATGAACTTTATTTCGATGCATTGATTTTTCCGCCTGGTGAGAAAACTGATAATAAATAGCAATTTTATTTAAAGACCATGAGGGTAAGCCAGTTGGAGTTGTTCTGTAGTTTCAATGCATCGGAAGTCTTTTTTGAACCACTGCATGAGTCCACAGTAGCCCAAGAAGCACAAAAATCACATCAAAGTTATGTTCCTTTTAGCAGCAGAGTCACTGCGATAGATGTGAAAAAAAAGAATACTTTTTCAAATGGCAAGAATTCTTGTTTAAATTGAAACAAGTGGAAATTTCCCCAGTATCAATCTTAATTAATGGAGGACTATCCTGCAGAAACGATGAACTACCATTATGTCTAATGACAAAAATAATCACACTTTCAAGTTCAACCAGTAGGACCAAGAATAGCAACCATATATTGGTTTTCTAAGTTTTAACAGTCAATTGCATTTATCGTTTGAAGCTGTTTAGAGAAGCTCCCTTAAACTAATGCAATAGTAAGCCAGAACACCTGTCAACTATGGCGGGTCTTCTAGGAGCATCATTTGCTGTACATTAACCTTTTTACTTTGACGTAATTGTAGTATGGTGGGAAGCAGTAATACAGAGGAATCTCCTCTATTCCTTACTGATTTTGCCCAATGCTGATATCTTGCAAAACTGTAGTTAGTATGAGAAACCGTATTTTGACAGTGATATACACATGATACAGAACATTTTCACTAGTGTGAGGATCTCTCATGTTGCTTTCTTAGAGCCACGCTTCCCTCCAATGTGGAGAGACCCTCTCCTTATCTTCTGGCGACCAGTAATCTGTTCCCTGTTTTTATAATTTTTTTCATTTCGAGAACCTTACATAAATAGAATTATACTCTATGTGACCTTTAGAAATTGGCATTTTGAAGTCAGCATAATTCTCTGGAGAATTTTCCAGGTTATTGCTTGTATTAGCAGTTTATTCCTTTTTATTGCTGAACATACTCCATGGTATGGGAGTACCCTGGTTTATTTAATTATTCCTTCATTGATGGATATCTGGATTGTTTTCAGGTTTGGACTATTATGGGGAAAAAAAGCTGCTATAAACATTTGTGTGTAGGTTTTTGTGTGAACATAAGTTTTTATTTCTCTGAGAGAGATGCCTAGAGGTACAATTTCAGGTTATATGGTAGTTGCAGGTTTTGTTTTTTTAAGAAACCAAGAATCAATTTTCCGTAGTGGCTATCATTTTACACTCCCACCAGCAATGAACAAATGATTCACTTTCTCTGTATTCTGGCCAGCATTTGGCATTTTCATTATTTTTTGTTTTAGTCTTTGTCATATGTGAGTCGTGTTTACTCATTGCATTTTTAATTTGCATTTCCCTAATGACTAATGATGCTTTACCATACAAACATTTCTTTTAGTAAAATATATTTTTATGTCTTTGGCCTATTTTCTAGTTGGATTTTTTTTTTTCTTTTTTTTCTTTGCTCAGTTTTAAAGTTCTTATGTATTCTGAATACCATTCCATTCAAGTATGTGTTTTACAAATACTTTCTCCTCTGTAGCCTACCTTTGCGTCTCTGTAACAGGGCCTTTCTCACATCAGAAGTTTTTAATTTTGGTGAAGTCCAATTTATCATATTTTAACTTTTATGTATTACGCTTTGGTATCAAGTCTAAGAATTCTTTAACTACATCTTGATTCCAAATATTTTCTCTATGTTTTTTTTTCCTTAGCTTTAAGTTTTATAGTTTAGACTTAACATTTAAGTCCGTCATCCTTTTTGAATTTGTTGATGTCTGTAGACCTGTTTATTGTCTGTAGATGTCTATTTTTTTCAGCACCATTTGTTGAAAAGCCTATCTTTCCTTAATTGAACTTATTTTTCGTCTCTGTCATAAATAAGTTGGTTATACTGAGGGGATCTATTCTGCTCCAATGATCTACAGGTCTATCCCTTCACCAGTAAAAAGCAGTCTTGATTCTTGAAATTGCATATAATCAATCTTCAAATCAGTTAGGGTGTTTCCTCCCACTTTGTTCTTCTTTATAAAAACTGTTTTGGCTATTTCAGTTCCTTTGCCTTTTCTTGTAAGTTTTATAGGGACGTATAATGATATAAAGATATCATTTGGGGGACAAATGAGATCTTTATTATGTTGAATCTTCCAATTCTTGAATGTGGTATGTCTCTATTCAGATCTTTTTTAAATTCCTTTTATTAGTGTTGTATAGTTTTTCAGCATTCAAATACTGTATATCTCTTGTAGGTTTACATGTAACTTTGTATATGTGTGTATTTGTATTTGTAATTTTAATTTCATTGCCCACTTATTCTTTTCTAATAATAGAAATACAATTGTTTTTTTTTTTTATGTTTATATTAATTCCCATGATCTTGCTGAACTTACTTATCAGTTCGAGGAGTGTTTGCTAGATTCTTTGGGATTTTCAGTGTAGAAAATCATGGTATCTGCAAATATACATTTCATTTTTTCCCTTTCCATCTGTCTATGGAATAAAATTCTATTCTTTTCCATAATTTATTCTCTTGGCTTGACCTGTAAAAGCATTTGTGCTCCCTTTCCCCTTCCTCCAGCTCTGTCAGCTTTATCTATGTCGTCAATGAGGTATGTGCCATTTCAACATATAGAGCAATAAGAAATACAGTAATTAGTTTCAAAATGCTTCTCAAGAGAGAACTTCAGATCATCTACAAAGGTTTTAAATACAAATTTGGTATTGAATAAATACGCACTTTGGACAAAATTACCAAGCCGGTACGAGATCTGTCATAGCTATCAACAATGAGCATCAATACACAGTCCTAACAGGGAATTTGGGTTAGATAGTAAAACATGTTTACATTCTCACTGGTTCTTTATTTCTCTTATGAATGCCGAATCTAAGCCTGGTGGCTGGTATATAAGGAATGGAAGAAATCAGACATAGACTGATAAGAATTTCATAATTATTTTAGGATAGTGACAGATAATTAAGATTGGAAGTACATTTAGAAAACAAAATTATGAATACCAAGATCATAAGTTAGTTTTAATGGTTATATATTTTCTACAAATTGCATAGCAGTTCAAAATTTACAAAGTATTTTCAAAATTAATTTTCAAACATGCTCATTAGAGTTAAGTATTTAAGTTCATTTAAATTTTATTAAAGAAGAAACAGAGGCTCAGAGATGATGGATGAATTTTCCCTCCTTTTCAACCAATAGGGAAGTGAACTTTTGATTGTAGGTCTAAAGCTCATTCCATTGGATCAGGACAGTCTCGATAGTAGAGGAAGACACTGGAACTCTGCAGAAGCCGCCAAAATTAATGAGTAAAAGTATAGCTTCTTGTCCTTTTACCATCCAAATTCTCACTGAATGAAGATGCTCCATTCTCTGTGTAGATTTTATTGTTTTCTTATTTTTGATTTCTTAGTTACTCCAATTTTAGCTTAAGGATAATAGTAATGAAACACGTATATGCCTATGGGTCATTAAATACATAATTGAAAAGTCTTCTGTAAATATAACCACTTTTCAGGGAAATTTCTTTTTAAACTTTTTTAATGTTTATTTATTTTTGAGAGAGAAAGAGACAGAGAAGGAGAGGGACAGAGAGAGTGGGATACACAGAATCCGAAGCAAGCTCCAGGCTCTGAGCTATCAGTGCAGAGCCCAATGTGGGGCTTGAACTCATGAACTACAAGATGGTGACCTGAGCTGAAGTCAGACGCTCAACCAACTGAGCCACCCAGGCGACCCTTAGGGAAATTTTTAATATTTGTAATCATTTGCTCTCATGAAGAGGCCATATATATTTTTGTAATGTAGCTAATTCTCTACAATTTAAATGTGCACTTGAATAACAAAGTTTCTATAGTTAAATGGTTTTGCAACTTGACTCATAGAGTATTTTTTCTGAATAAACTCCAAAATGTTGCCCATTTTGCTGGTCAAGTAAATTTTAAGATAGTAAAAAAAAAGTTTAAGAGACATTGAATGCTAAATTCACCAAGTTTCGTGAAAGTTTTTTTTTTCTTTCTCCATATGATGGACAATTATAAATACTATAAATCAAGCCAAGCCAAATTTATGTAATACATTCAAATGAGAACAAAGCTGAGTGATCTAAACCCTGACAATATTTTTTCAAATTTTTATTTAAATTCTAGTTATTTAACATATAGTGTAATAGTGTAAACCCTGATAATAATTTTAAAAGAGGTTCTTTTTAAAAATGTTTTTGAATTTCAATAGAATAATAAGCTCTGACAATAATTATTTTTAAAAAGGGAACAGTTTGCTTTTTTTCCTCCCCCAAATATTCTTATATTCCAATAACAAATTAACAAAATAAGGTTAATTTTAATATTATAATTATCTGCTTTCTCTTCTGGTTTCCTAGACGAGCCATTATTATTTCATAAATTACTTCTCAGCCAGGAGAATCAGTATAAATATTAATTTCTTATCTGTGATCAAATTATTTATTTGTTAGTATTTTCTATAGATTCTAGTTGAATTTGATAACAAATGCTTCAGAAAAATTGAAAGTATGAAAATATGTTCTTTAATATTTACCAAGGAAATAAACCTCTTATGACAAATAAATCTGCCCCGCTAAGCACTTAGACATTTTAAGACACCCTCCTATCAGAACCATTCAACTGAAAGTACAAAACAGTCTCAGAGGCAGAGAGGTGCTTATATAAATAACTCTCCATAATCACAATCCATCATTTTTTAAAAATGAGAGTTCAAACTCAATTGGATTTTAAAGTTTCTTTCTTTCATGTCCCATTTTTTTTTTTTTTTGAGAAAAAAAAAACAGATAGTTATCTGTCAATAGTGGATTGGATAAATCAGTTATGGAACATGCCCCATCTAATAGAATACCATGAAGACTTTAATAACTGGAAAGGTAAGGTTATTAAGTTAATAATAGCAAAACAGAATGTGGAAGGGGATGCGATTTCAGTTTACAAACATCTCCCTATTTTTCAATAAGCCTATTGACTTACTTATCATCTACCTATATGTAATGCATGACATAACAACAAAAAACCCTACAATCCCTGAAGGAAATACACCAATGTGATAACAGCAATTATCTACAGGTGTGAGGGATTGGGCTGTAGGAGTCTGTGCAGGAAAAGAAGCTTAAAGGGACTTTCATTTTCTACTTCATATACTTCATGACGATTTGAATACTTTATGATTAGCAAGCATTCCTTTCATAATCAGAATCTTTTATTTTAGAAAAGAAAACAGAATAGAGAGTATTTGTTATAGCTTTGTGAGAATTACCTTCATTTCTAGTGTCTGTAATAGGGATGTCTGAATCAACTCTGTTTTTAAATGTTACTAACATCTGGAAAAGATTGGGATGCTTTTTTTACTGTTATAAATAAAATGAAACAATAAGTTATTCTGAATGCAATATGAGGCAGTAAGAGCAGTCAGAGCCACATGAATTTGATATATTTATTGCCTGTTTTCAAAGGTGTATCAGGGGAGCACTAAGACAGTGGAGATAGGGAACTCTTTGTGAAGAGGTTAAATTTCAACAGAAAAGAATCAAGTATGGTTTTCTCTGAGGGAATTATGGAGGAGAGGTAGGATTATGTAAACTTCAGGATTTACTCTCTCCTCCAAGGCAGCGTGCCAGGCCTACTTAATTTAATTGGCAAAGTACCCAGCACAATGATACATTTTCATAAATGTGTATGGGGGATCCCAATCAATGAATGAGTTGATGCCTTTCTTTACTTAGCAGTTCCGCTAATAGTTCCGCATAATTTTACCTTTAGTCCGGAAGACTTTTCTAAACTCTGTGTTTCTAGAAAATTATGGAAGTTTAACATTGAAAATGATTCATGTTTTTCACTTTGTTTTGTTCTGGATATGATGACAGCATTTTCACTCATCACTTTTGCAGGCTTTCTTAAAGACTATACAGGCTTTCTCCCCAAATACCTGACCCTACATTTCTAAGTCTGCTCTAGGCTCTGCTTTTGAATCCTTCACTCCTTTCTTTTCCTGACAATATTGACATAATCTTCCTCTAAGTCCGAGGACAACCTGCATATTATTCCAAAGTGTGAGATAAGCAGAATTTCTCTTTAGTGTCCCATCCCCCCAAAGAATATCTTAGAAGGGTCATCTTTCCTTTGCTATCCCAAACTCATTGACTGTTGAATTTTATTCCTAAATGTCATATGTCACCAAATGCCAGAAGAAGATTCCATACTTGGCTGGCAGGTGTGTTTGTTTCTTTGTTTGAGGTTTTTTTGGCGTGAAGAGTGTTTTTTTCTTTCTTTCTGTCTTCATTCTTTCCTTCCTTCCTTCCTTCCTTCCTCCCTCCCTCCCTCTCTTTCTTTCTTTCTTTTCTTTCTGTCTTTCTTTTATTTCTATTTCTTTCCTTTCTATTATTATTTTTAGCTGAACCAACATTTAAATATCAAAATATTTAACATAAAATGTTTTCCAAATTCTTTGGAGTACTGAAGAAAAAACAAATAAGACACAGCAGGTTATCACTGGGCCCCAATCTTGGACTTACCAATAATTGTTTCATGCTAGTAGCACTACTTTGCTGTACACAGTCTAGTTCAATACAGTGTGCTTCACTCCCTCTTGTCTAACATCTATCTGTTGGGCTTCTTTGTGAATTTCAAATTCAGTAAAGATTATTGAATTATGAAACTTTATGAGAGTTATTGAGTGCTTACTGTCAATCATATAAGAGACAGACAATCTCCTCTACATAAAAAAGTTGTTAAAAACCAAGTTTATGTTTGCAAGTTCAAATGATCTCATAGAAAACCAAGGGCAAATCTTTAGGAGATCACTAGAAGCACATTATCAGAAGTGTTTCTTGGCTTTCATGTTGTTTGTTTATACATTCATTCTGTTTACTCAACTTGCCATATTGAAAGATTGATTCCATATGTTTGAGACCTTAATTATATGCAGATATCCTAATCTGCCAAATTCATAGGAGTAGCTATATGTTCAAGTCAATTTGAAGACCCTGAGGTCCATCTTTTTGTCTTTTTCAATAAATTCATACTTTCATTTTCTTTAATTGGATTAGATACCCTAAAAAGCATTAGTTCTCTTTGAAGTAGGCTTTGGCAGATAAATTTCCAATGCAAAAGTAGTAGATTTTTATGATGTATAAGTCAGTTATAATTTGAACTTCTGTAATCTGTTCAGAGTTTTTGACATTTCTATAGCCTTTAATTGTTTTTGCCTGGAATGGAGCAGACAGTGTCTATGAACCTACTGACTTCTCATTTTAGGCTGGATTTCAATGTATTCTTTTAAAAGACATTTAAATTGGTAGTTAAATCATAATTTTAAGTTACATTACAATCTTCAGTGATTCCATAGTGCAAATAATTCAATTGCATGGAGGTGGCACATGGGCAATTTCACATAAGTTACTCTCTAACTTGGTGATTTCTAAATTTCTTTTGAAATCAATAATGAAAAGCAACTTAATTTTAATATGCTTCAAGAATTTCAAAACTGTTAAGGTATAGAAAGACATCTATCTTAGAAATGAATACATGTGGAGAGATTTTGACTCTCTCATAGTGTATTTGTCACAAGTAATGGTTTTATAGACAGTTGGAACACTAGTTTTGATTTCTGACTCCATTTCTCACTCCCTGTACACAAGATATTTGGCTTTTCTTGAGCTTTATTTTTAATGAAAGAGTAATAATATATTATGAATATTAGTTGTAACAATGCTTAAAACACTTTTATACTTAAATATTTTATACTAAAAGCACTCACCCCATGATACATTACAAACCAACAAGAGCTATTATTATATTTTATATATATATAATATCTCTTAAAATTAATTTTAAGAGAGTTTTAAAAATTTTGGTTTGATTATAAAGTTTTAACAATTTTCTGTTGAGATTTAAAATTTGAAATGGATGAGACATCAGATAAATGGCTAATTTTTCATTTGCAAAGATAAATCCATTGCTTTGTGTATCATGATCCTTAGTCACATTTTGGCTCTTTGTCCCATAGGGGTTTTTCTCCTGGAGTCAGAATGTTTATTTCTGGCAAAGACAAAAATAGGACCTTGCCACTTCCAGGAGGATAAATGTGTGTGATTATGCTGAGATGGAGGGAGAAAAAAGAGAAAGAGAATCCCCCCAAAATAGTTTTGTAATTCAAATAATAAATTATGGTATCAGTTTTTTATCATAGATTTTATAGGTTTTATTTATAGTTCTCTACAGAGTTTATCAAAGAGCAAATGAACAAGGAGTCCCCTGCTCATTGATTATTGTTAAGTGCCACCTGTTGAATATACAGAGAAGTCACTGATTGATGTGGACCAACTAGATTGAAAATACATGCAGAGAAGAACTTAGGGTGTTGTCTGATACTCAGCAAACACGATTCGAAACTGTAACTATAACATGAGACTGTCATTGAAGATTTGAGCTCATTGAAATTAGGATTTTTTAAAATATGTCAAAGGAACTAGGAGGACCAATGTGATTTGAATTGAATTGCTTGATGTAGAATAATGACAACCGTAAATTCAATATGTAAGAAGTTTTCCTATACTATGAAATATGTGGCTGTTTAGTTTGGCAGGTTCATCAAGCCTAAAATAGAGGTAGGGTGATTCTACTTTTTACTTTGACATCAATACAGTCTTTTAGAATAGGAGACCATTTTATTGTGCCAATCTGTTTCTGCAGCTGATATCAGGAATTGACAATGGAAATAAATTATTCTGAAAATGAGGTTACAGTAAAAAGGCAGTGCCTGTAGTGGTCCAGAGAAATGAATTGGAGTTGACTGCCTAATTTCAAATTCCAGCTCATCTGTTTTGTTTTATTTTTTTTAATGTTTACTTGTTCTCAAGAGAGAGAAAGCACACGTGGGGGAAGGGCAGAGAGCAAAAGAGAGAGAGAGAATCTCAAGTAGTCTCTGCGCTGTCAGCTCAGAGCCTGATACAAGGCTCAGACTCACAAACCATGAGACCATGACCTGAGCTGAAACCGAGATGTTCAACTGACTGAGCCACCTAGGCGCCCCTCCAGCTCCATCTCTTATCAACTGTGTATCTTTCAGCATGTTATTCAAATTTCCATGCCTCAGCTTCCTCATTTGTAAACTGGGAATAAGAGTACCAGTTCATAGAGTTGTTGGTAGGTCTAAAAGAGTAATATGGTCTTTGGATAAGTGCTTGCACATAGTAAACATTATATGAATGTTAGCTACTATTATGGTTTGTCCAGCTGGTTTGCTTCCTCTCACAAACACATCTATGCAGTTGACGAGTTGTATTCAGCTAATCATGTTTATCTGCTATCTACTGGGTAACAAAAAACTCTGACTCACTGATGGTACCTCCTTATTTCTCACTTACATACCCAGTGTGTCACCAAGTCCTATCAGTTGTATTCTTTTTTATTAGCAAAGTCTTAAATATGTCCACTTCTCTTTATCACCATCAAAACCATTCCTGTCCCAGACACTATCGTATCTTACCAAGATATCTGGACTAGCATGTTAAATGATCACCCAGAAACTACAATTTGTCTTGTCATATTTATTCTCTACACTGCAGGTGGAATTACTTTTCCAAAATGAAAATCAACTCATACCTCCATGGCCACCTTTTATTATTGCACAATGTCTTCCTCTTACCCCAAGGATAAAATTCTAAATCTTTGACACTGTCTTTGAGGTCCTGCATGGATGGCTCCTATTTCAGCTTCATTTCAAACCTCTCTTCTTCTTTTTCCTGTAATCCAGACATCCTGGACTTTCAATTCCTCAAATTATACGTATGCTTTCCTGGCCCCAAGCCATTTGAACATGCTGTTTCCCCTCCAGAATAAATTTCTTCTACCTACCATCCATCTTGCCTTTATCTAGATGATCTGTTGTATAGATATTAAGATAAGCCATTTCCCCATCTTAGTGTCAGAAGCCCTTTTTTCCTTTCTCAAACAATCCTATTCCTTTCCTTCTAAACACTTTGATTAGGCCATAAATTGATACTCATTAATGCAATTATTTAATTAATGTCTGTCTTTTTTAGTGCAAGTTCAATGAAAATAAAAATCCTGTCTCTTTTCCTCACTATTTTATCTCCAGAATTGAGCACACATTGTGAACTATACTGACAGGCTCTGCGAATATTGAACTGTAATCTATTGTTTTAAATCATGCGTTATACCTGGGGTGAGGAGACCTCCATTTTCATTTGATATTTTCTATTATTTGGTGCATGATCTTTTTAGGAGCCTTTGCTTCTATGTTTTCACCTATTGTATAACTTTGGGCAAGTTACTTGACTTTTTTTCAGAACATTTTTTCATCTTGAAAAAGGACTAACATTAGCAGCCTATTTGAAGATGTCAGGGATATAAAATGAGATGATATACATGAAAGTGCTACATAAAAACATTGTGGTTTTATAGAATATAAGTTATTAACACAACTAAGGCATGTCTATGCCCTAGATTGTTCCAGCCAGAGATAGCTCAATACTCATTAAAGCTTGATGACATTCTTTTCCCTAAGAGTTTTTAAAAATCTTTGTAACATTCCTCTAAAATAAATTTTGAATATAGGCCAATACCTCTGGGAATTGTAACCTAGAGTAATAACACTGTTATACTACAAAAATGAGAGTTGAGAAGATAATATAGATTTAAAAAACAGTCAAATATCTTTAATAATATATGTCAACTGGGTATTTTCCTTAGGGAACAGTGCCAGAAGTAGAACTTGATAGCCATATAGTAGATTAAGTGAAATGATCAATATATTACCGAGTCTATCTTTGTAAGCCTGTAGGTATGTAATTTATTATGCTCACCACACGTATATGATTGTGGTCTATCTAATTAGTAAATGAGTGAGCTGTTCCAATATCATTATTTTTATTTTGAGCCTAATATTCTGTTTACTTATGTGATGTCTAGGCTTTGGCTTGGTAGAATCTTAGCCTCAAGTCTATTTTTAGCAACATGTTGATGATCAAAAGGCATCTGAAGATAAGTTATATAAAACAAAACAACCATTAGGTAATAGGAAAGTAGTGTGAGCATAACATATTATTTCATGAATCATCGATAGATACCAGTTCATTTAATAACATTAACTACAGTGTTGATTGCTCAGAATTTCCTAATGAGGAAAGGATTTGTAATCTATGTATTAAAATTTTGTAAAAATGATATTGGTTTAAATAGATGATTTTCCTGGCATATTATCCACTTAGTAATTGCCAAAATCTGAATCATATAGATTAAAAGTCAGGACAGAAATTGGGAATCCAGGAGAATAAAAAATAAAGCTGAGTAGCATTATCCAAAAGATAAAGCTCAGATTGATTAAGGACGTTCACCAAGAGGGATGAGAGGAAGATTAAAGGGAACCACAGGCATTTTCCTATAATACCTTCAGGATGATAAAATCATTAGAGTCTCACAAATTTTATTTAGCACCTCATAAAGTGAAAAAAGTTCCATTAAACAAGATCAAAAAATAGTTTCCTTTAGTTTTGCTAATTCAATGGAAAATAATTATAGAAAGATACTTGAAGAAAACATGAAACAATATTTGCTGCAAAATGAAATAAAGGAGCTTCAGAGAAAAGCAATCATGACTTTGATTAGATACTTGCAACAAGAAATTATAGTAGACCTAGGAAAATATATTTTTATGATATAACTACATCTTATTCTAATTTCTTTTTTCCCTTTGTGTCACATATATTCTATACTTAATAAAGTTGTCCTCGATAATGAGGATTTGGATGATGTTGAAAAGTATGAAGCAAGTTTTATGTTTGAAAGTCAGAGATGACATTAAGAAAAGTTTAAGGGGAAAAAAATGCCTGGGTTCTACTTAATCCTTATTAAAATATTATTTCAGTTGCAAAGATGGACTGTGTCTGGGTTATGAGTAACATTAGGTAAAGTTTACAAAGCCAAATGGTAGGGGCGCCTGGGTGGCTCAGTCCATTGAGTGTCTGACTTCGGCTCAGGTCATGATCTTGTGTTTCTTGGGCTGGAGCCCTGCATAGGGGCTCTGCGCTGATAGCTCAGAGCCTGGAGCCTGCTTCAGATTCTGTGTCTCGCTCTATCTCTGCCCTTCCCCCACTCACACTCTGTCTCTTTTTCTCTCAAAAATAAATAAACATTAAAAAATTTGTAAAAAGCAAAATGGTATGATATAGTCTCTACTTTTTTCCCACATTGGTTTTATTAATTTGTATTAATGGCTATTTATATTTATTGTTAACTTCATGCATCGTTTCTTTAATATCAGGACTATGGATTCATGATATTCAAATTCATATGGCACCTCAATTCTTTTATCTAATTTTGGCATCTATCTTTCCCATCACTAGGCTGTACCACTCTCTTCAGTCCCTGCCTAATGGTACTTACTCACTTGCAGCAAAATATCTAGGAAAGCTTGTGAAAATCCTTCACACTGTAACCGCTTAAGGCTTGTCCCCAAAGCCTTAGCAGGTCACACTCAAATGCAGGAAAAGTAATCCGTCCACCTTATGCTGCACCTCATGCGTTTCTGGAACGGCACACAGAGAGTTTTCGGTGATGATGTTTACATCAATAGAAAGTTTCCATATTTGGATGCTGGGTGGAACTGTCTCAAAACAGAAACACTGGTAACTCTCTATAATAAATATTTGTTAATATATACCACTGAGACCAATAGTATCTGGACTAGTTTGAGTTGCAGAACAATTTGAGAACAAACTCGCCAATCTGTAATAGGACAGGAAATGCTACAGTTTGTTTTTGTTTTTAATCATTGAAATTATTAAACATTGTTTAGGACAGTTTAATACATTTTCTTTAATACGGAAATTTGTCTTTGAGCTAATTCACTGTATTAAAAATATATAAATTGGTTTTACATAATTTTGGTTAAGATAGTAAATTACATGTAATTTATTTCGAAGTACTGGTTTAGTTTCTCACAACAAATTCATTTTTGAGTTAAAAGAATTACTTTAAGAAGAAGCACCTTGAATCAGGAAGGTCTAAATCTCTATTTGTAGTCACCCTTGTGTTACTCTGAAGAAGACAACTAATCAGCAAATCCACAGGCTGAACAGTGCCTGAACACGCCCGTCCCTGTGCTGTGTGCCTTCCACATCTGGGTAAAGTCCCTCTCATGTTCTGAACAGGAAATTCAGAATAGCAGACCCACCCAACTTCTGAATCTCTTTTATTTCCCTAATTCTCTAGTAATTATATTATTCTCACTTCTTTCTCTTTTATGTTTTAATTTTCATTTATTTTTAAGACAAATTATTCAGGCTGAATAAATGCCATTACATGCAAAGTTTATAGGAATAATTAAATGTAATAAGTTCTCTACTCCTATTAAATGCTGATCATAACAATTAAATGGAATGAAAACACGACAGGCAGAAGCCACTAAACTCTTAGATGCCAAAAGGCTGTGAACACAAAGCCTATGTACATGGGGACTGTCCTTACTCGTCAGAAACAAACGTATGCTTAGTAGCATCACATGATGAAGATAATGAATTCTAAGTTTGATTAAAGATGTTTTTAGGCATTTAAGCATACTATCTCAATAATTTTATTACTACTACTATTACTATTAATAGTATTAGTACCACCATCATTGCTACTTCTATTACCATTATCACTTCTACTACTGCAACTACTACCTTTGTTATCACTACTACTGCCCTTATTGCTCCTTTTACAATCATTGCTATTGCTACTTCTGCTACTTCCACTGCTACAGCTACTACTACTATTGCTACTATTATTATTACTATTATTACTAGTGCTCGCTGAGTTCTTATCATGTATGTACTGAATGTATGATTTTTTAAAAAAATTCTAATGTTTATTTATTTTTGAGAGAGAGAGAAAGAAAGAGAGCACAAGTGGGGGGAGGCCAGAGAGAGAGGGAGACAGAATCTGAAGCAGGTTCCAGGCTCTGAATGTATGCTGAACTGTCAGCACAGAGCCTGATAAAAGGGCTTGAACTCACAGACAATGAGATCTGACCTGAGCTGAAGTCGGCCACTCCACTGACTGAGCCACCCAGATGCCCCTATTGATACTCCTTTTGTATGAAATATGTTATCAACCCTTACAGCAAACTTATGATCTATTTACCTTTATTCTCACTTTTTATGATGAGAAATGTGAAGCTGAGAGGGGATAGCAACATATCAAGTTCACAGAAGACAATAGATTAGGGAGTATGGACTGAAATCAAGGTCCATAAAATTCTAAATCCTGTGCGTGACAATTGTCACTATGTCCTGATGCACCCCTTTATGAGTTTAATGGTCAGAGACATTTCCCTTCATCATCACCAGCCAGCTTATACAGGTGAGCTTTAACAGATAAAAGAGGAGATGTATTTGCTGCGAAACGTTTTTATTCTTCAAAGACCAACTTAAGTTTGCATGAATATAAACTTTTATACTACATTTCTTTTTTTTGTGATAAAAATACAGAATATGAGATCTACCTTACTAACAAATTTCTTAAGTATGCAGTGCAGTATTGTTAACTGTAAGCAAAATGCACAGTGGATTTCTAGAACTTTTCATTTGCATAATTGAAACTGCATTGCCATTGAACAGTAATTCCCCATTTCCCCTACCCTCAAACTCCTGCAATCACCATTCTTTCTGCTTCTATGAGTCCAAGTATTTTAGATACCTCATATCAGTGGAAACATACAGTAATTGTCTTTCTATGACTGGATTACTTCACTTAGTATGATGTTCTCAAGGTTCATTCATGTTTTGTCATATGACAGGATTTCCTTCTTAAATTGCTATATAATATTCCATTGTATGTGTATAATATGTTTCTTTATCCATTGATCTGTCAGTAGACATCTGGGTTGGTTCCACCTACTAGCTATTATAAATAATGCTACAGTGAACATAGAAGTACAAATATCTCTTTGAAATACTGACTTCAGTTCTTTTGGGTAAATACCCAGAAATAGAATTTCTAGATCTTGTGTTTTTATTTCAGTTTTTGAGAAACTTCCATGTTATTTCCCATTGTGGTTGCATTTTTTCACATTTCCACCAACAAAGCATAAATATTCCAATTTCTCCACATCCTTACTAGCACTTATTATTTTCTGGGTTTTGTTTTGTTTTGATTTTTGTTTTACAATGACCATTCTAACAGATGACAGATGATATCTTGATTTGGTTTGATTTGCATTTCCATTTGCACTAACCATTAGTTAGTGACCTTGGGCATCTTTTCACGTACCTATTTGCCATTTATATGTTGTCTTTTAAGAATCAGATTTAGGGGCGCCTGGGTGGCTCAGTCGGTTGAGCGTCCGACTTCGGCTCATGTCATGATCTTGCGGTCTGTGAGTTCGAGCCCCGCGTCGGGCTCTGTGCTGACAGATCAGAGCCTGGAACCTGCTTCGGATTCTGTGTCTCCCTCTCTCTCTGCCCCTCCCCCACTCATGCTCTGTCTCTCTCTGTCTCAAAAATAAATAAACATAAAAAAAAAGAATCAGATTTAAATAGTATATAGTACTACAGGAAAATATTTTAGTAAATGGATATTTAGTATGCGTTCATATGTGTGTATATCATAATACACTACAAATATCAGTGACTTCTACAAATTGAGTTTCAAAATATTACCTCCATTCTTATTTTAAAATTTCCATTATTTTTTGGTCAAGGTTTGAAAATGCTAACTAATAATTTTAATTAATAATTATTTTAATAATAATTTTATTATATATAAAATAAGGAGTTTAAATTTTGCACATTGGTTAGTTATTTGAGAAAGCATATAAAGACATCAAGTAATTATATAAGTCTTATATTTTTGGAAATAATTGAGGAAAAATAAAATAATTACATTGGAATTCATAGGGTCTATATTTGGACCTTGGATAATACCTAATTAAACTGTTTCTTTATTTTAACAAACAATATAATAATAATTTAAAGGTCCAATTTTTAAAATCAGAAATTAGTCTTTGCCTTAACTCACTAAAAAAAAGTAATAATAATAACGGAGTGAGGGGCACCTGGGTGGCTCAGTTGGTAAAGTGTCTGACTCTTGATTTTAGCTCAGGTCGTGATTTCAAGCCCCGCACCAGGCCTTGTGCTTTGAACAAAGTCTGCTTGGTATTCTGTGTCTCCTGTCTTCCTCTCTCTCTGCTCCTCCCCTGCTCGTGCTCCCATGCTCACATACTCTCTCTCTCAAAAATAAATAAACTTAAAAAAAATAATGGAGTAAACTTCAAGTGGAAAATCAGTAATATTTTAACAGAATGCACATTTATAAACATAAGTCTGAATAGACAAATTAAATCTACCAAATAGCTGAAACAGAGCAAAGCTCTTGATTAAAACATTAGAATTTCTGTTGGGAATTAGAAAAGTATTAAAAATGTAATTAAATGAAATCTGGGTATATGTGTCAACCCAAGTACCCTACAATATAGAAAATCAAAGGAAAAAAGATATTAAATAGTATGAAAATCCTTAGTGGTTCAAAGGCTACAAAATGGCAGGCCATAACTTTAAATTCAGGCAGACCGAATCGAAGAAATCTCTAAGTTGTTTCGGATGGTTAGACAGTATGTGACATTAATATACATTTATAAATGACTCATTTATGCCTGAGACAGATACTGTTGGCACATTTATATCCCTTCTCATCTGCAACTGCAACATGCTTTATTCTTCTAGGTATTTGTGGGCCAGGGACATATGTACCAGCCAAACAAAGTAATTTAAAATTGTATTATTGTTTGTGTGTGAGTGTGTGTGTGTGTGTGTGTGTGTGTGTATACACACATATATATACACATACATAAGACATATATATATATATCTGTAGTTTCTATTTGGGTGTATGTGCCCATGCATATTTATGGACCAAAAAACAGATCATTAAGGCAGTGATCTTCAGTGCTGCAGAGCATGGGTTTTGAATCAAACAGATCTCAGTTTTAACTTCAGTTTTGCTACTTACTAGCTTTGACAAGTTAATTTACCCCTCTGAGTCGTAGTTAACTTATGTATGTAATGGAATTAATCATCTTACTTTCAGACTTGTACAAATAGTAAATGAGATAGTATATAAAAATCTGGACTTTCTTTGCACATGGTAGGGCTTAATACTAATAAATGTTGTAAGAAATGGTGATACTGCTAAGTATTAAATAAATTAGTCTGTTAGATAAAAGTAAATATTTACAGTCTAAATGTATATTTTACCATTTATACTATTGATGTGTATTGAAGAGGCAGTAAGAAAATTATTAAAGCACTCTATTTACTTATTTAAACTGTATATTTGTATAAATTGCAAAAATTGTACTATAATGCATGATCATGGTAACTAAAAATATGGAGTTCTGTAAAGAAAAATTTAAATTTCTTTTCTCTATCTCCTTCAGTACTCCTGAACTCACTACAATTAATTTAGATCCCTTCTTGTTTAGGCAAATATAAATATAAATATACACTCATTTGGGGGTTTTTTGTTTCTTTTTTATTTTTTTATTATTTTTTGCATAATTTTTTATTGTCAGATTGGTTTCCATACAAGAACACCCAGTGCTCATCTCAACCTGTGGCCTGCTCAGTGCCCACCACCCACTCTGCCCCCTCCCATTCCCCCTCAACCCTCAGTTTGTTCTTAGTATTTAAGAGTCTCTTATGTTTTGTCTCCCTCCCTCTCTGTGGCTTTTTTCCTTCCCCTCCTCCCCTCACCGCTGGTTTTCTGTTAAGTCTCGCAAAGTCCACCTATGCATGGAATTTTGTTTCTTTTTTAAATAATAAGGGAATGTTGTATATGTTACTATTTTTTTTTCCCACTCCAGATCAATGTAAGGATTTAGCTCATTCTTTTAAATTGCTACATAATATTTCATTTCGTGTTTCATAATTTTGCTAACTGTATATTCATAAGCATTCCATATAAATATTTACCTCAAAGGAAATGGATTATATAAAAAATAATGTCAGGGGCACCTGGGTGGCTCACTCGTGGTTCACAGGTTTGAGCCCCGCATCGGGCTCTGTGCTCACAGCTCAGAGCCTGGAGCCTGCTTCAGAGTCTGTATCTCTCTCTCTCAGCCCCTCCCCCACTCATGGTCTATCTGTCTTTCTCTCTCTCTCTCTCAAAAATAAATAAATATTTAAAAAATAAATAAAAAAATAATATCAAAAGTAAGTGTAACGGCCCAATACACAGACATTTAGTCATAAATGTGAACTAAAAACATTACAGTTAATTTATTTCTTACAGACTAATACCCTTAGGTTACATTAAATAAAACATTCAATTTAATCAATTTTATGACATGAAAAAAAAACTACCCGTTTATATATTATGTGCACTGGCATCTCCCAAAGATAAAATGTCTTGAGTCTGAAGAAATAAATTATTGGCAAAAAGCTGTTGACATAGAAAAACCTGTAATTTCCTAAATTGTATCAATAATAAGTTTGAGACAAGTTGATCTGGAACATATGCTTGGATTTCCCATTACTAAGTGCACAATGTGTTTGAGTTGGGGTGTCAGTAAGTAAATAAATAATCTAATTAGAAAGTGACTTATCCTGAGGTATCTTGTTCATTCCTGTTGCATTCACTCATAGCATGTTGTAACTGTGGTCAAATATTACTGAAATTACTCTCCAAGTTGTACGCTTTTCTCTGAGAAAAACAAGGAGGCATTCCCACTTCTTTGTAGAAATGGTGTGAGATAGAGAATTGTACAACAACCCAGGCACACTAGTTAATCAGGATAATTGAAAGGGACTTTGCTGAGGGAGGCAAACCATAAGAGACTCTTAAATACAGGAACAAACTGAGGGTTTCTGGAGGGGTATTGGGCGGGGAGGCAATGGGCTGAATGGGTGATGGGATTAATGAGGGTACTTGTTGGGATGAGCACTGGACATTTTATGTAGGTGATAAATCACTAAATTCTACTCCTGAGGTCTTTATTACACTAGATGTTATCTAACTTGGATTTAAATAAAATTTAAAAATTAAAAAAAAAAGGAATAGAAAGGAAAATAAGGCAGTTTGGGGTCTTCTTTCCTTTCCTCTCCATTCTTTATCTCTTTTTGTTCTTTTTTTTTTTTTTTTTGGTCTCCTTTCTTTACCCATTTCCTTTCTCTGTAGTAGCTTATTTTTTTTCTCTCTCTCTCTTTTATCCTGATTTTGCTTCACACTGCTTATGCTTGCTTCTACCCTGTAGAACTTACACTATTTCTGTCTTTAAATATCATCAGAGAATGGTGGACCCCAGAGGTGCAGTAAATTAAATTAGCAGGTGAATTGTCTCCTTCTGAGGGAGGATGCATTCCCCGGAAGGACCTCTAGGTGTCTGACCTGTGCACATATTCTGCAGCTGTGCCATTTACACACTCAGCCCAAGAGCACACAATTTCAAACTAACTTTTCCCTTTTGAAAGAATGTATTTCCATTCATAACACTCATCCACCGATCAAAGTTATTTTCCTTCCGAGATGTACAACAGTCCAGAAATGTTTTGTCATGAGTCTGCCATTGCTCTTAAAATGCCATTAGATACACTGGAGGAATGCATTTCAAATCAAATCATGGAATTACTCACATAAAATAGCAGCTGTTTTTGACTCACTTCACAATACTATGTAAATAAAACAGTTCTAGCAGCTGGAAGAACAAAACGGTCTTTGATAACACTCTAATTATTTATTATGACTGCTTTGGTGTAGCATTTATATGAACACAAGTTATATTTTTAAAAGCCAGAAGGAAATTAAAAGTAAACAAAAGAATTGCACTTCTGACCAACTTCTTTGCCTTGAGGTTATTATAATTGGGCAGCTGCTAGATATTTTTTTCATGTTCTTGCAGTTCTATCATTCTGCCTTTTCTATCAGATGTGCACAAAATTACTAGGATGTTTAAAATAACAAGACATAGAGAAAATGTCATTGTTTTTCTTTCAGTAGAAATAAAATCAAACAAGCAAAGCAAACCAAATGTCAATTATGAAATTACCGTCCAATCCTTATTGTTTACATTTTATAAATTCATAAAGGATATTTTCCCCAAGCACTATCCTTGCTAAGTGCCTTTAAGTTAAATGTTCTTTAATGTTTGGACATAAGTGGGAAAATAAGATTTAGTACTGGAAGAAATGTGCTCAACCACTTAATTTTCTTTGGATGAAATCCTTACAAGTAAGAAGCCCCAAATATGGGAATGAATTCTCACGGTTTTTACCATTAGCATAGAGAAAACAGACATAATTGAAGAAATGATTGATTGAAGGAGAAATGTGTGGTTACGAATGGCTTGGGATGATATCTAACATTATTCTGTTTTATATTAGTATATATGGCTGAAGATGGAGGTTTCTTAAAACCTGGTGATCATTCTCTTTTCAACACTTAGTTGCAGGTAATATATTGTAATGGGCCTAATGGAAGTTGGACATTCCAGAGAAATGTAAAGTCACTATCCCTGTGTCTGGTGAAATAGGCATTTAAAGAAAAAGAGATTACTTCATATGTCTACATTAAGCAAAGCATCGGGATAGGAGAATGGAATTGTCTCTACAGATTCTAGAACTCTAGGATTTGTACAGACAAGCAGACCAAAGAGAAGAAGTGTGGGTCCCCAAAGGGAAATGGAGGTGAGGGTAGGGTAGATTCGTGGGGGCAGAGTCAGATGACTAGATGCTCTAAGAAACAACACAAGGAATAAGGGGATAGAAGAAACACAGGGTAACTGCAGAAATGGGAAGGAAAACCCAAAGTGATCTCCACTGTTCCTGAACACCTCTACCAGGCTTTTCATTCTTTTATTATTGCTCTTCATATTAACGTTTCCCCCGCCCCTACTTTTCTCTTCTGTCTGAAATACATATCTTCCATTCTTGAAATGCAAAGCCTTCACTATTACCCTGGACTTAATGATTTTTTGTTGTGGGGCTGTCCTTCGAGTTGTCAGACACCAACATCTCTGGTCCCTACCTACTAGAAACCAGTTGTAACCTCCTCCCCACAAGCTATGGCCACCAAAAAATATCTCCAAACACTGCACAATGTCTCTAGTAGTTTTGGGGGTAAATCTTCCTGATTGAGAACCACTTTTCTAATTTACTGCGTCTATCATTGATTTATAATTTAATATATGCTGACTTCAACTGAATTCTATAGATACTTATTGATCATTTTCTGAATTAGCTACTGGGGATCCAAAATTAAAAATAACCAAATCATGTTCCCAATAGTGAATTAGATTATTAGTATGTGTATACCTTAAGCTTCTTAGAGGAAAATAATTGAGGAAGACAACAGACATTTACTGAACTTCTATAGCTCCAGCTCAGCTGTAAGTGCTTTTCCAATGCATTAACTCATGTAATTCTTATAATCTATGGGATCAAATGTTTACTACCTTATATTTCCTATCCTTCATTCTATTTTTCATAGCACAGTATTTTGTTTGTTACTTAATGGATATTTATTGCATGATTGGTAGAAAAAGAAAGGTTGTGTAGCTATAAATCTAATATTCCTTGGTGTGTGTGCATGTGTGTGTGTATCTAAAAAATTTCTTTTTGTACCTCCCTTTCCCCTTTCCTGAAGGAATGGTAGCATTTAACAGCACCCTTGTAAATGTTTGATGGCTACTTGTAAATTATATTTAGGTTTTTGGAAACAAAAGCACTCATCAAGAGCACCTTATGCTTGTGTTTTGTCCAAACTGAGAAAGTTCTTCATTACCAGTGAAAGAGTTCCTGCAAACTTGAGTAGTTATAATATCCTCTTCAGTTGCTTTCTTCTGTCACATCAAATCAGATTCACTTATTTTGCAATTATTTGCATCTTCCGAAATAGGCATCTCAGAACTTTGAAATAAGGACTGAGATACAGTTTATAGATGTGCAGAGAATGTAGCCAAGAGTCTAGAACTGGAAGAACTTCACAGACTGAGACTGAAGTTGGAGCAAGAGGGCCGGACTGAGCTCTGACCTGGAGACCTGGTTGCGGCCAGAGCTGCTGCTGCCTTGAAGCCTCCCTTATCTGCAGTCTGAGTAGAGGTCACACGGAGATAAGGGACGGCAGCTGTGCTAGGAGAGTGGGTGGCTTGTAAACTAAGTCAGCACTTTGACTTGCTGCTTTATTGGTGTTTCGAGACAGGGCAGTAGCTGTGCAGTGTTTAAATGGGTCCTAATTGTAATTGCCTTGACATTTGCCTAGTAGATACCCCCTTGGGATGTGGGAGGATATTTCCTCCCTAAGCAAGACCGATCATAATGTTCCTTCCAAAATGTATGTCTCATTGTGCTGATCCTACCACATGTTTTGAATTATGCTGGGTCACCGTTCAGATGAGAAGGAGCAGATATATCTGTTACTTATGAAATGGAAGTTCTCCCCCCCACACACAAAATATGCTTATAAAAAGATTCACTTGTGTTTCTGTAAAATTACAGATCTGAGTTCCAACCCATACCTACAGAATCAGAATTTCTGGGGAAGAGGCTTAACAAAACAACTATAAGCAAATAAACAGTCTTATTTATTTATTGAGTTTCATAGGTGATTCCCTACAAGAATTTTTCAAAAATATTAATGGAAGTAGAACTGTTTAACAAATCTTATGAATGGCTTTGGAACTATTTCATCTCATCTTATACCTACTCATTATCGAAGACTGTAACTCAGAGGTTAGTTTTGCAATACCCCAATGCTATAAAAAGATTATACCATTACATTTGTTGTATGTATTTGCAATCCATGCCATAAATTATAGATATCATCTCTTACACATGCATATAATATACACCTTATATACTATTTTGTATTAATACATTATATATTAAAGGGAGAAAGGAAATGATGGTAGTTTTCAGTTTTAATGTAAAATTAAAGTAAAATTTGATAACAGGAAACAACTGGAGATCAAAAAACCTTTCGGGCATAGGCATTAAAATCAGGCAGGACTGGGTTCAAATTCACTTCTATTCACTTATAGATTAGCTATTATTGTTATTGGTATTATTATTTTGCCCTAGTGAGGAGACAACAATAAAAGACTCTGGTAATTTTTCACATCTAATATCTCAATAACTAGAATAACTGAATAACCTCGACACCCTGCAACCTCTTTTAATTTAGCAAATGGGGAAAGAAGGAAAGATAAAGGGGCCAAAAAAGGATAAAATAAAGATAAAGAGACCTCTTTAGATTACTTTGATTTGGCATAAAGGAACAGAACACAAACCAAAAAAAAAAAAAAACCCAACAGAAAATCTGACACAAGCTATGACCAGGAGACGCACCAATGGGCAGTGGATTTATGGAAAGACGCTCAACCTCATTAAAATAAGGGAAATCCAATTCAAGACGTAACAACATAGCTTTTCAGATCCAGCTGACTGGAAAAAAGCAGTCTTTACTGCTTTCTGGTGGGACTGCATGTTGACATCATCACTTGGTGAACAGTTCGTGAATATTTAAGAAAGTTGAAGAAGTATGTGTTCTTCTCAGCAATTCCACTGCTTTTTATATACCCTAAAGCAGTGCTTATCCAAGTCGAATGTGCTTCTGGATCACCCAAGTATATGGTTCCAAAGCAGAAATGCAACCTGTTTATAAGGTCTGAGGTGGGGCCTCAGAGTCTGTATTTCTAACAGGCTCCCAGTTGCTGCTGCTGCTGCTAATGCATGAATGAACAAGATTTAGAGGCTCTCTCTCCGGGTGCACAATGGGAGTTGTATAAGAACGGTTATTGCAATATTAATTACAAGAGTAAGAAATTGGAATTACACATATTAGAGTTTGAAAACATGTATGGGAGTGAATGATATCCCCCAACTTCAGGACAATGGTTTTCTTTGGAGACTGACAGAAAGGGATTAGATGAAGAGAGACATCCAGGAGGCTATAAGGCTATAACTCTGTGTGTGTGTGTGTGCGCGCGCGCGTGTGTTTAATTTTTTTTTTCATGGAGAAAACACGTAGCCCTCCTTAGGACACGTGTTGATAACTGGTTCATCAAAAAAGTGGTCAAAGATGGGAAAGTGTAGTTCTCCTCCATGACACAAAGGCCCATATACCTTATTCTTGGTCCTTGAGGATCTAAAAATATACTTGACTATCAGTATTAGGTTGTATCTTCTAAGAGGTGATGTGATACCGTAGAGAGGGCTGCAGAATGTACCGTCTTGATCTTGGCTCCAAAATCCAGCTTTAATGTTTACTACCTGCTTGATCTTCAGCAAATCACCCAGCTTACAGAACCATGATTTTTTTTAATCTTTAATTTAGGAAGTCATAATATCTACCATCTTAGTAACATGAGAGACACATTTGTAAAATTCCTGACACTCAGTAAAAATTCAGAAGGCAAAGAAATAAGACAAATTTATAGGGGCAGAGGATGCTTTTAAAGTAGCAAATAAAGACTAAGGTACAAATGCTTCTGTTGCCTACAATAGCATGATTAGTCAGTAGAGGATAGGTAACATTGCCAAATCAAAACTAATCCAAAGGCGTTGTACACATTATATATAAAAATCATGGCAGGGGTGCCTGAGTGGCTCAGTCAGTTAAGTGTCCGACTTTGGCTCGGGTCATTATCACACGGTCCGTGAATTTGAGCCCTGCATCAGGCTCTGTGCTGACAGCCCAGAGCCTGGAGCCTCCCTCTCTCTCTCCCCTTCCCTTGTGTCTCCCTCTCTCTCTCCCCCTCCCCCACTTGCACTCAGTCTCTGTCTCTCGAAAATGAATAAACATTTGTAATTTTTTTTAAATAATTAAAATAAAATCAAATCATGGCATTAAAAAAAAGAGATAAGATGACTTTCACCCACATTTAAATAATCATATAAACTGGATGAGCCTGTGCTAGGCAAAGGCTTGGAGGGGGCACAGATGAGAGCTGGTGGGCGTCCAAGGCAAAATGGACTAATTCCAAGAGGAGGACAGCTTTTTTGTCAAATCACTATCTATTTGGAGAGAGTCTTATCCATTCCGTTAATATACTTAAGCGTTTGCAAAGTGTATTGGAGAGAGAAAAAGATGCTTATACTGGAGAGAATCATCTGCTGAATATTTCCACTGTAAATCTATTTAAAATGCATTTCTCTAAGTGGGTACAAAGTGGGGTCAAGGTGATAGAATGTCTCTCTTTCATATCCTAGCCATTAAAAACAACAACAAAACAAACACACAAACAAACTAGTCATAGGGCTGGAAGCAGAGAAATAATTGTGAGCCCTCAAAAAAAAAGTTTTAGATGTTTTGTTGAATAACGAAAGTCTCCCATGAAGAAAGTCTCTTTTGTTTTTCTTTCTTCCACACAGTACATGCTTATGGTGAATCATCTAAACCAGATTCTGTTAATGTAATGCTACATAAAACAAAGCACATATGTGAAATCCACCCTCGCATTCTCTAGCCCACGGGGGCAATGTAATAGTTGGGCTTACTCCCTGGCGTATGTCCCTTCTGGAATGCTTTACCAGTCCGTGGGCTTCTCTATGCTTGACTTCACTTTCAGTACCATACTTCACCCTGTAGGACTCCATGCGTCAGGACACTCAATGGGACGGTACTTTTTGGGACTTTGCTGAGAAGGGAAAATGGATTGCAAAAGCTCCCATTCTTCTTCCTTCCCCTTTGCTGCGCTGCCCCCTACAAAATCTACAGCGTTAGGAGTTCGGATTCAACTAATAAGTGTAAATTTTTTTAATTGAAAAAAACGGTTCAATTTCAGAATACATGTGACTCAGAGGACACAAGTATTAAAGTTTGAGCTAATTTGGAATTTCTTAAGTCTCTTTTAAGAAATTGAAATTCATGGGAGGGGGAAGGTGATCCCATATGAAATATTCCATTTATGTTAACTCGATCGCATACCTGCAGCTTGACATAGATTCTCCAAGGCTCCTCTTCTTCAAGTTATTCTCTTTGAAAATTCTGCCCTTTCTCCACAAAAATTTTAACCTCATTCCCAAGTAAATACACTGATTTTTGCAACCTGTCTGCAGCTCACACAGCATTTTGAAGTATGAGCCAAGTAGCATCAGGTTTCACTTGATGTAAAAACATATATTTTAACTCCCTTTTGTAGTTTTCCCATTTGTGAGTGAGACTACAGGCCTGTAGATTACTTTAACCTAAGGGTTCTTAAACTTTAGCATGGATAAGAGTCACAGCAAGGACTTGTTATGAATATTTTGCTAAGCTCAGTCCCAGAGTTTCTGGTCAGTAGTAGGTCTAGGGTAAGATGCAAAAGCTTGCATTTCTGGCCAGGTCCTAGGTGCTTCTGGTGCTGCTGGGCCCTGGAACACACTTTGGGAACTGCTTCTTTAATGTAAGCATATCTACAAGGGCAGTTTGTGTATTGTGTATTGAGCTCAGACTCTCTGGTTTAAATTCTAGTGCTCCAAGTTATTAACCATGTGATACTGGCCGAGTTACTGACCTTTCTGTGTTTCAATTCCCTAGCTCTAAAAGGGGGAAATAATAGCATCTTCTACAGAGAATTGTTACAAATGAAATCATAGGTGTAAAGCACTTAGAACAATGCCTGATACAATACTGACTCAACAATATTGAGGTAAGATACCATTTTCAAGTAGCAGGACACTTCCCCTGCCCTTTGAAATCAGTGTGTTCCCATTTTTGTGTATTTTTAATCTATTCTACCACGAGGACTTCCAGCTGCATAGAAGTGCAATGCTGGCTTTATTTTAGAAAAATTTCAAGCTTACAGAGCATTGTAAAAATGAATGTGGCAAAGTCTCATAAATATAGGTACCATGCAACTTTGTTAAATGTTAATATTTGGCCACATTTATACATAGGGAGCTGCTCTTATTTTAATGTTCATTATCATGCATAATTTATGCCGTTACGATACATGTATATATATGTAAACATGATATATCACTTGCCAATTTTTATACCTTTATATAAATGATATTAAACCATACACATATATCCTCAACTTTGTTATTCACAAATATAGTTTTTGATTATTCATGCTATTCGATATGATTTATCACATTTTGTAAAAGTGACATAAATTTGTTTACCTATTCCCTTTTAGTTTGTGGGATTTTATTTTTCGATGTTATTATTAAAAATTTGCAGAGAACGTTCTCTTTCTCTCTCCAGATAGATAGATAGATAGATAGATAGATAGATAGATAGATGTATTTGGAGTTTGTGTTTCTAGATTATAACTGCTGACTTGAAGAATAAATGCATCTTCTAATTTACTAGATTATGCCAAATTGCTCTTCAAAGTACTCATCTCAATCTATACTCATACCAGCAGTGTATGAGTCTCTATTGCTCACATTCTTACCAACATTCGGTATTGTTACATTTTAGTATTGTTGTATTTACCAATCAATTTGGTGTAAAAGGCAGTCTTACTATTATTACCGTTATGTTTAATATAATATTTCTAGGTGTGTAGCAAGAGGATTTCAAGTTATGCAATGCTTGGATTGCTCCTGGACTTAGAATCTATCCTAATTACATTAATGGATATTCTGTGTTTGAGGAAAAAGACACTCATCTTGATTAAAAAAATACACAGGATTTAAAGAAACCTTTTAATAGTAGGCATATAGGGAGTGGTAGTATTTTTTCTGATTTTCCTACTATATATTCTTTATATATATAATAGAGTTGATTCTCATAGCATTCACATTGTGTATGTGTATGTGTGTGTGTGTGTGTGTGTGTACTTGACAATGTATGTAATGCTTCCATATAAATATTAGCTATCAACGTATAATTGAAAATATCTTTAGAACAAAAGTTGCTACGTTTTAAAATAAATGACATTATGATATGTATTACTTACAGCTCACAAACTTCAACGTTAAGAACGTTGACAAAAGTTGAGCTAGTTGGCCAACTAAGAAATTGTTCATTTCTTGAACATCAATTATGACTAAAAACTAGCCTTATCTTTTTGCCTGGAAGCCACTGGTTCCAGATAGGCACCTGGGTCAGTCACTTGCTTCCTTCGAATCTTTGCTTATATGTTCTTTTCTTTTCTTATGACTCTTTTCTAATAACACCTGTACCACGTGTATGTGTGTGTGCTCTTGACAATGTATTTAATGCTTTTATATAAATATTAGCTATCAATGTATAATTGCAAATATCTTCAGAGCAAAAGATGTTAAGTTTTAAAAATAAATGATTTTACTATATTCATTAGGATGTTTTTCAATTTGAAAATTCTTTATATGTAATAATTCTTTGCATAAAGAAAAAATCCGCAACCATTTTATATAACTTTATCCAAAGAAAAAATAGCCTCTAGAATATATTTTATTCAAGTGGTCAAATTAATAAAAGGATCAAAGAGTATCTGTACCCATATTAACTAGAATTGTTAGTAAAACGGAAAAAGCAAAAAATAGAAAAAAATGAGTATAGTGATATATTAATAAAACCACTAAGCCAAAATGTGTGTATGTAAAAAGAAAATGGTCCTGTATAAGGACTCATCTATGGAGAATTCTGGAGTGCTCACAAAACATAAGTGCTCGAAGTGTAGGAGGCACTTTCTGCAGTGACTTCACATGAGGTCTTGTGCAAATCAGTTGACTTCTACTGTATGCATAGGTTAGTTAATTATCGGAGAAAAGGAAAACTTTGAAAACTGAATAATATCTCCCAAGTCACTTTAGAGTATTAACAAATGAGACTCACTTAGTAAAACCTATTCATTGAAATATATATATGTATATATATATACACACACACATACATATATATACATATACATACATAAATATATACACATATCTCAATATATTGATTTAAATATGATATACGATATATGTGTATATAAATGATCTATATATTGCCTCATTGGTACTAAAATATACTTTCTTCTCTCATCACAGTTCAGAATGCTTCTATTTAGATTTAGGAATCATTAATTCTAACATAATTTTTGATGTCTTTCCTCCTGGCTGTTTTTACCTCGGTGGCCTTAAAGAATCTGGGTCCTGTTTTCTATCCCATGATACATTGCCACTCTTGAGTAAAAGTCCTCGAGCAATGACGAGAGCAGTTCCCTTACTTGCTGTTGATTTGCCAATTAAAGAAAAAGGCACTCTATCTCTTCTTCTGCTCCAGCATCACAGATACTCTGCAGCCACCTTTCCATCACCTTAATGTACTCAGGTACACACCTGGGTAATGATAAGCCCCATTACTGCCACTTTGACACTTTTATGTGCTGCTGGAAATGTTTCTCCTTAATTTCACAGTTCAGTGCCACTCTTTGGATTTAGGACTTTGAAATTTTCTCTCCAGTTTATTTTCTGAAATACTTTTTGACTTTCCATCCACAATAACTTCATAAAACTGCCAACACCTCTAAAATCAATCTTTTTCCTTTAAACACACTTCTCACATGGTCTTAAGGTATACTTAACTCTTAAATTCTTTTTCTCTGCTTAATGGTTTCATTCATGTTTGAGGAAGACTCTAGGCAGTCCTGAGGAGGACCTAGGCAGTGTGAGATTAGGACATTTCACTTTCCATATCTACTATTTTAGTTCTGGTAACTAAAGTGACAAGTTTCCTGAAGATTTAGGAGGGACACGTATCATAAGTAAAGACAGCAAGTTCTTAGGAAAATTAATTTATTTAAATCCTCTGCTCAGAGACAGTGACACAGAGGTAGAGGACACAAACTCAGGGTTCCTCTCCACTTGAGGGTCCTGCAGATTCCTCTGTTCCTCAGTTTTATGACAAGTCTCTTAACATGTAACAGTCTCATCTGTCAAATAATGATGTTCAAATTTCTTCTTAAAGCATCTCTGTGGGACCAAGTAAATCTGTTATGTTTTTAAAGCTCATCATTAGGGGTCATTATTGTGATTCACAATAATGTGGCAGATGCAGAAATTTAACTTACTCCTCAGAGGAAAATGAGCTTCTTTGTTTTTGTAATTGATCTAAGCTTCCTAAAGAGCCTCTATCTATCCTTGGAAAGCAACTGGAAAGTGGAAGCTGCTCCAGTGAAGAGCAAAGGGGAGATGCATCAATGGCATTTCTCTTCAGCTTTGAATAGTCTCTTTAGCATGGCTCTTTCTTTTCTTGAAAAAGCTTGTCTTTCATATTACCTCTGTGTATACCACTTTGTTCCAAGATGGTGTCCAGATATGCAGGTTGGTTTAAAGATTTAAAAAAAATGCATCAGTCCTGTGGTAGGCAAAATAATGGGCCCTCCAGAATACTCATACTCTGCTACCCAGAGCCTATGAATAGGTTAAGTTACAATGCTAGGGGGGACTAAAGTTGCAGATGGAAATAAGCTTGCTAATCAACTGACCTTGAAATAGGAAGGTTATCCAAGAATATCTGGGTGGGCCCAATGTAATTACAAGTGTCCTTATAAGTAAAAGAGATGGAGAAGAGTCAAAGCTAGAGTGATCCAGGGTGAAAAAGGCTAAAGATGGAAAGGGACCGTGAGCCAAAGATTGCAGGCAGTCTCTAGAAGCTGGAATAGGCAAGGACATGGATTCTCATCTACAACTTCCAGAGTAATGTAGCCATGCCCATACCTTGATTCTATCCCCGTGAGACCCACTTCAAACATCTGGTCTCCCAAAATATAAGGTAATAAACTTGTTATCTTTAAACCATTAAGTTTGTGGTCATTGAGACTCAGACAGGGTCCGTGTCAGATTTTCTTGGTCTTTGCAGCTTCTTATAGCAAATTTAGACTGACTGAGGGCCACTGAGGTACACAACTAGTTCTGTCTTCTTGCCTTTCACGCTGGGTCTTATCACAAAGGTCTGTGGTCGCCACTGTTTGTCTCTGACACAAAGTCCCTGTACTTTTGACTCTGTGTCCTGACCTCCTGACCATCTCAAGAACCCTACTTTGTCTTACTGAAGCATGACATGTCTAGACTCCATGCAGAACATGGAGATTCAGGGGTGATGCATCATGCTCATCTGTCTAAACACCTCTCTTGGCTGAGCTGGGCCATCACCCACCAGGTCTGGGTTGTGCCACCCAACATGATACCTCCCCCACAGTTTTAAGGGAAAACTAACCAAAAGGTCTTTTGTTCTGGATTTCAAATCACTCTAACTGACGTGCTGAAGAAGGTCAGACACAAAATCGCAACCATCCACTTCCCAAATCACTCTCTTGTTTCTCATTCTCACAATGCTCAGAGCTAGAAGAAATGTACTTCCCTCACCAACCTTTCTTTTTGTCACATTCTGCATTCCCTCTCTCCCTAGTTTATGGATGGTAAATCCATGCTGCGGTGGGCAAGCTTGAATGTTGTTGTGTCAAAGGCAGTTAGAATAATTTGCATTCTCTTTTTCTCAATGCAAGTGTTTTGATATGGACTGAAGAAATTTGACTCCATATTATAAAACCAGAATTTTACTCCCTCTTTCACTTTGTATATATGTTGCATAATTTTGATCTTTCAGAGAGGCAAGTCAATGCATCTAGCACATTATTGATGAAGACAGCCAAATTCAAGAAAATTAAAAAAGAAGAGCCGTTGAATATTACTCCCACCACACCAAAAAAATATTGAATTTTTTGGTATTATATGCATTAATCATTTTTTTAAAAGACAGATTAAATAAATGTGAGAAATAATGGTGAGGCCTGTTAGTTAAAATTCTCTCATATACTTAAAATGTGTATTGGTTATTGTGGTTGTTATTAATCTTTAATTAAATTAAATCACATGCTTCAGGTTTGAATTAAGAAATTCAAGAAAGCTTATTAACACTTGGACTCTAAATGTCCTGTTTTATTATACCAAACTGATGATAGACACATTTCTTAGGGTCCTTGATTAAATTCAATTTAATGTGGAATGATGGAGCTAGTGCAGACCATAAGAAATAATTTCATACATTCCCTTGAATCCCTGAAGTATCATTTACAAACCTGTTTAAAAATATTGCCTTCGATCCTGTAGACATCACTGTCATCCTCTCAATGTTAGGAAGATATTTCTAAGCAAATGAAAGCTTGCTCTTTTCCATCACTTCTGTTTCTCTTATAATCTAGATATTGGCACTTGAAGATCACTTCATCTCTGCTTCTATTTTCTTTCTCTGTAGAATACATTATTTTTATTCCTTAAAAATTAAGAGTAAAATTCATCTAATATTCCAGAAGGACTATATGACAACAATACTTACCTCTCAACCTCAATTATGTGAAATGGTCTTTTTGTTGACAATCACTACTTAGGTTACCTAAGTACAAGAAGGAAAATAAAATAGAAATATTGACAGTCTCAAAATGGTCCTGACTTCTCTACATGATCTCCATGAATGATACCATGTAAACCTATTGCTCTTTAAATTAACTTCCATGTTCCCATTTCTAGCTATTTTATTTCTGGCAACCTCTAGACCTATATTTGACTTCTTGTGAGATATCTCCACCTTACTTCAAGTTCTATATGTCTCAGTCAACACTAATATTTTCACTCATTTTACCCCTCAAATATGCTCGTTTCTTTGGTTTTAGATATCTTACTTAATGTTTACCTTCTTACTGGCCATTCAAGCAAAATCCTCAGTTATCACTGTGGTAGCATCCCTGAATTCACACTAAGGCCCCTGACATGTGAGAAAACCCAGCCAAGATCAGTAAAACTAACTCACAGCTGCCTGTCAGGGGAATGCAGACACGTGAGCAAAGCCATCCTATGCCAGCCATCTCCCAGTGGCCAAATAGGTGCTGTTGTTGGAAAGCACTAGGATGTGGGTATTTACAATGCAACGGTAGATAAATAACACAACTATTTTGCCCTCCTCTCTTCTTTATGCTACATATCCAATAGGTCACAGAGTTCTCATTCAACCTCTGCTGGTTATTTGAATCTGTATTTTTTTCTGTATTCTTTGCCACTGCCTTATTCAAAGTTTCATTTATTTGTTTTTTCTTCTAAGCTATTGTAAGATAATCATCACTGATCTCTCAGCTTGTGACATTTCCTACTCTGTTGAATCCTCTGTAATATCTAAGCAATAGTATAATGTAGCAGTTATGTTTTCAGATTCTGGACTTGAATCCCAGCTCTGCTACTTGGTAGCTCTATAATTAGGAGCATTACATAACCCCTCCTGCCTCAATTTTTTTAATGTGTGAAATTGGTGTAAAGATAGTACCTGCCTCATAGAAATTTTAAGCAGTTTTTGAATTAGGACAGTTTATCCCAATAGTAGGCACTCAGTGAACACACTGAACATTATTATTGAACATGCATTGATCATGTTGTTGAGAGTAAGTGTATTTTGTGGAATATGTTTTGAATAAGATGTCCCCCTGAGGGTTCCATAACCAAATAAGTCTAGAAACCATTGCTAAAAATACCACTTCTTGAGGAAAGTTGTAATAGTGAACTATTTACTTCTGGTTGGTGCTGGGAAAAGAGCAAACTGGATTCAAGTGATGCTAATGGAAAGAATTGATCCTGCTGTGCTGAAGAAGCATGAGAGGAATAGAAAAAGAGCAGGCAGAAAGAAGGAAGTAGCAAACTTCTTTTTTCTCCTCTTACCTTGCTTACTTTCTCTAGTTCACCCTAATGGGAAGCCAGCTTAGGGAGGAGGAAGGCATGTTAAGAGCCTCGGTGCCTGTGTCACAAAGCAGAGTATAGAATGGTTGATTTAGAGATGACGGTCAACAGATAAATAATTTGCACCCAGTATAAAGAATACACTCTAATATTATCTTTAATACTCAGTATAAAATTGAGAAGATACATAAAACATTAATTAATCATTCTATAAGTGCTAAAAGATAAATATTAAGACATTGACAAAAAAGTCCCAAAATGTTTTGAAAAAAATTAGTATGCTTTACACTATCCCTTATGCAATAATGAATGTTGAATATATTCGGTATCAGAAATGGAATATTCCTGTTAAAGCACTTAAAACCCTTTCCAGTAAATCAGTCATCAGAATTTCAGAAAATTGATTATGCAAAAAGATAAGTCTTAAGAAATCAATTTTTGCGAATTGACCTAGTTAGTCTTCAATAAATGTTTACCATGATCATCATTTTTATTACGATCATTATCATTATTAACTACAGAAAGCAGTCCAAGTGCATTGGGATAATATATGCACATATAAGGTTGATTTGGCCAGTCTTCCCTATACTTTTCCATATCGGTGCCTTTCTTCCTACTTTGACCCTTCTACAAGTGACTGCTTAACTTTTTTAGTAAATAGTAATGAAAAATTATTTTCTCTGAAGATTTCCCTGAAACACTGTGAAATTTAATTTTTCCCCTTCTGTATTTCCACTCTGTACGTGTTTTTGTGACTGTGCTCTAGAGCTTTACCGTCGTGTGCTTCTTTCCTCCTTTCTAAGTTGTTGGCAGTTTTAGAAGACACAATGTCTTATTTTCCTTTTTATCTCTAGGCAGAAGCATAACGTAAACATACAAATTTAATAAATGTTTGTTATTTTCTTAAAGCCTAGTTTAGGGGCACCTGGGTGGCTCAGTCGGTTGGGCGTCTGACTTCGGCTCAGGTCATGATCTCATGGTCTGTGAGTTCGAGCCCCACATTGGGCTCTGTGCTGACAGCTCGGAGGCTGGAGCCTGCTTTGGCTTCTGCGTCTCCCTCTCTCTCTGCCCCTCCCCTGCTCATGCTCTGTCTCTGTTTCTCATAATAATAAATAAACATTTAAAAAAAAAAAGCCTAGTTTAATCTAAGCAGTCTTCAAAACTTTAGCATGTGGTTGTCTTTATATATGTGCATCATCATAAGAGTCCACAAGCTATGGCCTTCACGTGGGCCAGATCCGGCTACCTGCTATTTTTGTAAATCAAGCTTCATTGAAACAAAGCCACACTCCATATATCTAAGCAATGTCCATGGTGGCTTTCAAGCTAAAATGTCTTAATTTAGTAGCAACAAAGATTTTTATGACCTATGAAACCTAAAAAAATTATTATCTTACCTATTACAGGGAAAGTTTGCCTCCACAGATCTACGATTATAAACATTTTATTAATACCAGATTTTTTTTTCCTTCTAGAAGCTTGGAACTTGCTAGAAAATAGTAATTCTGGGAAATCGAGATTCATTCCTTGAAAGCTAATCACCATTAGAATGATTCCATATCTTCATAGGTTTTTCTCTCCCATTAATTTAAACTACCTCCACTTATGTTTTCCTTTCCACATATCTTTCCATCCATAAGGAAGTGCTTTCATTTTTATTTTATATGCAATTAATATGACCCAATTTTCTAGCTCATAGATTATTATTTAAATCAAAACTAATTTGAGCATCCTTTATCCCTCTCTCCTCCAGTGGGTCGGCACTCCTGTGATAACCTCAGATCTCCAGGTTGTTTACTTGCATCATGATATCCTCATCAGTCAGCATCATGAATGGAGCTAGAACTCACAGGGAAGGTAGAAGATTCCACACACATTGTCTGGAAAGCACTATTGTTTCAGAATCATCCACTACTTTGGTGTGTTACCAAAATGATATAAACAGCAATTATCTGGCCAATCCAAAGTGATTCTGTACTCACTACTGTCATCATAATTGCCCTTGGAACATGAAGTCAATGGAAATAACCTGAGAATTAGCCCCAAGTGTAAGTCACATTTTACCTAATGGTGAGGACTCCTCCCCTGAGCTATATGGCACAGTATTTCTATCTAAAACACTTATTTGACCCAAAGTGTCTGACCTTATATTTAAACTCTGGACAATGAAGGAAAAGAGGGCCTCTCCTCCAGCTCAGTCTGACCACTACATGCCTTAATTCACAGGTCTTGGCTCTTTATTTACAGTCACACACAGTCTTTTCCTTCTCAGCAAACTCACAATTCTGTGATGGCCATGCCAATGAAGGGGTGCAGATTTATCCATGTACTTGTCTACTGTTTATCTTCCCTTATAGGAGTTTAATCTTTGATGGTCATAAATCTAGACAGTATTTTCTTGGTCAACTCGTCTTTTAGGGGAGATTCTTAATTCTGTTTTCTTCCAGGTAACCTTATTCAAGACCAATGTCAATCCATCAGAAATATTCTAATAACCCTAAATCCCCAAAGTAAAGGATTTTTATCTTTTTTGTTTAAGATCCTTCTTAATGCCTTTTGTAGCTTCATCTTTTCAACAGCTTTAGAATCTTGCATAATATTTGGTAAAAGGTGGGATTCCCACTGTTCAGTCAGAATAGTGCTTTATTATTATACTCTTTCCCTAGGACAGGATGCTAATTTTATGTGTTGAAAAGAATGGAGTGATTTCTCCCCAAGCAAAAGAAAGTGCTCGAATTAAGTTGTTCTTTTGACCCTTAACATAGTAGGAACTACAAATTTAAAATGTAATTCTCTGTAACAAGTCACCAAAAATATATATTCTCTGCCATTTCAATAGCACTACTATATAAAGAAATTGAAGGAAAATTCAGCAAAAAAATTGTTCCAAAGATCACATGAAATGTCTCTCCATATACAAACATAGTTAAAATTAACTCACTGTATTTAAACAAATGTTTCATAATTGGTTTGGAGCAATACATTATTCTAATCCAGTAAATCTGTGGACTTGGCTCCTTTTAGTCATTCATTCTTTGGGATTCTTTTGCAGTTGTTTTCTTTATTTCTATCTAGAGTGTCTTGAATTGTTTCTACAAGTTCTGGACTCAGCTTGATATTGCAAAAAAGTGATTCTTTTCTCTTTTTTAATCTAATTTATTATTTTAAAACATTACTTGAAAAGTATCTGAATTAATTTAGAATTTTGAAGTGCCTACTTGTCCTCACCATCAATTGGTTTGTTACAGGCTTAGAGAGACTTCTTTGGAATTGGGAAAAGAAAATGCAAATGAAAGTGTGCATGCTCTGTCTGGTGGATTCTGTTGGCAGAAATTGTTTTAGAGAATAAAGAGCTATTGCTGCCTAGAAACAGATTGCAATTGCATTATAAAAAGGATCCAGATTTTATGTTTTCCAGTACATGTTTTTGTCCCACACCGTCTCTCTTAAAAATGAAATACTTTGTATATCCAAGGAAGTCACCTTCTAAAAACCACCCATGTACAAATGCTTCAAGATGACTACCTTTTCTACAAGATCTTGGACTTTTGTTACTGGTCCAAGCCAGTAGGATTAGTTTTTCTCCATTTTTTTCATATTTTGACAATTTTCTTATTTAATCTTAAAGGCAGAGAGATAGGCCACCTTCTCTTATAGTGTTTGACATGTCACATAATCTTTTTGGATTTGTTTCCTTTTCAATTGAATGAAAGGATTTGGCTGCCAAAAAATATTTGTGAAATTGATTCCCTAATAAAGTCTGGCATACCTCTAAAATGATACAATTCCATGAGAAATAAAAGACGTTGAAACTTCTTACTCATCATTGAAGATACCGATGTTGTATGCTAACCAAAACATATGCAGCAAAAAATGACAATCCCCAGAGAATTTAACCTTACCATTGCTTTGGAGGAAATTTATAACAACACAGGTAAAATGCAGATAGTTGCTGGGCAAGAAAGCAAATTTGAACAGATGCTATATAAATATCATCAAGCTCTGAAGGGATAAAACAGAGAAAACCGTGAAGCAAACAAAGCTGTATAGTCCAAAATTGAAAAAAAGAAAAGGAAAAGGAGAAAAACTACATAAAATAGTAATGTTAAGAGTAATAGTAATGGAGAATAGTAATAGTGATGTTAATAGTAATAGTAATGGAGAATATGTCCATGGCACAGGAACCATCACATAAATATTAGAAGATAGTGACAAATGTGTTGATGAAATACAGCCTAGGAACAAGGAGCAGGCAGGCCAGCTGGGTCTTAGTCTATATTCCTTCTTTCATGTCATAGAAAGAAAGAAACTGTTGTTGAATTGTTCCTCTGTGCCATGGATTGTGTTTGATGCTTTCATATATATAATTTCATCTGGTGTTCAGACCAACTGTAGAATATAGGTTGAAGTTATTTCTGTTTTATAGAATAGAAAATCTGAGGCTCAACTAAAAATGTAAGGAACATGAGGAAGGTCATACTACTAATTTAAAAAAATGGTTAATAATTTGAATCCCAGTTTGTCAGATCTCTAAGCTTATTTTCCTCCCACTCAATAACTTTTGTAACAATGGAGATATAATATTCAGTTCTGAGATACACATTGTTCTTCATATTTTGACATAAATCATTATCTGACTTGACAAGTGATTGTATGTCATAGTTTGGTTAGGAATAATTTTAAATTTCTTAGTGGTTCATGGGACAGTGTTACATTTAAAAAAAACAATGGTGCTTTAGATATATTGAAGTATGGTAATGTTTACATCTTTAGAATTGAATTCAAGCTAAATAAATAGCATTATGTTTTTTCAAATGTAGCAAGTCGTTAAAAATAAGGCACTTGATTCTGTGTTCATAGAAAAATAAGAAGTGTATAACCTACGTCACTATTCTCTGCTGCCTGATACTTACCAGCGACTGCAATGCGCTTACATCATGGGATGCTTGACCAAAGGAAAAGAAAGGTACCAAGGGTCAAATTATTTAAGTTTAAGCTTCATACTAAATTATGACCCCTTACCAAAATGTTTTGGTTTTATATAAGGCAAAACTATTAATGAAGTATTTTAAGCTTTGCCCTGTAGGATATGAGAATGGTCATATAGCTTACATTAAACAAAAGATGAAGAAAGTACATAAAATCATATTTTTGTTTAATAAATTATACTTTACCAGCTCACAAAAAGAGTCTGCATTTAAACTTACTATAATATGAGTTATAGTTAATCCTATATGTCATCTTAGTTGTCTACCTAATGACCACCAGGTCTTTTGTAACAGTAAAGATTATGTTGACTCAAAGAAGAAGTCAAAGATTCAAGTTTCCCTTAGGTCAGTAGGTGAATGGAAGCATACTCTATATAGCATTGTCCTGCATACCATTAATTTTATAATAACGGTGCAAAACAACAAAATCAACACTTTAATGTATTGAGTACTTTCCGTGTGCATGGCACTACAGTAAAATGTTACACCTCACTAATTCCTCTCAATTCTGGGCAGTGAATATCCATTTTACAAAGAGGGAACTGAAACTTAGATACTTTAAGTAACTTGCAACGTTTCCTCTCTTGTTCCCGCACAACTTTTTGGGAACCTATGAGGAGACAGTTGCTGTGATGAGCACTTCATATAGCATTTGTATAGCCAGGAGTCTGGCCAGGTTTGTGCTTCACCTCTGAGTATTGAGATGATTAGCATTTGGTAGTAATTTACTTGGTAGTAATTACACTAACACCAGCTTATAAAGTTGGGTTTTTTTGTACATAAAGCAAACTATAGCCAAGATCCTAAAATACCTGCTATTTCTGATATGCCCTTAATTGGCATGCATGAAATACTCTAGTAAAGGCAAATGTATATCATTGTAATGACTAGCTAAGACTCTGGGTGCAAAAACTTGTCTGTTCACCTTTTTAGTGATTCTCCATGTTGTCCTTATGTCAGAATTTTTTTTCCTTGAGTGGGTAAAGAGGGAGCCTTGACTTCTCTTGATGTCAGATTATGAGGGCCATACTTCCATATATGCTGTTTTTTTTAATATATTTTTAAATTTTTTTACATTTATTTTATTTATTTTGAGAGAGAGAGATATAGTGTGAGCAGGGGAGGGACAGAGAGAGAGGATCCCAAGCAGGCTCCACACTGTCAGCACAGAGCCCAACACAGGGCTTGAACCCATGAACTGTGAAATAATGACCTGAGCTGAACCAAGAGTCTCATGCTCAAACGATTGAGCCACCTAGGCACCCCATATAGGCTGTTCTTATCTTATTGTAATGCAGTACATTTATCATTTAAGTTTATAGTTATTCAGGAATGATTTTGTCCTTTTTAAGAGATCAGTTGCATACCAGAAAAGCACCATGTACATATTTTGGGGTCACTTTTCCAGTCCTATCAATGGCTTCTGTGAATCTACCTGAAAATGTGAAATGGCAGGTCTATTAGTTACTTTTGTGGCATTGAACAACTCCCAGATCTTAGTGGCTTGCAACAATAAATACGGAACTGCTCATCAAAGGTAGCTCAGCAGGACTTGACTGAACATGGTTGGGCTTTGTTTAGTTCTGGTCTACATATCTTACATTCTGGGACCATAGCTAAAGGAATAGCCAGCATTTGGGCATGCTTTCTTTAGTTAGATGGTGGAAGTGAAAGAGTGACCAGCAGAAACACATGATACCTATTACTGGTGTTGAATGGAACTGGCATATTGTCACTTCTCACATGTCTAAGCCCAAAGGCAATGGGGTAGAGTGTTATGTATCACTTAGGGTGAATAAGAGCAAGGTTGGGGAAGGAAGGAAGAACCATGAAGAAATAATACAATCTACCATAAACAATTTAACTATTAAAAACCTTTCACTAATATCTCTTTGATATTATCCAGAAGTCAATAAATTGTTGTCAATTCAGTTTTCACCAAAATAATAAAATTAGCTAAATCAAGAAATCATCCCTTGCACTTTATTTTCTATCTCATACTTTATTTTATAATGTGGCTGTGCCCCAATAATGGAATCAATTTAATAAAATCCATAAATTGCCAGATGTCAAAAATACACATTGAAGCATCTGAAATGTCAATACTACAAATCTGTTTTCTTCAAGGACATTTAGGTCTTTCTCCTCCCCCCAGATAAGTAGTAGTTTTAAGCAAAATGTCCTTGCCCTTCCTTGTTCCCAATGAGAACATAAATTTCCAACATTTACATGCAAACACTGTGGGAGATACAGTGTTTTAAACTTATAGAGGCTGGAAAACTAAAATTTTCTCTCTCCCAAGTTCCCTTAGGGCAACGTTTTGGCCAAATGAAATGTATGTGACCTCTGCTGGAAGGAACTTTCATAAAGATTTTTTGAGAAGGAAAACAGCTAATCTAGCTTCTTTGGCCCATACGCCTGCCTGTCATATGGTGCAATGCCTAGAGTTAAATATGAGCAAGCGGGAAGACATAGGGTCTTATTCCTGATGACACTGGAAAGCCATCATACTGGTCACTCACTGCTATCTCAAGATTTTATTTTGCATGTCTCCTCCCATACTATAGTTAGACTGGACAGGGACAATATCATCACTGTTTAGACAGAGTCTGGGTTTCTTCAGAAGCTCCAATCTGAGGAATCTTTCTCCTCCATCTTTTGTTGCTACTTCACCTGTAGAACCCTGTCCTATTTTTCTATAATTCTAAGTGGTGACTATCAAGACCTATAAAATATGGAGAGTTCTGGCTGCAGAACAAAGAAATTTAGAATTATAACTAAACCCTCAACCACACTTGACTACTGCAACAGATGTCAAACACCTTTGCCCTTTTCTTGGTTTGCCTTGGCAAAAGAAAACCTTCCCTGCTATATTAATTAGGACTCCAGTTGCTAATGTGTTATTTCCCATTCTCTTCCTTTCTGCACATATGGCCAGACTATACTCCCTGGCCTTTTACAGTTGATTGGGGTCATATTACCACTTCTGGACAAGGAGTTGGGAATGGAAATGATGTGTGTCATTCTCTGGCTTCATTTTAAAGCATTTAATTGCTACTGTGAGACCCTCTAAAGCTCTCCCTCTTCTCTCTGGCATGACAACTGGTTATATCATTTGCCTGAGCTCCCAACTGGTTATGATGAGCAAAGCTCTCTCTGCCAATCCCTGATTGTCATGAAATATGAGAGAGAAATAAATCTTTTTGTTTTTAAGCCATTACAGTTGGGGGTTGTTTGTTATTGGGCCATGACATAACCTGTTTGGAATTATCCAAGCCCAATCAAGGGAGCTTCAGCACAAGGGGGATATGGATTAGTCCATTGATTCCAAAGAAGCTTTGAATGTTCTAGCCACAGGCAGGACAGTGATACATCTGGGCCTCAAGAAGAGTTAGAACCAAGAACTGAATGTTCCAGAACTCTCTTTCTCTCTTGATCATACTTTTCCTGGTCTATTTAGCATTGCTTCCTCTCATTGAAAACTTGTGCTCTTCACATGGAGAGAAATACAGACTTTGGCAATCTGAGTATTACAACTCACGGCTTCCATGAATACGGGAATAGTGACTGACAATTTGTCTGGTCTCAAATTCAAAACTCTTCTGAAATGTATATGATGGCCACCCTGAGTAACCATTAATTAACTATGTTTAGGAAAATGAGGTCATAGAACATGACATAGATCTTTGTGAATGGAGTAAGGGGGAAATATTCCCAGGAAAAGAGAGGAATGTCAGATTAGTAGCTCATAAATGTTAAAGGGTAGGATATGTAGGCATGTATGTATATGTATATATGAGAGCATATATTTATATATTTTTTCAAATAAATTTGTTCAGCAAGATTTTATAGTATTATTCCTTTAGTCTACATAAAGTTATCAAATTCCTTAGCGCAGAATATGTATTTCAAATAAAGAATAAGCAACAAAAATTAAAGATGAATGAATTATACTTGAGATATGTATTGTAGGCAAGATTGAAAATATGTATACAATTTGTAAGATACATGAAATACATTAATTTGTTCTATGTTTCTTTTGCTAGCATATTAACTAACATATATACTTGACTGAATCTGTGCTAGTTTATTATTTAATGAAATATATTTAATTCACTCTTTACTAGAGCTTATCACACTGCATTATAAGTGATTTTTCTACTTGCTGTTTTCCTTGAGGCTGTGTGATTGTTAAATGTGACAATTGCGTCTTACTTCTTTCTATATACCAATGTATAAATTAAGAATCTAGAAAAAAACTTACTATATGAATATCCTAATCATCCTTTTCAATCAGAAATATCCAATTTCGAGGTTGAGATAATGTTCATATTGCAGATTCTTTTTTTTTTCTGAGTTTAAGGTTCTTGAATCTTAGAAGGCTGCTCAGATTGACCCTTTGTCTTTTCATGAAACAGTGCATATAAAAACATATAAAAGGTTTTTTAAATTTAGACAGCATTATACAAGCAAAATCAAGTTTTAATTAGTGTTGCTAATTGAAAGCAGGAAACAGCACAGATAATCTTTAAAAAGTACAATAACTTGGTTTGGGAATTCACATCAACAACACATATTGAATTTTCTAAGATTGAATTTGACTGCAAGTGACAGAAAAAAAAACCTCAAATAACATTGTCTTAAGTAAAATAAAAGTTACTTTCTCTCTCACGACACAATCTGCAGGTAGGTGGTCCAGAGACAGATGGTATGGTTGTCCATGATGTCAGGCACCCAGGCCCTTTTGTTAGTCCGTTATGTATAGCCTCCATTCCTAAACTCATTTCATCTTCCAAAGAGTCCACTCTTGGTCCTGCCATTACCTTTCATTTGCATTTTACCTGACAGAACGAAAGAAAAAGAAGGATAAGGGTGCTCTGTCTCCTTTTAAGAACATTGCCTGGAACTTGCACGTACAGTTTTTATTTATTTGTCATTGGCAAGCACTTAGTGTTGTAGCCAAAACTCCAAGCAAAGGAGTGTGGGAAATGTAAAATTTGTTCCAGATGGTCATTCACCCAACTGAAAATCAAGAGTTCTATCACATACAACAGGAGGGAAAAAACATTATGAAGCAACCAGCAGTCTCCGCATAGCTAGTATATTCACTGAAAACTTAACTTCTGCCTATTCCCATAATGGGCTCAACATCTTACATACTCATGTTTCAGCTTTACTCTGGTGTGTTCCCATAATGGACTCACACCTAGTATACCTGTGACTACAACTTGACTCCTGCTTGAACACATTATGGACTTTGATTCTGTGCCAGTGATAGTATAGCACATTCCTGCAAAGGTGGGACTGAGGGCAAATGTTCTTTCAGTGTATTTGTATTTCATTAAAAACCAAGTTTTACTCTGCTCTTAGAAACAGGGTCACTGTGGATAGTTGTGCAGGTTGTGTACACAGTTCAAAAACAGTAAGGGGCTAAAATCCCGAAGGAAAGAGTTTTGTATTTCAGGTGCTTAGAAAATCAATCTTATTACAACTCTTATCTCAATTCTCCACCCAAATGGAATGTTTTTTTCTAATTTGTATAATTGGACTATGTGTGCTGGTTGCAACTTTACTTAGGTGGGATTATGCATGTTTACTTAGGAACTAGGATGATTTTCCAAAGTATGAATTTAAGAACATTAGTTCTTCAGAAATACTGAGACTATCGGATGAGAAAATGTGCTTCATAGTAAAAATGTAGGTCAAACAATATTAAGAAGTTTCCTACTAGCAAGACTTTTAAGAACCTTTATTATGTTAATCCATGTTTGGGAATCTTCAAGGAGGGGATTCTTATATGCAGTGATTGACAAGACACTCATTTCTTTGTAATGTATCTTTCAGGGCACTGTAGTAAAATACAGATTTGGTGCAGAGTTTCTGAAGCATGGCTGAAGAGAAAATAAACCCTTCCATACCCCCATATTTATTTAATTCATATTCTCCAGATGAAGGTTTTGGCAGGCTGTATTTTTTTAAGTGTAAGTGTATTTACTTATTTTGAGAGAGACAGAGACAGCACAAGTGGGGGAGGGGCAGAGAGAGAGGAAGAGAGAGAATCCAAGTAGCATCCATGTTCCTAGCACACCACCCTACAAGGGGCTTGAACTCACGAAATCATGAGATCATGACCTGAGCCAAAACCAAGAGTTGGACGCTTAACTGACTGAGTTACCCAGATACCCCAACAACCTGTATTTTTAACAGGCAACTCAGACCACTCTTATCATTAAGCAATTTTTGGAAATACTGATTTACAGAAATGCTTCTTTACTGGCAGTACATCCGAATCACCTGAGAAACTTTTTCAAATACACACTTACTGAGTCTCTTCCAAATTTATGAATCAAAGGAAAGAGTGCTTTCTCTATAGTCATTTCTTTCACTGATTCACAGTTAAGAACCATTGTTTTAGACCTAATTTTCTTATTCTTCATATGTTGCTATTTAGTTATACACCAAAGTATAGCCACATGGACATTTTCTTTCTTGGGCCTGTTCCTTATCATTCATCAGGTCCTCCTTGGCATTAACTACTTCTTTCATAGCCAATGAGAAGAAGACTCCTAGCCATGCTCTACCTCAGGGCAGAGTTAGGAATAGGCAGATAGTAGGAAGAGGAAAGGCCTTGGCTGTGGAATATAATCTAGCCAGAAGATAAAATATTTAAGAGTAATGAAAATCTGATTGCTTAAGCATGAAACATTTTTATGGCTCATATGCATTAAATGCATACATTTGGCATCAACAGGGTGGGCATTTTAAAAAAGAGCAACTGAATTAAATAGATTCCCTTGCGTAAAATGCTGTCTGCGTGATCTGTTTTCCAGATGTTTCCATGGCAAATGTTTTCTTAATGTGAAACCCAACCATAAAAAGCACCTGGGTAGTATACAGTTCTTCAAGACACAAACCATCTTTTTTTTTTTAATCCAGAGACTTATAGAAAGAAAAAACTGCATTTATTTTAAACACTAGCAAGGATGAGCCTACTTCATACTCATATAAAAATATAAAGTGCCAAAAATGTTTATTTAAACATCAATCTTAATACATAAAGAGTTCCATTCATGTCTGTAAACAACACAACTGTATATAATTTCTACAAGGTCTGCAGAACTGTTTGGCATCCATGTTTGAGACATTTATTTTCAATATTAATTTTTCTTCCTGGATTGTGACTAAGAACACAGGAATAAAAGGTAATATAGAATAGCAGTCAACACCTGAGGTGTTTGGGGCAAACAATCTGGGTTTGAGTCCTTCATCATTTAACTTGGGCATTTACCTTCTGTGTTGTGTTAGACTTATTTGTAAAATGGATTATGATAGTACTTACCTCAGAAGGTTGTTATGAGAATTAACTGTGTTTACACACATAAACTCTTAAAACTTTTGGGGCCCATAGTAAATGTTCAATGAAGATTAGGGTCAATATAGTAGATATCTCAATTGGATATTTTCGTAAGAAAGAAAGTTCTGATTATTTTGAGCCTTATATTTCACTTTGTTAGAAAATAAAAAAAAATTGATTTACAAAGGTTTCCACGGACAAAAGCAGTAACTAGGAAATGGACTGATAAATCATAAACTCCCACCCACCTTCAATATGCTACTTGATTCATTAGTGGAAATACTTGTCAATTTCTTGAATTTGCTGAAATACATTAGAGGAAAAATAGCTAATATTTGCCATATAGTTTAATCACAAAATCACTAGAGAGATTAGGTGCCAGGGATGTAACTGGCCCAGAAGCGAGAGAAATGTAAGAGTGAAACACATAGGGGAAACCGAAGGATGGGAGAATAAAGAAAAGGGAAGATGAGTGAGAGAAGCAAGAGAAAGGTTTGCAGAGGCGTTAGCAGAGAAAAAGATAAGCTACCAATTAGGTATGACTTTGGGCCAGCTGTAGACAGCACGGTGGATATTTCTTACAAAAATGTAGTAAGAACTTTTCATCAATTATCAGCTAGTCATTAATATGATACTTGTTTTAAGAAAAAGTTGCCATATTTTAAATGCATTGCTCATTTGTAACCCCAGATGGGCAAGTCATTCTAAAAAGCATTTACAGAAACATTAATGGTTGGTGAAAGCTCTGTGGATATCTCAAATTTGGGACTAAAAGTTTTTTTTTTTTCCTTCAGAGAAGACAGGTGTCTCTCTCTGTTAGTTGTCACTCTGTCAGATTAAAAGAAAGAGGCCGGAAATACATGAGTACACACGGGTTTCTCCAACCCACTTTTACTTTTTCTTCAAATAAACCTTTACTTTCATGGGGGCTTTGGATTTTTGCATTGGTTTCATTTTCAACATGAAATAGACATTCATACTTGTTCTTAAAGTATTTTCTTCAAAAGAGAAACACTCTTTTTGTTCAAAGTGTTAAAGAAAAAAATGTCATAAAGAGATTTTTATAAGTGATTATTAATGCTTTGAAGTTAAAATATTCAGATCAACACTTGATGAAGTTTAAATTGCAGGCAATCTTCTAATAATTCTATGTAAGTGAGAAAGCTAATTTATATTTAATTGGTATCAAAATCAAGGTCCCTGTAAAGCATATTCCTGTCTTATTTTAAATATATTCAAGAAATATTTAAAATAGTAGATCTCAGTATAGTATCTTGAAGCAAAAATCCTAAATACAGCCCAGATGCATTTACTTTTACATGGCAGACGCTCTGTTTCTATGAAGATGCCTGGACATTCTGGATAGAGGCATTCCAGCAAAGTTACAGTGGTTTATCACTTATATAAAATGCACTATAATTTCCATTGATGCACTCTATGTAAAAGAGAAGCTATATTCTCTTGGCAAAAACCTAGAGATAGTGAAATCTCTGAGAGGGAAGGAATTAAAATGGTAGTCTTACCACTGTGATACTGAAATATTTTCTTTATTATTATTATTATTTTAGTATAATTTATTGTCAAGTTAGCAAACATATAGTGTATATAGTGTTCTCTTCATTGAAATATTTTCTTAGTGTAGCTCTACATTTCATATTTTCTCTCAATTGTTGATTACTCCAACTTACCTGAGTAAGAAGAATTTCTAAGTTATGGGGAGGTTTTCTCAATTTATTCATTTTCTTCTTAATATTTGCAATTGTGAAGAGTACTGGACATTTTGTCAATATGTGACTTCATTTAATATATAATATATTTCAATGTGAAAATTCCCCTTAGAATTCATGGTCATTAATATAAGTTGTAATTCTTTTTGAATTAATTTGGTCAGTTTGAGAATTTGTGTATCGAATTTACATTAAATGAGTTGGAGAGATATATTTCCTATTCTTAGACTCATTTCAACCCTGCACAGAGTATGATCCAAGTCTCCCTTCCTAGACTTTGTAAGGAACTTCATGGGGAATAACATAGAGTATCCACTTTGGGAAACAGGAAGTTAGAGTTGTCAGGTCTTTCCATGTTGCTGGTGGCGACCACCGCCCGTTCTCCTTACATACTCTGGAGCCTATCTGCCTGGGTTAAAATCTTGGCTTTGTTTCTTATTTAGCTGTGTAACCTGGCCAATTTGTCTTTTCCGTGGCTTAATTTTTTTTTCATTTGTAAAGTGGGGTAATAACTGTACCTGCCTCATAAATACCAAGGAGAAAATAAAATGAGTTAACAGAGATAAAGATTCTATAAAGCTTGGAAAATAAGAATGGGATAAATGTCAGTCAATGTTATTATCATAGATATTATTAAAAGAAAAACTTCACTGAGAAGTCGTGCCATATATTTGCCTCCCTTCTGCTCGTATCCTTGGATTCAAGAATGGCCATGCTCCATCCAGTTAGCTCTTCTCCTAGGTTTGGAGCCTGATTTTTAATCACCTTTTTGAAACATTATTCTATTCCTCATGTATCCCAACTTCTGCCACAGCACCCACTGATTTTTTTCTTAGTTTCTCAAGTTTACCTATCAATTTTTCCTTGGGTCCAACTTTTAGAATATTGATACTGACCGTGGTCTCATTTGGATTTGCCACACCTTTGCTTGGGCTGGACTCTTAGTTTTGTTTTATGCCAAGCATTTCTGTCTCTCCTTCTTTTCTGAGGTCTTCCCTCTGTTACTCAACGCATCACATGAAATGGGGATAAAGAGACAGCGTGAAGCAGCACATTATTTTGACCTATCTTGTGTTGGGACAAAAACTTTATATGCCTCTTCAAATACTCTGAGTTTTTAAAATTTTTCCGTCTTTTTGGCAGGCTACTCATACTGGGTCCTCACTCTTCTTGTGGTCTTGGTAAAACGCCTCAATACATGGTGTAGTTCCTGGCTTCTTCGCAACAAAGGGGCTAGAGACACAGCCCAGTTGTTTGGGAGTTGTATCTTCACAAATGAGAAATGAAAGGTAAAGGGACGTTGGACAGATACATTTCCCTTTCTTACTGTATTTGATGGACTAGTCTGAGTGGCAGTTCTTCCTTGCAGTCCTTTTCAAGAAGGGACCTGCTGAGAGATCTTTTCTGTCTTTTCACAGCTTTTCATGAAGCCACACCTCACATTGCATTGCTTTGCATATTCCCTTGTTTCACTTTGATTTCTTTGTTCTTACCTTCATCTCCCTGGCTGGTACCTCTCAAATATACTGCCATCAGCTTAATCTTTATCTTTGCTTTCTAAAGGAGCCTGCTAAGACACTCTTGATGTCTTTTTGGAATACATTTTTATTTTTTATTTTTCAGAGAAGCTTAGCATTAGGATTCTTTCTTTCCCTTGAACTTGAGAGAGTATGTGGGAGGGAGGGGGAGTTATGATGTTCAATACTACAATCCTGCCTGAATCAACTGGCAAGAGCAGTGCTTTCTTACAACTTTAACTTTTACATGCCTTTTTTTTCCTGTATGACCTATTCCCATTGCCTCTTCCCTCTTCATTTGAACACTGGATCTTATTTTAATTTTTCTAAGTGTGATATCCCCTCGTGTAGCTAAGAGAGAGTAAGAGCTCCCCTTTGCAGTACACAGTCACTTCGCTAGTAGCTCCATCTCATGTCCTCCCCACACTTAAATCAGAGCCTAACAGTTATTTCTAGTCAGCTTCTACTTGTAGTTCAGCTTCTAAATAGTCATTGGTTGGACACTAATTAGATTTGTGGATTATCCATCTGCTCTTTTTTACCACTCTATACCTCACTCAAAACTGCACACCTCACCTTCAGACTGGTAAAAATATTTAAGGTTCTACATGAATAACTGATTTATTACATCTGCACACCTAGCCTATTAGTCTTTCTATAAAATACTGCACATATTTTACTCATCTCTGTGCAATTTTCTTATTTTCCTTTAAAAACAGAGACAGCCATGTGGATTAAGAGCTTAGTTTCTCATCTCAGAATTTGATGTAACTCTAGACTATTTTATTGGCTATTTGTGTGATTTGGGGCAAGTATCTAAACCTTTCTAGCTGCAGATATCATAATCTGAAAAAAAGTTATAAACATATGGCCCTTCTTCAAGCGATTATTTGCAAATTAAAGAGAAAATTTAAATCTTATAAATGCTTATAGAGCATTTATTATATATCAGAAATTCTAGTCCCTGGGAATACAAACACGATATCCATAAAAATACTTTTCATTGACTGGCCCAAAGTAAACAATAAATGATAGCTATATTATTGTTAGCATTATCTTCTACTACCCCAAATGACTTTTATTTCACTATACTGTCTAACCTATTGTTAGGTTCTGCCCTCAAATAATAGAGTATCTTTTTTAGCAATACCCAAGTAAAACCTTGAAGGATCTTATATCTTTCTCTTCTGTTGTTCTTTGTGTTTTTCACAATGCACATATGTATCTAATTTCCAGGTCAGAGACTTTTCTTCCTTAGATTTTTTTTTCCAAGAAATATAGTAAGACATGATTATGAATGCTAGTCTGTCTTTTTAATTAAGCACATCCTGTATTGTGTGTGTATTATATGCTAGGCAGTTTTCTGTGTGGGAGAGACCTCAGTGAACAACAATAAAAACAAATCTCATAGAGATTACTTGGTAATAGAAGGACACAGATTATAAAAATAAGCATAATGAAAAAAATGTATGTTATGATATATGTCCAAACCTTTTCACTGTACCTCCCTAGATAAAAATTATAAATATACTCTGATGTATATCTACTATTTAGAAATTATATCCATGCACTACTTTATTAAGAGATACTAAACTTTACGTTGAAAAACAAGATAAACCTAATTATGAGCTGAAGATCTAATTTTTTCCCCTTTAGTCAATGGATTATCTTTCACACCATCTGATTTGCACATCTTGCTTTAAAGATCAACTTGTTGACTACTGAAGATGAATCAAATATTTCTTTAAAGATAAAAAGGATTAGTTGACAGAAAAAAATGACAGGCCAATTCTTAGCATAAAATGCATGATACTTATGTGTTTAGGAACAATGCTATCATAAACAATACCAAACAAAAGTACTACAGAAGTTAGTGATTCGGGGTATTTTGAGTGATGGCCTGCCAGTTTCTGAAACCAATATAATTTTTAAAAATAAATTGCTAAAATTTTACAATGCTGGTTTCACAGTTCTAAAGTTGCTGTAAATAGATTCATACTCCAGGTTTCCTTTTTGTGTATTTTTGTTCCATTAATGGAAAATAAATCGGCTGTTACCTTATATGACTATCTTCCCTGAGAAGTAGAGTGTGGCTCAGGATTGACTGTCAGGATAACCTATGTTTAAATTACTGTGATGAGATTTCTTGCTGATGCATTTATCACCATTTTGTGAAAGTGGCAGTTTTAAATATTAAAATGTCTCTGAAGTGACATGACCATATTAATCTCAAATTTGTTAAACCTGCAACAAAAGTCCACATGAATTTCAAAAGCTATTTTATCGTACACTTAACTCAGTGCCTTGCACTAAATATTTGAAGGAGAGAGGGATGAATAAATGAAGACTGATACTCATTCTCATAAGTAACATCCAATTATCAGAGAGAACTATGTTGGTTCTATCTCAGGATTTATGCAGGATCCAATCACTTCTCATCACCTCTGTCACTGGGTCTAGGCCACCAAGATACCTTGTCAAAATTGAAAAAAAAAAAAAAGAATATTGGCGTCTCCAATTCTCTCTGCATCTGCTCTATCCCTTTATCCCAATAGTGTAGCTTTTATGTTACTTTAGAAACAGAGGGGATCACATCATCCTAGCTCAAAAATTTCCAATGGTTTCTTTTTATGTCACTTAGCATATAAGCCACATCCTAGAAGGTTGTACACGACCTGGTCCACATTACTTCTTTGTCCTCATTGCTTCCATTTCCCTACCCTTTCCCATGCTTTACCTCACTCAACCTCTCTCCAGTGATCTTCCTATTATTACTTGAATTTGTCAAGCACAATCTTATTTCAGAGTTTCCACATTTCTACTTTTTTGTCTGTTTGCTTGGAATGCTTGTGTTTTAGATAATCAGTACAACCCATTATCTCTCTTCCTTTACATCTCCACCCACATGCCTTCTCAACCACTTCACCTCAAACCATCAGTCTATAACTTCTACCCAGCTTTATATTTTAACATTCATCAAGCCATGGCATAGTTATATATGATTATACATAAGTGAGTGTGTAGAGTTATTGTTATTATTTGGTTGTTTCCATTATATTAAAGTATAGTTGTCCAGTGTACAAAATATGACTCTCAGACAAATATAAAAAGAACGCATGCCCAAAATGTTATCTCTCTCTCTCTCTCTCTTTTTTTTTGTCGTTGTTAATAAGGCTACCAGTATGTTGTTAAAATCTATTAAAAAATGATGGGTGAAACCAAGCACTTAATAAAGAAATGTCAGGACAGAATTGCTGGATTATATACACAACTGATTAATAGCTTACAGGGAGATAAAATATAACCTTTGGCACTATCTATTCCATTGGCCAGAAATTATTTGATCTCTCTGGACAAAATTTACAAATTAACCTCTGCTCCAACAGAGTTGTAAAATAGCTCAGTTCATGGTAAGTCAAGTTCAGGACTATATTGAAAGGACACTCAGTAATCAATTTTGCCTATTTCCAAGTTGCAAATTTTTTTTTTTTTTTACTTCTACAGGTCAGATAATTTAAAATTTTTTGCTGCTATGTTTTCAAATCTTTTTTTTTATTTTTTTAATGTTTATTATTTTTGAGAGAGAGAGAGACAGAGTGTGAGCAGGGGAGGGGCAGAGAGAGAGAAAGACACAGAATCTGAAGCAGGCTCCAGACTCGGGGCTGTCAGCACAGAGCCCGATGCAGGCCTTGAAAACACAGACCTTGAGATCATGACCTGACCCAAAGTTGGACACTTAATTGACTGAGCCGGCCAGGGACCCCGTATATTCAAATCTTTCAACATTAATGAGAAAGTGGTATTTTTTGGTCTTCAGTTAGATTCTCTAAGAAGCAGATCTTGAGGCAAGGATTTGAATGCCTGTAGTTTGAGAAATGATCTAGAAAAACTAGTAGGGAAGTGAAGAAGTGAGAAAGGGAACAGAAGAAAGCTTAAATGACTGTGACATCAGATAAGTTTTCAATCTGGAAAATGGGAATTCAGTCCCATTATACAACATAAGAGATATTTCCAGTAAGCAGCCTTTATAAAGTGAGTCACAAGGGGATATAGGAGGGACATTGGCATATCTGGTGTGGTGCTCCATAAAAGAATGTTGACTGAATGAATAAATGAATGAAATATTTCCAAAGATCTTAAAATAGAATAAAAGGGACAAGATAAGCAAGCATAGGAAGTGCCATGAAGATATTGGAAATATATCAGTTTTTCTGCCTACGTGGTAAAACAGAAAAAAAAAACTTGGATTTGATATCAGACAGACTAGGTTAAATTATGTCATCTAGCTATATGACCTGTACCAAGTGACTTAACTTCTCTGAGTTTTTATTTTCTCAACTCTAAAATTGGGATAATTAACCCAATTCTTCAATTATAAAAGTATCACAAAAGTTCAAATATGTAATTACCTCCAGAGGATAGAACTTATACCTAACAAAAGCTGGACTCTATTTAAAGTATTAACATATCTAAATGGAGAATGACAAGCTAAATGTGTTGGTCATTCATAGACTTTGAACATTAAGCCATTTTAAATGAAGAAAATTTCTAAAAATCATCCAACTTACTTCTTTCATTTGACAAGAGACTCAGAAATTATATTTCTGATTATGATTATCTTCCAATGCACATGTGCTTCCATTGAGAAGCTGTGTAATATTGATAAGAATATTTTGTTGCTAATGAAAAAGTTTTATATGTTAATAATTTTGGAAACTAGAATTTTTATTTGTTTGTTTGGGTCAGTAAGACTTCATAACATACAATGCTGAGGATAAGAGCTGAACTTTCTTAGATGTCATCCTGGGAGGACTTTTGGAGACAAACAACCACTTGCTTTGTGCCTTCATTAAAAACTTCAACAACAAATAGATGAAATGCCCAGGAAATGAGACGTTTTCCCAATTTAGGAAGGAATGGATGGAGGAGATATCTATGCATCCCAAGGAAAAGATATAGAAAAATATCAACATTATTCCACTTGAAATAAGACAAAGTTATACTCAGAAATTTGGACTTTCATATTTTGGAGGTAAGCTAAAGAGGAAGGGAGGAACAATCATAGTCACCCAGAAGAATCTCTTGTTGCAAAGGTGGATCCCAAGAAGAAATTCTCAGGAAGGAAGACCAAGAGGAGAAGGGCACCCAGAATTTTAGTTGCAGATTCTGTTCCCAAAGATAAGTGAATCAGGGTGAAGTTATTATTCAAAAGTATTGATAACAGGTATGCATTCTCAAATATTCAAGAATTCATTGCCTAATAAACCCTTGAGCTCTTTCTGAAAAAATGAATAAACAAAAGAAAACAAAAAACAAACTGCAGACTGATCATGGTCATGATCTAATGTAATGGTGCTCATTGGATCTATTCGAACAGAGCACTAAGTGAAAATATAGGCAAATATGGTTACAAAAAATAATTATAAATGTTGACAATTTAAAAATAATACAATAAAACCAAAACTCAGTATATGAAGAGCTAGTGGAGGGAAGAAGGATGAGGATAACAGTTTCTAGTCTGGCTTAGTAGAATATAACTGTTACCCAAAGTGGAAAAGTCAAGAAATATAGGTTAAGCTTGCCACTGAAAACCAGCAACCAAATACGTAAATAAAAACTTGATTCTTCATGGGGGTTATGGCAGTCATATTATCTAAAAATAAAATAAACAGTTTTACATATGAAATATAGTTTTAAAGATAACCACTATAAACTAGAAAATAGATTATATAACAATCCAAATTACCATTAGAAAAATCACCCAGCTCCAGAGAAAAGAGACTTTTGTCCGTTTCATGCTTATTTGAGTACTTAAATCAGTGTCACCCACAAATAGTAGGCACTTAATAAATATTTAATGAATGAAATTATAAACAAGACAAAACAATGTCAGTTCAGTTAGCAAAATATAGAAATTAGATTATTAAAGTACAAAAGTATAAAATGACCTTCTAAAATTAAAAGTCAAGAAACAGGGGAACCTGGGTGGCTCAGTCGGTTAAGCAACCAACTTCAGCTCAGGTCATGATCTTGCAGTTCATGGGTTCAAGCTCCGCAACAGGCTCTGTGCTGAAAGCTCCAGTGCCTGGAGCCTGCTTCAGGTTCTGTGTCTCCCCGTCTCTCTGCCCCTCCCTTGCTCATGCTCGCTCTCTCTCTCTCTCCCTCTCAAAAATAAATATTATAACAATTTTTTTAAAAAGTCAAGAAATACATTTCATAAGATGATAAGTGGAATAAACTCACCTCCTAAAATTAGTCTCAGAGTGAGTCAAAATCAAAACCTAAGGATATCTTGCTCATTAAGAATGGATTTAAAACAAAACAAAACATAATGCTAAAAAGATAAAAAGACAACAAGGTGACAACTTAAATATGGGGAGGGAAGTGAGGAAAAGAAAGACAAAGATGATTCAACATGTCATTATCATATTTGTTATTTTTTAACCTGGGCCACTTGGAGGATCATAGTGTTATGTATTTGGAAGGGAGGATGACCTATCTTGATGTTCTAGAATTATCAGAACTTTATTTTCCACTACTGAGTTATCTTTGCCAAAATTCCATTACCAGGGGTATGTTTCCATGGAAGAATAATTCCATAATCCTTCTTAAGGCAGGATTTTCTTTTAATTTCACAAACGTCTTTCATCTATCTCTTCTTCCATGACATAGTCTACCAATGTGAATTCTGTAGTGTCTTATTGTCATACCAAGAGACAAGTGTAGTATTTACAGAAATTACTAAAGGAAGTACATCTGTGCAATAAATAGGAATTGAATATTAAGAACCAAGCATTGTTCTAGGCACAAGTAATAAAAGTACGAAAAAGGCATGGTCACCGAGGAATTCGTGAACTATTAGGAGAGCTGACATGCAAACAGACCTGTTTTTCAGTCCAATGAAATAAATGTGCGATGGCAGTGGACACAGAGCTTCAGAGCAATGGCAAGAAGGGAGCTTAGTCATAGGCAGGTTGGGGACCAAGACTCTTCTCAGAAATTGTTACTCCTGACTTGCTAAAAACTGTAGAGAGAAAGAGAAACAGAAACCCTGAAATAGAGGGAGTAGAAGAAACAGGAGAGTTAGGAAGAGAAAGATTGTCGACAACTTGGGTTACTATAAACCAACTAAGACTTTAGGGACGTCATAGATGATCAAATTTAAATTAACCAAAGTACTAATTGTTATTATTACTATTTTTTGCCAACACAAAAAGAAGAAATTTAGATGAATTATGTGATTCACTTGATAGTTTTCAAAAATTGGAAAAAAACCTGCATGGAAGCAGTTCCAAAATAACGTATTAAGACAATGAAAATCTGTCTCACCTGTGGTCTCCCCATGCTGTGTTTAGAACACATACATAATATAGAACAAGAAAGACTATACACAAGACAGAAGGAAGCTCTTTGGGCTTTTTTGCGTACTGAATGCCTTACTGAGACTAGCATTAAAAAAAAAATTAGCGTTTATTTATTTTTGAGAAACACAGAGACAGAGTGTGAGCAGGGGAGGGGCAAGGATAGAGGGAGACACAGAATCCCGAAGCAGGCTCCAGGCTCTGAGCTGTCAGCACAGAGCCCGACGCGGGGCTCAAACTCACAGACTGTGAGATCATGACCTGAGCTGAAGTCGGCCGCTTAACCGACTGAGCCATCCAGTCGCCCCTGAGACTAGCATTTTTAACATCATGTCCTACCTGGGTTTGCTTTAACTTTCTTCAACTCTTCATCAGGCTTTTATTTGACCTTGATGCATTTTACTCTTCTGTTTCTGAAATTTTGCTCTGTGTAAAATATAACCAACAATTTCTGTGTCCTCTTGTTTTTGTTTTTGTTTTTTTCTTTTCTTTTCTGGAAATAGTTTTAACTCTTTAAAAGAAAGCAAAACTTTTTAAATAATTTATACTGTTGAGGATTTAGCTATTTAAAATATTGTTGAAAGAAATACTGTTGAAAATTACAATACACAGAAAATATTGAATATTTATCTTTTTAATTGTTTTTTGTCTTCTAGTTTCTTTGCTTTTCCACCTGAATTTTAGAATCCGCTTTCTAATTTCTAAAAAAAATAAAAAAGGAAAAAAAAGAAACCTAGTAGGTCTTTTATTGGAATTATGTTAAACCTACTGATCAATTTAGGAAGGATTGATATATTAATAACATTATATATCTCTACTTATTTAGATATTTCTTACTTTCTCTCAGCAGTACTTTGTACTTTTAAGTATAGAAGCCTTGCATGCCTCTTGTTGAATTTCTCCCTAAATATTTAATTCATTTGTTACTATCGTGAATGGTATGGTTTCTTTAATTTCAGTTTCTGAATGCTCAATTTTTAGTAAATAGAAATACAATATATATTTTTAGCGTTTACTTATTTTTGAAAGAGAGAAAGAATGGGTCAGAGAGAGAAAGGGAGACAGAGAATCCCAAGCAGGCTCTGCACTGTCGGTGTACTGGGGCTTGAACTCAACGAACCATGAGATCATGACCTGAACCGAAATTAAGAGTCAGATGCTTAACTGACTGAGCCACTCAGGTGCTCATAGAAATACAATATTTTTATATGTTAATCATATACCTGCAAACTTGCCAATCTCACTTAATAGTTTTAATAACTTTACAGATTACACCAACTTTTGTACAGAGGTTATATTTCATTAAGTTTTTTTTAGTTTTAATTCTAGTATAGTCAACATACAGTGTTACATTAGTTTCAGGTGTACAATGTAGGGATACAACAATTCTATATACATTGTTCAGTGCCCATCATGATGAGTGTACTCTTTAATCCCCATCACCTATTTCTCCCATCCTCCCACCCACCTCCCCTCTGGTAACCATCAGTTTGTTTTCTATAGTTAAGAGTTTGTTTCTTGATCTGTCTCTTTTTTGCCTCTATTCATTTTTTGCTTTTATATATATATATATAAATATATATGTATATTTTATATATATATATATATTGAACATTTGACATTTGGGCTGCTTCCACAGTTTGGCCATTATAAATAATGCTGCAATAAACATAGGAGTGCATATATCCTTTTGAATTAGTATTCTTATAGTCTTCGAATAATTACCCAGTAGTGGGACTACTGGATCGTATGTAATTCTATCTTTAGTTTTTTGAGGAAGCTTCATATTATTTTCCACAGTGGCTGCAACAGTTTACATCTCATCAACATTGAATGAAGTTTCCTTGTTGCTTCTTGTGTTTTTGATTTTAGCTATTTCAATAGGTGTGATGTGATATCTCATTGTAGTTTTGATGTGCATTTCTCTGATAATGAGTGATGTTGAGCCTCTTTTCATGTGTCTATTGGCCATCTGTATATCTTCTTTGGAGAGATGTCTGTTCATGTCTTCTGCCCATTTTTTAACTGGATTATTTGTTTTGAGGAGGTGTTGAGTTATACATAGAGTATTATGTTGTATCTGAATAAAGACAGTTTTATTTCTTCCTTTCTAATGTGGATGTCATTTATTTCTTTTCCTTGCTTTATTGCAAAGGCTAGAATCTCCCATACGATGTTGAATAGATATGATGGAAATAAACTTTCTTGTCTTGTTTCTGATCTTAAGAGGAAAGTATCCAATTTTTTTTTTACTGTTATGTATGATTCTAGCTGTAAGTTATTCATAGATGCCCATTATTGGATTAAGATTGAGGCAGTTTTTTATGTTCCTAGTTTGCTGAGAGTTTTAAAACTGCGAATACATGTTAGATTTTGTTAAATACTTTTCTGTGTCTATTCAGATGATAGTATGTTTTATTTCTCTACTAATGTAATAAATTATGTTGATTCTTTTTTTTTTAATGTTTATTTTTGAAAGAGAGAAAGAGCACGTACAAGCAGGGGGTGAGGGCAGAGAGGGAAAGGGACAGAGGATCTGAAGCAGGCTCAATGATGACAGCAGACAGCTCAAATGTGGGAATTAAACTTTTGAACTGAGATCACGACCTGTGCCAAAGTCAGACACTTTACCGAATGAGCCACGCAGGCACCCCTGTTGATTCATTATTGAATGTTATAAATCAATCTTATATTTCAGGGATGAATACCACTTGGTCACAGTATGTCAATTGTATACGCTGTTGGATTTGATTAGCAAAAACTTTGTTTAGAATGTTTGCATCTATACTCATGAGAAGTATTGGTTATTGGTATTGTGTTTTTATTTTCATTCAATTCAAAACAGTTTTCAATTTTCCTTTTTTTCCTCCTTGATCCATTGGTTATATAAAATTACATTATTTAGATTGCAGACACTTAGGAATTTTAAAATATTTTTATTGATGTCTAATTTAGTTGTGTGTTGTTTTATGACCTGTAATTAAATTTGCCATATCAAATACAAGATGTTTAGTCCATTTTAATTTTATATAAACATTGAATAACTTTTTAGTTTAAGTATATTTAAAGTATAATATAGGGCATAGTTATACTAAAAACACTATTTGGTAAAACAAATGAAAAGACAGGCCACAGACTGGGAGAAAAGATTTGCAAAAGACATATCTGATAAAGAACTATTATCTAAAGATACAAAAAAAAAAAAAACCCTTAAAATTCAATAGTAAGAAAACAAATCATCTGAATTAAAAATAGGCCAAAGACTTTAACAGACACTTCACCAAGAAAGACATTCAGGTATCAAATAGGCATATTTGATATTCCATACCCAACATCATTAGAAAACTATATATTAAAGCAACAATGAAATACCACTACATATCTATTAGAAGGGTCCAAATCCAGAACATTTACAACACCAAATGCTGGTGAGGATGCGGAGCAGCAGACACATTCACCATTGTTGAGAATGTCAAATGATTCAGCCACTAGGCAAGGCAGTTTGGTGGTTTCTTACAAAACTAAACATATTTTTATCATAAAATCCAAAAATCGTACTCCTTGGTATTCCATAGGAATTAAAAGTTTTTGTCCACACAAACATTTGTAGAAGGACATTTATATCCGCTTTATTCATCATTGCCAAACTTGGAAGCAACCAAGATGTCCTTCAGTAGGTAACAAATAAACAGCGGTACATTCAAAAAACGGGTTGTTATTCAATGCTAAGAAGAAATTATTAAGCCATGAAAAGACGTGGAGGGCATGCATGTTATTGAGTAAAATTATCTGATCTGAAAAGCCTGTGTACTATATGATTCCAACTATGTGACACTCTAAAAATGTCAAAACTATGGAGACCATAAAAGACCAGTGGCTCCCAGGGGTTAGCAGTGAGGAAGAGATGAATAGGTAGAACACAGAGTTTTTAAGGCAGTGAATACATTCTGAATTACATTATCATGGTGGCTACATGTCATTATACATATGTCCAAACCTATAGAATGTACAGCACCTAGAGTGAACTGTAATGTAAGCTATGTACTTGGGGTGATATGATGTATCAATGTAGGCTCATCAGTTGAAAAAAATGTACAGCTCTGATGCCAGATATTGATAATAGGAGAGAGTGTACATGTGTGGGTACAGGGAACATATGATGTATCTCTAACTTTCTCTCAGTTATGCTGTGAGACTAAAACTACTTAAAAAAATTAAAGTCCTGTAGTAAAACGTAAATATCATTTGATGTTTATCTGAAATTCAAATACAAGTGTGCATCCTTTTTTTTGCCATTGTTAAACTGGCATCTTACTTAAATATGATAAATGTTCTCTATGTATTTGAAAAAACAAACCAACATATTCTGTTATTTTTTTTTTTAGTTTATTTTTATTTATCTTTGAGAGAGAGATGGAGAGCAAGTTGGGGAGGGGTAATAATTGAAGAAGTATTGAAATCTCTTATTATATTCGTGAATCTGTGTATTTCTCCTTGAAGTTGTATCAGTTTTTGCTTTGAGTATTTGAAGTTCCGTTATAAATACGTAAGTGTTTACAATTGTTGGTTAATTCTTCCTGATGAATTGACTCCTTTATCAGTATGAAATGAGATTCTTTTTCCTGAGTGATATTCTTTGCTCTGAAATCTACTTTGATATTATTAATATGACCTCACCAGCTTTGTTTTGATGAGTTTTAGCATGGCATGTTTTTCTTTATTCTTTTACTTTTATCATATTTGTGTCTTCATATTTAAATTAAGTTTCCTATAGCTTATAACTGGGTTTTGTTTGGTTATATTCAATATGCCTACTTCTTCCTTTTAATAGGGGGATGTTTATTTACATTCAATGTGATTATTAGTATGCTTAGGTATAAATCATCATCCTGCTGCTTGTTTCACTGATATGGGGCTCAGAGTGAAGAGCAAGAAAGAGTTCTTAAGACATCTTTGGTGAAAATAGGTGGTTTTATTATACCACAGGCTCAGGATCCATGGGCAGAAAGAGCTGCACTGGGATTGTGAGGAGTGGTTGATTATATATACTTTCAAGTTGGTAGGGGGTTAGGGATAGCATAAATCTCTAAGGAATTTTGGAAGCAAGGTTTCCAGGACCTGGAGGGGGCTAGCTATTACTAGGAAAATGTCATTTATTATTGTCTAATAAACCTTAGTCATGAGACTCTTCAGATACTTATCAGTGGGCCATATGCTTGGAGGATGATTGCTAACATATATCTTGGCGGGTAGATATAAAGGAAGTTTCCAGAGGAATTTTTATGTTAAAGGAGACTTACAGTATCCTGGAGGTCAGGATAATGTTAAGGTTGCCTTTGGCCCTTAGCAAACTATTAACATTGAGGCAGTTGAGTTCTTAGAGAAAGGTCACTCTGACTGTCTCAGGAAATTTTTGTTTTTCTTTTGCCTTTGTTCCCCACATCATTTATCTCATCTATTCTTCACTGTTGATTTTTTTTAAAGTTTTTCTACCATCTTTTGGTTTTACTATAGTTTATAATTCATTTAATCTTTGTTTATTACTTATAATTCTTTGTTTTCTTACACTAGTGCTTGTTTTAATATTTTACATCTTTATCACAATCTACCTGCAAATGATATGATATAATATCATGTAAAGTATTGAAATCTTGAGGTAGTATATTTTCATAATTTCCCTCTCTCATAGATTTTTACCTTTATGTACAATATAAACTCCATGCCACATTGTTATTATTTTTGTTTAAACTGTAAGTCTTCTGAAGATAGTCATCTTCATATCTACTGTGACTCCTATTGAACGTCCTTTGCCTACCATACTGCTCTATATGAAATAACTATCTAATGAATATTTTGAGCATGAAACAAAAAAAGAATGAAAAGACAGTATTTTAAATTAATATTGTTTTTATATTCTTCCTCATGATATACTCTGAAGGGTTTCACAGACACATTGCTTTAACATATAGAATGCAGTTACAAGAACTACTTTAATATCTTTTTTTTTTTTTTTTGAAAGGAAGAGTGCATGCAAGCAAGGGAGGGGCAGAGGGAGAGGCAGACAGAGTGCCCATCATGAAACCCTACATGGGGTTCAATCTCATGACTGTGAGATAATGACCTGAGCCGAAATCAAGAGTTGGACACTTAACTGACTGAGCCACCCAAGTGCCTCTAATATTCTTTTTTAGTTATTTCATTTATGTCAGTTCTGGCTCAGTTTTGATTGACTGATTTTCTTCCCTGTTATGGTTTATATTGTTCTGCTTCTTTGCATGTCTGAAAAACTTTGCTTATATTCCAGGAATTGTGAAGATTACAATGGTTTCGTATTCCTATATACAGGTGACACGTGAATAAAACTGGAGTTCTGGGTACCAACCTCTTGCACAGTCAAAGACCTGTGTATAACTTTTAGCTCCCTGAAATAATTAACTATTAATAGCTTACTGTTGACCAAAAACCTTACCAATAACATAAACAGCCAATTAACACATATTTCATATTATATGTATATATATGTATATATATATAAATAAAATGTTAATAAGAAAAATCATAAGAAAGAGAAGATGCATTAACAGTATTATATTGTAAAAGAATTAGTGTGTAAGTGGACCTGTACAGTCCAAGTTCATGCTGTTCAAGGGTCAAGTGTACATTATGGGGCTTTATACTGGGGCACAGTTAGATTACATAAAAACTGTTTGATCCTATAGGTCTTTTGCTTTTTTTTTTTTTTTTTTTTTTTTTTTTTTTTGATAGGAGCAAAGCAGCATTTAACCTAGTGCTAATTATTCCTCATTTTTGAAGTAAAACCCTTCCGAGTATTTTAACCAATGGCTGTGAATTTTAAAGTTTTTCCTTATGGCTTTTTGGTACATCCTCTGTTCTTTATATGAGCCCAGTGTAATGTTCCTGTAATTCTTTTGGGTGGTTCTCTCCTCTCCTTAAGAAAGCATCCTCAAATGCATGCACTGATCATCATTCTGCAGATTGCTTGAGTGAACTCTCTCTGTTGATCTCCAGAATTCTCTCTGGTAAGCTCTTTCATTTCCACTACTCTGTTTTGTGAACTCTAGCTCTTGGGTTTCATGGACCCTTTACCCTGTCTCTTTTAACTCACCCAAATCTGCCTAATGCCGAATTCCCTCTCTCTGAGCCATTTGTTGTAAACTCTCAAGTCAGTCATCTGGGGCAACTGTAGGGCTCACTTAGATTGTCTTGTCTTGTGCATGTTCTGATATCATGGTATCATCTAATATGTGTCATTTAGTAATTTTTCTTTTTTACTTAGTAATAAAACTACCAGTTCTTCCCACAGTCATTATATGTGGAACTAAGTCATAATTTTTTTAGTCACTGCATCATATTACATAATTTGAGTATAATATGAATATTTTGCCATTCTTTTTGATGAGCATTTTTTCTTAATATTTTCCTGTTGTAAGCAAGATATAATGAATACCCATGTATATACTTTCTTATGCAATGAAGTGGGTATTTCTCTAGAACAGATAATAATACGTGATGTGATCTGATGTGGGGTCTGGAAGCAAATGGTCAAGAAAGAATTCTCGAGACTTTGTAGTGCAAAAAAGGTGGTTTTATTAAATCACGAGGACTGGTTTTGTGGGTAGAAAGAGCTGCAAGGGGACTGTGAAAAGCAATTGATTACATATTTTTAAGTTGAGGGGTAAGGACAAAATAAGTTTCCAAAGGGATTTCTGCATGTTAAAGAAGACTTACAGGACCCCGGAGGCCTGGCTATTGTCAAGCTAAGGTTGTTTTTTTGCCTCTATCGAAACATTAACATTAAGATAGTTGGGAGTTCCTGAAGGTACTCATATACTACCTGTCTCAAGTATTTGTCAATGGGCTATAAGTTGCAAGGAGATTTAATTTTGTCTACAGTTCTTTTGTCTGTGTTCTCCACATCAATGAGTGGCATTCAAATTTTATACGGTCAAATTACTCTTTCTGGTAGTTGTACCAATTACACTCTCCCAACAAAATATAGAACTATCATTTCTTCACAGCTCCATCCCCAGTGAATATAATAATAAAGAATTAAAACTTCATTAAAATTATGCATAAAACATCATGTGTATTTCCTCTCCAGTGAAAAATATGGTCACTTATTTTCCCATTTTCAATCAGGATATTTGTCTTATTATTGTTTTCAAAAGAATGTATATTTGAAAAATAAGCCCACTACCCCAATCAAAGGAGGGATGCAGAGACCTGGAGACCAGTAAAGTGAGGCTTTAATCAACGTTATTGCAAGAGCAGGTGTGTCTGTAGGCACACTCAGGTGGGCAGTTACAGCAGGCAATTTATCTCCTAGTGTGAAGTCCCTTCCCTGATTCCTCATTGGCTGAGTACTACAGATGTTACAGCCTTACCCATGTAAGGCCAAAAAGCAATGTGATTAGAACAAATGCACATTCCTTGAGGTGACAGAGACGTCAGTTCTTTGGTGCATGCACATTGCAAACCCTGCCAAAAATAAGCCAGGGAAATGGAGAAGGGAAGAACCAGGAAGTAAACTGACTAAGGGTTTGGGATTCCATTGGATAGGGAGAGGAGTTGGTACATATTTCTAATAGGTTGTAAACCTATTGTTAACTAGACAACACAGCTTTTATTTGGTATTCTAAAATGAATCATTTCATTTACTTCTCACAATATCCTATATATTTCTATGTTTCTCAATATGCATGTATGAAAGTTCTTACATACTCTAAATATTTTCATGCAGGGTTTCACTTTTTGTGTCTGCTTTAGAATGCTTCTTCTTACTTAAACTTCATAAACATATTAAAATATTTTCTTCTAGTATGTTATGGGTAAGATTTATACATTCAGTTTTGGATACACCCATACTTAGTTTTTGTAAAAGGTGTGAGCTAAGGCTCTAAATTCTTTTATTCCTCTTCAAACATAAAGGCAGTTTCCTCAACAAGGATAACTGAACAAGACATCCATAAAGACCTATGTGAAATGCCCTTTTCTTGATGCATTGTCTTCACAGACACAGCCATAGTTTGAAGGTTTTCACCGATGGTCTTTCAGTTTATCCTAGCTGTGTGCCGGGGTCCTTGTTCCGGTGAATCTAGGGGTCCATGAAGGACGGACGGTCAGGCGAAAGAAAGTGAGAGAGTCACGAGAAAAGTGTAGTCTAATGACCAAGCAATCTGGCGTCTTCTCAATTCTGATGTCCTTTATTCTGGCGTCCTCAATTCTGGCATCTCCTCCCTGCTGGTCTGTGTCTTTATTTAAAAGGTAGTTCGATCTCTTTAACAATAGTCCATTTTTATCAGCAAGGTGGCAAACCTCCTTAATCCTGTATGTTGGTTTTAGGATAAATTTAGGGTGGGGGAGAGAGCAGGATGTTTCCTTAAGGTCTTATAAATCCATCAAGGCCTCCTGCTCCAGGTCCCTCCCCTTTATCTAAATGCCATTAAGCAAAAGAACATTACATTCCTTGGGGCCAAGGAGAGTAGCTCAAGAAATCCAAGCCTGCCATTTTGGCTAGCAGGAGCTTTGCTTTAACCACTTTTCTACACAGGGAAGGGTCTCAACCTGTGAGCCCAAAACGGCTCCCAACATCTTCCCCTTTTCTATTTTTTAAATGCAAAGTATGTAATGGGTACATTCTAATAAGTGGTATAGGTTGATAGAGTTAATACTAAGTACAGAGATTTTACATAGATTGTTAGTTACAGTCGAAAAGGCCACATGAAAAACATTTTTTTTAAAACATTGTCTAGCCTCTATTTCCTACTACAGTCCTGACTTGAAATGTACAGTTATAATCACATTCCTGAGGGTCTGGCATCTAAATAGATACTCTATTGATTTTTTAGAGATTTTATTTCCATGATTCTCAACATTATTTTACTATTAATAAAGTATGGCAGCATATGCTGGTTTAATAGGGGAGGAAACTCTGGAGCTACTCCTATTTTTCTATGGCCAGTCTTCTTCAGGAGGATATTAGGATAAATCTCAAATCAACAGAGGCCGAGTGACCCTATAGCCAGGTGTTCTGGTGACTCTTACTGCGACTGTGCCTGTCTTAGGTTGCCCCTCCCACAAGGAGTCTTACCCATCTTTGGCTAACCAGCCCTCCTTCAGAGTCACACCAGCCATTACTATGTTCTTGTGTTATTACAACCTGGCATTTTCTTCAAGGCACCCCCATCCACCAATGAGGGCCCCAGTCTAGGGCACTGTCTTATGGGCCTGAGTCTTCTCCTTAGGTAGTGTCACCAGGGCCAATATCTTCTGGTCTCCAACATCTTTCTCCCCCTTTTTTGTTTTTAAGAGCAAAAGTATGAATTTTGTTGAAATAGATTTTATGCTGTGGCTTAAAATTTTAAACAATATTAGAATGAAAACTCCAATATTGATTATCATAGAAACAAAAAGGTGATGAACAAAGTTAGAAAGATTATTATCCAGACCTACAGTATGTTTCTATACTTTATCCCAGGAATTTTCAGTCTTATTAAAATGCAAAAGAGTAACAAACTCACTTTTAGGTCACATGAGAGCATCGCTGATCTCCTGGATGACTTGCAAACCATAATTATCACACCAAGGGAGAGTTAGTGTAACAGGAAGTATTATCTAAGGGAGTTGCTTAACAATTATTATGGATTTTAACATTGCAGGGGTTAAAGGGGGTCCCTTAACTCTCAACAAGGGCGGTTGCCTTATCTGTAGGCCCATTAACCTTGTAGGGAGAGGGCCTTTAACCCCTGTGGGAATAGCAACAGTAGGAGAGTCAGGGGTTAATATTGTTGAGGTGGTGGAGCAGAGGTCCAGCCCTGCACTCCCAGGTGTGGCCCTGAGGAGGTCTGTGACAGGACAAAGTTGATGAACCAGTTTATGGTAGATGCCCTGATTGTTGTCGGGGCCTGGGGCTGGCACCTCAATCCGTTTCCCTGGTTCTGTGGCACCTGGGATAGATCCCCTTTTAAGGCCTAGAAGATGTCCATTTTTATGGTATTTGGACTTACAGTTTATTGCCCAGTGAAAACCCTTTTTACACCTGGGGCAGACAGTTTTTGGAAGAGAGTTGTTATTGACCGTCATGGGATTAGGAGACGATTGAGAGATCAAGTTGTCCAATTTTTTAAAGGACAGTTTCGACTAAAATGGCCCATCTGCCCACAGGTAAAACAACTGGGCTTAGGAAGAATAACCTTTTCAGGTTGACTAAAAGCTTTAACATATTGTGCATATGTCTGGCCTTTTAAAGCGGCAGCAATGGCTACTCCCTGAACAAATGCAGGACTAACATCAGCACATTGCTTGACATAATCAGACAGGGATCCCGTCTTTCTTATTGGCCGTATCAGTGCTTGGCATGTCGAGGAGGCATTTTCAAAAGCAAGTTGTTTAATAAGAATATCAGCTGCCTCCTCATTAGTTATCACTCGTTTACAGCTTGAATAAGCCTGGACAAAAAGTCCTCATATCTTTCATCAGTTCTTTGTCTGATTTCGACCAGAGTAACTGTTTTTCCTGATGAAACAGGGAGTGCTCTCCATGCATTTAGGGCACAATCATTTACCAGTTGCAGAGTGGGCTTATCAAGACACTTTTGAGTATGAGCCGTGTTAAAACACCCTTCTCCCAAAAGTTTATCTAGCATGACATCTTTGCCCCTTTTTTTTCCTTTGCTGTCAGCAGCCTGCCTCTTAGCCTGCTCCTCATATTCCGCCTTCCATAGGAGAAATTGGCCCCCTGGCAGACATGCCTTAGTTATCTGAGTCCACTCATAAGGCGTAAGCCAACGAGAAGTAAGTGATTCAAGCAAAGTGAAGGTATACGGTGCATGAGGGCCATACTCATTGCAAGCAGCTTTTAATTCTTTTATTAACTTATAGGGAAGGGGCTCCCAAGCAAAACCTTCATTCTCATTTTTTTTAAACAGGACAGGAAAGCATCTAACAAAGTCTGTGTCTCCATTACTCTCTGCCTCACGAATGGCAGCACGTATTCTATCTCTGTTGGGGAACGGTAAAGGAGGCAATGGGTCAGGAGATGCCATGGCTGAGGTTTGCATAGGAAAAGTCCAATTGGTGGAAGCTTTAGGACTTTTAACTGGCTCAGTTCCCTCCTCATCCTCATCTGTGTCTTTGGCCTTAATAGGAGCCGGAGGGGCCGTAGCTCCAGGAATTTCACGTATATTTGAATCTCAAGCTTCCTTTATGACAGCCCATAATGATAAAGTGTCAATAGGGACCTCCTGGTCCATTGGTGACATAAAACTGCTTAATTTCATCTCCTACTTTACTCCATGTTTTTGAATTGAGTGTGGTTCCTTGGGAAACCAAGGGCACTGTTCTTGAACAAAATGTAGAAAGCATGCTACCTGTTGTTTTGAAACTTTAATCCCCTTGTTAATAAGGAGATCATGAATAATGTCAATAAAGAGTCTCTCTTCTTTAGACTCATTATGCCCCATGCTTCTCAAAAGTGTAAGTTCTGTTTTTTATACAGAGTCCTCTTTCTTTAGACTCAGTACGACACAACACTTAACTTAGATTCTATACTGAGTCTTCTTTATTTAGACTCAGTAATGCACAATGCTTAACTTCAATTCTGTACTGAGTCCTCTTTCTTTAGACTCAGTATGGCACAATGCTTAACTTCAATTCTGTACTGAGTCTTCTTTCTTTAGACTCAGTATGGCACAACACTTAACTTAGATTCTATACTGAGTCTTCTTTCTTTAGACTCAGTAATACACAATGCTTAACTTAGATTCTATACTGAGTCCTTTCTTTAGACTCAGTAAGGCACAACGCTTAACTTAGATTCTATACTGAGTCCTTTCTTTAGACTCAGTAAGGCACAATGCTTAACTTCAATTCTATACTGAGTCCTCTTTCTTTAGACTCAGTACGGCACAATGCTTAACTTCTCAATTCTGTACTGAGTCCTCTTTCTTTAGAGTCAGTACAGCACAACGCTTAACTTCTCGATTCTGTACTGAGTCCTCTTTCTTTAGACTCAGTAAGGCACAATGCTTAACTTCAATTCTATACTGAGTCTTCTTTCTTTAGACTCAGTAATGCACAACGCTTAACTTCAATTCTATACTGAGTCCTCTTTCTTTAGAGTCAGTACAGGACAACGCTTAACTTCTCGATTCTGTACTGAGTCCTCTTTCTTTAGACTCAGTATGGCACAATGCTTCTCAAAAAGTTTAAGGTCTGAAACTACCCACCACACTCACCTTGCCTATCTCTACAAGGGGGTCTGCAGCACCCTTTGGTGGGGTCCTAACCGTCCCGACTATCTTAGAGGGAGTTTAGGGGAAAAGAAAAAAGGAAAAGGATTACCTTCGTGTGTGCCCCACGTTGGGCGCCACTTGCCGGGGTCCTCGTTCCGGCGAATCTAGGGGTCCACGAAGGACGGACGGTCAGGCGAAAGGATGTGAGAGAGTCACGAGAAAAGTGTAGTCTAATGACCAAGCAATCTGGCGTCTTCTCAATTCTGATGTCCTTTATTCTGGCGTCCTCAATTCTGGCATCTCCTCCCTGCTGGTTTGTGTCTTTATTTAAAAGGTAGTTTGATCTCTTTAACAATAGTCCATTTTTACCAGCAAGGTGGCAAACCTCCTTAATCCTGTATGTTGGTTTTAGGATAAATTTAGGGTGGGGGAGAGAGCAGGATGTTTCCTTAAGGTCTTATAAATCCATCAAGGCATGCTGCTCCATGTCCTTCCCCTTTATCTAAATGCCATTAAACAAAAGAACATTACATTCCTTGGGGCCAAGGAGAGTAGCTCAAGAAATCCAAGCCTGCCATTTTGGCTAGCAGGAGCTTTGCTTTAACCACTTTTCTACACAGGGAAGGGTCTCAACCTGTGAGCCCAAAACGGCTCCCAACAGCTGTGGTACTGTGAGGTAAGTCCATTAGATAGTATTGCTGCCTCCTTTTTCTTTGTAAAGAAACTGAGGCTCACCTTTATTTGCTTAAGGCTAAGCAGCAGTCATGAAACTGAGCAAACACTCAAATTCCAGTGTTTGACCTCCAAATCCCATGCTCCATTCCTTACTCTAAGGTCACATCCAGTTTGTTTTTGTGATTTCTTGGCTCAGTGTGATTTTTTAAATAGCTTCAAGCTCTAGACAGAGTGGTTCTACTTTCTCTCCCGAAAGTACATAATCTCAGATAACGTTTGATCTCAGATAACTCAGTCTACTTGATAACACGCCAAAAACTCTACATCTCTCTCTAGAATCCACCCGTCCCAATTTTTAGTGCATGGAGACACAAACACAAATAAATACGTTTAGTTCTTTGGAATACACATACAAATTAAATAATAATAACTCAGGCTTTTTTTAATTTTATGTATATTCTGAACTCCTTTCCTTTTCTGTGAGGGTTCATAGAACTTGAAAGATATAGCTAAAAGAAGTTGGAAGACAGAATGAAACCGTTTAGCTGCCTCTGAAGACCACAGTCCCAGAAGCTTTTTATCTTTAATGAACGTGCACCCCTGTAAATGATTGTGCATCACCATCCATTTTCACCCATATGTGGCTGATGAGTATGTGGAATGGGGGTTCATTAAAAATAAAAGCAAAGCAATTAGAAGGACTGCAAGACAAAGATCAACACCCATTATCAGAGAGAGGAAATGGTATGCTAAAAGAAGTATTTGCTTTTCAAGTAGTTTCAGTCTACTGCAGGCTATGAAATGATAATCTCTGATTTTTTTTTTCTAATAAATGTCAGCTATGTCATTTCTGTTTACACATGAGTGGGTTTCAATCTTGAAATGTTCATTCTCTGCCTCTATTATAGAAAGAAAAAGATTTTCCTAGCTTGCCTCTGGGAAAGCAATATTGTCTGCATTTGTATTCTGAACTAGACTAAGGGTAAAAAGCATTGAAACAGGGAATTACTCTATGTGTCTGATTGGATTGCAGCTTTGGGAACTGCAAAAGCAGGTTTCATGCTAATAGAGAAAGAGCGAGCAAATGAGAGAGATTATCTGTTCCTCTACTGTGGTAGAAAGGTGACATCAGGACGTAAAATGCATGGATGAGTAATTTTCAGCACTACTTTGTACCTTTCAGTCTCAACTTCTGTCTTAATATATTGAGTTGAATGTCCAACCTTTAGATCCAGATATGAAAATATTTATTATCGTGCATTTTTTGGAGCTAGATTTTTATATTTTTATGTTTTTGATTTCTATTTTTTAAGTGTTTATTTATTTTTGAGATTGAGAGAGAGAGAATAGGGGAGGAGCAGAGAGAAAGTGTGGCAGAGGATCCAAAGTGGACTCCACACTGGCAGCAGAGAGCCCTATACAGTGCTCAAACTCACGAACCATGAGATGATGCCCTATACTGCAGTTGGATGCTTAAGCAACTGAGCCACCTCGGTGTCCCCAGAGCTAGATTTTTAGAGTCTACCTATTAAATAGTCAGTTCTATATAGGTGAATTTGTACAGAAAGAAAATGGATTATAATTATATCATTGAAATAAATTTTACTATTGCAAAGATAGTTCCTTCCTACCAACTGTAGCATAAGACACAAGATAATAGTAGCACCATAATGACAAGAGTCTTGATAGTAATAAGAAATTAGAATTGTGGCAAATAAATGGAGATACACCTAACCGGAAGTTTTTTTAGTTTGCAAAACCCAACCTGTGGCTAAAATAGTTTAAACTTGATCAGGATCTAGACAGATTATTCGCTTAATTGTCTTTTGCGGATGGACTTTGGATAAATGTAGAGTACATTGGATAATGGACTTTGGATAAATGTGGAGTATAAACAAGAAACACTCGTTTATAACAGTTTATCTTTTGCATTAATAAGTAATCTATTTCACTTTAAAATGTTTAAACTACAAAAAAGAAAAAGTTATGTTTCAGAAATGAATGCTGTGATTATTGTGTAAGATTCTTTAAGTCTATATAATTTATTATTTTGAGATTCTTGGAAAACTATGTACCATGATAAACCTTGCTAATTTTACCTTTCTTTATGATATAAATATTTGCATGTCAATATAAACATTTTGTAAACCACCAAGTATTTCTTTTGTAAACACATAAATATTTTAATGGAATAGTTTCTATCTGGAGGCTCTGCTTTGGTTTATCTTGTCATTTTTTTGGAAATTAATTTCTACTATATTTGCCATAATCGCTGGTAGTGTACACTATGACCTTGCTTGTGTGACAGGATGAAACTGAGGACGGTTTTCCAGATCATTCCTGAGGTCTCTTTTCACACATACTCAAGGAATCTCCACTGCTGGAGAAATAGACTAATAAGAGAGTTCATGCCTTGCCCTTTCAAAATAACTGAAAGAAATGATAACAGCGAGCCAATATTGAAAGCCAAAACTTTTAATTTTCAGGAGTCATGCTTTTTCAGAGAAGAAAAAAATTCAAATCAACAAAAAAAAACCCTCAAACACAGGAACAATAACATGTAGATTCCACATACACATATAAGCCGCACAGTGTATATGCAAGCAGGACCTGGGATACATGCCACTTCATACATAACCTTCAAGTTTTGTGCCCCTTTTACATTACCACGTTCACATTTTATAGGTTTTAGTCGACTTTTAATTTCAGGTTTAACCCAACTTTACCTCTAGGGAAGAGTGGGAGAGGCTAATAGGAACATTTTCTTTGGACATTTATTCTTCAGAGAAGACTCTATCCTCCCAACAGTATAATAGGGAAAGATAGGAGAAAATAGGCAGAGAGGAAAAGGTGAAGACCTGAGGTCCCTGGGTGGATAAAAACATATATTTTAAAACAATTCTGGGAAGCATCTGACCTCAAGCAAACTGCCTTAGGAGTAAGGTTCCTCTTAAGAATGTAACAGACACCACCTACTCCCCTCAGGTACATAATTAAAATAAGTAAACCATAAAACTTATATGAAGGACAGAATGACCATAGCCTAAACCCTCACACAATGGAATCAAGCCAGTCAGGAATGGACAACCTAGAGGTGCCTGCGTGACTCAGGTGGTTAGGCAACCCACCTGGGCTCAGGTCATGATCTCACAGCTCATGAGTTCAAGCCTTGCATTGGGCTCTGTGCTGACAGCTCAGAGCCTAGAGCCTGCTTCAGATTCTGTGTCTCCCTCTCTCTACCCATCCCCTGCTTCCACTCTCTCTCTAAAAAAAATAAATGTTAAAAAAAACTTAAAAAAAAAAAGGAATGGAAAACCCAGCACCTAGAGTTATCGACCCAATAAGGGTAGGGCCTGAAAAGGAACAAGGGGGAAGGGAAGGGGACTAACCAAAACCCTATAAAAAAAACTCCCTGCCTATAGTTGGGGGCATCACTTTTGAATGCCCCCTTTCTGTAAAAAGAGCTTGCATACTTTTGCTTTCTGATCTTATACTCTAATAAACTTGGCTGCTGCTCATTTTATTCTGTGTCTACCTTTCATTCTTCCAAGAAGAGAGACAACAAACTTGGGTATTGAGGTAAAAAATCCTGTAACAACAGGAATATAAGCACTTTCAGGTGACAAACATGTGAGGCAAAACTCCTTGCTCATGGTAATCATCTGATAATTGATCAGTAATGTCACTGAACTGAACAGCATTTCTTGACATAAACAACTCATATCAAGGCTGTATATATATGCAGCCCCAAATCGAAGAAACAGGAATTAACTTAATACAAAAATTCTCTGGACATATCCTCTTGAGTCGCTAGACACAGGAGCAGAGTAGGTTTGTGCCTTATGATTCTGGTACAATGTGAGTGTTCAACCAGCAGAAAATTATAATTGTCAGGATGAAAAACCTCTTCATTGCAATGATGTGGTATCAGTGTGAATTTGTTGGATCTCTTAAAAAATGTATATATCCATAAAACTACTCATGTGTCTAAATATGTCTCTACTTACTTTTTTACAAAATGAAAATTTTATATCTATACAATTTAGTCTCTCTTTTTTAAAACACATGCATCAGCTTAAGCAATAAATGATCTTCATTCCATGTATCCAAATATAAAAATTAAGCTTAAATTCTACCATGTGTTGGATAATTGGACATGCCATATGGAAGATTGATTGTTTTTGTTAAACTCTTTTAGCATAGTGATTACTAACTTTAGATTTTTCTATAGAAAAATGAATTTGAATTTGAAAAGAAAAGAAATGTAAAGTTCGAAAGGCTAGCATACTGAAACACCACTTACTAATCATGATTATTTAAACTATGGTGAGAAAATCAGTGCGACAAAACCTATGTTGAACTCTGTAAAAGTTGGAAAATGGAGCTCCTCATTTAGCAAAACCTTCCAGAATGTTGCACCAGGAATTAACACTTAGCAAAAACCTTTTGAAATCCTTTTACTCTTTCTTGGAGGATGAGCAGATTTAACAATCAGCATGTCCCAACCCAAACATGTTTGTTCTCCTTATCCATGAAACCTGTTTCTTTTCCACTGTTTACCGCGGCAGTTAGAGTTAGCACTCCTGCCATTTGACAGACATTGCAGGCACTTCTCTTACCCTTCCTTCCCACGCCAATCATCAGTCTTAGTACGATTCTGTTCCACCAGGCAGTCACATCCATCCACTTCTCCGTAGCCTCCAAATCACTCTGCTTGAGCAGACCATCTGAATTACTGCCAACTTCAGGCCTCCCATGTTGATTTTCCTCTCCCGTTTGTAAAATATAGTCAGAACTATTCTCTGACATGCAAGCAACCATGATCATACTCTCTTGCTTAAAACCATTTAGCAGTTAACTGCTCTGAAAATAATACCCGAACTTCATGGCATGCCTTATAAAACTAAGCTTTATAGCCCCTTTCCACCCTGAATTCAGCCACCAATCTCCCTCCCTCATATACTGCTATTCCACTCAACTCTTCCAGCATTTCTGAACTCCTTGCATCTTTTAGAATTGCACAAACTTTTATACTTCTGGGCATTTGCACATGATTTTCTCTGCCAGAAAAACTCATGGTCTTGACAGAAAAGTTCTTATTTCTTATTTTTGATTACATAATTTTTATTCATCCTTTATATATATATATCTATATGTATATATACACACACACACACACACACACACACACACAATTATTTTTACTTTAAAACCCTGATCTCCCTCACGCACAAACACAACTGAAAAAAAATGTTTCATGTAACAATACTCACACTTTTAAAAAAAATTTTATAGAGAGAGAGTGCAAGCAGGGAAAAGGGGCAGAGGGAGAGAGAGAGAGAGAGAAAGAGAGAGAGAATCTTAAGCAGTCTCCACACTCAATGCAGAGCTGACATGGGGCTTGATCCCACAAGCCTGGAATCGTGATCTGAGCCAAAATCAAGAGTTGGATGCTCAACTGCCTGGCCACTAGGTGCCCCAATACTCATGCACTTAATGTATAGTGCATCTTTAGTTTCTATTCTCTTCTATTCTTGATTTGCTAACTTGATTTTTACAGGCTCCAATTTGAAAATCATGACTCAAAGACCATTTACTTTAGGAAGTCTTCTTCGATCCTTTTAAACTAGCTTGATGCTAGTGTTCCATTAGACCTTGTACTCCCATATTATAGCCCCACACATATTTGGGGTTAGCATTTAACTTTCGATCTTTGCCAAAGACAGAACATACAGAGAGGGCAGTCACAGTGCTGTCCTGCTCAACAGCATCCATTTTGCACTGAGTACAGTACCTGCCATGTTAGTGCTTAAATTAAAGTTGAATGATAATAAGTTGATAAGCAAAATCCTGATCACTTTGAATTATTTACACTTTAAAAAGTCAAGGGTTTTTGTTCTTTTTTGTTTTTGTTTTTTTTTTTGTTGTTGTTGTTTTTGTTTGTAATCCTAAGTAAGAAACTTAGGGGTAAGTGATTTCAAGTATGTCTTTAAGAAAAGAAAGAGGCACAACAAAATTTTAATGAAAAAGTTGAAAATCATAGTAAAAAAAAGGAGAAACACATCTTTTTGGCAGTTCTGAGGATGGCTATATTTCATCTTGTTTATACTTTCGTGTATGGGTTATGAACTGCAAAATGCCAGCTCACCCTGGGAGGAGATCCTGAGAGCAGCGTATTATCTGTAGCTATTGTTCTGATGGAATGTGTCCCGAGAGAAATAAGGCATGTACTTCAACATTTAAAACTTAAAACAATTAGTCTTTCTTTTTGAATAAACATTTCAAAAAGTTACATTCCCAATTTATGAGTCAGAGGTGATCATAAGTTTGCTTACTTTTAATTCTGAGTGTGAGGAGAAGTATTACTTTTTACCCAACTTCATTCTATATTTTGGTATGACTTACCAAGATTTCTCATACACATTTATGACCTTGAGTTAGCTATTTATAACTCTGTAAATTTTTATAGTGAATTGATTGAACTTTGAAAAAATGTTGAGGATATCTTCAGAGATTTTGGGGGTTATATCTCTTTTTTGGTAAAAATATTTTCTAATGATTTTCATTATTTTAAACACCAATTTGTGGGAAATTTAATTCACATTTCTACCTCATAGGTCATCAAAATTGTTGTTGCAAAGGAACTTTAAAAACAGCTGTTTCCTCCCCGAGTAATGCAACTAGGCTTTGAATACACTATTTTTTGCGTTATGTTTTTTTGCCAAACACCAAGTGCACAGGCAGGTGAATCAGTGCACCTAGTAGGATACAGTCATACACTGTATTTTTCTTAAGATCGCAATACACTATATAAGTGATATTAATGAAAATTTATTTCCTCATATAAAGGAATAATTTGAGAAGGCCAAACCAACATAGAAAATTTTAAGTAAAATTCTTTAACTCCAGCTAAATAATAATTATCCCATCTGTATCACTTAGGATAATCTCTGCTTCAAGAAATGAAAACTTTACTGAAACTTGCTTAAAGAGTAGGGAATATATTATCTCACATACTAAAAACCCAGAGATAAGTCAGGGTATAGGTTGTTTGAGAAATTTGATGATGATGTAAAATATGTGGTTTCTTTCTTTTTTTTTTTTTAATGTTTGTTTATTTTTGAAAGAGCAAGCATGAGCTGGGGAGGGGCAGAGAGATGAGGGGAACAGAGGATCCAAAGCAGGCTCTGCACTGATAGCAGAGAGCCCACTGTGGGGCTTGATCTCATGAACTGTGAGATCATGACCTGAGCCCAAGTAGTATGCTTAACCAACTGAGCCACCCTGGAGCCCATATGTGGCTTCTTTCTATCTTTCAGATCTGCTATCTTCCTTCTTTAGGCTGGTAGCAAGATAGATGCAGAAGTTTCTTCTACGATAATGCTCCCTGCTAAAAAAGCAGGGAGGAAAATTTGTCTAAACATTCTCTGTACTCCACCAAGTTTTTCCTCAAATTGCTTTGGCGAAAATTGGGTAGCATGTTCTTTTGTGACCAAGAGCTGGCAAGAGGAATAAGATTACCACCTTTAGAACAATAAGACTTATACTTTGGTTGCCAATAAAGTAGTCTTTCTCTAAGACTCATGGTCAGTTCATGAAGAGTAGATATCTGAACAAAACTGGAGATTTGTGGGAAGGAGTATTAAGAATTAATCCTGGGGGTGCGCCTGGGTGACTCAGTCAGTTAAGTGTCCAACTTTGGCTTAGGTCATGATCTAATGGTTTGTGGGTTCAAGCCCTGTATCTGTGCTGACAGCTCAAAGCCTGGAGCCCGCTTCAGATTCTGTGTCTCCCTCTCTCTCTGCTCCTCCCCTGTTCATGTTCTCTCTTGCTCTCACTCTCAAAAATAAATAAACATAAACAAAAGTTAAGAATTAATCCTGGGTAGGCAAAAGAAACAAACAAAAAAAATAGAATGCCTGTAGCCTTGTTTCTTATAAATATGTAAGTTTGGATGATTATCATTAAGGATTCAAGTAATTAATATTAACTATGAACAGACTTTTGTGTAAGATGCCATGCATCTCATTAAATTAAGGAAATTATTATTTGAAAGAAGTTAAGGAAATTGTGAGCTGCCTGTGTGTTTTTTTCTGCATCCTGCAGGCGGCTTTTCTGGGCTGTGGGCAATCAGTTTCAAGAGAGAAAAGAGAATAATGAGGCTATATCGAGAAAAGAATTGGTGAAGGCATACGAAGTCCATATCAGAAGTACAGAGTTTACTGAACGATCATTAAGCTTGATTTGTAGTGAATCCAGAGTTGTGAAATAGGGAATTTTATTAACCAAACATCAGAATAAGATGATTCTGGCCACTTTCTTCAACAGAACAACTATTATCTTGTCTGCCCCACCCATCGGAGTCTGTCTTTAGTAGCTTCAGTGGTTGATTTTCATCTTCTGATAAGAAAGAAGTGAGAACTTGTGGACAGTGATCCCCTGATTCTGTTTTCCCTCTCTCACTGCCTTGGCTAAAAAGGAAACTGAAAGTATAAAATGAGAGGGTAACGTTACTGGGCCATTCTTCCCATCCTCTTAGAGTTTTTAGATATTTTGAATGTTATAACAATAATCACATGTTTCTTCAAAATAAAGGTAAACATGAGTTTCTTCCACATCATTAGTCCTTTGATAGAGACTAAAGTCCGTAAAATGGGGGGTGGGAAGGGAGCAGATTTTTAAACATGGAAAGCTACTCATCTGTAAACTGGAGATTTGATCAAATGATCACTGCTCTCTTGGAGGTGTAAAATTCGATGATTCCATCTGAGTAGGTCTGTTTAAAAGCAAGAAAGAATATTGTTCATTTTCCCTTTCTCACTTTTATTCTCTCTGGAAAAGCTTTTCAAGTCAATTTTGAAAATTTACTTTACCAGATGATTCATGCTTTACATTAAAAAAATGATTTTAGCCCAATTGGTTTCAGTGAATTAAAACTTTACTTAAGAAATGGGGAAAAAAATAACTGCCATTTTCAAATTCATAATTTTGTCCCAGTTTCGAAAAGAACTACATCTGATTAATCACTTTTACAGTGATAAATAAAAAAGTGCATGTTAACACATGATTAACCTTTATTATAATTTAAAATGAAAAATATAATGTATACTAAGTGAAAATTACTATCAATATTTATAGCCTCATTGTTCTGGCATGCGTTCTGTGTGTGTGTGTGTGTGTGTGTGTGTGCGTGTGTGTGTTTACACATGCACACGTTTGTATTTTAAACAGGGTTTTTAAAAAAGTAACTATAAATTATTTAGTTTTATTTATTTTGTACTTCTTCCTTTAATTTTTCACTGCTAATTAATGGTAAATTCAAGTCAAATGCCTAACATATTTTCAGGGATATGCCATATGTAACTAAACATAGGGGATATGCAGTAACCAACAGGAGTGTCAGTTCACCATTGCAATGGTATCCTACAACCATTGAAAGTGAACAGAAGAAATATTTTTGCCCGAGGTGCTCTTTTCCTCTTGCTTCACCCACGTAAACCCTTATCATCTTCAGATTTTTCATCATGAACTGTTCCTGAAGGGTTGCTCTTACCCAACTAGCTTAATTTGCTCTATAAAATAGCTTACATAACCATGTCTTCCTTTTTCCTAGCATTTACTTCTTGCTTATGTAATTATTTGAATGAAATCTGTTTCACTCACTAAACTAAGCTTCTGAAGACAACCACTATGTCTACCATCCTTACCATTCAACACACATTGCCTACCATACAGCTTAATATGAAATAAATGCCTCCCAAATTTGGGGGGTATGAAACAGTAAAAGAGTAAGTGAAAACAATATTTTGTGCAAAAACAATTTGAAGTAGCCGATGCATTCTTTACCTTCTAAAGCTATGGTAAATAATTTTCTAACATTTAAAATTATAATATACTTATTACCTTAATTCCAGGCATAGATAAATGCTGGATGGATGTAGTATAAAATAAATCTATCAACTTAATAGCTTACAAATAAACGAAACTAGTTATTCATTTCATTCTTTCCTTTTCACATTCCATTTTATCTTTCCCTCACTGACCCATTGGGTTGATTTAATCTTCATTATCTCTTTAACCCATCGATCTCCTGCCTTCCAGATAACTTTTTTTCTAAACTGGACTCAAAACAAGAGCAGGCTTATCTGATATCTGTCTCTCAGTTCTTCATTATCCATTGATTACTTCTTATGATCCTGAGAGCATTTTGTTAACAGATGTATATGTTCAGTGTCTTTTCTTGTCTTACCCACAATTCAGCATGAAGCTCATACTTGGAATGATATAAGGGCCAATCATAATTTAAACATCTTCTACCCTCCTCACTTCTCCTAAGTTTAACATCCTACATTTTAGCCATGATCAACCCTTCATTTATCCCCACATACTCCTCATTCTGCCATATTTTTCTCCACTGCCCCTCTTTGTTCACAGTATGAATACTTCTCACCCCTTACTGTTCTGCTTATGGCATTTCTTCATGGAAGAGTTTCTTAGGGCAGCAAATCACAGGAAGTAAAAATCAGATGACTTGGGTTTTAATTTCAGACTCCGTATCTATGTGATTGACTCTTGGAAGATGGATTTTTTGTGCAATCTGAAATCTAGTTTTCTCATATGTAATATGGATACTTAAAAAAAAAAAAGACAAAGTTTTAAGTAATGTGCTTCAGTGAGAAAAAACTGCTCCTTTCTGTATTTAAAGTTTTTGTTCAAAATCTCTCCTAAATTTCTTGTTACATATGTATTTTAAAGACAGTTATTTATTTTTCTGACTTCACTGGATACATTGTGAAGAAAATTTGTATCTCACATCTGTTTAACTTCTTATTACATGAAACACATAGAAGGTATTTAAGAAATTATTTTTCAGCTAAAGATTGAACAAAATTAATTTGTCCAATAAAAATATCAATACATATTGATATATGCCATGATGAAAGTAGTCAAAATATTTTATTGGCCAATCCTAAATTCATTTATATTAGGATTACTTTAGAATGTATATTTTTATTAGTTACAAATACTTTTTATAAGTTGCAAACATTTAGGGCAATAAAATATGCTTTCACATTAAGTTTATCTGTTCTCCAAAGATCAACTCTAAAATCTTTCAAAACCTTTGAAAAGTATATTCTTAAATTTATCCATATACTATATTTTCAAAACATATATTGTCCCCAGAACGATATTCTATAATATTTTGATTTGACTTCATGAAGTGGTATATTGTTTGATTTTATAATTAATACAATTTAAAATAGTCTCTAACGTAATCCAATACAGTTTTCAAATTACAGACAACAGTGCCCAGAGGATTCTCTGTGCTCCAACATAAATGGAATTATAAGAGATGCAATAACTATGATTGTTCTGCAAATTAGAAAGAGCAAAAATATCACAAACTCAAGAAATGGTATTGAAAATGGACATTTCTTTTTCCATTTATGCCTTCAGGGGACAAATTAAATGTAAGATCTAGACTAATTTTATAGTGGCTGCAATCTATTATTTTTACTGCCAGGGGAAAAGAAAAAAAACATGATCAGGTTTGGCTGAACATCTACAGTCATATTGGGTATAATAATAACAGTAATAATGCTTCTCTCTGAACTGAAGTTGTGATAATTATTGAACAGTGCTCTAAATTACAATACCGATGATCTCTTATATGGATATTTATATACCATAAATTATTTTCTCTGACTGTTGTTTGGATATCAAGGCCAATAAGGTTTTATATTATTCTAATATATGCCATTATCAGCTTACACTGGAGAATTCCTAAGCTGACCTGCACCAACCCCTCAACTCCTCAGTGTTGGCTAGGCTTATGAGTAAAAGCCAGGAACTATACAGGGAAAAAACGAGATAAAAGAAGAAACATAACATTTCTGGCAAATGTCAAGTTTCTGCTTTAAATTTTTCCTAGTATTGCTTATATGTCTATTCTGGGCTCTATTACCCACCCTTGTATCCTTATAATAACCCCCCATTTTTCTTAACTTAAATCAAGTTGCCTTCTGTTACTTGTAGCCAGTCCTGATATATTCTCTGTGTCCGTTTTTAAAAGGATTAGAAATAATTAAAATGCTAGAGCAGTGTTTTGCACATGGTAGATATTCTTATAACTGTTATTGTCTATATTTTAGAATGTGTAATGGGTTACTTTAAAACAATTCTGTCCAAAACATGTAGTCACTGGCATTATTGACTACAGTGCTGTCTGGATGTCTGTCCTAAAATTACCAGTGGTAAAATAGACTACCAGTTGCCAGAGATTCTATGATACCTTAAAATTGGCATTAAAATATTTGTAAGGAAGCATGGCAACATTGCTTGGTTTCCTCAATTACCCTTCTCTTCTTGGGTGATAGGTCTTTCTCTCAGTTTTATGCTGCTGCTAAGGGCTTTTATGAGACAAGGATGATCACTGTTTTATTTTATATATTTCCCTTTGCAGTGTATGAACTTGAAGAGGTATCTTTAGGATGCTAGGGTTCTAGCGATAAGATAGGGAAGGTACTTGAGTGTGATGACTCTCCAGGAGGTGCTTCATGACTCTTGATACCTAAAGAATTATAGGTCCCCAAAGAATCTAGTACAATAGCAAGTTAGCATACAACATATGCCATGTAGACATCCAAAAATTGCTAAAATTTGATTCAGTTAAGTCTATTTTAGGAACCTACTATATAGCAGATATTCTCTTAGAAAATGCAGCTTTGAATATGAATATAAAGGGCATGTAAGGACCTCGTCATCTAAATGGAAAGGCAGGTGATAAAAATGACTAGAATGCAAGCAATGATTCTAAAATAGAGTTCTGGTCAGTAGGTAGAGAGAACATATATAACAGTGAGTTGGATTTTTTTTTTTAATTTTTTTACTGCTTATTTATTTTGAGAGAGAGAGACAGAGTGTGAGCAAGAGAGGGGCAGAGAGAGAGGGAGACACAGAATCCAAAGTAGGCTCTAGGGTCTGAGCTGTCATCACAGAGCCCAACATGGGGCTCGAACCCATAAGCGAGATCATGACCTGAGCTGAAGTCGGACACTCAACTGACTGAGCCACCCAGGTGCCCTGGATTTTAAATGGACGAGTTAAACTTTCCTTACCAACCACTTCTTAATTTATGCTTGTAATCTGCCCTCTCGACTTCCTGTTTGTTGGAATACAGACAGTGGTGCTTTCTGCATTGGACTGATGCCTTCAACTGATGTATAGTTAAGTACCTGAAGTATAAGCAGGAAGTTTTGAAAGCTGTCATTGGAGAAGATCGTTGGATTTGATATATGAGTTACTATATTTAATATAAATATCTTATAAAATGCTTTGCCTCGGTGAACTGTGTGCATAACTAACTTTGATAAATATACAAATAAAAAATTTAAAAGCAAGAGAGCCAGAGGATGACCATTGAGGAGTGAAGTAGCAAATCAGCACAGGAGGTAACAGGCGAAAAAACAAGACAAAGTAAGACCTATCCTTGGTTAACTTCAAAATATTGAAAATGATATTGACTTCCCATAGGGAATGAGAATTCAGTTCATTTTATCTATTTATAAAAGAAGAGTAATCCCAGAGAGCTATAGGTAGTATTCTATAATCAACATACATTAAGATTTTAATAAATATAAGTCATCTGAGTTAGATGACATTTTAAAAAATCAATTGAAGTGATTTGTGAAAAATTCAAAGTCTAAGTAAACTTTTCATTATTCATTTTTTCGAAGGAAGCCAAGATATCTAGAAATCAGAAAGAAGCTATATGGTGAATCAAAAACAAATTGAAGTAAAGCAATTATACTGATTCAACCGGATTCTGTGATTTTTTTTTTCTTAAGTACATTTTACCCCATTTAAAGCTAGAGGGAAAATTATTTTTGACATTTGTATCTATTCAGATGAACCTCATTTACCAAAGTATTTAAGATTCATCTATAGGGAAAAAAATACAAAGAAGTATAAATTGATTCTGCTCAAGAAATAAATGCAAAATGCCAAACTCGTGAGAATAGTTTGTGTCCAAAACTTATTACAATATGAAAAACATTTATGTGGACATTAGCATAAAATTATTTTGTTAAGATCAATTCATTGTAACTTGAAAGTAATTTAGATCACTGTCAAAGTTGATATACTTGTTGTATAAGTGTACTTTTAGTTTATACTCATCCATTAATTTTCTTTTCACATCCTGCCACATAAAACATACTAGAAAATCCAATAAGCTCTTTTTAATAACAGGGACTGATTAGAGGTAAAATATGTTAAAATAAGTAAAATAGCTTTTCTTTATTCGTGGTATTAGAAACTTCCATACATCCATTTTTTCCCCTTTTTAAGAATCATTGCTTATTTCCTCTTTACATATATCATGGATAATTCACTGAGAGCTGTACTTTAAGAATGAAGGAATTATTTTTATGCAATTCATGAATAATTATTTTTAAAACAAATTACTATAAAGACTGTTTAGTGAAAGAATGCTGATCCATATGAAACACTTGTAACGATGCTCTTTTATATCTCTGTCTCAGTGGTGATAAGGAAGATAAAAATGGAACTAGCAGATTGTGCCTGTAGTGGACACACCATAGGGTGGTCCCCATGATTTTTGTAACCTAGTATCTGCTCCTGGAGTGTTGGTAGAAACTGCGATGTGCTTTTAACCAATAGAATATGCCAATTTAATTGGATATCACTCCTGTACTTAAGTTATATTGCACAGGTAAGGGAGTTTTTCAAATTAATTACAGTCTTAAAGCAGTTGTCTTTGAGTAATGAAAGACATTATCCTAAGTGGGCCTCACCCAATCAGGTGAGTCCTATAAAAGCAGGCACAGACTCTCCTTGAAGGCAGAGACTCCAACTGGGAGAGACTTTCTCTGTTTGTGGTTTTGAAGAAGTAAGCCCCCGGGAATTTCCCAATCTCAAGGTAATGAGTTCTGCCCAAACCTGAGGCAGCATGGAACCTGATACTTCCTAGTCTAGCCCCCTGATATGAGCACAGCCCAGCTGGACCCTGAGCCAAGGACCACATTAAGCTGTGCCCAGACTTCCGACCTACAGACACTGTGAAGTAATAAAGTGTTATTTTAAGCTGTTAAGTTTTTGGTAATTTGTTACACAGCATATAAAACTAATACAAAGCCTCTTACAAAAACTTCTACAAAAAGACCAGATGTCCTTACATTTCCACAGCAACTCTAAGCTTTCAAAAAGAACTATTTTTAAGGTTTCATCCAACCCTCACTATAATGTCAAAACAGTATATTTTTGCTGCTAGGCAACCACTTTCCTCAGTAATTTCTGCTTAGAAATGTTAATGTTTTTTGGCTCTTTCTCATTCTTTAATGCATGTTAAGGGAAGAAATACAGAAAAATAAAAAAGAAGCTATGGGACGAGCCTCCATGGTTTCCATCCATGTTTCTTCTCCCTCGACTAGAAAAATTCATTTTTTTTTCTATTTCTGTTGCTGTTCACCTCATATTCACAGCCCATCCCCATGCCATTCCATTTTGGTTTTCACTGCATTTCTGTCATGTCAGTCAGACTCTAACGGAGAAGAGTAAATAATAATATTTTACTGCTTGTCAATATAAATGAATTCCCATCCATCAATCAATGGTAGGACATCCCAGGAAGGTCTGGATGCTGGTTAATCAGACTGATATGATTTTGAGCACCATGTTGTTTTCTAGCCTTGTGACCTTGGGAAAATTGTTTAAATTTTTCTAACCTCCATTTTCTTATTCATAAAATGGGGTAAAATGTCTTTATCATGTTGGTGTTATGGTTAAAATTCACAAAATATTTAGGAGTGCCTGCCATATATTAAGAGCTCAATGTATGGTAACGATTTTGGAATACTTCCTGTTTATCAGTCAGTGGACTCGGCTCCCTTCTCCCTCACCTCCCCTACTGTCACAGTGATTACCATGGTAAGGATGAACCTCTTTATTTCTATTATAGAGATGAGGAATTGAATCTAAGGAAATTAAGGGCTTTCCCAAGGTTTCACAACTTCCCAAGTTGTGAAGATCACAACTAAGAAATGAACCTAAGCCTTTTGAATTTCATTTTCATTTGAATTGCCACATATGTGTCCTTTCAACGTCCTGAGGCTATACCACTGAAACTATCTATTTCCAAACATTATCCAATTTGAAAAGAAAAGAAAAGCAAGCAAGAGAGAGGGAGAGAGAGAGAGAAAGAAAGGAAGAAAGAAAGGAAGGAAAGAAGGAAGGAAGGAAGGAAGGAAGGAAGGAAGGAAGGAAGGAAGAAGGAAGAAGGAAGGATGAGAAAGAAAGAAAGAAAGAAAAAGAAAGAAAGAAAGAAAGAAAGAAAGAAAGAAAGAAAGAAAGAAGAAAAAGAAAAAAGAAAGAAAAGGAAAGAAAAAAGGAGAAAGAAAAGAAAGGAAAAAGAGAAAGAAAAGAAAAGGAAAGGAGAAAGAAAAAGAAAAAAAAGTTTATATCCTAGGAAAATTTTAAATCCCCAAGTAACTTATAAACCTAAAGTAAATATATTTGGGGCCATATCCATAACCACCTATAATTGGGTTTTGTTAATTGGGAAACAAAATTAAATAAATTGAAAAGACTAATTCAGACCATGAAGTCATCTAAAGTTTATTTGCTAATACATCACCATAGTATATATAGTATATGTTTATTTATTATATATTTAAAAATATTTATAAATAAAAACTCCATAATAGGTAGTCCTGAGGAAAAGAAACATGAGACAAAATAAAAATAACATTTGAAATTCACTATTTTTTCGGATTTTTTATATTTTTGTCTTTTTTTGTTGTTTTGAGTTTTTATGTAAATTTCAGTTATATTTGTCTCTGTATTATATTAGTTATATTATGTTATATTATATTATATTATATTATGTTAGTTTCATGTGTACAATATAGTAATTCAACACTTCCATACATCACCCAGTGGTCGTCACAATAAGCATACTCCCTAATCCCTATCATCTATTTAACCTGTCCTCTACCCACTTCCTTTCTGATAACCATCAGTTTGTTCTCTATAATTAAGAGTCTATTTCTTGATTTCTCTCTCTCTCTCTCTCTCTCTCTCCCTCTCTCCCCTTTGCTCATTTGTTTTGTTTCTTAAATTCCACATATGATTAAAATCATGTGTATTTGTCTTTCTCTGACTTATTTTGTTTAGCATTATACTCTCTAGCTTCATTCATGTTGTTGCAAATGGCAAGATTTCATTCTTTTTATGGCTGAATAATATTCCATTATACACATACCACATCTTCTTTATTATTCATCTATTGATAGATGGTTGGACTGTTTCCATATCCTGTCTATTGTAAATAATGTTGCTGTAAACATAGGGATTCATTTTTCCCCTTAAATTAGTGTTGTTGTATTCTTTGAGTAAATACCCAATAGTGTAATTGCTGGATTGTAAGGTGGTTCTATTTTTAATTTCTTGAGGAACCTCAATACTGTTTTCCAGAGTGGCTGTACCAGTTTGCATTCCCATCAATAGTGAAAGAGGGTTCCCTTTTCTCCACATCCTTGCCAATACCTGTTGTGCAGTGCAGAGCCTGCTTAGGATTCCCTGTCTCGGGGTGCCTGGGTGGCTCAGTCGGTTAAGCGGCCAACTTCAGCTCAGGTCATGATCTCACCATCTGTGAGTTCGAGCCCCACATTGGGCTCTGTGCTGACGGCTCAGAGCCTGGAGCCTGCTTCAGATTCTGTATCTCCCTCTCTCTCTGCCCTTCCCCTGCTCACGCTCTGTCTCTATGTCTCTCAAAAGTAAATAAATGTTAAAAAAAAAATTTAAAAAAATAAAGGATTCCCTCTCTCTTCCTCCCCCCACCCACTTGTGCTCCTTCCCTCAAAATAAATAAATAAACTTGAAAAAACAATTGATGAACCTATGTTGACACATTATCATCACCTAAAGTCCATAGTTTACTTGGACTTCACTCTTGATGTTATACGTCTGATAAATATTGACAAATATATAATGATACGTATGATATCACACAGAATAGTTCAACTGCCCCAAATTTTTTCTGTACCCTACCTATTTTTCCCTCTCTTCAACCCCTATAAACCACTGATACTTTTACTGTCTCCATAGTTTTGTCTTTTTCAGATATACCATAGTTAAGCTTATGAAGAATATAGCCTCCTCAGATTCTTTCATGTAGTAATCTGCATTTAAGTTTCCTCTATAGTTTTCCATAGCTTGATAGCTTATTTCTTTTTAGCGTTAAATACTACTGCATTATTTAGATATACCACAGTTTATTTGTCCATTCCATCTGGGTTACTTCTAAGTTTTGGCGATTATGAAAAAAGCTGCTATAAACATTCTTGTGCAAGTTTGATGTGGACATAAGTTTTCAACTCTTTTGGGTAAATATCAAGGAATGCAATTGCTGGATCATATGGTAAGGGTACATTTAGTTTTTTTAGAAACCACCACGCTGTCTTCCAAAATGGCTGTACCATTTGCAGTCCCATCAGCAACAAATGAGAGTTCCTGTTGCTCCACATCCTCACCAGCATTTGGTGTTGTCCATGTTACAGATTTTGGCCTTTCTACTAAGTGTATAGTGGTATCTCATTGTTGTTTTAATTTGCAATTCCCTAATGACATGGTATTTGACCATCTTGTCATCTGCGTATCTTCTTTGCCATCCGCATATCTTCTTTGATAAGATGTCTGTTTAGGTATTTTGCCTATTTTCTAATCAGTTTGTTCAGTTTTCTTACTGTTGAGTTTTAAGATATTTTGTATATTTTGGATAACAGTCTTTTATCATATATGTCTTTCGCAAATATTTTGTGCCTGTCTGTGGCTTATATTCTTCTCAGTCTCTTCCCAATGTCTTTCACAGAGAAGACATTTTAAATTTCAATGAAGTCCAGCTTTTAAATTGTTTTTTTTTTCCCATGGATCATGCCTCTGGCATTGTATCTAAAAAGGCATCATTATACCCAAGATCACTAGGTTTTCTCCTATGTTATCTACTATGACTCATTTTGAGTTAATTTTTGTGAGGAATGTAAGGCCTGCATCTAGATTCATTTTTTTGCATGCGGATATCCAGTTGTTTCATCACTATTTGTGAAAGAAAGTATCATTTCTCCATTGTATTGTCTTTGTTCATGTGTCAAAGTTCAGCTGACCATCTTTATCAAGGTCTATTTCTGGGCTCTCTATTCTATTTTATTGATCTATTTGTCTGTTCTTCACTGTACCACATTGTCTTTATTACTGTAGCTTTATTATTAATTATAGTAAAATCTTGAAGTCATGTAGTGTAAATCGACTGACTCTGTTCTCCTCAAATATTAAGTTGGCTATTCTGGGTCTTTTCCTCTGTATATAAACTTTAAATTCAGTTTGTCAATATCTAAAATTACTTGCTGAGGTTTTATTGGGGCTGCATTGAATTTATTGATGAAGTTTGTAGAAACTGGCATCTTTACAATATTGAGCCTTCCTATAGTATTGATAAACATGGGATGTCTATTTAGCTTTTTTAAAAGTTTATTTATTTTGAGAGAGAGAGAGAGAGAGAGTGTGTGTGTGTGTGTGTGTGTGTGTGCACACACACACACAAGCAGGGGAGGGGCAGAGAGAGGGGAGAGAGAATTCCAAGCAGGCTCCATACTGTCAGCACAAAGGCCAAACACAGGGCTCGAACTCACGAAACCATTAGATCGTGACCTGAACCGAAATCAAGAGTTGGATGCTTAACTGACTGAGCCACCCAGGTGCCCCAGGATGTCTCTCTATTCAGTTCTTTGATTTCTTTCACCAGAGTTTTTTTATTTTTTAAATATATCTTGTGCGTATTTTACTAGATTTATACCTAAGTATTTAATTTTGAAGAGGTCTAATGTGTAAATGGTATTGTGTTTTTAGTTTTCAATTCCATTTGTTCTTTGCTGGTATATAAGAAAGTAATTGACTCTTGAATATTAACCTTGCATTCTGCAACCTTGTTATAATTATCTATAATTTATTTCTTTGCTTTGTTTTGTTTTGTTTTTGTCAATTCTTTTAGATTTTCTACATAGAAGATCATATCATCTGTGAAAAAAAGTTTTATTTTTTTCCTTTCCAATCAATATACCTTATATATCCTTTTCTTATTGCATAAGCTAGAACTTCCAGTACAATACTGAAAAGCTGTGGTAAGAGGAGGGCATCCTTGCTTTGTTCCTGATCTTGGCAGGAAAAGTTTAATTTTCTTACCATTAAATATGATGTTAGCTATGTTTTGTAGATGTTCTTTGTTAAGTTGAGGAAGTTCCCCTGTATTCCTAGTTTGCTCAGAAATTTTATCATGAATGGCTATTGGGTTTACTGCATCTTTTGACACGATCATGTGATTTCTCTTCTTTACATGTTGATGTGATGGATTACATTAATTGATTTTCAAATGTTGAACCAGCTTATATATATGACATGAATCTCTTTTGGTTATACTATATAATTATTTTATACATTGTTGGATTCAATTTACTAATATTTTGTTGAGAATTTTTTTTATCTATTTCATGAGCAATGGTGATCTATAGTTCTCTTTTCTTATAATATCTTTTTTCTGGTTTTGGTATCATGTTATCGTGGATTTCATTGAATGAGTTATCAAGTATTCCATCTTCTGGAAGAAAGTGTAGAGAATTGGTACACTTTTTTTCTTAAATGTTTGGTAGAATTCATCAGTGAACACATCTTCTGGACTCAGTGCTTTCTATTTTGTGTTAATTATTGCCTCAATTTCTCTAGTAGATATAGGCGTATTCAAATTGTCTATGGCATTTTATGTGGGTTTTGTGATATACATTTAAAATTAATCTAGGTTCACTTTCGAATAGGACAATACCTTGTCACAGGCTGTAGAATAACAACTTACCCCTAATTTTTTTCCCATCACGTTTACATTGCCATCATTCATTTCATTTATGCGTGTGTGTGTGTGTGTGTGTGTGTGTGTATGTGGCATAAACATAGATGCTGCAAACTCAAAGGCTAGTCATTGAATCAAAAGACTACAGAATAATCTTGACTTTTCTTTTGAGTCTGATGACATTACCTTCTTGTCACATAAAATGAATAATGTTCATGAATTGACTTAGATATTTGTACAGTTTTGGGTTAAGAACCTAAGACAAACTTTGATTTAAATGTTTTATGTACAGGATTCACACTTGTTTCATCATCTTTGTTATGGGCCAGAAAACCTGGATACATTGAACTTACAAAATGTATTAGCTATAAAAATTAAGTAATTAAAATATCTCTCTCCAGATTTTCAGAAATGACTAAAAACATTGTAAGATTCAAGTTAACAATTTGAACAGTTATTTTATATCAGCCACAATATCCTGGTTGCCAAAAGAGGCCTTTGTTTCTATAAATTCATCGACAAATGTGGCCTCGGAAAATGCCTTTTTAACATTCCAAACGAGAGTATTATCTAGTGCCCAAGGGAACGAATCTATTGTATATAATATAATACCCAAGGCTACAAATATAAGTGCTATAGAAGTTCAAAGGCACAAGACAGTATCATGAGAGTGAGAAATCAGGGAGAAATTTTGGAGGTTAAAAGAAGAATGAATTGCATTATCATACATGAAGATTATGTCAGAAGCTTTATTGGAGATATTTTTATAGAGAAACTATGAGGGGAATTTGTAGAGATCCTCAGAATATGGCTAACACTGTCAGTTTAAATTCTTGAGATGTTTGTTCTTTTGCAGCCAGATTCCAAGCTCAGATCATGGGTTTACTCCATAGGACGATGAGTAAAGTAGAGGCGCATCAAATTTGCTAGTGGGAGGTGGGTGTCTGGATTGTCCGTTAAGGAAATTAGGCTTCACTGAAGAACAGGGGATTGATGGTAGACAGCTAATAATTAGCAACCATCCAGTAAATGACATTCTAGTGTTAGCTTTTAAAAATTATATTTTCAATTGAGAAGGTGGATTAATTATTAAAAGCAAAAATTTGAACTATGAGTCTGCAATCTGATGAAAATGCTCAAGATGATGAGGGATATTTGTAATAATCATTGGTGGTTATTAAAGTTATGACATTGTTCACGATGAAAACAGTACCACAGCTGATCAATTAGATGTAAGCTGCAGGAGTCAGTCTATGAAAGCACGTTAGATTTTAGATGCTTCCTTAAAATATAGTCTGTATTATTGTGGGGAAAAAATGGGCCTAAACACTTTTTTTTTTCCTTTTTGATAATTGAATGATATGATAAGAAATTAATTATGCAAATCATTAAGGAAAACTACTAGGTTCTGTTCAATTTAAAACTACATAACACTTTGGTCAAGGAACAAAAAACAAACAGGCAAAAACAAAACAAAACAAAAACATAAACATTTTGCCAGAAGCTTCCTCCAAATTCTCTTTAAGAAGTACCTTAGAGGGGCCGGCTGGTGGCTTGGTTAAGCATCTAACTTCTGCTCAGGTCATGATCTCACGGCTTATGAGTTCGAGCCCCGTGTGGGACTCTGTGCTGACAGCTCAGAGACTGGAGCCTAAGATTCTGATTCTGATTCTGTCTCCCTTTCTCTTGGCCCCTCTGCTGCTCAGGCTCTGTGTCTCTCTCTCTCTCAAAAATAAATAAGCATTAAATTTTTTTTAAAAAAAAGAAGTACCTTAAAAAGTAAAACTCAAAATTAGAGGAGATGAGGATTAAAGGTTCAATTAAATACTAGGTTGAAAAAATGAGGCCAATGTAAAATATTATTTTATCAACTGACATACTTAAATAATAGGTTCTATTTGTGATGTAAGCAATGTATTTTACAATATGTTGACAGTTACAATTTGATCTATGCCTTATGTTGGAAGTCATAGAGGAGATGTGACCTCCAGTTGACCCACAAACTAGACCCAGGCAGTGGGAGACTCCTCACGCCTCGCCCCGTCCGTGCAAATGTACATTCTCCCCACCATTTCCACAGTGGAAGCTATCCTCAAAGGATGCAGCCTCAGGAGAGCAATGTGTTGTTTTTGGTGTATGTGACTAAACTCAATTAAAGATTCTTTATAACTTTTAAGATTCTAGTGGGCATGTGGGAAAAATCAATCATCTTGCAGACATTCAAGAAAATCCTTGAATATCGAAGTTCTCTTATTAAACCTTCCACCTACTAACTTGGAGTGGTCTGCCTCTTTCTTCAGTCTCCCCTTGCCCTTCTTGTCTGCAGACCAGTTTCAGATTTCACCCAAGGAAGCTCCCAAGCTTTCCATCCAACAGTTAGAAGAAGAAAATAGGGCTTTGGAATAGAAGAAGATTGTAGGGTTTTTACAGCATTCCTGATCATTGATTGCTGTACTTATAAGGATATTTTCTATGAAGTTAAATCTATTCTCAGTCCCTTGATGACAAATGAGAGGTTCAGAAATGTTCTCTGAAGTTAGCCCCACAAGGGTTCAAATCCTGGCTCTGCAACATATCAGCCAATAAAAGTTGGGAACGTTACTTAACCACTTTGTGGAAAATGAGAAATTTCCTGACATCTAATTAGGTCGTAAAGTGTTTTGTTGTTGTTGTTGTTATTATTGCCATTATTTTGTTTGTTTTTATGTTTTTGTGTATATGTGGGGGGACAGTGTTGAATGAGATAAAACAGCTGAAATGTTGAGCATAGTACCTAGCAAATAAAAGGTATTAAAAGTTTAACACTTAAATTTATCAATGTGACTTGAATAAATTAGGAGAAATATATGGACAAATGGTCACAAGGGACCAAGTAAATGACAATCTCAGTGGAGGAAATGTTAGTCTGCGTAGCCTCTCATCTGGCCAACTTATAGGCATTGTAAGTGACTTCATCATTCCCTAGAATGCCTCTTCTCCAAATATTTGCCTCTTGCTTATCTCAAGGTGATAATTAGATTATAAAATGATAGATTATATAAAAGCAATCATTTGAATATACATCTTTTCTTGGCATATTTGTAAGGAAATAGAGCAGGAATTTTAGAATTTGATTTACTTTACAATAAACAAATATGCTTTGTTGCAAAAGATCATGGCATAGTTCTCAGAATCAGTGTTATGTATATTATCAGTTTCTTTAATGAAGAAAATATTTCTTCAAAACAAATGGTAAAGAACTGGGTATGAGAATTAGTTCATCCTTTATCTTAATGACACGAGCAATTTATTTTCTTTCATTTTTGACCATTCTTTAACAACAACTACAAGAAAAAAATGTTAATATTTTTATTGTGTTTGACAAAATTGTGGCAATGAAATAAAGTTGGATAGTTGAATACACGGGCACGGCCTTCAAGACTATGAGTTACCTGATACTCTTTATGTGTGATGATAATTAAAGCACCAATGATAGAGTAAAAACCACCAATTCACCTTCATCACTAATAAAAAGTCCCTAAGACAAAAAATCAAACTAACCAATGAATTAGAGTAATTTTTAGTTTATTATACCACACATAATATTGTGTCAAACCACCCCATTTGCGTAATGCGGACATCTCTCTTCAGTAAGTGCTCTAACAAACTTGAAAAATTATAATCTTTCATTATCTGCAATTTACGAGATTCTGGTTTCACGAAGAATGGTAAAATCAAGACAAAGAGAAGAAATTCTCTGGATGTTGGACTTGGTAGGACATGTCAACACTCTTCAATTAAGTCATTTTTTTTTCTTTCCCCAGAATAAATACACTGGAAATCACAGCATCACATTGACTGCAAACAAACAAACAAAAACAAGTAGAGTGTGTTGTTTGTTTTTGCAAGTAAAATATTTTATATTAATATAAACTCATGTAACTCAATTGTTTACTAGACTTACTAATAATTTTTTAGACTTACTGACTCCTGACGTTATGTTTTAATTGCATTTTCTTGAGCACCCAATGTATGATGATGTAGGGTCTTTGATGTGCTGAGCATATCTCAGTGTTATCTGTTGTTTCTGAGAGTTCCTCAGAGTGTTACATCACAGGTACTCAGGAATATGTCCCATGTACCATTCTCCTCTGAATTCTCCTTTAAGCCCACATTAGAGTATTCCTCTAATACTAATGAGACTCTTGTTCAAGTATATACCACTATTATCTGCAGTAAACACTGTGGACCAAGGAATCACTTGGACACCCCTTTATCATTCTAAATGGAAATGGTTTACTTATCTCTTCATGATGCAATTAACTCCAGACTTAACATTCAGCAATACTTTACCAAATCTTCAGAGATAATGAGTAAGGGAAGAGAAGGAGAGCACTCAAGAAAATTCCCCACCTAAAGGGGGCTATGCTCAATGAATATGGGCTCCTTCTCAGCATCCCCTGTATGATAATACTCTTCTGAGTCTCTCCATCTGCTCTTGTGGAAGAGCGACCATCTCTTTTACCACTGAGGATGCACCAAAGATATTTGGTCTTTTGTTTCCAGATATAAAGGCCACAAGACACAGAGAAAAAAAATGCAAATAAAGCTTTTCCAGAATATTTTTTCCAGAATAAAATCTAATATCCCTGTCTTAACTTTCATGCAAAGTATACAGTGTCTTGGAATATTTGACAGAGTTATAGTCATTATCATACAGACAAGTCCCAGTGTCCATGAATGAGAATGGAGTTTTTTATATTTCTTAAATAATATGATTATCAGGAAGTAAGAGGGTGTTGTTAATGTGTTAATGGCCCAACAATGTCAAGCTCATCATTTCTGTAATTTTTTTAGTTGCTTTTTCATTATAGTTTGATAGCTGACTCAGATGCAGAAACATACCTACATTTAAAGCAGGAAGATGTGGGGAATGGGGACCTCTGTTTCTTCTATTAGGAGAGCAAACACATCTACAGAAGACCTACACAGCACATCTCTTCTCGTGTCCAGTTGTCCCAAAATGTGCCACTTGACCATCTCTAGTTGGAGGAAATGGGAAATCACATTAAAGAGAAAAGAGTGTTGGGACATAAGTGTTTGAATAAGACAACAGTGTTTGAAAAAAATAACAACATGTGGAGAGCATCAAGTGTCTAGTCCAGTGGGGTTGAACTTGCCAAATAAATATTCCACTCTCATTTACCATCCTTCTGTCAAGGTGAGGTGAGGACCGTGCCTAAAATCCTTTTTACGGTCTTCAATTTTTACCTCACAATCTAAGTAACCACTTAAGAACCCGCATCCCTCCGCACAGGATTTTACACAAGTAAAAGCATAATTTTCAGACGAATAAAATCTAAGTATAAAATTTTTGAAACACATTTTTTTAAAACTAGGAGAACATAATCTACAGGGACATACCTCTGACTGCAAAGAAAATTATTTGTTCTTTTGTGTTGCCAAGAATGGATTAGCTCCTCAGAACCACATTTTTACAAACACTGCCATTTCAAAATAATGTTTGCAGCTTTATAACTAAAAGCTACATTAAGATGATTTTAACAACACAGGAGGACAGCCTTCTCCAGAGTTGAATTTATATCTCTCCCTCTTTTGGCACCAAAACTTTTAATATGAGCTCCCATGCCTGTTTCCATTTACATTGTTTCTGTGCATCATTGTTTTAAAGATTGATACTAAATTTCTGGGAGAAAACCAAGTTTTATAATTAAATAAAACTCAGATTCAGATTCCTTTTATTTTATTTATTTTTATTTTTTTAAATGTTTATTTTTGAGAGAGAAAGCGTGCGCGCACACACACACACACACACACACACACACACACACTCGAGCGAATGCAAGACGGGCAGAGAGAGATGGAGACACAGAATCTGAAACAGGCTCCAGGCTCTGAAGTGTCAGCACAGAGCCCGACATGGGGCTTGAACTCCCAAACCACAAGATCATGATCTGAGCCCAAGTTGGACGCTTAATCAACTGAACCACCCAGGCGCCCCTATAATATTATTTTTTAACCTACAAATATAATATTACTGGTATGGAATTTAGTGAGGATATAAACTGATTAATTCCTCAAATAACTTGCAATACCTCTTTCATCACAAATAAATTATTATACATTGACAAATATTTAGAAGGAAACAGAAAAAAGCAAGCAGAGGTAACAATAAAACATTTTTCAGAAGAAAGCTTTCCAGAACTTTAGGTGAAAGAAATAAAAAAGAAAGATTCTGGGTTTGGAAACTAAAAGCCTTAATATATTTTTTAGGACAGTGCATAAAAGGAGCATCTACCTTGAAGCATGTCTGAATATTTTAAATTTCAAAAATAAGGAAAGAATTCTGAAAGTATCCAAGCAAAGAAAATAAATTATCCCCCAAAGAACTAAAATCGGGTTAGTAAGAGACTTCAGTAAAACAATAAATTTCCTAAGCAGAGAAATGATGTGTATAGAGCTTTAAAGGGGAAAATAATGTAATCTAGCAACTGTAGCTACACAAATGATCTTTCTTTAAAAATTAGAAAGTTTGAATTAGGCTAATTGTAGAAAAAAAGGATGGGCGGTGAATGTGGAAAATATTAAACATGAATGGATGTACTACAAGTGAGAAACTGCTGATGTTGATAAAGTCAGATGTGACTATTCTCTTATTTATTCAATAGAAATATGTTGGGGCATCTAAGTGGTTGGTTGGTTGAGCATCTTACTTTGGGCTCAGGTCATGATCTTGCAGTTGGTGAGTCCAAGCCCCGCGTCAGACTCTGTGCTGATAGCTCAGAGCCTGGAGCCTGCTTCAGATTCTGTTGTCTCCCTCCCTCTCTCCCCCTCTCCCACTTGCATTCTTTCTCTTTCAAAAATAAATAAAACATTAAAAATAAAAAAGAAATATGTGAAATATCTAATCTGATCTGGATACCCCAAATAAAGCATTTGACTTCATTCCTAGCAACTATTATACTAGGGGCAAGATAAAACTGGAACCCTAGACTCCAAATTTCTAATGTCTAAAATTTATAAATTTAATTACTTTGAAAAATATACTTTCATAAAAAATTAAAAAATATATGATAAATTAAGTTTTATATGACTGAAAATTGGCAAAATATAAAATATAATGGAATTTAATTATTCTTACCTATATTTTGGTGTCATGTGTTTGAGTCTGACATTTGACTTATGGATACATAATTCATAAATTATTATACATCTATTCTATGACATTCATTTTCTTTCTATTATAACAAAATCAGTATATTCTTGTTATTGATTTTCATATAGTTTGTGTTTTATTGATAATAATGCCAAATTAACTTTTCTTAACTCTTTGTAGTTCTTTGATAATTTTTTAGTTTAGAGAAACTTTGGACTACTGAAATACAGGCAATGGAAATTATTAATTAAATTCTCAAATAAAACTTGGACATAATTACATATGCTATTTTTAAACATTGAAATGAAGTTGCAAAAATTATTTTTATTGGAGCATGTGTTACAGAAATGTTAATTTTATCACATAAACTATTATCACTTATAGAAACAGTTTTTACTGACTCATAAAATAGCACCTAGATCTGAAAACCAGTTCAAAGCATAGGTATTATGTCCCATGCATGTTGTATCTGGAACAACATGTATTCTATTTTAAGAATCATCTGAATTGGGGGCACCTGGGTGGCTCAGTCAGTCAAGCATCTGACTCTTGATTTCAGTTCAGGTCATGATCTCACAGTTTATGGAATCGAGCCCCAAGTCAGGCTCTGCACTGACACCACAGAGCCTACTTGGGATTCTTTCTCTCTTTTTGTCTCTCTTTCCTGCTCCCCCTCAAAATAAGTAAATAAACATTAGAAAAAGAATAATATGAATTGTTTAAATATTGTAAAATAGTCCTCAGGTACCATGTGCAACTATTGAGAGCATCCCATTAATTCTTGAGTCTATAAACTAAAACTCTAGATCTATAAACTAAAAGAGAAAGAAGCAAGAATAATCAATACTACTATAAAATGATACTTTATGAAAAAATATATTGCATTCATGTAATCCGAGAAGAATTTTATGGGCTAATTACTCTGATTAATTATGAGTTAATTAATTATTCTCTATCTTAAGATTTTCATCCCTCAAATTTTCCCTGCATTCCAAAGCAATGTCTATCACTGATAAAAAGGAGCAGCAAAACCCACACATCTTCAAGAACTAGGAGGCAGTTGTCTTTGTTTTCTCAAAAGCATAGGGCAAGAGAGATGGAGAAGCATTTTTCTGGGTCCTAAACGGTATTAGTTATGACAGTGTAAATTGAGGATTATGGATTACACAGCATTAGTAGTGAGAGCTGGATCCTACGTGGTGAGATCTGTAAAGGGTCTGAGACTTTTGCCCTACTTGCAGTGAATAAGGTACCCTTCCACACTTACACAGATGCTTGCAGAATCCTGAGTCAGAGAGAAAGGAGTTTACAACTTATGGCACAGCAAGCAACACCACCTCCATGTTCTCTCATCCCATAGGGATAATGAGGAATAGCTCAGGTGAATCCTGTTCATACAGTTGGTCACAGAGGGTTTAGGAAACCCTCTTCTTGTAAGGGGGGGGGGTGCTACCAAACCTGCCCAACATTTGCCCCAGAGGGAAGCACTACCTTCTTTACTCTGATTAAGAAACATCTCTCCAGCAGCCCTGAACAAAATGAAGTCTTATTTCACAGAATTTATATTTCAGTGGTAGAGGTTAGTATTAAAAATGACCACATATATGATATAAAGTCAGGTTTAAAAAAAATAGGGAAATCGAGAATGGGCATGGACTGGGTGAAGAGAATGAGTGGCTGTGTTGGAAAGGGTGACTAGGAAAACTCTCCCTGAGAAAGACACCTCTGAGTGGAGATCTAAATAAATTACAGAGAGGGCTATGAGGATATCTGAAAGAAAAATATTTGTGAAGAAGAAATAGTGTACATAAAGTCTGAAGGTGCGGGGCTTCTTATCATGACTGAGAAATGGTAAAGGGCTCAATTTGTCTGAGATGGGTGGGGTACAAAAGGAAGGAAGGAAGGAAGAAAGAGGAATAGGTAGGAGATAAGAGAAATGAATTGAGGCAGCTTATGGAGGGTCTTACATATCATGGAAAATTCTTTTAATTTTAGTCTGAATGAGATGGGAAAACCTTGGAGAGCTTTGAGTGACATGATCTGACTCATGATTTAAAATGCATCTTCCCACTGCTTTGTGCAGTCTAGGTGGTAAGAGTAGGAAGACAAGGGTGGAAAAAGGTAGATCAATTTAAGTAGATTATCATAGTCAAAGTTTTATCAGACAGTAGTAATGGTAAAGATTCTGGATACATTTTGAAATTAGAGCTGTCAGCATTTATTGATGGATTGAATGGGAGATATGAGCAAACGAGACTGAGAGGATGGGTCCACGCGTTTGAATATAACATCTAGGAGAATGGATGGAGGACTGTGCAGAAATCATTTTTTGAAGAATAAATCAAAGTTTTGGTTTTGGGCATGTCATGTTTGAGCCATATTTTGTTATCCTGGAAGAGACTTTGCTAAAGAGCTAATAAATAAAAAACTCCTACCCTTTCCAAACAGGGTAGGTGAGAATAATCATGAATTGTAGTTTGCAGGGCAACAACAAATTGCCTTACTAACAAAAATTAGAATGTATTTAAGGAATAATCCTGTGTTTGAAATTCATATTTCCAAAAAATTGAAGAAATAGGTTTTTGAAATTTGAGGATGTACTAACTTTAGTGATTGTTCTGAGAGTTGGGAAATCCATTAACTGCAGATGCTCACTGTGAGTTCCAGGGAGCACCATGGAACCCAGGCCACTGATGATAAGTAAGGAAGAAATTACGAGGTTTGATACTTTTATAGAAGACATAATTCAACAAGAGCTAATGGAAATAAGTCTTAGTAGGCTAGGAATAAGGCAAACCAAAAAAACAAAAGGCATGCATACACATTCACATACATTTTTAGACAAACATACTTGTGAAAAGTTACATGCATCAATCAGCCATGTAACATTGTTTAAAAAGGTATACTTAGGTGATTTCTTTCTGTAAAACAAAAAATGCTCTGAGAAGTGAATGATAATGTAATTAACACACAAAAAGGTTATACTTCAAAGTAAAAGTATAGGGATGCATTCTCATCTATATTAAATGTTATTGTGTAGAGTAGCAGTATGATAATTTCTCAGATTACTTCTGTGTTTTAAAAAAATACAGGTGTGGGGAACCTCCCCATGTGCAGAGAACTTCTCTAAGGATTTGAGCCACTCTTATAGCTTTGCAGAATCAAGGCATTGTTTTTACTCGAAATCTTTGGAAGGGACCTGGAAACTCATCACTTTTGGCTGCTTTTAAGTTAAATGGAATTCCTACTTAACTTCTTTTGTTCTTTTCAAGTTTTCTGTCTCTAAACATCATCTGGTCAGAAAGTCCTTGTTGATAGTTTATTTTAAAAAAGGAGAAACGAAGCTTAGTCATGCTCAAGAATTTGCCAAAAAGTTTGGCCTAGACATGAAGCGCTCAGGAGATCAGACATGAATTACCAATGCCTCAAGAGATCAGTCAAGAAGCAATTTTTAGAGAATGCCAGAGTTTATCATTTTTATATTAGTCTACTTTCAATATATTCAGTGGGGTAACAGGCAGAGGCAAGGAAACAGGAAATTGCAATTCACTTGGATAAGTGCTAACTTTGGAGTAGAGATTGGGCACTTAATCCAATCTCGTTCATCAGAAAAATTTTCCCAGAGAAATGACATCTAACTGAGCCTTCAGTGGTGTTAAAGTAAGCCTGGTAAAGAGGGGAGTGAGACGGGTCAGGCAGGCATGTAGTCCGATCTAGGGGGTCCTTCCTTCAAGGTTATGACTTCCTCCTTCTCATAATTTAACTCTTCTCACCTTTGTTTCTCCTTCCTAATTCCTTCTAGTTTTTCTCTTTTTATTTATTTCAGAGAACTTATGTGAAACTAATTTCTTTATTTGTAATTTATCTGCCATTTTCCCTAACTAGAATATAAGCTAGCACCTGTCTTTTTTTTTTTTTTTTTTTAGTTTTTATTTTAATTCCAGTTAGTTAACATATAATGTTATATCAGTTTCAGGGGTAAAATATAGTAATTTAACACTTCCACACATCACCCTGTGCTCATCGCAAGTGTATTTTTTAATTCCCATCATCTATTTAACCCTTTTCCCCATCTACCTCCCCTCTAGTAACCATTAGTTTATTCTCTTTTTTTTTATCATAATCGTATGTCTATTGGTTAAAACAGTTCTCACATGTAGTTGGTTCTCTTTGACTATTTATTAGGTGAATAAACAAATAGAGAACCAAAGGTGAAGAATAGTTTAGCTCTTTCTTAGAAAAATCCAACAGTCACGTTAGAGTCTCACAGAAGGCAGATGGACAAGGAAGAGTCCTTTAAGTGCAATTAATTAATTTTGGTATAAACAATTCTTTAATCACTGAAGACACATATTTTTTTTTTCTTTTTTGAAAATTGTATTGTTGGTTACAGTGCGGCCTGAGAAGAAGAATGTGGCTGGACCAGGGCCCATCAATCATAAAGGAAAAAAACAAAAGGGCACATTCCACTGAAAGCCAGACTTTTAGATTAGGAAAACTAGCAAGTTGGTTTAATCAGTATGATTTACAATTCACCATAACCTGAACTCTGTGATTTTACAACTATTTATCTATAAGTCTGTTGCTTCCTCTATTCCATTCCTCTTTATACTGCTCAAAACTCTTTCATTTTGAAATTCAAACAATCTAAGTATTGCCACAATGCTATTTCTTCCACAACACTTTCCTTTCATGACAAAAGAGAGCACTCCTTTTTTAGCTGTTTTATAGCTAATGTAACGCATAACACCATGGATAACACCTCACCATGTAACACTTTATCTCCCAGCATTGGTCTGGAATTTTATGTTTTCATATTTGTACCATTGCAATTCCTTCTCAGTGTATAAATATTTGATAAACATTTATCAAATCATATTAGAAGACAACTACTAGATAATTCCAATATTTTCCAGAGATTTCCATGTTAATAGTAAACAGAATATGTTTCATGATTCCAAGAATGTAAATACCCAAGAACTATGTAATTTCTGTAATGTAGGAAATGAAAATTTCTAGAGGAAATGTATATTTTGGTTGTAATAATGTAGGGCGAAATCTGACGGGAAAGGACTCTGTCCAATACCTTCTTTTAATAGATGTGGAAACAGGTCAAAGCTGTATTGAATAGGCCAAGTCTCCAGGGACTCTGACTCTGATCAGTGATCTTTCCATCCTACATGATCAAATTATGTATATAAATTACCTCTAAGGCAAAAAGAAATAAATTACTTATTTAATAGTTTTGATCAGTTTGATTTTTTTTTCAGATACTGATTATACTCTCTAACTTAATTTGATAAAAGTCATTGTCTTTAGAGGTCTTATTTAAGATTTATGACCACAAAACTCTCTTTGTCATTTTATTACAATTAAGGCACACTAAATTTACTGGGAGAGTATGACATTGGGCAGTAGGATATCTCAAATATCCATGAAAATTTAGCCATTTTAATTTTAATTTTAAATTATTATATTTGGCCTAATTATAAGGAGGTTAAAAAACAAAAAGCACATTGCAAAGTAGCTTGAAAAATCCAAAATAACCTACTGTTAATTATGTTAAAAATACCAAGAATTTGTCAGCATCTTATTAATATCTTAGGAAAAGAAAAACAAGCTTTGTTTGCTTTAAGATGAAGGAATTTTAAAAATCATATATATATATGTATACATTTATATATATATATGTGTATATATATATATATTTGGTACCTTTAAGATAACAAATATTCATCATAATTAAAATCTTGCCACTATGATCTTTAAATATTACTAAGTCTTAAGTAACGTAATGCTGTCTGGCCCATGTTCTCTTCTGCTTATGTCTTAGAAAAGACTGATTTCACAATAAAGCCTTAAATTAATACAACTCAGAGTACTAGGTCTGTTCAAAGCAATTAAAGTGTAGAAGGGAAACAAGAAGAAAATCTGTTCTTTCTATCTGAGAATAACAATGGCCAGCATAATTGATACTAAAAAGAGGGCATGACTATTGGGAGCCATCTTGAGCTCACAGGTTGAGAAACCTCCCTGTGTGGAAAAGGCAGTAGAAGCAAAGCACCTGCTGTCCAAGAAATAATGCCCAATACCACTGTTGGGAGCCATCTTGGACTCACAGATTGAGACACCTCCCTATGTGGAAAAGGCAGTTCCTGCCTGCCAAAAAGCGCCTCAATACCACCTCCTTCAAATAACATTTCAGGCCTGGATTTCTTGAGCAGCCCTCCTTGACCTCAGGGAGGAAATGCTCTTTTATTTTATGACATTCAAGTAAAAAAGGGAACTTGGAATGTGATGCATTGATGGATAACATCTAAAAGAGAATTTGTAAATGTACTCATTGAGAGTTCCACCCTTGCCAGATGGGTTGCACCTGCCCCATTGTAGTTGGAAGTATAGCTCTCAAAGCAAGGCCCTGATTTCTCCTGTTTACAGATAATTAACATTAAGGCCTCAAGGAAACACCCTGTTCTCTTCCCCCCCGACACACTCCTAAATTTATATGTTAATTAACCTGAAACCAACATATAGGATTGAAGAAGTTGCAGCCTTGCTGGTAAAAACCCATTATTGTTAAAGAGATTAAACTATGGAATGTCACTCATTGATGTAATGTCACTTACTACCTTTAAAAATAAAGACACTGAGACTAGCAGGGCTGAGATGCCAGAATCGCCAGAACTGCCTGCTTGGTCATCAGACTACATCTCTCTCGTGGCTCTCTCATTTCCTTTCGCCTAACCGTTCATCTTTTGGGGACCCCTAGATTCGCCAGAACTGGACCCTGGCAAATGACCACTAAAAAATACTTGTTTTTCTCACAAAAGATCACAATTTTCTATTCTGTTCAAATATATAGAACTTACATGACTTTTCCCCACTCTTTTGAAAGAGTGACTTATGAATATCTTAATTTTCAGTTATGTATAAATCCTGAATTTATTTATATCCTAAGCTGAAAAAGATAAAGTAGGATACAAATTCCACAAAAGAAAAAATATTATATATTTCAAATTTGCTAATCTTTCTTTAATTTATTAATTCATTCATTTCTTCATTCTCCATAGAGTTCTGCAAAGGATTTAAGTTTGGTAATTTTTCTCCATTGTTTCATTATGTTTATTCATATTCTGATTCCTCTGATAGTTTTCCTTCAAACTCAAGAAAAACTTTAAAACGTAAAAAGAATTTTAGTACATAATTGCTTGACAGTTTGGTCAGTTCATATTTTGCTCATATATTCAGGTGAATATATAGAAAGTAAAAACCAGAATTTAATGAATATATTTTTGGTTATTGATTTACTCAATGTTAGCACAAATATTATCCCTTTTATATGAGTTGTTTTCTCTTCTAGTACCCCATGAGCCACAATACGTACTGTGTTCCAAGGAAAATTTATCAATCAAATGGTATTACAAAATTTAAATATTATCAAAATTTTAGCCTTTTTTGTTTTAGGTGTAGCTTATTATTATTATTTTTTGGTGGTTATCCAAGCATAATTGTTGTGTCTTCAAGTTTTCTAGCAGTCTAGAGCTGTCCTTTCTTTTATTATTTAAAACAATTCGTGAAGTCTCACTTAATATTGTGACAAGTCCAACACCCTTACTAGTATTCCCATGGATACTAGGGAGAGATTTCCTTCTATATATTGACCTTAGTCGTTAGTTATTCAGTGCCTTGTAATTAGATTTGCGACTGGTTCCAGATATCTTGATTCTCTCATCTTTTTTTTAATGGCTTTATTTTGATGTAATTCATACGCCATACAATTCTCCCATGTTTTGGTTCTCTTTTGATAACAAAAATTTGAGAATAAGCTCCTTCTCTTCCTAAGGCTCAATGTCTTTGTGTACAATAGAGAGTTACAGAAAGTACTGAGTAATTTAAAGGCAAATATAAGGGAACATTTTCTTAAAGACCTTTGGATATTTCAGTTATAGAAGAATCCATTACCGGCCTCCAATTTTCTGGGGTTCTGCCTTGCCACCCTGTTGAGGCACACACCTTCAGAGTCTTAGTTCAAAGAAAACAGAAACATTGGCATTAGCAATATTCTTTAATGACTCCCTGTCTATGAATTAAATTCTAAGGCATAAATCCAGATCAAAGACTGTGTAGGGAAGAAAGTAAAAGATTTATTCTTCCTCCTGTACAATTTTGTTGTTTTACCTCTTAGTAGTATAGTAAGATTTAATTGGGCTGTATTGGACACTTATGACAATTGAGTATTTAAAAAGCTTTGCCCAAAACTAGATTTTCCCCTTTCCACTTGGAAAACAGAATCTTGAGTTTAATGTTTAGTTACTGTTTTTCAGAATGGGCAAAGATCATTAGAATTTCTGGAGACTTTATGGGACGCCTGGGTGATTCAGTCGGTTAAGACTCTGTCTCTTAATATTGGCTCAGGTTGTGATCTCGTGATGATAAGATCGAGCCCTGCGTGGGGGCTTGCACTGAGCGTGGAACCTGCTTTGGATTCTCTCTCTCTCTCTCTCTCTCTCTCTCTCTCTCTCTCTCTCTGTGCCCATCCCCGCTAATAAACATCTAAAAAAAGAGAAGAATTTCGGGAGAATTTTCTTCCCCAACATCAAATGTAAATAATCAAAACTTTGTGGATTTTTCATTTTATATAACTAAACTCCACAGATAATTCTAACATACAACACATTTGACTTAGTTTATTTATTCTTATTTTCCTAAATAATTGGAAATTTTCAAGTTATGACCATAACTTCAAATATATGGCTTTTTTTCAAATTCCTTTAATGTCCGTGTGTAATGCTCTCATTGCCAATATTTACCGTATGTTCTATTTCTGATTTTTTTCTTCAATCAAATTAACTTTAAATTAAAAGACAACATGGTCAATAGATTTTTTCTTCATTTTTAAGATGTAAAGCAAACCCATTTGTGGGATTTAACCTGACAACTATTAGATTACTTTTGAAACTATCTTACCTTTAATTTGATTTTAATATTCTTCAAATTACTTTTTTTAATCTATGAAAAATATTTATTGAATATTTGTATTATTTTTATGTTCTATTTTAATGCAACTTAAAGTATTTTACATGTCATGTTTAAAATAATCTTTTTAGTAGAATTTTATTTATTTATTTTATTGTTGAAGGGCATTTGCATCTTTTGTTCCACTTGAATTACTTTTTCTATATAAAAAATAAATATAATAAAAAGAAGGAATATTTTCACTCCACTCATTGAAACTTGTAATATTATATTACACAAGCAAACTATTAGCAAATGAATAGAAACCGCTCACTAAATTCATATGAACAAATTACAGATGATTAATGTATTTAAAAAGAACATAGCTTGTTTTATTGTGCAAATATAGTAAGTGTGAATTTATATAAAAGAAAAAAATTATAAAAATAGAACCTCAGATTTCACTATATCCTTTGAAATAGTGGACAAATGAATTTTAGCAAAAGAAAGGTACTAATCAGTACTTTTAAATCCAGTTGCATGGGCTAAGTATTTCATTGAATTTTACCTCAGTCAATGTATATGCAAAGAAAGAGACCTAGCTACTCTTCAGCCTGAATTTAAGAAGTTAGCACCTACTTACAACTCAGAAAATGTGTTTTTTGTATTTATGTTCTATCTCCTCAACTAAATTGTAAGCCTTTGGGTAGGAATGCTTTTCTGCCCCTTTAGTTTTTAAATTCTGTATACAGTAGTATAGAGAAGTAGCCTTGGGTTTAAATTCCGGAGATAGCCTATGGGGGTTTCATAGCTTTGCTACTAAGAACTGTGCATCTTCAGACAAGCAACTTAATATCTCTATGTATCTCTTTCCTCTTTAATAAAATGGGTTCAATAATATTATTGATCTAATAGAGCTGTTGTGAAATTAATTTAAAATTTCACCAAAAGGTGCTTAACAGAGGAGTCTGACATTTCCATATATTTTCCATTTAATAGGATCAAAATGACCAGGCATGACCAAATTCTTATAAAGCAAAGACAAACTCATTTGTAGTTTTAAAGATTTCATCAGAGAAAAAATGATATGAGATCCACATCTTTGTTTTTAATCTATGTTGATATTTTCAAATCTCAGCACATTAGATCTTGACAATAGGTTTCTGTGCCTTAGCAATTGGAACTTTATAAATCCAAGAAATCTTTTCAAAATTTCACTCTTTGTAGGGGATGTTGCACTGGGAAAATTCAAAACTCTCTGCAGAAGAAGGTCTGAGAATGAATGGTTCTAGAAAGTTTCATGTCCAGCTGTTTGCTTTGCATTTTAGTAATTTTCCTCTTACACGAATGCACATGCACTCATTGTGAAGTTGTCCCTCACTGATCTCTTCTTATGCACTCATTTCTTAAATTACTAAAGTAATAGGCGGCATTATTACAATTACATGTGTTCGTGGTGCTTCACACGATTACAATAATCATTTTAACATGCTTCTAAAATATTAATAATCCAACGATTATAATCATTAATTACTACTAACTTCATAGGCTACCACACAATCCCAGAATGCAGCACGAAAAGATGACAAAGAGAAGATTGCTCTGGATTCCTTTTTTCTTTTTTTTTTTCTCTCCAGAAGGTTATTTTCGTGGTTTAGAAGGAAAACATATGCATGCTAACTGCAGTGAAGCTAACAGTTCAAGTTCTCCGAGGGAGGTAATTTTTTCATGCAACAATATGTCTATTATTAGTTCTTATACATTAGCTCTTAGTAAATAGTATTTATTCTGTCTACATATCTTGACAATGACTTCTCCCCACATTTGTAGCCACCCACTGAGACAATCATTGCCACCATTCAGACACAAAACAAACTAAGGTTTTATTACTTTAATTTTCCAAACAAATTATACCATGCTAAATTACAACACATGGAAATAATTTTTAAAAGACAAAGAGAACAGCAGATTTTACCTTTTTATTAAGTGAGATATATGTAATTTCAAATAACGGCTTATATTAAGTATTGTCCAAATGTGCAAATGTTGTGTGATTGAGTGAATGCTTTAGCAAGCATCAGTTTCCTGAACCCTTTTGAAATTAAATAGAGAGGACTATATAAATTATTCTTGTTCTGGTGTTTGATACTCCAATAAATTTGAATTTAAGAAATAGCTGGTAATCTCAATATGTGTATGCTCTCCACTACTGTATTCATGTGTTCAGTAGTTTATTACATATATATATATATATACACATATAATTTCAAACTAGAGGAAGCATCTTTATGTTTCCAGCTAGAGCTATGAAAGTGTCACAAAGACTAACAGAATCTGTCCTACAGAATGATGTGTTGTTATCAGAATTGACACAGAACAATGTTAGATTAAGAACTCAGATATACTCTGAAGGTTAACAGTGGGAGATTATGCTAAAATCAAAGAGCTCAAAATGGGAAATATCCTTTAGCAAAGTTTCTCCATGTCTCCAAGATTTTCAGAACAGCCATTTAGGAGAAGATGGCAAAGTATAGTGTACACTTTTAGTTTGGACAAATTAGGAAAATTTTGTCTAACCATTATCATTTCCAGTAACACTAATGTTCCCAGTGTTTTAAGATAGAGACTCAGCTTTGGAAACAAAACAGTGGGAGCTTTTTAGGATACCAATTCAAATGCCACCCAGCTGAGTAATGATCTGGTTGTTGTTACCAGACTTATTATTTCATGTCTGCTTGGTGATTAATGTCACTTGGAATTACTATATCCTTCAGTTCACTCCCAAATGGACAAATGCCACCATTCAAATATCATCATCATGTTACCAGTTTGTCCTGAGAAGCTACTGAATACTTCAATGCTCTCTCTTCTCGTTTAATGAAAGATTGATAGAATGAGGGAATGGTCTGATGTTGTTTATGTCCTGTGAGAGCAATTGATTACAGCTAATTTTCATGCCCCTGTAGTGTCCATTCAGTGGTTGATTTCAAGGAAACTTAGAGCAGCTGGTCCCAATTCTGGACATGCATAGAACCACCTAGGGAGCTTTTAAAATACGTATATATATTACTGGGCTTTAACCCAAAGCTACTGAATGAGAATCTCCAGGGTTTATTCCCATCAAGCTATATTTAAACATGTTCTCTAAATAATTGTATTGCAGCTGCCCGTGGACTGGCCTTTGGAATCCATTTAATGAATTTTGAAATAAGTAAACTTCTAACTCTGATGTTGTCTATACAGCAAGTCCTGATCCAATCCAAATAATTTTGAATTTCCCACATCTATAAAATGAAGATAATACTCATGTTAATTTGTTCTGAGGACTACATGAGAAACATGAGGAGGTTGCATAGTACAGTTCATAGTGAACAGTAGGTCCTTAGTAGGTTGTGGAAGAGACGGTTATGTGTTCACCCAAATTCATTTTCTTTTATTTCTGGACACACAGCTAGAATGTACTTCTCAGTGCATCTTGTGGTCAGTTTATTTCATGTGATTAAATCCAGGCCAACAGAATGCAACAGAAGGAATGTGAACCACTTTTAGGTTTGGACTGCAAAGACCTCCACAGTCAAACTATACAGTTATTTCCTCTTCTGGAGGACTAAGTGAGATGACCTACAAAGCCTCCTTGGGATCCATATGTTGAACATGGAAATATACAAGATAGAAGAAACCAGGGTGCCTGAATGATCATATGGAATGCCACCCACCAATAAACTTCACTTGTGTTAAGCAGCTATCATTTGGGGTGTAGCTATTACAGCAGCCCGTACCCTATGTCCGTTCGTTGTGCAATTAGTTTTTCTTTTAAAATAACAGTAACGTTTGAAAGATTTTTTTTCTTTGCTTATCTGTCTGTTGTCATACTCTATTTTATCACTTGCGGAAACCGCCAGGAATTTCAATGCTCATAAGATACCTTGAGCAATTTGCAGATTCCTGTGGCAACAATAAAAACCCTCTGTGTTGGGGAAAGTATCCAATCCTTTAAAAAAGACCACCTGCCAGGAGGCACCATGCTACATGATCCCAGTGTTTCTCTCCTTCACCTTTTAGGGAGAGTAGGACACATTCACATAGTGGAACATAATTAAGAAATTGGTTGGAACATAATTAGGAAATTGATTGGAATACGGGCACCTGAGTGGCTCAGTCGTTTGAGCGTCCGACTCTTGATTTCGGCTCAGGTTGTGATCTCACAAGCTCCATTCAGGCTGTGTGCTGACAGTAGGGAGCCTGCTAGGGATTCTCTCTCTCTCTTTCTCACTCTCTCTCTGCACCCACCCCGCCTCACGCCACCACACATAATGCGTGCTCTCTCTCTCTCTCTCAAAATAAATAAATAAACTTTTTTAAAGGAAATTTATTGGAATAAATAAAGGATACTGTACAGTTTGTGCTATACTCCAACACACTGCATCATCATTACATGTCATTTATGTATGAACAACTATTTATGAGAAATTTCTCCTAAGACCAATGATTATTCTTCCCTTTTCACTATTGCCTTTTGGGATTTTCTATTCCTTTTCCTCTGTCAACTACTTCTAAGTAGCCCCTACCTTCATATCAATTCTAATATTATATTATACGAGGCTGGTCCAAAAGGATCTTACTTTGGGAAGAATAGGAATGATGTGGAAGAAAAGGGACATGGGAGAATAAAAATAAACTTAAAATTTTTTTTTCAGGGCGCCTGGGTGGCTCAGTCGGTTAAGCGGCCGACTTCAGCTCAGATCATGATCTCATGGTCTGTGGGTTCGAGCCCCACATGGGGCTCTGTGCTGACAGCTCGGAGCCTGGAGCCTGCTTCGGATTCTGTGTCTCCCTCTCTCTCTGCCCTTCCCCTGCTCATGTGCTGTCTCTCTATCAAAAATAAATAAACTTAAAAAAATTTTTTTTCAAAGCTTTTCTTTCCCACCTCTAAGGCTTCAGGGTACCATCTTCAGTTCCTTATGCTATTTTCTCAGGTCACTCACATTGCCCCATTATTCTACATCTTGCATTCCTTCACATTCAGCTAATCTGATGCCTTCGAGATGCAGAGTCTCTTTTTCTCCCTCTTTTCAGAGGTAATTAAATCCTCAATCCTTTTATACTTAGAGACTCATTTTAGCAAATCAGTGTAATTTTATTTTTCCTATACAATCTAAGTTAGAGGTCATACATATAGTTCATCTCACTTGCTAACTGATAAATCTTTAGTGACTCCATGGAGTGCTATGTTTAGAAAGACTTGAGACCGGTGTGTTGTCTCAGCAAGAAAGAACACCCTCATCAATTAGGGATGTCTTTCTTAGTTGCAGGAGGTGAACCAATGTCATTCATGCAAGGTGTTTGTATCCTGGTGCTCTTTCAAAAAAATACAATGAAGATGGTGAGAATTATCACTACAAAAGGAAAACTGAAATGAGCAGGTCTTTTTTTTTTTTTTTATCTTTAGGAATGGTGTAGGCATGCCTTCTCAGAGTTCAGAAAACATTGTCTTCAAACATACTTTTGAGATCCAACTGTATTAAAAACCAAAGAAGTACAGGATGATATTATAAAAATGATAAAATATTTTATTTCTTAAATTTAATAATTAAAGATTTATGAATATCATCTTTCATTCCTTTTGATGTATTCTCATGACTGTGTACATAAACTTATTTGGTGATAAAAGTAGAAGCCAAAGGGTGCCTGGGTGGCTCAGTCAGTAAGCATCTGGTTTCAGCTCTGGTCATGATCTCATGGTTCGTGAATTCAAGCCCTGTATCGGGCTCTGTTCTGACAGCGTGGGGCCTTCTTGGGATTCTCTCTCTCTTTCTGTTTCTCTCTCAAATAGATAAACTAAAAAAAAAAAAGTAGAAGTAAAAATTTTGAGGTCTTTCATTCATGGATATTTGGCCAAATGACCCCTTGAATTTGACCCTGAAAATAGACCATATAATCAGACTGACTTCCTCCACTGGAGCACATAATGGGGAATACTTGTCAAAAGGAAGAGTGAAAGGATGAAAGAGGGAACATTAGACCAATGCCTAAATCAAGTGGAATAAGCAAATGGAGGTGACTGGTAAACCGTTTCAAGATGGAGGCACATAGTATCAGGGGTCACTGACAGCCATAATTCCTTAGGGCTTTTTTTATGGAGCCTCCTTCCTTGATGTTTTTCCTCAGATCGTCTTTCATCAAAGAGTGGACCACCCTAGATGCTAACTCTTGAGACACCAGCTGGATCGTTGGCCCCAAGTGCTGTCAAACAGCAACAATACTATTATCTGGAGATATCTTATTCCTGGTGCTGGGTAGAGATGGGGGGCTGTGGACAGAACTTCCTGAATTATTGCTGTAGGGATGTAAATATGCCTGGAAACTCAAATTTTCTATCATAGAGCATTTTCTCGTATAAACATTGATAGCACTTTTAAATTGAATAGAGTTCTAAACCTTGTATTCATTATATGAGTTCACTAGACTTCCTTGTGCTGAATGGATAATAATCACTGTGTATAACATTGTATCTATGAAGACATATCTGTGAAATTCCAAATAATTGACTCCCAAAGAACATTTGCATTGTACTAGTTTGTAATTGGTAAGCTCATTTCCCTGCATTCTTTTTCAGTTATATAATGAAATTGAATGAAACAGGTGTCAAATCTACATCTCCCTATACACTTATTTTACCAGCTCAGGAAATAAAGAAATGAATTTCATGATGCCAAGTCACTGACTTAGCTACATGTATTGTATCAGATTCTAATAATTTCTCACATTAATGTATTCCTCTGTCAACATCATGTTGCTTAAGAGAAGACAGAACCAAGGAGTATTTGCTTACTAGATTGTGAAAGCTATAGGTTTGGCTATAGGTAGGTATTGCAAATGGTGAACCTTTTTTTTTTAATGTTTATTTATTTATTATTTTGAAAGAGAGTGAGAGAGAAAGCGGGGGAGGTGCAGGGAGGGAAAGAGAGAATCCCAAGCAGGCTCCCTACTGTTAGCACAGAGCCAGATAGGGGCTGGAATTTGCAAACTGCAAGAGCATGACCTGAGCCAAAATTAAGAGTTGGACACTTAAGCAACTGAACTCCCCAGGCACCCTTGCAAATGATGAATGTTATTATTGACCTTTCTTCTTCCTTGTTCTTAAGTATCTTTTGATGAAAAGATGACAGAAAGGGAGATTTTTAAAAGACACATTCAGGGCGCCTGGGTGGCTCAGTCGCTTAAGGGTCTGACTTCAATTCAAGTCATGATCTCACCCTTTGTGAGTTCGAGCCCCACATTGGCTCTGTGTTGACAGCTCAGAGCCTGGAGCCTGCTTCGCATTCTGTCTCTCTCTCTCTCTCTCTCTGCCCCTTCCCCCCTCACACTCTGTCTCTCTCTCTCCCAAAAAATAAATAAACATTAAAAAAATTAAAGTCACATTCAGTGAATAGAACCAGCAAAAACTATTATTTGACCTTATTGTGCTTTTACTCATGATTTGGGGGAAGTGAGACAACGGAGGGCTACGTGCACTATAAAAATCATAATGTAAAAAAACTTAAAGCTTAAAGCACACATAATGTAAAGCTTAAAACTTAAAGCACACTAAAGTGTGATAAAGGTGTAAAAACATTCACAGCAATATGTTGCTGATATTAGGCAATGTTTCTGGGGAGGCAAAACGCCGAGATGCTGGTGGAGGTTAGCTGTACTTAGTTTTTAAAGATGAGATACAAATACAAAAATATAGTAACATATTTTAAACTGTTATATCTGTAAGTTTTGTCCATTAAAATACTTTAATTAAGATTTTTAAAAATAGATTTATTTTTTATTACTTTTAAAAAAGTTTTTATTTTAATTCTAGTTAGTTAACATACAGTATTATATTCGTTTCAGGTGAGCAATATTGGGATTCAACACTTCCATACAACACACGGTGCTCGTCATGACAAGTGCACTCCCTAATCCCCATCACCTATTTAATTCATTCACCTTATCCACCTCCTGTCTGATAGCCATCAGTTTGTTTTCCATAGTTGAGAGTCTGTTTCTTGGTTTGCCTCTGTCTCTCTTTTTTCTTTGTTCTTTGTTTTGTTTCTTAAATTCTACATATAAGTGAACTCATATGGTATTTATCTTTCTCTGACTGACGTTTTTGCTTAACATGATACTCTCTAGCTCCATCCATGTCATTGCAAATGGCAAGATTTCCCTCTTTTTTAAGGTTTATTAATATTCCATATATATTTATTGCATCTTCTTTATCCATTCATCTGTGGATGGAAATTCAGGCTGTTTCCATAATTTGGCTATTTTAGATAATGCCGCTATAAACATCAGGGTACATGTATCCCTTTGAATTGGTTTGTAGTTTCGTTGTCTTTGGGTAAATATCTAATAGTCCAATTGCTAGATCATTGGGTAGTTCTATTTCTTTCTTTATTTTTTTTTTGAGAGAGAGAGAGAGGGGGAGAGTGTAGGCTGCGGAGGGGGGCAGAAGGAGAGAGAGACAGAGAGAGAGACAGAGAGAGAGAGAGAATTGTAAGCAGGTTACACACTCAGCATGGAGCCTGATGTGTGAATCGATCCCATGACCGTGGGATCATGACCTGAGCAGAAATCAAGAGTTGGATGCCAAATGGACTGAGCCACCCGGGCACCCCAGGGTAGTTCTAGTTTTAACTTTTTGAGGAACCTCCATACTGTTCTCTACAGTGGCTGCACTAGTTCGCATCCCCACCAACAGTGCAAGAGGATTCCCCTTTCTCCACATTTATGCCAGCACCTGATGTTTCTTGTGTTGTTGATTTTAGCCATTTTGACAGTTTTGAGGTAACATCTCATTGTGGTTTTGATGTGTATTTTCCTGATGATCAGTGATGTTGAGCATCTTTTCATGTGTCTGTTGGCCATCTGTATGTCTTCTTTGGAAAAATGTCTGTTTATGTCTTCTGTCCATTTTTAATTGGATCATTTGTTTTATGGATGTCGAGTTTTATAAGTTCTTTTTGTATGATGGATACTATCAGATATGTCATTTGCAAATATCTTCTCCCATTCTGTTACTTGCATTTTAGTTTTTTTGATTGTTTCCTTCATTGTGCAGAAGCTTTTTATTTTGATGAAGTCCCAATAGTTTATGTTTGCTTTTTTGTCTACCTTTCCTCCAGAGACTTATCCAGAAAGAAGCTAGTACAGCCAATGTCAAAGAGGTTACTACCTGTGTTCTCCCCTAGGATTTTTATAGTTTCAAGTCTCACATTTAGGTTTTTAATCCATTTTGAAGTTATTTTTGCATATGGTGAAAGAAAGTGGTCCAGTTTCATTGTTTTGCATATTGCTGCCCAGTTTTCTCAACATCATTTGTTGAAAAGACTATCTTTTTCCCATTGTACATTCTTTCCTGCTTTGTCAAAGATTAATTGATCATATAGTTGTGGGTTCAAAAAATGTACTTAAAAGAAAGGAAATACAAGATTGCAAAGTAAGAACAAGTTCTTTTAACTTTTTTTTTCAAACTTTTAGGGAGTAACTATTATATTGTGAACTGAATCACTCAGTTATTTAATTTAGGTTTAAAAAAATCCTGCTCACTTTGGGGAGCTAATTGTGGGTTGAGTAATCTAACTTTGACACTGTCTTACTGTTTTGACTTCATTTCATCTCCCTTAGTAGAGTTATATTTGTTACCTAATATAAATTCATACATTAAAAATATGAATTTTAATAATAATCCCCTTACTGCTTTTAAATTTAGAAATAAATGATTTCATTGTGAAATATACATTTTTGGTCTCTTCTTCATATTATATTATATCAAGTAAGGTAACATCAAGGGTGATGAAAATGGATTGTCACAATAGTTTCACTGCATCTTTGTAGAGTAGCTCTGATTACAGTTTGATTCCATAAAGGAACTATGGTTATTTGGAAAGAAAATGGCAGAATGCATGAAATGATAGAGAGAAAGCTTTTACTTTCTGTCCTTGAGAATAAACTTTAGGTAGCTTAAAAAATTCCCACAAATTAAAGTATGAAAAAACTAAAATTTGTACTAGAGGAGCACCTGGGTGGCTCAGAGAATTAAGCATCTGACTCTTGATTTCAGCTTAAGTCATGATCACACAATTCGTGAGATCAAGCCCCATATTGGACTGTGCACTGACAGTGTAGAGCCGCTTGAAATTCTCTACTCCCTCTCTCTCTCTGCCCTTCCCCTCCTCATGCTCATTCTTTCTCTCAAAATAAATATATAAACTTTAAAAAATGATATCAGAGCTTCCAAGGATAAGAATTAAAATGGAAATAGATATTAAAAGTAATATAAGTGTTAGCTTTTTTATTCATATAAATTATGATTTTTTTTACAGAGGGCCTCCAGCCTCCTAATTAGCCAAAACCATTCCAGGATTTTTTAAAAAGTTCAAGATTAAAATGAGTCACACACTATTTTGAGATCTAATAAAACGGGATTTTTTTCTTTTTAAATTTTTGTCTAGGTGTAACAAAGAGTATTCAAATGCAGATTTGGAACTTACCAATGTTCTCATAATTGAAATGAGAGTCCTTATCAAAATTCAGAATTCTGCTGATTTACTACATTGCCATAAGCAACCAATCAACAGCAACACAGCTTTAAGAACTTTAATTGCATATTTGACTGTGTAAGACAAAACAAAGAAAACGTGTTAGACAAATTATCATCGTCTTCACCATCATGACCTTTATCATAATGGCAACTAACTTTTTTTTTAACTCTTCCTAGATTGCAAAGTGCTTTCATCTCCAGTGCCTCTTACATCTTACAGTCTGCTGAAAGTAAGTAGAACATGTGTTATTTATTCTCCTTAGAGTTGGAAAGTCTGAAAGATACAGAAAAATTAAAACAAATGCCAAAAATAAGACATTCATGTTGTCTCTATGTCAGGTGGTATTTTAAAAATATGAATGCAGAGAAGGCAGTTAGGAAGAGGTGATGTGAGCTAAACAATGGGTCTATGCCTATTTTAAGATGATTCCCCACAGATCTCTACTGTTTGATTAGAAATACCTGAAATAACATTAAAATATATGGAGAAATATATATCTTTTGGTTCATTATTGTGAAAACTCTTGAACTGTTATAAAGTAGAGATGATGTTATGCTAAAGTCACATGCATCTGTCACCAATCTTGTTTCCTCTGTACCTCCACTATCTCCCCCTATAACTCATACTAGGTTATTGTGAGGCAAATTTAGGACATCACATCATTTCGTTTGGGGAAAATGCAAATATACTTTATAAAAGAAAACTAAGTTTATTAAAATGTGGATTTAAATAGAAGAAATCATTCTTTGATTAAATCACTCACAATTGGTGTTTTCCTTTGGAGACTTACTTATATTTAAATTCCTGGGTGAATTTGGATTCCTCTACATGAATAACCAATTCTACCTGAATGTCATAATCCTGGAAACTCTCCCTGAGGCTAACCAAATATCTTGTACATTTTTATTTATCTAACTTAGCCTTGTGTAAAAAGGGATTCAGAATGTCAATGGAAAATTGACCGTGTGGATAAGTTGCTATATTTTTGGTAGATGACCACTATAAAGAAATGATCATCTACTGATTTAATAAAAAGGATTCCTGTTAGCCAAGACAACCCACTTCTAACCCAGCCTACTACAACTAGCTTTGTGATTTTGAGTGAGTCCAGTAACTTTTATGGATCCTTTGGTGTCACTAATAAAAACAAAGGATTTATATGCTCGATTACCTATAAAATAGATAGATACCATAGTATCCAAGTCTCAGTGGTGTTATTCTCCTCTGAAGTACTTCATTTCTTATTTCTGTTATACATATTCATTGTTTTGCGGTCATGAGTCCTTATTCAAAAGTGACTCTCACCTCATGTAAACACGCTCTATTCCCTATACGAGATAGACCAGTCAATCTAGAAAAGGAGGACTGATTAGAACATCAGCAGTAATATAGTGACAAATCAATCTTCAAGGATGGAATCTGTGAATATTGAAAGCAAAATCATTCTATCCATCAGGTCTGTGGAATTACATAATTTGAACTTTCTTAAAACGTTGGGTAGAAATTGACCCTTGTTAATTTCTTTGGTAATAACTCATTGTCAACATCGGTGGCATTTTACTCAAATCAAAATATTAATTTTGAGGTTGATAATTTTTTAGTAGGCATTTTCCAATTATTCTCATTGCTGAAATCCAGTGTGAAATATAAGTGCTAAAAATATGGAGGAATTGCTTTTAAGAATAAATGGTTTTTAAGAATCTGTTTGGTGGTATAACACAGAGAAGGAGAAGCAGCCTACTTAGGAAACAGGCTCACTGAAACCGTTATATGGGTGCCTTTGATAGTGAAAATGATAAAACTTCCTGAAGGCCTTTGAGCATACATTTATCAAGAATTTATTCAGCATATATTAAAACATGAAAAGAAATCTGAAAATACTTCCAATAGTCTAAATAACATTAGCTTACATTCACATAAGTTACTGCCAAAAAATCATTATGCTTTGACATATTGTCCTGTTAGTCTAAAAGTACTCATATCAAATTTCATTTCCCAAGAGTCGAGGGTAGAAAATTTAAAGATGAGTGGAGGCAAAAGTCCTGAAAATACTATATACATCTACAAGCAAAAATCCCAGAAAGGTAATATTTCCCCTTAGGAACAAAAAAACAGAGAGATGCATACATGTACTCAAGTGCACACACACAAACACACACACACACACTTTTAACTGCAATCTAAGAAATAACTGGACCATGATTTTTGCCTATAAGGAGAGAATAAAGATATATTTTGAAAAAATATTCACAGTTTCTGACGTTAGCTTGTTTCTACCATCTAGACATGACATGCCATGCTAAAATGAATGAATAGGTAACTTTTGAGAGATTTGAGGGTAAACTGCTAAAATAGTTGTTGTGGGTAAATATAAGGTTTTGAGCTCTTTTAATGTTGTTTAAATTATAGCCTTTAAAGTATGGTCTTGGTCTTAAGATTTTAGCATTCATGGTGAAATCTCAGTCCTCTTGAACTTCTGTATGCAGTCAAGAGATCTAAAGTCTCCTAAATTTGAAGGTAAAGACTTGAAGATAAAGACTTTTGCATCAGATTTATGTTTTATCTGTCAGCTGTCTTGATGAATTGCATCTTTGGTATGAGTTCTTAGATAATTTATAAAAATTTTTTTAGCTTTACATGTATGAAATTACTCGGCCCAAAATACAGCTTTGGACCAAAATATCCCATATGTAGTGAAAGTGAGGGGATATTCTAAGAAAATTATGAAACCATCTTCTTTTAAAGGAAATAGTGATGTGGGCTTATATTTAAGAGATAATTTAAAAAAACTTTTTGTGCTTCTTATTTCCTCTTCAATTGTTTAAGATTCTCCCTGAATTTTACCCAAATTTTCAAGTAATGATAATGAGTACATAAGAATGGTTAATCATTTTGTCATTGGAATACCTTGAGGAAAACACCACAAAGTCTTTTGAAAAACGGTATGATAAATTGTGGCAATCAAATGAAATATTTCATGATATACATGGAAATCCTAAATATTTTATTTTATGACAATAATGGGGGAATTAGTAGATGACAGAGTTGTAGTATTCTGTTCAGAAGCTAAACTCACAACTCTTGCCTAGAGGTCTGCTCTGCATTACTAATGATACATCTTTATTAAAAATCTATTCTGGGGGCATCTGGGTGGCTCAGTCGGTTAAGCATCTGACTCTTGATCTCACCTCAGGTCTTGATCTCAGGTGTTTATGAGATCGATCCCTGTTTTGGGCTCCAAACTGAGAATGCAGAGATTGCTTGGGATTCTCTCTCTCCTTCTGCCTCTGCTCCTCCCTGCTATGTGCAAAGCACTCACACTGTCTGTCTCTCAAATTAAATAAACATTTAAGAAAAACTGTTGTGTACAGAGCTTTGTAAGAAAAAATACTATGATGTAAAGTGCTTGCTGCAGTCACAGCAATGCACATATGGTGGCTGTATGAATAAGGGCTAAATGACAGAGCCCAAACCTGCTCAAATCTCTGTGTCGATCAAACGCCTAGAGAGGGAGAAGTGTGTCATGGTCTGCTGTGGCGGTTTTGTTGTTGGCCAATGTCGAATTGTTGTAAGTAAATAAATTAATGCCACCTCTTGGTGGCTGCATTTATCCGTTTGGGGTTTACAAGACATGTCTATCCAGCTTTTTTTTTCAAGCTTAATCCTATTTAATCCAGTCTCTCTCTACCCGTACCTTTTCTTACCTCTGAAACCTGGTTAAAATGGACATGAAGAGCCAGTTTCCATCAAACAAACAAAAGGAAATAAGTGGTCTGACGAAGTATTTCTGGGTAAATAACCTCATTCCTTTGGAATTGATTACCTTCATAAACCATTCATTCTTGTAGAGCTAATCAGGACTACTAACAACAGATCTGCTTTGCTTATTTCACTGTGTTCTTTAAATGAATTCAGTCTCCCGGCCCTGCAAATGTGTAAGGTGATCATGGACTAATGGATAGGCAAATGCATAATGTGCTTCCAGCAAAATGTTTGCTTAAGGAAGACCACCTCTATAGTTTCAAAAAACTTAAGTTAAGAAACAAAAAACTAAATTGTAGCCACATTATGACATAATCAAGTGAGGATAAGGGAGGTATAACTTCTCTCCTAGAACCCTTCTCCTTTCTTAAGTACCAGTGACACAGGTATGTAAGCCTGTCTGTTTCTGATGTGTACATGGACAGTCAGTAGAAGGAGATAGTGTCCCATTGAAAGAGGACTTCAAGTACTGCCATTTTGACCTCAGTTTGTACTTTCTAGTTGATTAAGTTCTTCTTCCTAGCTTATCTCTTAACTCAGGCAAAAGGCCTGGTGGGCAAAGCATCCCACACCCTACATGGTTGATTCCAAGACCTGATCTACCTGACTTTTAACACCCGATTGCAGTGCACCACTGACTTTTGTCCCGTATTTTCCCTATATAAACCTAGTATTTTCAGCACTTTGGGGACAGTCTTTGAAACATTAGTCTGCTGTCTTTCCATTGCTGGCCTCACCGAAATAAATGCCTTTCTGGTTTCATTACCACTCATCCCATTGCCTTTGGATTTTGCTAGTGGTGGGTGGTCAAGTCTGGTCTAGGTGAGACCCCTGGAGCCAGGCGCTTTTGGACACTGTGCACTGGTTACACCATTCTTACTATCTGTCTATGCAGTGGGACTCTTTTCTCAAGAAAGAGAAACTAAGAGCCAACATAATAAAACTACAAAAATAAAACTACAAAATGGTAAATGTCATTAAGATTGTGATTTATAAGAAATATATATATGGTCATTTAGATGACCAAAATATATTTCTTATTTGTATTTGGTCTTCATCACAGTTCCTTACAGCTCCCAAAAGCCTTGGAATAGCCTGAGTGTAGAAGGTGATTTAAAAAAAAAGTATTTTGTCATGTTAATGGAGTGAGTTTTGGAAAGCTGGAGGATGGGGGCTGGTGGCTGGGAGAACAAACCACATGACTGGAAGCTTGGAACTTTTGGTCCCACCCACTATCTCCAGGGAGGGGAGACAGTTTAATCAATTGCCCAGCACTGGTGATTTAATTAATCATGACTATGCAATTAAGTCCCTCTAAAAACCCAACAAGACCAAGTTCAGAGAGCTTCTGGGTTGGGAAACATGTGGAGGTGCTAGGAGGGTGGCACACCTGGAGAGGGCGGCACACCTGGAGAGGGCATGGAAATTTTGTACATTTTCCCCATAGGCATTTCTTCCATCTGGCTGTTCCACAGTCATATTCTGTTATAATAAAATGGTGATATAGTAAATAAAATATTTCTCTGAGTTCTGTGAACTAGTCTAGCAAAGTAACAAAACTCAACAAGGGTGTCATGGGAATCTTTGATTTATAGCCATTTAGTCAGAAGTATAGCACCTTGAACTTGAGATTGGTGTCTTGGGGAGAGGAGGGGGGGAGGTAGGGGAAGTGTGCAGTCTTGAAGGATTGAACCCTTAACATATAGAATCTGATGCTATGTCTAGGTAAGTAGTATTGTAACTGAGTTGAATTGCAGGACACCCAGCTAGTGTCCAAGAGTTCCTTGCACTGGGAAGAAGACTCCATACACACATGTTGGAATTGAGTCCAAGAATTTAATTTCATCACGCCAGGTCAGTGGTTTTCATCTAGTCCCTATATTTTTAAAATGTGGAATGCATATCCCAGGTTATATCTGAAACTATTTGAGTGTTAACAAAAGACATGGCATTAAATAACATTGACTCATGTGATGAAGAATATTCAGTTTTCTACTCTCTTAATCCTTTTGCTGACCTCATAAATAGTCTTTGCACGTATGTATTTATGTACGTATGTATGTATGTATTACTTTTGGAATATATAGTTAATACCTCTTTAATATTTGTTAATTGTCCTTCATAATGAGGACAGAGCTCAGCTCAGAATCATCAGCAGGCGGGCACCTGGGTGGCTCAGTCAGTTGGGCGGCTGACTTCAGCTCAGGTCATGATCTTGTGGTCTGTGAGTTTGAGCCCCGCGTCGGGCTCTGTGCTGACGGCTCAGAGCCTGGAGCCTGCTTCCGATTCAGTGTCTCCCTCTCTGCCCTTTCCCTGTTCACGCTGTGCCTCTATGTCTCTCAAAAATAAATAAACATTAAAAAAATTTTTTTTAAGAAGAATCATCAGCAGGAACAGTATCCAGTTAGAATTTAATAGTTTTTAAACTTTTAGTTATTTTCTTCCAAATAAAGTTGGATACAGAGGAGTTGGCTAAAAAGTCAACACCAAATTGACTCTTCCAAAATGCTGACTTTTGAGGATATGAGATATGAAATATGAAGTGTATCCTGACTTGCTAGAATTACTTTTAAAAATTATAATTTAATAAGTAAAGATAAAAAATAAACTATCTTAACCAATACTAATTATTTCATTGCTAGAAATCTTATATTATTTTTAAGGCTAGAAATGAGTATTTTTTAAGAAGATCAATTCTTGCTAAGAACCTCAAGATTTGGAACTTGCATACTCAAGGCCCTAACCTTGTATCTATCTGGTACTAAATATTTAAAAATCATTCTCATATACTTTCTTAATTTTTCTGCAGCACCTCCTAGTCTATCAACTAACTGAAGTATGTGTAAGTAGAGCCAAGAAAGTTGGGACTCCTGGAGATCAGGAATAATCCCATTCATTCATTCGGTTATTTTTTTTCCATCAGTTCGTATTTTGAATCCCTTTTTCATGCCAGCTTTATATTGTAAAATGAAAACACAAAGAAAAATATGGTATGTGACTTCAAGAAAGTAGCAGATTTAAAACAAACTACTACACTTGACATGTTTGTTTTTGTTTGTCAAAGAAAGCTATATGAAAAATTGAGTATTACAGTTCTTTTCTGGAGGACATGCCATATTTAAATCCATAACTTTGTACCATTCTTTATTTATTATACCTGGTCCTCTGCTAGTTGTATCCCCCACCTGCTCCCTAAAAGCGTTGAAGCAATGAATTCAAGTTTAGAATAAAGTGGAGCATCTTTAGTTTCAAGCTCTTTAATTAAACAGATTCAATAAATTGATCTGCGAAGAGCACTGGGCCTTGTGGGAACATCCAGAAAACCATAAAACCCATCTTCGTGTAAATGAAGACAGATAAATTTGAAAAACAAGTAATTGTTATCCCAGTATAAAAGAGAATTAAAAAAAAAACAAAACATGTTTCCCAGGCAAAGGGAAGAACATATAAAAGACATGGCAACTAGAGGCAGATCACATGTTGTAGCTGAGCACCTAGGAAAGCTTTATAAGAATAGACGCAAAAGATGAGAAGATGGCTGAAGGAGAGTATCTGAAGTCAGATAGAGAAAGGGCTTCTATACTTCAGTAAGTCTGAGATTCATCTTAAAAATAGAATGTTGGGGCGCCTGGGTGGCTCAGTCGGTTAAGTGGCCGACTTTGGCTCAGGTCGTGATCTCACGGTCTGTGAGTTCGAGCCCCACGTCGGGCTCTGTGCTGATGGCTCATCAGAGCCTGGAGCCTGCTTCAGACTCTGTATCTCCCTCTGTCTCTGCCCTTCTCCTGCTCACGCTTTGTCTCTACGTCTCTCAAAAATAAATAAAAACGTTAAAAAAATTAAAAAAAATAGAATGTTAATACTAGCGGTAACTCATATTTATTATCCAGGTAATAGCTAGCTTAAAGATAAATGTTTAATGATGACAGTGTCTATTGTTTTGGACCCAATCCTATTTGGTTTGCAGGACCAAATTCCCCTAGTCCTTACTTCCTTGGGTTCTGAGTTAATTTCACACTCCTACTGGGCATCTGCTCTCTAGGGCTGCTTTCTCTGGCTACTTAAAATGATTTATCCTTAAAGTGATATCCATCTCGAGGGAGGGAATCACTCCAAATGACTAAATCACACACTGTGGCCTCTAAGCTGCTCCTTCATACCAAAGCCCTGGAGACACGTTGTAAAGTACCTTACTTAAAGTTCAAGGTGACTGTGGTTCCTACTTGTCATCTCTTCTTTTCCTTCCTCCATTTTTTATTCCTATTTTCTTTTTCTACCTACTATTCATGGAGGGATAGGAGGATTTTTCCCCCCTACTTTTGTAGTCAGGTAAGTGCTCTTCCAAGGTACAGCAATTTAAAAATTGAATTGGGAGAGAAGTAAAGGCATGCTGCTATCAAAACCAAAAGAGATGATATGCTCCATTATAAAATAAAATATTCAGAGTGTCATTTATATGTTTAAATTATTCATTACAATGAAAGAAAATTAAGATGATTATGAATGTCATATTTCTCATAATAGGTGAAAAATAGGACAGTCAGTCCTTTGTGAATCAGGTTTGAATTGTTTCTTATGTCAATGGGTTTAGCGAAATTTGATTACAGTTCTACTAAGTCTAAGTACTATCAGTAGAAGATTAATAGGAATTAAGAAAACCACCACTTATGAATGATGGTAATAGCTCCAGAGAGTCTTCAAGAAACTAATACAACATATTGGCTTTTTTCTCATTTTACAATATTTCATTTGTGTTAATTTAATATTGATTTCCATCCACTTCTTGAAATCTGCCACTGATTCTTCATAAACTTCAAGATAAACATATAACTCTAACCAAGACTATGAAGTTATAATGATTTATCCATTATCATGGATTTATCCATTATCTAGTAAATTTATTGAGCATCTATTATATGTCATCTTCTTTACTAGTTGTATTCCCCATTGGTTTCTGCTTAGCTTTTAGGCTTTTCTCCTATCATGACACTCTTCATGACAGCCATCCTGATCTGCCTGCAATCATGCTCAAGTTCAGCATACTTCCACATCTTCCCTATCCTGTTTCTGTGCTAAGAATGACTTTTCCTTCTCATTTGTCTACTTTAATGGTTCCAACAAAATAGCTGATTTTTTTTTAATCACCTGGGAATTTCAAAAATGCATATTCCAAGTACCCGACTTCAAGGATTTGGATTTAGAAGATCCCTAGTGGTACATATACATCTTATATTTATAAGATGCTCCCAAGAGATTGAGATAATCAGGATGATTTTGAAACACTTGACCAATTAATGTCTTTAAGGGTCAACTTAGATACTATCTCCCATAAGAATTAGTTGACGTCATAATTTTACTTAAATGATCCTATTATGTTTTCAGTAACAGGACTTATATGACACAAACTGTACTCAAAGTATTAATATTTTAACTTTTTATTTCTTCCAGACAAAAAGTTGCTAGAGAGCAACTTGAGTGTCTTCTTCACTCTTTATCCTGAGTGATGAGTACAGTGCCAGGCATGCAGAAGCCTGGATCAATGTTTGTCCAATAAATGAATGAGTTTAAAATAAGTATTCTTTACTTACATTAGGAATACTTTGGTGAAAAAAAAAGTCTGAAAACAGTGTCTATGCAAACACTACTGGGTGGGCATAAGAGTATAATGCCCATCAAGATGTAATATAACCAACAAGTTATAATCACTTGTTGTTACTATATCATAAATATACTTTTATGAGGATGATTGGAATACAAAGGAGAAATTTATATCATACTTCTGTTATTTCATTTCCAGGTGAATCTTAACACTTTAAAGACATTATCTTTCACTCTAAGCTATGACTGCTTTTTCTCAAAGTGTGATCCATAGGACACCTCCTTAGAATTACTTAGGCTGACTTTAAAATTCAAGTCACAGCCTAAGAGACTAATGTAATATAACTGATAGTAAATTGGTAAGTAGAATTTATGAAGAATTATAAATCAATAAGTAAAAGCCTAACAACCCAAGAACAATGGTTATAAGGGAAATTCCCATTAAAAACCATGAGATAGTTCACACATTGAAATAAAAAATCAAAATATCCAGCAATTTTAAGTGTTGGGAGATGATGTGGACCTCCTGGAAGATCTGTACACATTGGGTACAGATGTAATTTTCTACAATCTTTGGGAGAAGGATTTGGCACTATCTAGAATGCTTGAAGATGTTCTTCCCACAACTCAGCATTTTCACTCTTTGACAAAATTATGCAAATATAAACAAGGAGATATAAACAAAATATTTATAACAGTGTTGATTATAATAGCACATTTTGAAATACTATCAATACAGAAATGGGTAAACCACTTCAAATACATCATGTAAGATGAGACGCTGTAATTAAAACAGTTACACAAAGTAACTAATGTCATCATGTCAATGTATAGAAACTTCACGAGCATAAATAAATGAATAAACAAAGCCAATTTTTATTTAAAAAAAGCTTACCCTAAGTAGAATAGGTAAAAAATGATGACTCTATATGCAGAGGAGATGAGACTACTTTCCAACACTGTTTATGGTAGAATGTTAATTTGATTTTAAATCTCTGTATGTAAATTTAATTACAGATATATAGAACAAATAATTTTTGTGACACCTGCAAGTCATCCATCCTGTGTTTCAGTAGCACCAAAGGAAGCTGTTTTATGAAGAATCTGTGTCTTTTGTTCTCCCCCAGCTTTATTATGAAAAATAGGATTCTCCATGCCAGGAAACTTTTATTATGACAGTTTCCATTATTGGAACACCTAAGTTGTTTAAGGAAATTAAAACCAAAATATTACGTTAAGTCCTTCGCAGAAAAAATAAGAAAACTATTGCTTATGTGGAGGAACTAGCCATTTTCTTCTTCTTCAGAAGTTTACTATTTATATTAATTTCTATAAAACCTGAAAAAATGTGATTTTTTTTCTTTCTCTTTAGTATTTGTGCTTTTAAATTAATATCATTGAGAATATAATATTTCCAAACATCTTTATGACTTTATTAATCTTTGTGATAACAGTAGATAAGGCCACCAATTCTTTGTAGCAACTAGCATGAATTGTTAAAGTTTAATTCCCCATGCCTTGAATCTTGGCTGGCTTTGTAACATCCTGTAAACAATAATGTACTGGAAATTCTGTTGTGTGAGTTCAGAAGCTATGGCCTGAAGAGGCTTACCAGTATTTGCCTTTACTCCATTAAATTGCTACTCTAAGAAAGGTGCTCTAGCCCACTGAAAGGTAAGAGACATCTTGGAGAACTGTGTTGTCACAAAAGGGACATAACATCAGTTTCAGATAGAGAGTGAGGCTATGTTTTACATGATAGCTAGGGATAGCTAAACATGCCATTCCCAAACATGCTACTTTGGCATATTGATTATTTTGAACTATAATAGAAAATAATCACTAGAAAAACACTAGAAAAACAGCCAACACAGAGAGGGGCTTTCTACAAATATATATATATATATATATGTATATATATATATTTGTTTTATTTCAGTTTAATTAAAATTTTGTTTTAAAATTTTTAAATGTTTATTCATTTTTGAGAGACAGAACATGAGTCAGGGATTGGCAGAAAGAGGAGACATAGAATCTGAAGCAGGCTACCGGCTCTGAACTGTCTGCACAGAGCCCGACACGGAGCTCATCTTGACCTGAAACAAAGGCAGACACTTAACCAACTGAGCCATCCAGGCGCCCCAATTAAAATTTTAATAGATGAGTTCAGCCCCGTTATTTGCTAAAACTGAAAATAATACACAAAAGGGTGTGGGAAATTCAGGTGTATATATTTGTAGAAAATTACCTGTGATGAAAAGCAAATTTCTTCTGTCCTTCCTAAGCCTCTGCATTCTCAGGCCTTCTTGTAATAAAGCAGTCATTTTATTTGTGACTTTAGTTGTTTTGAGAGGCACTTCTATATCTAGATTTAGATATGGCTTTAGTTTTATTGACTTATCTTTCTTTTATGATCTTATCTGTTCGCTTTCTTCCATGCTAGTTAAGAATTTAGCTAGCTTATACAGTACATATACAAATATTCAAAATTAAATACCTTTCATAAAGTTATAATGTAAGGCACTTAAACTTCTATTTCTCAATTTCTCAACTTTTTATATTTATTTACTTAATGGAAAAGTTTTCCATTTCTAGACTTCTGTCAATTTTACCTTAAAATGGTGTTAATATTGACAACACATTTAACTTCTGCCAAAATAGACAGATGAATCTTTCTCTTCTGTATTCCATCAACTTCACACAATAATGTATTTTCTAGTTTGCATCAACTATAAGTGGTGACTCTCCTGTAGAGCTATTTGTGGTAGAGTTGGGTATTTCTGACTGCTTTCTTTCTTTACCAAGAAAAAAACCACAAAAGAATAAAGCATGGACATTGTTTTCTCCTTCCTAATATTTCCCAGTTTCTTGGTAATTTTTTCTGTTGTTTGAGAGACTGTTTTTGAAGAAATACTTCTTGGAGCTTTCTTGAAGTTCCTACCGTGTGACCCTGTTACTTTACAAAATGCGTATCTGATTCCCTGAATGTCAGTTTCATTGAGTTTGATGCTGTTTCTTGAGTTCAAGATCTTCATCTTTTTTGATTCATTTACTTAAGTCGAGTAATTCACCAAATTAAAAAAGGCGAATGGGAGCTATAATAATACACATTATTTTGGTTATGAGTAGAAAATGATCTAACTTAAACTGGCTAAATCATAAAAGAGATTTACTGGTTTAGGAAACACCCAGGAATACAATAGTTGTATTCAAGGTCTTAATAATGTCATCACAGCTCAGTCTTTCTCCATGTCTTAATTATGCTTTCTTGTTTGGCTTCTTTAAAACAGTCTGTCTTTTCATAAAGGCTCTTGAAATATCTGGACTTTCATCTATCTAAGCTTCAGTACAGAGAAAGCTTTTTTCTACATTAGTAACTATACCACTAATAAAGGTACTGATTCTTCATGGCTGAAGGGAATCAACTACATACTTCTGATTCAATCAGCTTGGCTGAATGGGAGGGATATGTTGAATGCTTCATGACAAGCTCCTCTTCCCTCATGGTGTTAGGAATCATGCAGAGAATCACCCAAATTATTTGAACAGATCTCGGAGGAGTAGTTCCCAAATGAAAATCTCTGTGTTAACTTTAGATACAGAGGTAATAGATGTTGGGAATACTATAAATTCCTCCTTCAAGGGGTAAACGTCTTTTTTATGACTGTATTCAGTTTTTCTTTGGTAATAAACAGTCCCCAAATCTCCATGATTTACAATAGCACATATGTATTTCTGGCTCACATTGCATGAGGACTGTGGATCAACTTCAGCTCTGTTTGACTCAGCGTGGCTTACCTTGAATCAGCAGCTCAGCATGGTTCCATTTCATCTCATCCCCAGCCCCATGCTGATAGAATAGTCCCTGTCTAGGATTCACATTTTCACAGCAGAAGGCAGGGATGCAGAGTCATGTCAAACCAAATCATGCAACAACAGTTAAACCTACTGACTCGATCTGGCAAATACCATGTCCATTCACATCCCAGTTGCCAAGGCAATGTCACCTGGTCAAAATCTGTTGTCAGTGCCGTGGTGGCATATGCACAGGCAAATCGTAGATCAATTGACAGAGATGTATAATCCTATTACCATGAGGAGAGTATTTTTCAGTATTCTATAATCTATAAGAGTATAGAATTCTAGATTAAACATTATTTCTTAATCTAAAATTTTGAAGGTGTCTTATTTTTTGGCATCTAGTTTTACTGATGAAAAATATAAAGTTGATCTGAATTTTATTATTTATAGCTTAATTTATTCCCTTTAGAAGTTTTCAGGAGGTACCCTATTGGTTTGGTGAAATTTCAATTTACTGCTTAATCAGATGTTTTGTTTGGCTTCAGGCATTTAAGTCTAAACATTTAGTTTTGTTTTATTTTTTTATAATATATATATAACTTTTATTTTAGTTGTTTTTGTTATTCTTTCTTTGTATCTTTGCTAAGTTAGAAGGAATATAGTCTATTCAGTGTTTTATTTAAGAGTGATTATCTGTATATCTTTAAATTATATTGTCTAAACTTACATTTTTGATTATCATCTATAGAAATTAAATAATATCCTTTGATTCCCTGCTGTGAAAGATGAAGGACTATTATCCCTTTCCTTCTGGCCAACTCTTCCAATTTTTTACACATTTTATGATATTTTTGCTTCTCTATTATTTTTCCATGTGTTGTCTTTTATTTCTAAAATTAAAGTACTTACATTCTGTTTTGCAGCGAGTTGCTATAATTATTAGGATTTAATGTTATGTTTACCTGGATTCAGAACTCTCTCCTAATCATTTCATTCTTTGGCCTTTTGATTCATATGTGTTTAATTTTGATCTATTATTTATCTGACTGGATGACATCTTCAAATAGACTTTAGGGGAGATACTATAATTTTAAAAAATTCTTGTATGTGTTAAAAAGTCTTTTTCTTCTCTTTTTATGTGACTGCCACCCTTGTTTAGAGCACACGTTTAATATTCCTCCCTGTTCTTTAGATATTGATTCTCAGTTCTCAGTACTTAACTGTTGTGCTGGAATGGTCTAGGTTCAAAATGGTAATTATATCTTTTATTATATACCATTTTATGTCTTATCCTCAGACATTCGATATTTCACTTTTCTTGACGTATGATAAACTCCCCATCTACTTAGTCAAGACATACATTGTAGTAAACGGCTACTTTTATGCTTTCTGTTCTCTCTGTCCTAGTAACATTGTTGGGACATCTTCCATTTGATTCCTCCTTTATATTTGTTCCTTCTCCTGTTAGTAAATTTTAATTCTGGCAAAATTTTGCCAAAAGTTAATCTCTTCTTTTAAGGTGTAAATCTTTGGGCTGCCTGGGTGATTCACTCAGTTAAGCATCTAACTCTCATTTTTGGCTCAGGTCATGATCTCATGGCCTGTGAGTTTGAGTCCCATGTTGGGCTCTGTGCTGACAGTGTGGAGTCTGCTTGGGATTCTCTCTCTCCCCGTCTTTGCCCCTCCTTCATGCACTCTCTCCCTCTCTCTAAATCAATAAATCAATAAATAAACTTAAAAAAATAAAGTGTTACTCTTCTACATGTTTGAAAAATCAATCTTACTTGCTTCTGCTAATTTTATAAGAATTAAATTTCCTATACAGACCACAAGGATATACCATGGTAACTTTGTGTTGCGTTGGAAGGGATCTTAAGAACCACATAGATACAATCCTCATGTTATAAGTAAGACCAAAAGAACTTCAGAGTGAAAAGCTATTTCCATGTGGTCTCACAGTGGACTGCTCTCTACCTGCGCTTTGATTACAAAGATAGAAGTCTAGAATTAAATCGATGAGGGAAGGAGAGTGGCTCTTTATTATTGCTTTCTCTTTGTTCTTTGTCTTCAATTGTAAGCATTTTTTATATTTGTAGTTGATTGGGAAGCGTGGCATTATGATGGCCACTTCATATATACATTGTTTTCCAAAGAACCACATAAATGTTATACAATAGCTTTATCAAATTCTATTTCCTTAAATCCTTTCCACTTAATACAACTTGTCCTGAATGAATATTTTTAAGAGTTTCCCAAAATTCATTATCCTTCACAATGGAAAATATAATCTAAATTATATTAAAAAGCCAGGAAACTTAGATGACTCAGACTAAAGCCACAATTACTCCATCATATTCTACACAACTGGCTCTCTATTCTATCTCTGAAATTTATAAACAAATTACAAGTGGAGAAAGACATGGTTTGGGAAAATGCTTTGTCTCTTATGAATTTTGGTCATATATGTGCCAATTCAATCTCATTGGAAGGAAATTAGCCATATAAGATTCCATTAGGGAGATTCAAAAAATTTTAAACATTTTATTTGGAAGTAGTACTGGGGACCCTTTCTTGTTCTTGTTTATGGACCCAGACAACCTGACACATTAAATAGTTATCCTGAAATTGTTTCTTTTTTCTGTGTTTATCAGGCAACAATCCATTGGCTCACTTTAGTGGTCATGCTCAATAAATCTTTGCACAGCAACAAGAAAGGAAATGAAGTACAGATATGACATATCTTTTTATACTCAACATCACAAAATATATAATCCCTCCATATACATATTAAAAATGTCAACAATGGAAAATTCAGTAAATGGAATTATGTATCATTAGATTTTACTTTTTATTCTACAGTAAACCATAGAGATCATTGAAACAGAAAATAATTATGTTATGAATTAAGTTTATGCTGCACAAAATCATTTGAAGAATTATTAACAATTACTTTTACTAGAGTACATGCCTTATAAAACTGAAGCTTATAAAAAATTATCCAAACTTACATTTCTTTTTTCTTTCTTTTACTTTTAAAAACCAGTATTGGCTTAGATATTTGGCTTACTCTCAAATATGTCCCTCTTAAAAAAATGACTCTATAACATTACTTCATTTTCTTTGGTGGGGAAAATACCATTTTACTGGAGAAGATGATTTGATTCTTATGATTGCTGGAAAATAAATTTGAATTATATTTGAAGATATTTTGGACTATTTCAAAAATATTTTAACATCGTCCTAAGCTTCTTATTTAAATGGTTATGGTGATTTACAGAATAAACATCCAGTCAACTATGTTTCAAGAACATTATTTATCCGTTCTCCCAAATACTGTACATCAAAATTTCCTATGCACTCATGTATTTACCACAGTCTTGGTGGTAACACACAAAACATTGCTGTTGCCAACATTTTGGATTAATGACTATGTTTACCTTCACAGTAATGGAAAATATTAAACAATGCAAAATTTTAAGCTCGAAGGTCTGACTAATGCTGCAGAACTAGTTGCAATTTGCTTAACTCAAGCAGCGTGTCTGAAAAGGATGAATAACAACTGAGTCTTGTTCTTTGCTGGTCAGTGTCAGTAAACAGATTTTGCACCTGCGTGACTATTTTTATCTTTCTTTGTGTACATTAATTGTATATTCTTTTTAGGGATACAATACAAAATAAAATATTTCTTTAGATATTATAATAATTTGAGTGTATTCAAAGACATACTGAGTTCTCAGTAATATGAGCAGTATGGAGGGAGGAAGAGGGCATTGAGTTTGTGTAGTATCTAATAAACAACGTGTCCTACTATGGCTGGCTTGCCTAAGGGCAGGCTGTTATGATAGTGAGCAATGTCCAAAGGGGTGAAACTTAAGACCTGGTATAAGCAGATTTTGGTACATGCAAAAAAGTATTTATCAGCCAGTTTTAGTTGGTTTTCAGATTGGAACTAATATTAAAATCAGTGGAGCTTTTTTAAGAAGGATCCCAACCAGGCACTGAAGAATGGGAAATAAGACTCAATTGCTGGCAATAATAGTTATTTTTCTGGTTAGGGAGTTTTAAGACAGGGTTCTGTTTCTAGCATATCATTATTAAAAGATCAGGTGAGAAAAAAATTGGAGAAAAAAATAGTCACATAGATGTGTCCATGCTGTTGGTGGTGAAAGGAAGGAGAGTAAAGAAGAGGAAGAGAAGGTATGGGGATACTTGAAAAGCTAAAGGGGAAACTCCATAGGTAACTAGAACTTACTCAAGATAGTGGTTTCATTGCAGAAAGACTAAATCTAGGCCATATCCTCTGGTTGAACACAGGTTGCTGATTTCCTTTTATCCTGCTCAGAATTGACCCACGGATTAAGAAAGAATAAGGGCTGATTAGAGTAATTCCAATTCATGATGTACCCAGGAAGTCAAGGGGAAAAAATCAATATGAATATCCCATCTACTCTCGTGTTACCTCATTAGGGGTAGGAACATATAGCTGTATGATTTATAATACAGTTATAATCTATTTCATAGTGCATATATAAGTTTGGTAGGATTTAATAAATTGTGAGATCATTAGTTTTCTAAACTTTGAATTTAAACTCTGCTATAAAAAAATAGATTCTGTAGGAAAGAAAGCTTTGTTATAAAGTATCAGGGTGTGTGTTTGTTTAGTATCTCTTATGTCTCACTAACTTTCTGTATGTGTGCATACTCCCTGCCATTACTAAATATAATCTCCACAAAAGCCTGTCTTTTTCAGCACTATATACTCAACACCAAGAACTGATTCAGAGAAAGACCATAAGAGTGAAATGTTGGATCAATGATACTTCACTACATGCCTAAAGTGACATAGTGGGATTTCTTGGCATTGGTGAAATGCAAGGGTCCGTGTTAAAGTTTATGGCTGTACTACTCACTTGGGTATGTGTAGGTGTCTGCCTCTACTGGCTCCCTTGATTTTAGTACAGTACTTATCATTTATTTCCTTATTCCTATAAAATACTTCTCAAAGCTTTAGTAATTTGTATTTTGCTCTCAAACTCCTTCTCTCACTCACTTGTATGCTCTAAGGCCTAAATAAATTCAAAACAAAGTGTATTTAGGAATAAAATGATTTCCTCACTTCTATATTCATTATTCTTGTTCACAAACAGACAAGTAGATAAATAGAAATTACCAGGTTCCCACATTGGGGATATATTATTTTCTTCGTCTGAAAAAATGGAGTATTCATTAGTCTTATAATAAATATGCCTTGTGCTGGGAAACAGCCTAAGTTCTGGGAACTCCAAGAATAATTAAGACCCAGTTTCTTTCACTCAAGGAACTTGTAGTCCAGCAAGCAAGACAGAATTTTAAAAAGCAAACAATAGAGTCAGATAAGAACTAGGATAGAGGAGTTAAAAAGGTGTTCAGAAAGAGCTGATTCATTTTATCACCTAATGATTGACACTTCTACTACACCTTCCGCAAATTCCCATTTTCTGATTTGGTCACTTGTGGTCAAAGAGTCTATGAGTAACAATAAAATACAGAAAAAAAATTGTTTTCTGCAAACAATACTTGCTTGATTTGCTTTGGCAAGTTCTAGATAAGTTATAATATATGCTTTAAAAAGTAGTTAACACCTTACTCTTCTTATTTCCTTAAGAAATCACTTAAAAATGATTGGCAGAACTGAAGTGGGAGAATTGATAATCCATGTGATGCTGAGCTTCTATTACAATTACTGCATAATATGTGCAGAGTCATTAGACGTGAGAGTATTGTAGTTCTGATGACAATGTCTTTAATAAACGTGTACTGCATCTTGGTAAGAAAAACATCAATTATCCATTCTTTTTGCTTCTGTAGAGTTTCATTCTGCTACCCAGGTATAAAAATATTGACAAATCACTCCTGGGTCTTTCCTGCACCCTTTACTTGTCCGTACCACAGAAATATCGGTAACTTATCTAGCTGGTGAAATTAGTAAAAGGGATGCTAAGAATGAGTTACTAATGGCTCTTACTCTCATTTTCTCTCTTTCATTCTCTGAACCCATCTCTTGAACTACTATCCTTTAAGGAGCTTAAGGCCTCTCTATTTCCACTTTCCATGCAGTAAGCATCAGAGTAAGATCTAACTGTGTAAAGCTGTAGTTTTTTTAAAATTTTTATCTATTTATTTTGAGAGAGAGAGCATGAGTATTGAGGGGGTAGCAGAGAGAGAAGGAGAGAATCCCAACCAAGCTCTGCACTAACGGTGTGGGGCACTCAGTGGATACGAAAGTCGAATATTGGCCTTCTAAGAGTTTATGACCTAAATAGGAATAAGATAATTACCTAAGGTGAGTACCCAAATAACTAAAATATTAGGGCAAAAATTTCAAAGAACTTGGATTACAGTTGTGACAGAGACTTCGAGTTGCCTGCTACAATTTCCAATGCCCCTTTTTAGAATGCCAACTGTCAAGAATGAAATTTGCATTTCTCAGCATCCATTCAGGTAAGTGGTGTCACTTGCTTGAATACATGCTGATCGATAAGTTAGAAGTCAAAACTGGAAGCTCGTAAATTTTTTTTTAGAAGAGAACTAGAATATGACTTCATATGTCTTATTTTCTTCATCTTGCTGCTTAGGATGCATCTTCTATAAGTCTAATTTTGTCCATGGGGACATTGATAACACCCTTGTTTTAGTGAAACATGAAGTTAGAAACAGCCTGCGACCCCCACCACTGAAAGTCATCATTCCTGCCCTACAGACTGTCCATATCTGGACTTTTTTCTGAGAAAATTTAACCCTCTACCTTTGTAAAACACCATTTCCATGATTTCTGTTATGCATAGCCAAACTGACCTTTAGATAATCAGTTATAAAGTAAAGCGGAGACACTTTGAGGTTCATATCATATGAGATAAGTTTGACTAATGAGTGGGAGTAGACAGTTCCAGATTAGGGGGACAGCGTGACCTAGAAAGCAAAGTGGCTGCTCAGAAATTAAAAAAAAAAAATTCTGTAGCTTTGCGGGAGTGGAGAATATGTGAAAGGAGCCAAAGTCTGGAGGCCTTGAGTCCAAACCAAAATAATAATAATAATGATGATAATCATAATAATAGAGTTAACAGAAACTGACAGATATTTGGATGAAAAGAGACCTGATTATTCTGTACTGTAAGAAGATAAATATGGAGGCAACAGGCAGATTGATAGGACAGGGAGTCTCAGCAGAAGTGCGATGAATAGTTAGGGATGGTTGCACAGCTTTGTGAGTCCACTACTTATGCACTTGAACAAACGGAATTTTATGATATGTGATTTAAATAACCACTAATGCGATTATTTAAAATAAAACTGTTGTGAGATGATAGACTCTGCAACAGGCAGAGGGCTTTAACTCGGGATTGGCAGTGAACATAGAAAGTGGAGATATCTGACATTATCAAATGTCTTGAAAGGGTTGTCTACTCTAATTCTTCCAATCCTCATATTCATCTTCTCTTTTAATTCATTATACTTTTGTTCCAGCATTCCTCTTGGAACCCTTCTTGTTTAATGTCGGGAGCCATCTTGGGCTCACAGGTTGAGACACCTCCCTGTGTGGAAAGGCAGATGATTGCAAGCTCCTGCCAATTAAATGGCGCCCAGTCTTACCTCCTTCTAAATTTTTCAGGCTTGGATTTCTTGAGCTGCCCTCATTGACCTCAAGGGAGGTAATGCTCTTTTACTTTATGACATTCAAGTAAAAAAGGGAACTTGGAATGTGATGCATTGATGGATAACATCTGAAGGAGACTATGTAAATGTACTTATTCATAAGCAAAAGGACAAGCATTGAAAATTCCACCCTTGCCAGATGGTTTGCACCTCCCCCATCTTGTTGGAAGAAAAGGCCTCAAGGCAACACCCTGTTTTCTCCCCCTTCCCACCCTAAAGTTATATGTTAATTAACCTGAAACCAACATACAGAATTGAGGAAGTTGCCCCCTGGCTGGTAAAAGTGCATTATTATTAAAGATATCAAACTATGGAATGTCACTCATTGATGTAATGTCACTTACTACCTTTACAAATAAAGACACTGAGACCAGCAGGGCGGAGATGCCAGGATTGCCATGGCTGCCTACTTGGTGATCAGACTACATCTCTCTTGTGGCTCTCTCATTTCTTTTCGCCTAACCGTCCATCTTTTGGGGACCCCTGGACTCACCGAATCTGGACCCCGGCAATTTAACTTATCATTGATGAGAGGTTATTACTTACTGGTCCCTTCTCTGTTGCAAATACAAAGTTTTCTGTAGCATTTGACATTGCAATCTTGGGTTTGTTACTAACATTTTTAGCCATTCTATATCAGACTCTGTATTAGTTAGGGTCCTCCAGAGAAACAATACCAATAAGGTGTGTGTATGTGTGTGTGTGTGTGTGTGTGTGTGTGTGTGTGTGTACACAAAGAGAGAGCTTTGTTGGGGCTGCCAAGTACAAAACTTGCAGGGCAAGCTGGCAGCTAGACACCCAAGGAAGAGTTGATGTTGAAGAACGAGTCTGAAGGCAGGCTGGAGTCAGAATTTCTTCTCCCTGAGGAAACCGCAATCTGTTTTCTCTTAAGACCTTCAACTGATTGGATGAAGTTTGTCCATATTATGGAGGACAATCTGATTTTCCTAAAGGCCGATGATTTATATGTTAATCTTATCTAAAAAATTCTTCACAGAGATACCTAGATTGGACTTTGAGCAAATATCTGGGTACAGTGACCTAGCCAAGTTGACATGTAAAAAGTAACTGTTGTGAACTCCTTTGATAAACAATCTTTCAGCAACTCATAAAGGTTAAGTCTTCTCTACTTTTTATTCCTTGGTTCTTTTTGTTACTTAAATAATATTTACCTTTTATTCAGAAACCACTCGTATATTTATCAGTTTTATTCAGCAAATATATCCACATGTCTGCTACATTAAAATTGATTTTTTTGTTATCTGCATTGAAGGGAGAGGTGAAGTTAATATGTCAACAACATGGATATAGAAAGGTGAGGAGGTTCAAGGACAAAATCGTCGAAGATAATTAAATTTGAAGGAGTGTAAAATAATCATAACAGAAAACAGGGAAACAGAATAAAGGCTGATGGGTCAGGTAGAAAGACTAATAGAACCAGCCAATTGTCATCTCACTGGGGATAGTCTCACTAGTAATAAATGAATTAGGAAACAGAGATGAAAATTGAGGTTAAGGTAATTAGATTTGGTGCCTAGAAGTTAATTTCGGATCCTATTTGAAGGCAGCATGTGTTCATTGAAATAAAGATGCATCAAGAAAATGTCTTCAAAATTAAAAAACCAACGACTGCAACCACAGTCACAAATGGGAAAAAACACCTCAAATGATAATGCTTGGAAGATATACAAACATTAAACCATCCTGTTTATGAGCTGTAAGAACTTGAGCAAACTAACGAACCTCTCTTCCTCAGTTTCTTCATCAATAAGATAGGTTATATAGGTACATATGATATATGGAACTTCTATATTTATTGCATACATAATTAATTTGTCTACACATAATTTATATATGTATATAAAATATGTTAGATATATAACAAATATGAATTATATATAATTTATATACATATAATTTATAATTATATATAATACATACACACATATATTACATATCATACACACATATGTATATATATATATATGTGGACTGTAGTAAATACTTAATAAAACAGGGTCACTTAATTGCTTCACACATAATGAAAACTGTCACTGCATGTCTAGGACACATAGTGGAGGCCTAATTTATTGTCCATTTGAGATATAGAATATCCTATGCAGCCACGTTCTCCCCAGAAATACAAAGGAACTTTCTTCCATGCTGCCCCCAATCCTCTCTGTCACTAAAGTTAAAAATTAGTCAAGTATGGGGCACATGGATGGGTCAGTTGGTTAGAGGCCCAACTTTTGGTTTCAGCTCAGGTCATGATCTCAAGGTTCATAGGTTCAAGCCCCACATCAGGTTCTGTGCTGATGGTGTGGAGCCTGCTTGGGATTTTCTCTCTCTCTCCCTCTCTCCTTCTGTCCCTCCCCTGTTCCCTCTCTCTTTCTCTCTCTCAAAAAAAAAAAATAGTCAAATGTTTTCCTCGTCATAGAGTATATGCAAGTTTTAAAAAAATGCACGTATCGTGTGGAGCAAAGGCAGATCTTCTCTCATCCAGCGATTGTACTTGTCTGCATCTTCTATGTACCAGCCTGGGCAGGTTTATATTTGTTTTCAGATCAGAACTTGATGACATCTAGTAAGGACCCTTTTGATCGAACACTCCACATCAGGATTTCCCAATGTGGAATTGGCTAACATTTTAGGTTGGGTAATTTTTTCTTGGGGGATGGGAGCTATCCTGTGCACTCTAGGAGGATTAACAGTGTCTTGCTTCAACCAACTAGGTGTAAGTAGTGACCCCTTATAATATAATGACCTAATATGTCTCCAGACATTACCACGAGTCGGCAGGGGTAGGTATAAAATCTCACCTCTCCCTCAGTTCAGAATCATTTTTCTACAATCACTCAAATGCAGTGGAAAACTATTCTTTGGGTGGTCTAATTTTGTGGATGCTTATATGTATGAATGTAGTGAGTAGAAGTGATTTTGCCTTTGGTTTATCCAAAATATTGCTCTATCTTTTTAATTAACTAGTCTGGCCAATTACTGAGTTTATTGGTCCATAGCTAGTGATAGGAATCATGGGACCATATTTATTTTAATAAAACATCTTATTAGAAAGAACAAATTAAGATTTTGGATTGTAGGAATAATCTCTTGTGTCTTAATTAACAACACTGCATAAATAATACTTAAGTAGCATTCCCAGAACCATTTATAGTACTATCTATTGGTAGCTGCCAGAATTACAGGAAACTCTTCAGGGAACCTGTGGAAGCATCGCATATATCCTATTGCGTTTATTGATGGTAAATATGACACTTTTTAATATTTCTGTAATAGAAAGCCTGAATGTGTTAGAAGTCCTTAGAGAAGTGGCAAACGATGCCAAACGGGTTCACAAATACTCCAGCTCAGTGTTTTTCCTAGATTAAGCTCCTGCCCAAGCACATCAGTTTCCTCATACCTTCCAAAAACTCTTCATGAAATTTTATAAAATTTTTATTAAAATTTTTTTTTATTTTTTAATAGTTTATTTTCCAGTTGGTTTACATATAACACCCAGTGTTCATCCCAACACGTGCCCTCTTTAATGACCATCGCCCCCACACCCCCTCCCTCAAGAGCTCCTAATACAAAAGAATCCCAACTCCCTGCTTCTAAATGCCTTCCTTTGGAGATTTGAAATTTAAGGTCTATAGATTCTTCCAGGGATTTGACATTAATTCTTTCAAAATAATTTTAAATCCATCACAAACTAAAAATAAGATTATAAAAAAATCAGTTTACCTTCTTCAAAATCTATTGTTTAATGTAAATTGAAAACCGGGCTATTGCCAAAATGGTAGCAGGATTACTCTTTGCTCTTGAATAACATCATAGCATGTAGTCAGTCATGCACGTGCTCTGGTTAAAACTCCTTCTCTGACAATTCTCCTTCAAGACAAAACCCATATGCTTTTTGTGGTACTCATTATGATCTGCCCTCTGCCACATTCCCATTCTCATTTTCCTTCCTCACCTCACCACATGACCTTCATACTCTATCCTCAAGCTACCTAGTCTATGTGGTTTTCTGAACCTAAGGAGCACTTCATGCCTCAGTGCCTTCCCAGTTTGTGTCTTCCCTCTTCTTTTCATGGAAGTCACTCTTGATACAGATTTATGACTCAACTCAAATATAGGTTACTCTGAAAAGTCCTCCTTTAATTCAGTTAAACTTTGGATCCAGCATGTCCCGCAAGGTAGCAGTGCCGATGCTGTGTCTGGCAGTCTCCCAGAACAAGGAGCATCCTTGACCAAGAACCCAGCTTCTGTGCTCTGAAATCCATGGCTACGTGCCAAGTCAACAATCCTCATTGGCCATGTCTAGTCAATGTCTGAATGTGGTAAGACTCAGGCAGACTCATCCTGGGAGACATCGGACTCCAGATTCTTGCTTGCTTCAGTCACTTCTCTAATTTGTTTGACCTTCCTTAGATGACACAGTAGCTCTGGAAACTTCATTCCCTATTCACTCTCTCAGCTCAGAGTCAGACTTGCATCATGACTGACTACTTCTCAAACTTCCCCCCTTCCTCCCTATGTTCTCTCAGAGGCATTTCCCCTAAGAAAATCTGTGCGAACTTGATCTTGTCTTAGCATCTGCCTTCCAGAGGACCCAGAATAACACATACACCCTTGTGTGTGTCTCTAATTAGATGCCCATTAGGCTGTAGTGTACCTGCACATCTGCTAGTTTATCTCCTACACTAGTTTATCATCTTTTTGTCACTGGAAATTGGGCCCTCTTCTTCTCTATCCTCAGTGCAATATTTAGCAAAGATTCAATATGTGTTTGTCAAATGAAAGACAATCATTCACTTTACTGAGCTTTCAATCCTACAGACAAATACAACTAAATCCATTTTTTAAAATGTCTTACTCTAAGGCACTCTGGTTGCTATAGGATACAGAATGCTATTAAGATAGTTCCCCATTTCTCAGCTTATAATTTTAGATCTGGATATAGAAAAATATAAATACATTATGCTTATATGAAGGCATTTGTAGGTGTGTGAGAGAGACAGGCAGAAGGAAGGAAGGAAGGAAGGAAGGAAGGAAGGAAGGAAGGAAGGAAGGAAGGAAGGAAAGAAAGAAAGAAAGAAAGAAAGAAAGAAAGAAAGAAAGAAAGAAAGAAAGAAAGAAGGAAAGGAAGGAAGGAAGGAAGGAAGGAAGGAAGGAAGGAAGGGAGGAGGAGGAAGGAAGGGAGGGAGGAAGGAAAGAAGGAAGGAAGAAAAGAAAAGAAAAGAAAGAAAAAAGAAAGTATAAGGAAGAAAGAAAAAGAAAGGAAGAAAATGAGTGAAGAAGGAAGAGAGAAAGAAAGAAATGGTGCTATTAGAGATTCAGAGAAAAATAAATTTATTATAGGTTGGGGGCACCTGAGTGGCTCAGTCAGTTAAACATCTGACTCTAGGTTTTGGCTTAGACTCACAGACAGTGTGGAGCCTGCTTGGATTCTCTCTCTTGCTCCCTTTCTGCCTCTCCCCTGCTTGGTCTCTCTGTCTTTCTCTTCTCTCCACATAAATAAACTTTAAATAATATATTATTATGGGTTGTAAAAATGGTGTAGGTTTCATCAGTCATAGTATTTCACTAGACAATGTATAGATTGCTTAAATAAAGGGTATATAATAGTCAAGGAGAATGACTGGAATAAAATCTTTATGAAAGTGCTCATGGAGTCTTTGGCATGAGTAGAGTGTTAATGAGCAGTGTAAATATAGGGGGATAAGACTGGATAATGTTAAATGCCAGACTCAGGAGTTGTTTTACAAGAACTTTCTCTTCATTTCCTGTACACTAGCCATCCATACTAGCCTTCCAGTGTTGTTCCTCCAGGAACATGAAACATGTTTCTGCCTTAGGACATTTAGTATCATTATTTTTATCTTTTTATTCCCAGTTTTTTTAAGTTTTTATTTAAATTCCAATTAGTTAATGTATACTGTAACATTAGTTGCAGGTGTGCAATACAGCAATTCAACACTTCCACACAATCCCCATTTCCTGTTTAACCCATCTTCCCACCCATCTCCCTCTGGTGACCATAAGTTTGATCTCTATAGTTAGGAATATGTTTCTTGGTTTGTCTCTCTCTCTCTTTTTTTCCCCTGTGCCCATTTGTCTTGGTTCTTTTTTTTTTTTATGTTTATTTATTCTTGAGAGAGAGAGAGACAGAGCATGAGCAGAGGAGGGGCAGTGTGAGAGAGGGACACAGAATCTGAAGTAGGCTCCAGGCTCTGAACTGTCAAAGCCTGATGTGGGGACTCAAATTCATGAGCCATGAGAACATGACCTGAGCCGAAGTCAGACATTTAACTAACTGAGCCACCCAGGCACTCCTGTTTTAATTCCTAAATTCCACACATGAGTGAAATCATATGGTAGTGTCTTTCTCTGACTGATTTACTTGCACTTAGCATAATACTCTCTACTTTTGTCCACGTTGTTGCAAATGGCATGATTTCATTTTTTATGGCTGAGTAATATTCCATTACATATATGAATGAATATGTATATATTGTATATATAATACACACACACACATATATATATTTATCACTTCTTTTTTATACACTTATCAGTTGATGAACACTTGGGCTATTTCCATAATTATTTGGCCATTATTGATAATGTTGCTATAGACATCATGGAGCACATATCCCTTTGGAGTAGTATTTTTGTATTCTTTGGGTAAATATCTAATGATGCAATTGCTGGATTTACCCAAAGAATACAAAAATACTAATTCTTTTTTTCAAGTTTTTACACAAATAACACTTTCTCAATGTCTCCTTTCCTTGTGATTCTATCTAAGGGTTCAAACCCATTCCAACATTTCTCTCGTTCTCCATTAACCCCATCACTAGCATTCTATATATCAAACTTTCTTTAATATAGTTTATATTTTACCTCTCCACTAGCATGTAAGCTCAACAAAAACAGAATTTTGTCTCTTTTGTTCCCTATTATATTTTCACCGTCTAGATTAATAGCTAGTGCATACTAGGCATTTAGGAAACGTTTCCTAAATAATTAAAAATTAAGGAATCACTGAAATTTCCAAAATAAGGATGAGAATATTATGTACAGTATTGTGAAGCAATGGCTGAAAAAATAATTCTATGCAGCTAAATTTAGCAGAACAAGTTACTTTGAGGTGGGAGTAATGAGGTCAAGGAAAACAGTAGGCAATCATTGCCAGCTGACAAGGGCCAAACTATAATAGTGGCTATGTTTATAAAAACAATGATTCTCAAAATCTGACTCTTAAAGAAGCATCATCATCATAACCTGGGAATTTCCTGGAAATGCAAATCCTCTGGCTCTACCTCAGACCTACTGAATCAGACACTGTGGGGATAGGATCTAGCAGTGTTTTAACAAGCACTCCAGGGATTCATATAAAGGAAAGGTTTAATCTAGGTGAGTAAATGTAGGAGGTAGATGAAATGAAAGGTACTATTGAGGGTTACTTAAAATTTGGGAAGTCTTGACCCACTAAAGAGTGATGGTTTCATGGAAAGGAATAAGGAAATCCAAACAAAGAACTTGAATAACTTTAATAGTTGAAAATCATATTATCACAAGCTTATCTATCCACACATGCACACATTTCTTTGTTAACAAATCTTTAGTATTGTACAATTATTTTTCCACTTAAATTCATTGTGTCTGGTCTGTTTGTTGAAAACCAAGGTGACCAATGATGCAGATCAGAGTATTTGTATACTTCAAGGACCTCCTGTCATTATTTTCCCAAAACGTAGTCATGCTTAAAAATATCTTTAGACTATCAATAGCCCGTGGGACAGCTCCATGAACTTCATAAAACATTTGAATATTTTAAATATCTAAATTTGTAAAATTGTAGAGGTCAGAAAAATAGCCATGAAGGCTATCTAAACTAAGACACTTAGTGTAGTACATAAGTGGTAATATTTCTATGACAACAGTTTTTACAATTTTTTTTAATGTTTTTATTTTTGAGAGAGAGAGAGACAGAGAGGAAGCAGGGGAGGGGCAGAGAAAGGAAGACTTAGAATCGGAAGCAGGCTTCAGGCTCTGAGCTGTTAGCACAGACAGAGCCCCACATGGGGCTTGAATTCAGACTGCGAGGATCATGACCTAAGCTGAAGTCGGCCGCTTAACCAACTGAGCTACCCAGGCACCCTTCTATGACAACATTTTACTGAGAAGCCCAAAACTAAAACATATTCTCAACAAATATTTAAAGAAAAAAAAAAGATACAAGTAGAAAAACTGGTTGAATTCTCCATTATGAACTGAAACTGAAAGAAGAAAGCAATAAGAATCTCATTGATATATTTTTTCTGAGGTTGAGGTGTTGTTGTCAAAAATGTTTCCCAAAATTAATGGAATTCCATAGGCTCAAGGTTGTTTGGACTTATCTATGAGAAAATCAACCACACACAAAATAGACTCTGTACTCTTTGAGTTTAATTGTTATTCCCTCTATGATTTTTCTGAACCTTAATCAATACTTCAAACCTCAATCCTCAGTAAAACCTTGTCTCCTTATCTTGACTCACCATTTCTATAGATGTACATAATAACAGTTATTTTAGGGCACATTTTTTCTAAATGCTCATGCTGCTAAATTACCATGGAAATAATTTAATTCAAAGAGTAGTTGCACTCAGAAAAATCAGAGTGCTCAGCTGGCACTTATTCAAAAAACTACTGTAGTAACTGCTTCCCTTAGGTTCTATTGTGATTTCAAGCTCCTCACATATTTTAATGGATACTGGAAGTAAAATAAATATAGGTTTGTTTGATGAATGCCCGCTTGGAATTTTCAAATGAAACGAACAAAAAGCATCCTAGTTTTCATTTTCTTGTCAGCTATTTAAAAAAAATGCAGAGAATGAGATGGTTGAACATGACTTTTTCATTACAAAACCGAGCTATTATTGTTTTTGGAATATTAGCTTTCCTTTCTCATAATGAGTTTTCCACTGAATTAAAAAAGAAGCACTTCAATTCAATTTCATTGATTTATTTAACATGTGATTTTGTAGTCCCAGAAAACTGCACTCTTCTATTCTGATCCTCTCAATCTGAGAAGAAAGTTTTGCTTCATATACCTAACTAAATCTCCTCCGAGAAAACTTCAAAGTCATTTTCCTTCTTTTTTTTTTTTTCAGTAGTTAAGAACCAAGCACAGAAACATATTCTATAAATTTTCAGTTTTAATATACCAGGTTATGGGAAAAGTCATATCATCATGTCTCTGACCAAATGTGTAGACAGTGTGCTCACTAAGAGCAAGTCACCATCCAAGGACGATTTGCAGTCATTCTGTTTCCTTATATCATTTTGAATCCCAGGCAAAGGCCTTAATTATATCTGTATTGTTTCAGTAATGAGAAAGGAGATTTGAGAATAGAACAGATTAAATGCTTCTTCTTAGAGATACCATCAGCCTGGTTGCTAAGAGACAATCAGTTTTTCTTAAGGCGCCTAATGAAGTGAAGTCTTGGCCACTTATAATCTTTACAACTACTATTAGCAACTTAAAACAAAAACATAACTCTGACTCACGAATGAAAAGTTTCCTAATGTATCAAGTAAGACTAGACACAAAAATAAATTTGTCATTTTTGGACATGAGTAATCACAGCATTTAATTTTTTTCAAACTTTTGCCCAATTACCCCTCTCATATCTATTATCTCATAATCCCTACCCTTCACTAGTGCTTCCTTTGTGCCAGACTACTGCTTTAGGACTTAAGGTAGAAAATCTTACCTGATATACAAAATCGCCTAATGAAGTAGGTACTATTGTGATTGCTATTTTATAGATTAATTTTTGCTTAAAATCACACATTCGTTACATGGAGAAGACTTAATCAAATGGAGGTAGTCTATTTCCAGGAATCAAACTCTTCATGACTTCATTACATTCATCAGTCTTATAAAGATATAAAGAATTTTATAGAAACTTTTTTCGAAGGAGTTAAGATGATATGATTCTGAAATAAAAACTATTAGAAAATCAGTAGAGCTGCTAAATAGTAGAGATTTCACCTTTATATTATCTTTATATTGTTCATTTTACATAATATTAATCTCACATGATACAAATACAATTACAACAATAATAAATTGCTGTTTTTCCTGTAAAACAATTAAAACATTATTTACAATGAAAAAGTCCTCTTTGAGTATGCTTCCCTGTATAACTTTCCATTTTACTTATAGTGAACACATTTAGGGTAAACACTTTTTCTTATCAAAGGTTGGCAGGGATTCTGGTATGATACATAAGGATTTCAGCACCATCCACTGGACAGTACCCACACTAGCCTGGTTCTTTCCTGGGTGTATTGTGTGTTCTGTCTTGCACTATACATTGTGTATAAGGTCACATCATCAAGTGCTCTTGACCAATGGAGGTGGTCTGTGGTAAACACCTAGGTTAGACAAGTACAGGGATATTCTTTCCTAACGTGGTTTACAGGGACATTTATGCTTCTAGAAGGCCCGGAGTTACTCTAAGTCACTGAAACATTATCATGTGCAATTTTTCATTTGCTGGTGAGGCATTGAAAAAAGCAATAATCCTGACCCTGCTGATGTCGTAAGTTATAAGATTTGAGAATATATTCTACTTTATAGCTTGGTATTTGCTATCTAAATATACAAGAAAACACTGATGCTTGTAATCATTAAGTTTTAAAATTTTTCATCAAAAGGAACTCATGTGTAACTATCAAAAGGAACATATTAAGTATCAAAATGTGTAATCCTCACAAATAAATAAGGTCCTTCACAAAAGTTGAATTCATAAACTTTCTTATAAGAAAATTAGAAACCAACCTCAAAAAATAGAATTAATTTATATAATTGATAATTTAAAAAATTCTAGATAACTCGACTACTGAAGAAATAATAACTATTTAGGACTGACTTATAATGAGTGGAACATTTGTTAAAAGCCTAGAGAATGTAGTCAAAGAGCTCATCAGATGAAACTGTAGAATTCTCATGTTGTTACTACTCTTTACAAATGGTACTGAGGACAGTTTTACTTACCAGCTAAAGAACACACACCAGTAAGTGTTGTAGATAAGATTTTCCTGACTAAAGGATGATGGACACAACCTAAATAATCATGCTGATTATAATGAAAATGCTAATGTAATAGCTTTTCCAATTAAACTAAAGCCTCTTTGTTCCGATTACAAAATAAAGCTAAATAGAATGCCATTTTGGAAGAACACATAAATTATAAATGACAAAAATCATGCAACATTACATAAGGTAAACATAAACAAAATGAAATCAATCATTATGATCCTAGGCCAAATGTGGTCAAGACAAGAGATAAAGATAATTGTGATTAATATCTTGCAATAACAAAGGGTAAAAGTCACAAGAGAGAAAGAATTGCCAGAGATTTTTTTCCAGTGTAAACAATCTGTCTTTGAATCACACAGACCAATATTAGTAGAAATATAAGAACTGAACAGAAAAGTAGTAATGCTAGAGATACTCCACCATACAAATGAGTAAAAGTTATAATATGAACAAGTCTTTCTGTAAAATTTTAATTCGAAAGAATCCTAACATTCTGTGGCTCTCAAGAGGAAAATATAATAGTTGAGCTGATCTAAACATCTGATCTTTTTATAAGATTACATTTTGTAACATACTTACCTGGCATTCTGGTCACACACCGCAGTGTTAGTGACCGTAAGCCAAACACCGCAAGTCAAATCTAGCATGGAAAGTAGTTAAATACCATTTGTGAATCCGCTCGGGGGAGTAAAGCAGCTAAGTTGCACATCTCATCAATTTGCTCCCACGGGATCCTCTCACCTTCTCTAGAGATTCTTCCATTTGTAGTTTCTAGAAATTCTACAAAAGACTTATCCCAATAGAGAACTTCAGAAAAACAAAACAAAACAAAACCTTTCGACCTATATTTCCTTACCATGATTTATTCAACCAGCCCTCCTTACTGATAGGCTTTGGTTTCTTATCAGACGTTCACATCTATAAATATGCTGTATTGATAACCTCGAGCACACATTGCTTTGCATTTTTCTAAGATATCTTTAGTATGACATGCTTTCAAATTCCTGCAATTTGATAAGTTTTATTAGGAATTGAGAATTTCAAAAGTAATGAAGATAATTTGTTTTTGTTTGTGTAAGTATTTTCTCTTACGTTCTATTACTTTTTCCTTTATGCCTTCTTTTTGGTTATGGACTGGATAAGAAGGAATTAAATCTAAATATGTAGAGAGAAATAAGATGATAGATAAGATTTTAGCCTGTGAAAGGCAAAAATAATAGTATGAACTAATTGTCCCCTGTGACAGAAATATCCAGTTACTTATAAAAATCCATTTCTTCATATCAACAGGAAGGAAAAGATGAGGAAGCTGTGTGTCAATAGAAATAATTTAAGCTTACATGGACAAAACAAATAGGAGGTAGAAACAAGTATTAGAGTTAATTTGTGACTTTTCTAGGTAGTAAATTTGAATTAAATCTCCAATATAAATTGCTTGTCATAACCACGATTTGAAAATATTCTTGTTTCATGTGCGATGGGTCAACAAGATTTTTTTCTCACTTAGTTCAAATACAAATCAATTTATAGTGACCTTTAACATCTATAACCTTTAAAAAATACTTAGCCCCTAAAATTGTATTTTTATAGTACCATATGCATTTTTCCTTTCTTTTTCTTTTTCTTTTTTTTGAGAGAGACAAAGAGAGAGAGTGCAAGCAGGGGAGGGGCAAAGAGACAGAGGGCTCTGCCCTGACAGCAGAGACCCCGATGTGGGGCTTGAACTTACAAATCGTGAGATCATGACCTGAGCCGAAGTGGGAAGCTTAGCCAACTGAGCCACCCAGATGCCCCTACATGTTTCTTTTCCACTACATATGTACTATGTATAAAATACAGTAATTAAAATTTTTTTTAACATTTATTTATTTTTGAGAGTCAGAGACAGAGCATGAGTGGGGGAGGGGCAGAGAGAGATAGAGACACAGAATCCAAAGCAATCCCTAGGCTCCAAGCTGTCAGCACAGAGCCTGACTTGGGGATCGAACCCACAAACCATGAGATCATGACCTGTACCAAAGTCAGACACTTTAACCAACTGAGCCACCCAGGCACCCCAACAATATTTTTTTTTCTAATTGATTTGTTGACTTATGCATATTCTCCCAGACTGTGGCTTATCTTTTTACTTTTTAAAAATGGTCTCTGATATGGGGTACCTGGGTGGCTCAGTTGGTTAAATGTCTGACTTCAGCTCAGGTCATGAGCTCACCGTTCCTGAATTAAAGCCCCGGACTCTGCACTGACAATGCAGAGCTTGCTTTGCATTTGCTCTCTCTCTCTCTCTCTCTCTCTCTCTCTGTCTGCCCCTACACAACTTGCATGCTCTCTGTCTCAAAAATAAATAAACTTAAAAAAATCCTCCGATAAACCTAGTTTTTATATTTCCCCCTACATTTTATATTTTAATGAAAAAATTATCAATATTTTCTTTTGTGCGATATTTTAAAAGTCTTATGCTACTTCAGAGTAATAAAATAATTTTTCCTATAAAACCCCCTTTTCTCTTCTTATTAGACATAAAATTAAACCACATTTCCCAGCCTCCTTTGCAGGTAGATAAGACCTTTTGCCTGAGCAGTATTTAATGGGATGAGTAGAAGTGTTATGTGCTATTTCCAGGCCTGTTCCATAAAATCCTTTCAAGTGTGACCACTGTGTTTATTCCCCACTTCAGCGATTTTCTCAGTGGGGCACCCAAATGAGTAGCAGCATTGCCAGGGACATTATTAGAAATGCAAATTTTTGATCTTCACCCCAGTCTGTTGAATCAGAAATTCTTCAGGGTGAACTGAACAGTTTTTGTTTTAACATATCCTCTGGGTGATTCTGACAAATACTAGTTTGAGAATGTTGATTCTATTCATCGGCTGAATGCAGAGGACTCTGGGCTCCTAAAGGAAGGCAGAGCCACAATGTGGAAGATAACTTGGATTTCTGGATGCTACGTAGAAGGCCATGTTCTAATCAGGAATACCTCTTTTGTCTTTAACCTCAACAGGAGGGGCTGTATTATGTCCAGCAAAGATACTTGGTTTTTTGTGTTTGGTTGTTTTTGTTTGTTTGTTTGCTTGCTTGCTTTTAAGTTTATTTGTTTTTGAGAGAGAGGGAGAGAGAGAGAACAGGGAGGGTCAGTGAGAGGGAGAGACAGAATTTCAAGCAGGCTTGTGCTGTCAGCAAGGAGCCTGAGGCAGAGCTTGAACTCACAAACTGTGAGACCAACGAAGAGCCAGACCTTAACCAACTGTGCCACTGAGGTGCCCCCAACAAAGACATTTGTAACAACAGGAATATGTTAGTGACCAAAGGTCCTCAGTCTCTGGTGGACATGGCTAATCTGTTATTCTCTGTCAATGGTATTCCTTCTTGACATCACAGTATAGTTATAGATGTGGATGGATGGATGGACAGCCGTCTCTTGATGTATAAAAAAGGAATAAAGAGGGGAAATCTCTGAAGATTGGTTCACATGAGAGACTTAACAACACGGTATTCTAGTGTCTCTATTTCTTTGATAGTTTTTGTTTTGTTTTGTTTTTTAAGTAGTTTCTGTGAAAATGAGAAGCTGCTCTGAGCTGCTGTCCATTAATTCAGGCAGATGTTGTAATGTTTCTGTGATTCCTATAGATGTAATGATCTCAGCTTTTCACAGGACTGTTGCCATTTTTAACACGAGTATTACAAGCATGTCTGATGATATAAACCCCCCCAAATTAATAAAAAGATGAAGAAGTAGTCCAGTGTGGAACAATTCAACTCTGTTCTCTATCTGTTGCTAAAATAGTCTTTTGACAAAAACCTAGGTATATTTTTATGCTTGTAAAGACCAATATATGTTATGTAAAATGAAATAGAAATACTGTCAGAGCATTTACAGAGGCAGATATCAAACTTTGTCAGGTGCATGTGTATTTTAAAAATCACTCCTGAATACTGTTAATTATTTTTTATTTCCCTATCTTAAAAATACTATAATAGATGTGTTTTCTTTTTTCTAAAAGGCTTTCATGTGCCATTGAGTCAGAAAGTTCTCTAAGGACTGATTATCACAAATAAGTAAGTATTGGATTCAAATTATATTTGGTTCAATACTTACCCTACTCCTGGGACTTTTAGTAGAATACGTGATTCATATAGTTAATGGCCATTACCCATAACCTGGTGAATTTATTCTTGTTTTTCATGATGATGTACTAATCATTTTTAATTAGTGACTCAGGAATATACTGTCTTATTATGTGCGAAGTGTAGTGAGACACACTACCTTTCACTTAAAAGTAATTATCTTTAATCTTTCTATTCAAAGGAAAAGGGGAAAGGCCATTCCCATAGAGTTGAGAACATTTAAAATAAAAATGAACAACTGAACTATATTGAACAAAGAACTGTTGAATGTTCATTGTAAGGTGTATTGTTTGGCTTGATTGCCAGGAAATAATTCTTGAGAAGTAATAAATTACAATTAGCTTGTTAATCCAAGTAGCTCTAAAATGCTCTGCTATGATTTATATAATTACACTAATTAAAGCCACCCTTGTGTAGAACTAACTGCACTAAATACCCAATATAATTATTTAAAAAATCCCCTGAAATATCACCATCCTTAAGAACTGAGGACAAACATTTTAACAGTAGAATTTGACCCTACTGATTGTGTTTGATACATGTCAAAGACAAAATTAGAACAATGCTATTAGGAGAAAAAATATTAAAGAACTTTCCTCTAAACATCACCTGCTTTAAAATAGAAGAAAAAAGAATCTATGTTTTTATAAGGATGGCTGGAGAAAATAGTACTCAAGGAATGTGTTTGCAAAGAAATTCTCAATGTTCTTTTTTCAGACATCTGTAATAAGTGAACAAAGTGGTCTTCTTGAATTGGGAGAAATTCAGTGAAGATAAAACCCAGTAGGAAGACCTTTCTACTTTTTTTTAATGTTTACGTATTTATTTTGAGAATTGGGATAAATTCAATGAGATAAAACCCAGTAGGAAGAACTTTCTACTTTTTTTTTAATGTTTACATATTTATTTTGAGAGAGGGAGGGGCAGAGAGAGTGAGCAGGAGAAGAGTAGAGAAAGAGGGAGAGAGAGAATCCCAAGCAGGCTCCATGCTGTCAGCAGACCCTGACATGAAACTCAATTTCAGGTCATGAGATCATGACCTGAGCTGAAATCAAGAGTTGGACGCTTAACCAACTGAACCATCCACGTGTCCCAGATCTTTCTACTTTTGACGTTTGCTTCACTTATGTAGTATATATTCTGAGTTTTCTTCATAACATTGAATTTGGAAACAAGTGTCCTTCTTCAAAGAGATATTCTTTTATTAGGCTCATTGCACAGTAGGTGCCTTGTACCTTTTAGAAAATATCATAAAATCCTTATTTCGCCAATGAAAAACTAAATGTCTTTCAGTGTCTTCACACCTAGTTTCTTGCTTTCCTTCCTGTATTAGTATCTGGTTTTGTTTGAGGTCTCTAGGACTCTGGATAGAAATAAATTCTGGATGGAAATAATTGATGCATAAAGCTTAACTCTTGATAGCATATTGCAAGATGATTGCCTATAATGATGCATTGAGTTAAAAAACACAAGACTACCATCAACTCATCCCTTTAAATCTTTTTGCTAAATGCGTTTTATGGAAACATGTTAGAATTATTCATTAAACAAAATTAAAAGTTGATTTAATTTGAGACAGAAAGCTAGTGTTGTCCGTTCTTTTTAGCAGGATTTAAAACAGATATGTGTTAAACCGAAATGGAAAAATTGCTAATTGAAATAAATTTAATGGAAACCACTGAAGGGAGTAAGCAACAGAAAGGGGAAACACACACACACACACTCACAAAACAAAAAGCACAAACCCTGAAACTGTATGGAAAAATAGCCTCAGAAGTAGTTAAATAAAAGAAAAATAGTTCATTAGTAGTCAGTAATTTTGGAAAATTTTTTTCTTATTTGTAGAGTATTGAGGACTTCCTCCCATTTATGTCATGAATTTTCATTGCCCACATCTTTGCATTACAATAGTGTTGCCCGAGTAGTTTTTTAGTATTACCATTTCGGTTTTTTTTTTTTTTTAAATGACAATTCCTTACATTTTTATATCAGGTCATGTGTCCTTTCATGTATTTAACTGAATCCAGTCCCTATATAGTCAAGATGATTGAGAAAACAAATGACTTTCATTGGAAATATTCTTTATATTATTTTTAAATTCATAATTAACTTTCTCTCTTAAATGCTCAGATTCTACCAACAGTGAATTCAAAATGACAGATATAACTAGGAACTCGTTCTTAGCTTCTTGTTCACATCTTATATTTTTGATTTAATATCTCCATGTGTATTTTGCTAAGAAATAAGTGATTCTCTGAGATAATGAAAAGAGTTCTGACCTAAAAGATAGGATATAAAGTCTTTCTGGGTTCGTTTTCAGTGAACTTATGACCTTAAAGCCCTCATTTAATTTATCTGATAATTTTTATATATGGTATTGCTCCCTTACTTGATACATGAATTTTGTTACTGCTGAGATTCCTTTAGTTCTGAAAATCTGTGACTCAATAACCACTTTTGCCTCCTTCAAATAAATCTGTTACTTTAGCTAAGGAAACTATTAAGCTACCAGTGAGGACATAAGTTAGAAAAAAGTCTGAAATTGTAAACTAAGACCTAATCTATATGGAAAATACTTTACAGAAGTAGGACCCTGACATCACTTGAGTATAGCCTATAATTATATTTTGTTAGGATTTCAGAGATTTATAAAACAATTTTAATTAATTGCTAACATTTCAAAGCTTTGAGATTTAACATTAAAAGTATTTAGGTCTAAGAGTTTTCATGAGCACATGGAACATTCTCAAGGATAGGTCACATACTGGGACACATATTAGCCCTCAATGGACTACAAAATGATCAAGATCATACCGTGCATATTTTCAGATCACAACACTATGAAACTCTAAATCAACCACAAGAAAATATTTGGAAAGACCACGAATACTTGGAGATTAAAGACCTCCTACTAAAGAATGAATGCGTTAACCAAGAAATTAAAGAGGAAATTAAAAAGTATATGGAAGACAATAAAAATGAAAACACGACAACCCAAAACCTCTGGGATGCAGCAAAGGTGGTCATTAGAAGGCAGTATATAGCAATTCAGGTGTTGCTAAAGAAGGAAGACAGACCTCAGATTAACGACCTAACCTTACCCCTGAAAGAGCTGGAAAAAGAACAGGAAATAAAGTCCCAAACCAGCAGAAGACAGGAAATTACAAAGATTAGAGCAAAAATCAATGATATAGAAATCAAAAACAAAACAAAACAAAATGAAAGAAAAAACAAACAAACAACAAACAACAAAAAAGAAACCCCACAAAAAAACAAAAACAAAAAACAGTAGAAGAGATCAATGAAACCAAGAGCTGGGTCTTTGAAAGAATTAACAAAATTGATAAGCCCTTATCCAGATTGATCAAAAAGAAAAAGGAAAGGACCCAAGTAAATAAAATCACGAATGAAAGAGAGATCACAACCAACACTGCAGAAATACAAAATAATAAGAGAATAGTATGAGAAATTATATGCCAATAAATTGCACAATATGGAAGAAATGGACAAATTCCCAGAAATGTATAAACTATCAAAACTGAAACAGGAAGAAATAGGAAATTTGAACAGACCCATAACCAATAAAGAAATTGAGTTAGTCATCAAAAATCTCCCAAAAATCAAGAGTCCAGGGCTGGATAGCTTTCCAAGGGAATTCTACCAAACATTTAAAGAAGAGTTAACACCTATTCTTTTGAAGCTATTCCAAAAAGTAGAAATAGAAGGAAAACTTCCAAACTCGTTCTATGAGGCCACCATTACACTGATTTCAAAACCAGACAAAAACTCCACAAAAAAAAAATTACAGACACATTTCCCTGATGAACCTGGATGCAAAAATTCTCAACAAGATACTAGCCAAACGATCCAACAATACATTAAAAGACTTATTCATCATGATCAAATGGGTTTATTCCTGGGATTCAGGGATGATTCAATATCTGTAAATCAATTATGTGATACATCACATTAATAAAAGAAAGGATAAGACCCGCATGATTCTCCTAATAGATGCAGAGAAAGCATTTGACCAAATGGGGCATGCTTTCTTGATAAAAAACCCTCAAGAAAGAAGATAGAAGGATCATACCTCAAGATCATGAAGGTCAGACATGAAAGATCCATCACAAATATCCTCAAGGGGAAAAATTGAAAGCTTTCCCCCTAAGGTCAGGGACATGACAAGGATGTCTACTCTTACCACTGTTATTCAACATAGTGTTGGAAGTCCTAGCCTTGGCAATCAGACAACACAAAGAAATAAAAGGCATCCAAATCAGCAAGGAAGAAGTCAAACTTTCACTCTTCACAGACGACATGACACTATGTGGAAAACCCAAAAGATTCCACCAAAAAACTTCAAGAACTGATCCATGAATTTAGCAGAGTCACAGGATACAAAATCAATGTACAGAAATCAACTGCATTTCTATACACCAATAATGAAGCAGCAGAAAGAGAAATTAAGGAATTGATCCCATTCATGACTGCACCAAAACCCATAAAATACCTAGGAATAAACCTAACCAAAGAGGTGAAAAATCTATGCTCTGAAAACTATAGAAAGCTTATGAAAGAGATTGAAAAAGGCACAGAAAAATGAAAAACATTCCATTCTCATGAATTGGAAGGACAAATATTGTTAAAATGTCGATATTACCCAAAGCAATCTACACATTCAATGCAGTCTCTATCAACACAACACCAGCATTCTTCACAGAACAGAACAAACAATCCTAAAATTTGTATGGGACCATAAAGACCCCAAATAGCCAAAGCAATCTGGAAAAAGAAAACCAAAGCTGGAGGCATCACAATCCCTGATTTCAAGCTGTATTACAAAACTGTAATCATCAAGACAGTATGGTACTGGCACAAAAACACACAGATAGATCGTTGGAGCAAAATAGAAAACCCAGAAATGGACCTACAAATATATGGCCGACTAATCTTTGACAAAGCAGGAAAGAATATCCAGTATAATAAAGACAGTCTCTTCAGTGAATGGTGTTGGGAAAACTGGGCAGTGACATACAGAAGAATGAACCTGGACCACTTTCTGACACCATACACAAAAATAAACTCAAAATAGATGAAAGGCCTAAGTGTAAGGTAGGAAGCCATCAAAATCCTAGAGGAGAAAGCAGGCAATAACCTCTTTGACCTTGGCCGTAGCAATTTCTTGTTTGTCATGTCTCCAGAGACATGGGAGGCAAGGGAAACAAAAGCGAAAATGAACTATTGGGACTTCATCAAGATAAAAACCTTCTGCACGGCAAAGGAGACAATCAGCTAAACTAAAAGGCAACTGATAGAATGTGAAAAGATATTTGCAAATGATGTATCTAAAGGGTTAGTATCCAACATCTATAAAGAACTTATCAAAGTCAACACCCAAAAAATAAATAATCCAGTGAAAAATTAGTAAATGACATGGATAGATACTTTTTGACATCCAAGTGACCAACCAACACATGAAAAAAATGCTCAACATCACTCATCATCAGGGAAATATAAATCAAAACCACGATGAGATACCACCTCCCACCTGTCAGAATGGCTAAAATTAACACTCAGGCAACAGCAGATGTTGGCGAGGATGCAGAGAAAGAGGATCTCTTTTGCACTGGTGGTGGATATACAAGCTCGTGCAGCCACTCTGGAAAACAGTATGGAGATTCCTCAAAAAATTAAAAATAAAACAACCCTATGACCTAGAAATTAAACTACTAAGTATTTATCCAAAGATACAGGAGTGCTGTTTCAAAGAGGGACATGTACCCCAATGTTTATAGCAGTAATATCGGCAATAGGCAAAGTATGGAAAGAGCCCAAATGTCTATCAACTGATGAATGGATAAAGAAGGTGTGGCATATTAATGGAATGGAATATTACTTAGCAATGAAAAATAATGAAATCTTGCTATTTGCCACAATGTAGATAGAACTAGAGTGTATTATGGTAAATGAAATAAGTAAAAAAAAATAAAGGCAAATATCATGACTACACTCATATATGGAATTTAAGTACAAAACAGATGAACTTAAGGGAAGGGAAGCAAAAATAATATAAAAACAGAGAGGGGAACAAACCATAAGAGACCCTTAAATACAGAGAACAAACTGAGTGTTGCTTGAGGGGTTTGGAGTGAGGGGATGGGCTAATTGGACAAGGGGCATTAAGGAGGACTTGTTGGGTTGAGTACTGGGTGTTATATGTAGGTGATGAATCACTGGATTCTACTGTAGAAATTATTATTATACATATGTTAACCAACTTGGATCTAAATTTGAAAAAATAATAAATTTAAAAAATGAAAAAAAAAGACTGAGATCTGAAAAAAAAGAGTTTTCATGAAAATTCAGAAGATCTGGTAACTATCCATTAGTGGCTTCACTTTTAGAAAAGGCACACACTACCCAATTTGCCACAGTCCCCACCATTCCTTATTGTTACAACTGAATCCCCCTGTTCCTTTATATTACCTGTCGGTCTCTTACTGGAAGTAGATTTGCAAACCAAATATATTGTGTAGAAAATAAAGTCCCCTTAAATCAGATATAATGGTGTCTTACAGATATTTTCAAGAATGAACAGAGATGATGGGGCACCTGGGTGGCTCAGTTGATTAAGCGTCCAACTTCAGCTCAGGTCATGATCTTGCGGTTCATGGATTTGAGTCCTGCATCAGGCTCTGTGCTGACTGCTCAGAGCCTGGAGTCTCCTGCAGATTCTGTGTCTCCATCTCTCTCTGCCCATCTCCTGCTCACACTCTGTCTGTCTCAAGAGATAAACATTAAAAAAAAAAAAAAAAAAAGAATGAACAGAGATGATATTGGCCATCTGCCAAACACATTACTACCTACCTGTGGGCATGTGATGATTTTAAGGAACAATTGTTGCAAGATATAGTATATGATATAAAAATAAAATTTTTTGTTAAGGATATAGTAACCACTGGATAAATATCCTTCAAAATGGATGATTTCTAAATGGACATTTTAAAGGTTCTATCTGGCAAAAGAAACATGAAAACATTAATTTTTTATGCTTCTCTCTTAAAACAAATCGCATTTTATAATTAACAAAGAGGGTTTGCCACAATTGAGGAGCTCAACTGTGGCTACACCAAATGCTTTCGCCTCCCATCCCCACCCCCTAAAGATCATGAACAAGACAAGAATGCCCCTCTCACCACTCTTATTCAATATCACCCTGGAAGTTCTAGCCAATGTAATATGGGAAAAAAAGGAAAGAAAAGAAAAAAGAAAAGGAAAGGAAAGGAAGGAAAGGAAGGAAGGAAAGGAAGGAAGGAAGGAAGGAAGGAAGGAAGGAAGGAAGGAAGGAAGGAAGGAAGGAAGGAAGGAAGGAAGGAAGGAAGGGAAAGGAAAGGAAAGGAAAGGAAAGGAAAGGAAAGGAAAGGAAAGGAAGGAAAGGAAGTGAGGAAAGGAAGGAAGGAAGGAAGGAAGGAAAGAAGGAAGGAAGGAAGGAAGGAAGGAAGGAAGGAAGGAAGGATGGAAGGAAGGAAGGAAGGAAGGAAGGAAGGGGACTTATAGATTACATATTAAGAAATTAAACTGTTTTGTTTCAGAGATAAATTGCATGTCTATGTAGAACATCCCAAAACATCTAAAAAAAAAAAAAATCCCTCAACTGCCCCCCCCCAAACCTCCTGGAACTAATAACTAAGTACAACAAGGTTAAGGAATATAATCTCAATATATAAAAGTAAAGTCTATTTCTGTATACTTATACATCCATGTTTCTGTAAGCCAGTGGGGGGCAGTGGCACAAATATGACAAAATGCATGTTAACTCAGAATTCGTTTTTACCTGAGAACTTCATGCATAAAATGTTGTGGAGACTAATATAGTGAATGCCCATGTAACCCTTCAGTTTGGCTTAAGGTACACTACTTTACAAATTCAGCTGAATCTTTTTTTCTCCCAAATTCCATTTTATCTTTTCTCAGAGTGTATCACTCTTTTAAATGAGATTCCCCATTCCCACATGTTTTTAAAAATAATTACACACGTAAATCCTTATCTACAAATAACAAATTGTATTGTTCACCTGTTATAAAAATGCATATGAATAACATACTGAATTTATTTTTCTACAAATAGATTTTTTACTCAACATTAAGTTAGTGAGATTAACTGAAATGTATATAGGTAGTTTTTCTTTATTTACTTTACTTGGTCTATAGTATTTAGTTGTGTAAGTATACTCCCAAGTTATGCATTTATTCTGTAAATGAGCTTAAGTTTGTTTCTATATTTTGGAATATATTGGAAACAGTGCTGTGATGGATAGTCTTTTACGTACCTTATTGTGTACATGGATAAGAGTTTCTCTGGAACAGTCATTCCCAGAGTGCAGGCCTTAGACCAGCAGTATCAGTATCGCTTGGGAACTTTTTAGCAATGGAAATACTTAGGGCTCGCCCCAACCGTACCGAATTAGAAACTCTGGTGGTAGGGACAGGAATCTGGGTTTTAGCATGATCTCCAGCTGATTTTGATGCAGGCCAAATTTGCTGATGCTTGCTTGAGAGACTAGGTGTGAAATTACTGCATCGAAGCCTATGTGCATACTCATTTTATAAAATATGCTTTTTAGGTCTCAGCTTATTTGTACAGCCTTTCTTCTGTATCATCTCCAACATATGAAAGAATTTCATTTTTTTCATGTTAAAAAACTAAGTGTATGTGAAATAGCCTTTCTTTTAATTTATATTTCTGATTATAAATGAAATAGAACATTTTTCATACATGTGCTTGTCATATATGTATTTCACATTAATTTATTGATGTTTTGTGTTATGTAAATTCATTCATATTATTTGCCAGAGAGATTTATTTTTTAAATTTAATTAATTAATTTATTTATTTATTAATTAATTTATTTATAGCATGAGCAAGGGAGGCCTAGAGGGAGAGGGAGAGAGAATTTTAAGCAGGCTCCATGCCCAGCGCAGAGGCTAAGGCTGGCTTGATTTCATAATTGTGAGATCTTACCTAGGCTGAAATCAGGAGTCTGATGCTTAACCAACTGAACCACCCAGGTGCCCAAATTTGCCCCATATATTTGTTATTGTTATTATTATTATTTTAAATGTTTATTTATTTTTGAGAGAGCGCAAGTGGGAGGAGCAGAGAGAGAGGGACAGAGGATCCTAAGTGGGCTCTGTGCTGACAGGTTGACAGCAGTGAGCCTGATGTGGGGCTTGAACTCACGAACCGCAAGGTCGTGACCTGAGCCAAAGTCGATCACTCAACCAACCCAGCCATCCAGGTGTCCTCTCCCTATTATTAAAGCTGGGGTTTTTGTCTTTTTCTAATTGATTTATGAGATTTCATGTATAATTTGGTTGCTAATATGTTCAGTTATTTGTGTTATGTAGATCTTTTCTTAATGTGCTGTCATTTCTTTTTCTTAATGGCATATTTTTCTATTAAATTGAGATTTTTACTCTATCTTACACATATTCTTCTAAGCCAAAACATATAGATCGAGGGCACTTTCTGGGTATAGTTATATTAGAATTTATTGAATCATTATCTTATTGAGAAATCTACCAGTCAAGATCCCAGTTGGAATGAAATGTCACATTCAAGCAGAAGTTAATTTAATAAAGTGACTATTTAAAAAGCATTTAGGGGCGCCTGGGTGGCTCAGTCGGTTAAGTATCCGACTTCAGCTCGGGTCATGATCTCACTGTTCCTGAGTTCGAGCCCCGCGTCAGGCTCTAAGCTGACAGCTGGAGCCTGGAACCTGTTCCAGATTCTGTGTCTCCCTCTCTTTCTGCCCCTCCCTCATTCATGCTCTGTCTCTCAAATATGAAAAAATAAAAAAAAACATTAAAAAAAATAAAAAGCATTTAGGAAAAATAACAGCAACAACAAACAACAACAAGGGTTTGGTAACACCAGAGAACCACTAACATCAAAAAACCAGAAGGGGCAAGAGAAGGGAACAGACAGTAGAATTCAGAGAGAGCAGCAGGAAGATAAATTCTCAACGAGAGATGTGACCTTTGTTGAGGAACTTAACCAATTCATGGAAACCTAGCAGGGAATGAGGCTGGGGAATAAAACCTTGAGTTTAGTGCCTTTCTTCCTTCCCCTCACTATCTAAATCTAAGTGGAAGAGTCTGGTAGAATGTAAGAAATCCCTGATGCAATTCATACAGATCAGCCTCCTAGGTCACCAGACAGGTAAGAAAATGGAGAATGGCACGGATTTTCAAAAAGCACAGTAGCTACCAGTCTTTGAAGTTTGTTCTTCATTATATAAACAGTGTGGCAGTAAACATTATTCTTCTTTTGTTTTAATTTTTATTTATTTATTTATTTTAGCATTTTTATTTTATTTTTGAGAGACATAGAGACAGAGAGTGAGCAAGAGAAGAGCAGAGAGAGAGGGAGATAGAGAATCTGAAGCAGGCTCCAGGCTCTGAGCCGTCAGCACAGAACCCGACGCAGGGCTCGAACTCACAGACCATAAGATCATGACCTGAGCTGAAGTTAGCTGCTTAACCAACTGAGCCACCCAGGCGCCCCAAACATTCTTGTTTATTCATACAATATATCGATACTTTTATATTGCATAATGGATCCCCAAATTCGGGATTGTGGGGTCAAAATATACTCTTTCTTTTTTTTTAAAGAGATAAAAATTTCCTACCCCAAATGTAGGAATCCATACTGTTGTAAACAACATATGAAGATGTTCTAATTCTTTGTGATATTTTCAATCTTACTAACTTGAATAAAGACTGTAGACATCTCATTTTTAAAAATTTTTGGATGATGTTGACCATTGTTTGTTGGCTATACACATTTTGTCTTCTGCATTCACATGTTGTCTTCTGTAAAGATCCTCTCTAGATACAACTTTTATTTTTAAATTGGGTTTTGTCTTATAGTTTGGCAGATATGTACGTATATTATTAGCACAGTTTGATTGCCTTAAGAGTTGTGCATATTGTCTTCTAGTTTATTGCTTTGCTTTACTTATGATGAAGAATGTATGAAAGGGGAATACTGAGAAAGGAATGCTCATGTGAACATTTGGGAGATTTGGCCATCAGTTGAACTCCAGTTATAGGGACTACTAAGTGGTTTGGCACAACTTTAGCCTGCATTATTGGATAAAATAAAGCTTTCATGTCAGTGAATGACACTGATTCATACTCGGGTCGTGGCGTAGTCTTATTCCTACAAAGGTAATGTTGGACTCCTCTTGAAATAAATAATTGAAAGTGAAAGAGAAACTCACAGGAATTTTCATATATGTCAAGAGGAAAGCATTATTTTTCACAGTGTAATTAACAACTGACAGCTTAATATGAGAGTGTGAATAAATTTTGTATTATTTTTGGTATACCTCCTGTTCCATTATCTTACATGTAATGTTTACAGGAGCTATTATTTATTATGTGGGAAAAGAGACTTAAATGTCTTCACTCATTAAGTTTCCTAGATCTTGAGGATGTTATAAATGTACTGAAAATGCTGATCTTTTCCCTCTTCAAAGAATTGAGTCACTTTATAACAAAGTATAACAACAAGGTTAAAGCAAAAAGAAATCGTGCTTTAAAACGTAACAGGTAATGCATAAATGTGGATACAATTTTTCAGAGTTAATGCACTTCCTAAGACTAAACTATATGTTCACCTTTAAGACTCCTGATAACCAGGGCAAGCCAGAAAATTCAATGAATGGAAGGCACTTAGCATATACTCTAGGAAGACAGTGATTTTCCCATGAGCTACTTCTAAATAAGCTTGAGATGAACGTTTTCTAGCCAGATTGAACATTTAGTGCTGTCCATAAAACTATTTCCATCTTTTTTTGTAATTTTTAAATTTTTTTACTGTTTATTTATTTTTGAGAGAGAGAGAGACAGACAGGGCATGAGCAGGGAAGGGACAGAGAGAGGGAGACACAGAAACTGAAGTAGACTCCAGGCCCTGAGCTGTCAGCACAGAGCCAGTGTGGGGCTCAGACCCACGAGCTGTGAGATCATCATCTGAGCCAAAGTCAGATGCTTAACTCACTGAGCCACCCTGGTACCACTTTCCATCTTTATTTTATGTCTCACCTCAATAAAAGTGTGAAGTTATTTAAACTTCCTAAAGGTCACCTTCTATTTATCTAAGGAGTGTTTGTTAAGATGCCCTTGGTTTTTTTCTGAGTTCCTATTAAGCTATCTCAGTAATATCAGGAAGGCGACAAGATTAGATAATGTTGGACCTACATTAAGCCGATGTTTCTACAGATGTTCAGAAAGTAGAACAAAGTACTAAACAATAATGATTTAATGTCATAACTAAATTTTTAAATTGGATGTATTTGTTTAATGAAAATATGTTGCAGTATTATGCTCTTTATTTGGGGGTATTCTTCAGCTTTTTAAATAATTCCAATGTTTGTATTTATAAAGATATATTTGGAAGTGTTACTTGATATTTGTTAACAGAAAACCCAATAAGCAGACAGGAAAACACACACACACAAATTACAGAAGAATGAATTTAATCCTGAGTTAAATTGTATGGCAGGAGGTGAAATGAAAATAAAAAGGCAAACACATATGGATGAGGTGGGAAGATTAAGCATTAGCCAGTAAAGGTGTTTATAAGCCAAAAGCAGAACAAAAATAAAGTATTTGTACATAGTAGCAGCTTATTCACCACTGTATTGTTAGGTGGCATTGTCTTTGGCCATTATTATCATAATTTTTCTTAAAATAAGTGTAGTAAAGAAAGAGACAAATAATAAAAGGTAATATTTATCTTAGTTACTACTATATGCAAAACACTTTTATTGATGATTTACATGTAATTATCATATTTACTCTTCAAGCATTTTTATGAACTGGGTACTGTTATTATCCTAATTTTATACACAAAGAAATTTAGGCACAGAGAGGTTGAACCATGTGTTCAAGATCACACAGATAGTAGGTGGTAGAGTATGAATTTTAACTAAGAATATCTGACTCCAAAGCCTGGGCATTCACACTGGTTTTTCACAGTGCTGCACAGGTCCTGAAGTCACCCTTTTCTGCCAGAGATCATACTTTTAATCGTATTATTTTATTTAATGTTCACAACTCTACTAATTGCATATTGCTAATCACAACCTCTGGGATTAATAGACACTTGAGAAAAAAAATCAGAGAAATAAACCGACATTCTCCATGATGTCTCTGTTGCATATATAAAATTTTTATGTCATATTATCAAAAGCTAGGGATGGATAAGCTGGTAAGACTCATAATGGGTAAATTTAATTCAGGCTCTTAGTGCTTGCAAAGTGTCCCAGTAAGGTCAAGGGACAACCTGAGTATATCCTAGGTGATAGAAATTATATCAAGGGTTGTCTTGCCTCAACCTGAATGGACTATAAGAGGAATAATGAGTAGAAAGAAAATAAAGTGTGTAATTTTCATGATTAAAAGAAACCAAAGGAATAGTCTGCTAACTAAATGGAGGAAACCTTTGGGAGCAAAAAGTCTAGGTGAATGCATACCAAAAAAGATAATATTGTATAATATAATTATTCTGTGGAAATGGATCTGACTTGATCTCCTATATAGATAGATGTAAGAGGAGAATTAGGTAAAGTGTTATGGCTGAAGTGGTTACAAAATAATTTTAAATGATGTTTACTTAATTAATTCATCCAGCAATCATTTAATTGAGGGATGCTTTAGTCCCAGGCATTATTCAAAATGCTGGAGATATAACAAATAGCAAAAAAAAAAAAAAAAAAAAAGTAAAAAAATGAAGCCTCAGGTCTTAATTCTAGTGGCGAGAGAGGCATAATAAAAACATGTGAAAGTAGGGGTGCCTGGGTGGCTCATCGGTTAAGCGTCCAAACTTCAGTTAAGGTCATTGATCTTACAGTTAGTGGGTTCAAGCCCCACATCGGGCTCCATGCTGACAGCTTGGAACCTGGAGCCTACTTTGGATTCTGTGTCTCCCTCTCTCTCTGCCCTTCTCCCGCTTGTGCTCTGTCTCTCCAAAAATAAATAACATTTTAAAACAAATTAAAAAATAAAAACGTGTGAGTAAAACATCCGTACGTTAGATCATACTAGATGATGTATGAGAGAAATAAAGTAGAAGGGTATACGGGGTGTTAGAAAGGAAAGGAGATTTTAATATAAATAGGAAGTTTGGAGAAGGCCTCAGCAAGGAGACTTGTAAGAAGACTTAAACTAAAGAGAGAAATCTAGTTACCCAGATATCTGGGGAGACCTAGCCTGTAGAAAGATTGGCAAGTGAAGAAGTCCTGGAACGGAAGTTTGGTATCTTTGAGGACAAGAAAGGAGACTGGAATGACCGCGGTAGAATAAAGTAGAGTAAGATAAGTGAGAGATGAGATCATTAAGAAAATGAAACCCAAATCTGGTAGGGGCCTGGGGAAAAAATGGGTAAGGAGCAGACCTGCAATCCTTATAGGGTAATAGGTGAGGGAAAGAAAAAAGACGAGCCAATCACATATGGTGGTAAACATGCCAATAACAAACTTTCTGGCAAACAATCTGTATTTGCTCACTAGCCAGAGAACCCTTGTTTATGGAATGATTTCAGCTGGATACACCTGATCTGTCTAGGATTGTGTATGATAAATAAACTTAGAATTTGTGGCTTTATGGGACATAGTTCTAAGAAAATTGTCATGAACCTGAGAATGAAATAGAGATACTCTCATTACCCAAACAGAAATCTTTGAGTAAGTAATACATCTGCCTATGTTGCATAGAGACTTTTAGACGTTAATGTGCACCAGAGCAAATCCCATTGCAGTGAGAAAGGATATGGGGAGGGTGTCCTAAACCTTCTCTTGCTTTGCCTGTGCCTCACGATTACTTTTATTTTTGAAACCATCAGTAAAGTTTGATACTGAGGAAGACCTCTGATCCACATGAGTCCAATTTGACAGTCTTATCTGTTGTATTATCAAAGGGACTTGCAGCAGACTGCTATAGGGATTTTGGCTCTTTCTCTGAATGAGATGTCCTCTTTGGAAAGTTTTGAAAAAACAGCATAATATACTATGAGTTGAATTTCAAGTAGAGAATACATCGAAGAGAAGCAAATTCAGAAGTAGGGAAAGACTATTGCAATTATGTAGGCAAGAGCTGATAGTGGTTAGTAATGCAAGTGGTAGAAGTGATTGGTTTTGGATGCCGTGGCATCAAGAATGACAAGAATTACAATATCAAGAATGACAAGAATTACAATATAGCCTACTAGGAGAAGACTACAAGAACCATTGTTAGGTGAACAATAGAATGATTCTGGAGAAGCAATCAAGACCATGTAGTTAAATCATTAAGGTCTGAATGACAATAGATGATGTCCCAAAAGATAGTTAATTTAAAATTTGGGTAAATTTTAAAGCTCTGTATTGGTAATATTCAAATAGCATAAATGAGCAGCAGGTATGAAAATGAATTTTGATTTTATAATCAGCCTGGTTTCTCTTTGCCCACTTTGTTTTTGTTTTTTTTTCTTTTTAATTTTTTTTGTATATTTATTTTTGAGAGAAAGAGACAGAGCAGGAGCAGGAGAGGGGCAGAGAGAGAGGGATACACAGAATCTGAATCAGGCTCCAGCCTCTGAGCTGTCAGCACAGAGCCCGACACAGGGTTCGAATCCACAAACCATAAAATCATGACCTGAGCTGAAGTCGGACGCTTAACCGACAGAGCCACACAGGCGCCCCCACTTTGTTTTTCTGTGTGTGGAGGGATGGTATAGGGTAGATTGACAGATATGAGCTTAAATTTCAAGGAAGCAGAATCACATTTAAGTAAAGAGTGTTTCTTCTTATTGCTGAATGTTTTATTGTATGGATGTATATAATTTGATTATCCATTCTTCTGCTGATAAAAATTTATGATACTTTCAAATTTTAACATTAGAACTAAAGCTGCTGAACATTCATGTACATGGTGCATGTGTGTGTGTGTGTGTGTGTGTGTGTGTGTGTGTAGACAGGCCTTTATGTCCCCTTTCAAAATAAGTGCTCTAATCTAGGACTCATTTTCAGTATTGTTTCATGAAGATGGACTTTAATTTTTGGTAGCTGTTTTATGTAATTTTTAAGATAAACCTCTTTTTCTTTCTTTTGTGCTGGTTTTCCTAAATGGCACTGCCTCTCCATGCAGTTGGGAGAGTGCTTTCTATGCTTATAGGTAATTCGATGATTGGGTGTTGTCTTTCTCTGCCATAAGTATGGGTTTTGCTTCTTTTATTTTTTCTTTCATTCTTTCCTTTCTTTCTTTCTTCCTTTCATTCTCTTCTTTCTTTCTTTCTTTCTTTCTTTCTTTCTTTCTTTCTTTCTTTCTTTCTTTCTTTCTTTCTCTTTTTCTAGAGAGAGAGAGTACAAGCAAGGGAGTACATATAGAGAGAGGGAGAGAGAGAATATTGAGCAGGCTCCATGTTCAATGTGTAGTCTGACCCGGGTCTCAATCTCATGACCAATGACCACCTTCATGACCATGAGATCATGACTTGAGCCAAAATCGAGAATCTGACGCATAACTGACTGGGCCACCCAGGCATCTCATCATTTATTTTCTTAATTTTATCATTTTTGAAGAGTATGTTGGAAGATTTGAATTAAATGGTTAGCATTACTCTGGCTACCCCTATGAAGGTATAAAGATGAATAGTAGGATAGGCAGAATAATATCCCCTCAAAGACATTAGGTCCTAATCTCTGGAAACTGCAAATGATCCTTTATAAGAAAAAAAGGGAGGAGGGTTGCAGATGTGTTTAAACTAAGAATTGTGTGGTGGAGAGATTGTTGTAGTTTATACAGGTGGGTCCTAAATGCAATAACAAGTGTTTTTATAAGAGAAGCAGATGGAGATTTAACCCACACATAGAAGAGAAGGTGATGTGGAGACAAAGCAGAAAGGAAACTGAGGACGCTGGCCTTGAAAACTGGAATCCAAGGAATGCCATGAGCTGCCAGAAGCTGGGCAAGTAAGGAACAGATCCCTCCCTCCCCTAGAGCCTCCAGAGGGAGTGCATTCTTGCTGACACTAGACTTCAACCCAGTTATATTGATTTAGAATGTCTAGCCTCCAGAACTATGAGAGAATACATTTCTGTTGTCTTCAGCCACCTAATTGTCATAATTTGATACATAAACTAATACAGAGAGATTTTTTGTTTAGCTTTACCAAAGCTTGAAGACAGTAAAGTATAACTATAATGCCAAAAAGGAAAACTTAAAATGTAACTTCAGATATGTCTTCACTTCATGGTCACTAGACATATCCATTCAAGGGACAATTATTTTGACAATTTTTCTCCTTAGTCTACATGCTGATGTTATGTTACAGGGATTCTGTCTTACCCAACAATAGAGAGCCAACATATATTTGAGGGATGTTGAATGAATCTGTCCTCTTCTGGTATATCATCTAACTTCTTTCTGAAGCCCAACATTGTATCATTGATTATACAAGACCCAAAACAAAACAAAAGAAAACAACAAGTTTGCATGACAGCAATCTCTCCAGAGAGGCACGCTTCTACCAGTAAAGTGAGCTATCGATAGCATCATGTACAATGACAAATTGACTAATCTGAAACGCCCATACTTGAATTATTTTGCTGACTCAGGTCTTCTTCAAGTAAATGAGTAATGAGGTGAAACAGTTTAGGCTTAATTAATCACCCTTCACTAGGATAAAGAGTCTATCACATAGACAATTTTAGTTCCAACTCTTAGAACCAATAAGAAGTCAGGAATATTCTAGGCTAGCTCCAGAGTGCCTGGTGCCACTATTAGAGGTATATAACTGCCTCTTTTCTTTCTTTACTTTTCTTAAAATATAATTTAAAGAAAAGAGAATAAGCAAATTTGGAACAAAAGCAGATAGTTTTATATATATAATTGATCGATGTTTTCAATTGTGAAGAAAATCCCAAAAACATAACAGAAGGAAACAAATTGTGGCTAACATGCAAATGATTGATCAGTAGTTCCAAATTACTCCTAATATGTAGGGAAATATAATCATCCAGTATTTAAAAATACTTTCCATGTGGGGCACCTGGGTGGCTCAGTCCGTTAAGTGACCGACTTCAGCTCAGATCATGATTTCATGGCTCATAGTTTCGAGCCCCGCAACTCAGAGCCTCGAGACTGCTTCAAATTCTGTCTCCATCTCTCTCTGCCCATTCCCTGCTCTCTCTTTCTCTCTCTCTTAAATATAAATAAAGCATTCAAATTAATTTAAAAATACTTTCCATGTACAGGTACCTGGCTGACTCATTCAGTGGACCATGTGACTCTTTATCTCAGGGTTGGAAGTTCTAGCCTCATGATAGGTGTAGATGTTACTTAAAAACAAAATCTTTAAGATAGTGAAAATACTTTCCATGTAAGTAGTATTTTAAGTATATCCTTTGATCATCACAAAACCTCTCCAAAAGAGATAAGACAGTTCATAATATGGTGATTTCATAGATGGAAAAAAAATGACGCTCCAAGTGTTTTGGTGATTTGCTTTTGGTCACAGAATGGTGTAGCTCCCTTAAAATCTACATGTCTAATGTTTTTGCACTTAAGACATCTTTTTATGACAGGTTAAATTTAGTAGTATTAACACTATGAATTCACTTGAGAAGAGAGAAAATGATTCCAAAACAATTCAAAATTAGTACCAGTGCATTGAATAATGTGTTAAAATTATCAATCATTTTTCAATTGGGCTAAAACTACTGGTTTTGGAAAATTGGTATCTTTCAAATTTGAACATAGCCTTTGAATATTTGATCTTGTTAGAAATTACTCAATGTGAAATAATTTTGATAAGATTTTTCAAGTATGTAAAATAATGCAAATAGAGGAAGTAATACTTACTTTATTAATACTACAAAGCAATGCATTTTATGAAATAAGTGATTTTATTTCCAGGCCTAATACTTTTGCTATAAAATGAGTATTCAGTTGCCTTTTTCATCTTTTCTCACATAACTGAAATGAATTGGAAATTAAAACTAAATAAATGAACTACAAAGTAAAGATTGGGTAACCCTTAAGAATCTGCAAAAAGGTTTCCATGTTTCTTCTTTGCTTAGCAAACCCTAAGAGCCAGTGGGAGAGCGCTATCTACTCCTGTGATTTACATTCCTGCTGCAATGCAGTGACTCTGTCAATTGACTTCTCTCTTCCTGAGCTATGGAATCCTAGGCCAGAAAGCAGTCTTTTGCTAATTGTATTGTACAGTGCTGTGTTACTCTTGAATGCAATAGCATACGTTTTGCTTTTTTGCCATTTCTCCTATTTTTCTGTCGCCTTTCTAAACAAGTAAGAAAGGATACCACAACAGCTATTGTGTATGTAAATGAGAGGTACTTTTGCACATTCTTGCTACTAACAATGGAAAAATTTATTTTTTTCTTACTGTTTTTGGTTTCGTTTTTCTTGTGAGAAAATAAACCATAGCTTTACCTGTGAGACCTGGCACTAAACCAGAGAAATATCTATCTTTTCTGAATATGAGAATACTTACCCACTTATTTATTCAGTAATTCACTTATTTTCAATATATTATTCAAATACCAGTTAGTGATTGCTTACAATGTACAAAGCAGCCTTCAAAGTTCTAGAAACATATATGGACAAACTGTAGTTGGAACTCTTAAGAGACTCAGTTTATTATGGGAGGCAGATGAGGGGCACTAATTCTGTTGCATAGAGTGCTATGTTAGAGGCATGTTTGGTTTGAAAAGAGAATACTGAGAAGCTTCCCATTTAACCTGAGTGTTTAAAGGAAAAGTCTCTCACAAGTAGTGATGTTTGACATTTCCATAATGATATTGATTTTGTCATCAACACCGCATGTGGCTTATTTTATAGGCAATCTCCATTTCATGAAATTCTTCCATGAAAAAAGGGCCAATACCCTTTGATTTTTGTTTTGATTGGATTTTTTTTTCTTTGTCTTATGTTCATGGTGTAGGTTATGTGAATAGAATTAATGACAGAATGAATTCCTGTCAACCTGTGTTCCCAGATGGGCTTCATAAATGAAGATGAGTGAGGGACCCTGTGTAACGATATAGTTCATGCTACTTTATTTTTTTATTTATGTGGTAAATATATTTATAGCCATGGTCAATAGAAAAGGTAGCTGAGCAATGACAGCGTTCATCATAAAATAGCAGTGCATTTAAAGTCCAAAATCACTGCAGAATAGTTTTAGAAACTGAAGTCTAATACTTGAGTAACTCTATAATACTCGTTGTAATGAAAATTTGGAAATTTCATATCAATTATTGTCTTTGACTTTGAAGTTTCTTGATATAAATTAATAACTTCTACTACAATGTACAGACCTTTTTATTTGTCTTTGGTTTTAATGTTCTGGTGCTCTTAATGTCCATCTAAAAATGTGTTTCCCAGAAGTTTGTTCAATATGTTCACTCCTCTCTTCTAGAAAAGGTAGAGGAGGTAGCGTGTGAACCATTCTCTCTTTCAGCCACCCACACCTGTATACATGAATGTGGGAGCTCTTGCTTCCTTTCTTCTAGTTTCTGGTGATGAAGCTTTCTTCATGCTAACTCCACCACCAATTTGGACTTTGATTCCACTGCTTCTCCTACTTCTGGGATTCACTATCTTAATTTTATCTTCTTTCTGTTTTATATTCAAGCTCTCTTTTTCTTTTCTGACTTTTCCCCTTTAGCATGTAATTATGTTTGCATTTTTTCTTTCCTAACAAAAATTAACAATAAAAATCACTTAACCCCGAATACATGCCTCTGGCTACAACCGAGTTTCTGCCATTGCATTCCCTCAAAGATGGTCTACTTTGGCAGTCTCTCTCCACTTCTGGTCATGCTTTACCCTCATCACAAGATGGATAACACCCCTGTTAACTGCCATATTCCCAAACTCAATATTATAAAAATGAAACTTTCTCTTGTACTTGGCACCTTTGATCATTCTCTCCATTAGATGTATTTTCTTCCCTTGAATCTTTACTTACTTGTTTCTAAGACAGCTTCATATTAACCATGAAGGCTACTGTGGTAATGTCTCACCTCTTGTCTAAACTTTAGGCCCACACATGGCATCTCCTGAGCTATAAGAGCAATCTAACTGAAACGCGAATCTTACCATTTCACTCCCCCTATTAAATCAGTCAGAGACTTTCTCAAAAGTAAAGTTCTACTTTGGACTGTTGGTGGAAATACAAACTGGTGCAGCCACTCTGGAAAACAGTATGGAGGTTCCTTAAAAAAAATAAAAATAAAACTACCCTGTGGCCCAGCAACAGCACTACTAGGTATTGTTCCAAAGGACACAAAAATGCTGATTTGAAGGGGCATATGCACCCCAATGTTTATAGCAGCACTATCAATAGACAGATTATGGAAAGGGCCCAAATGTCCATTGACCTTTGAATGGATAAAGAAGATGTGGTGTGTATATATACAGTGAAATAAAACTTGGTGGTCAAAAAGAATGATTTCTTGCCATTTGCAATAATGTGGATGGAACTAGGGTGTACTATGCTAAGTGAAATAAGTCAGTCAGAAAAGACAATTATCATATGATTTTAGTCATATGTGGAATTTAACAAACAAAACAGATAAACATAGGGGAAGGGAAGGAAAAATAAAATAAGATAAAAACAGAGAGGGAGACAAACCGTAAGAAACTCTTAAATACAGAGAACAAACTGAGGGTTGCTGGAAGGGAGATGGGTGGGGGGATGGGCTAAATAGGTGATGGGCATTAAGGAGGGCACTTGTTGGGATATGCACTGGGTGTTATACATGAGTGATGAACCATACATTCTACTCCTGAAGCCAATACAATACTATATATTAAATAATTTCAATTTGAATAATAATAAAAGTAAAGTTCTAACACTTTAAAAGGGAAAGTCATGTCTTTCCTGATTTGACCTTGACTCTCTCTCCAGCTTCAGCTCCTTTTTTTTTTCCTTATATTTTGACATCTCACTTTTTGTGCTCCCAGAATTTCATTCTCTATTTACTATTTTCTTTAGTCAACCATTCTCCTGAATGACCTCATCTTCTTAAGGTTTTACCTTCTTGATAATCACTTCATAATCAGCTCAAATCCATCAGGCCAAAACTGAAATGATACTTTCTCATCTAAACATATTCATTTTGGCTCATTTTTTCCCACTTATAAAAGATAAATAATTGTTATAGTAAACAAATGCCTAAGTAAATACAATACAGTCTGATACAGGTCAGTAGCAGTAGTGAGGCATTTTTTTCTTGGATGCAGATTCCTTCTATCAAGGGCTATGTCCTCCCTTGGGGTCTTGGAGCACATCTTAGAACTTTATGCATTCAATGGAGTGAAAGCAATAACTGCAAGATTGCAGAGGTTTTTATGAGCCAGGACCAGAGATAGCAAATGATAATTCTAACTATATCCCACTCATCAGTACAAAGTCATAAGGCCTCCTCAACTGCAACAAGGCTGGAAAATGAGGTCTATCCACAAGCCTGAGAAAAAAAGAAACGGGGTATGCTGAACACACAGTATTATCTCTGCATGCCAAATTGTTTCTTCCTCCTTTATTTCCTAAATAAATCTCAAGTCTGATACCTCCTTTATTCTTTACCCAACTAAACCCATTCTCATGGGTCAGGTCTCATCATTTCTCAAAAGAACCACTGCAATAACCTCCAGACTGCCTTCTGGTTTAACCCTCCCTGTCCATCACCCACACAGCTGCAGGCATAATCAAACATGGAAATTTTACCTATAAAATTCTTCCGACTAAATCTTTTCAGTAACTTCCCATCATGTACAGGGTAGAAATAGTAATATCAGAGAATGGAAAAATAATCCCCTTGATTTGACATCTGCCTGTTTCACAGCCTCTATTCTGGCTACACATTGTCACTTTGTGCCGCATTTTTCACTTCTGCCAGCCTGAATATACCATGCGGTGCCTTTGCTCATTCAGTTTCCTGATCTGGAGCACATTTCATGTCCCTACTCCATAGCCCCTCAGGATGAATTAGCTGCATCTCATCAAAACTTATATAATCTCTGGAACCTCTATTAATTAGTGATTTACTTCATCATACACAACAATTTGTGCAAGTGCCTAAATAATTCTTCGAAGTATGAGATCTTTGAAAACAGGGGCTGTGTCTTACTCATTTTCATTCCCAGCTCTAAGAGATACTTGGCACATAGTAATCTCTATAAATGTGTGTCAAATGAGTAAACTGTTCCTAAGCAAAAACGTACCTTGAAACTCATTCCTTTGCCTGTGTCCCTTGTACCCTAGTTAGGTCTTGGCATTCACTTCCATGGCCCTTCCCTAGTCCACCAGCTGGAGTTTGGTTTTGCAAAGCCTGACTACAAGATGATAATCATTGCTCTGTTACATTCCCCACTTTTATACTCCACCCATGTGGTTGATACCCTGGCACCCCGTGAGACTCTTGGGCACTATGTTATAAGCCCAGAGAAGCCCATCTCAGTTTTCTGCAATTAGTCTCTTAAGCCAAGTCAGTTTCTTGTAGCCCATAACTATCTTGTACAATAGAGTTTTGCTTATAACCTCAGCTGCAATTCTGTGCTCATTCAAGTAACTAATAATGTCTCACAAACACGGCTGTTTCACATTCTAACAATAGACACTTAAAAGATGTGCTTTTTCTACCACACAGTGGGATCAAGAGTGTAACCATGATAATAGTACAAAACAATACAAAGAAATTCAATTGGAACAACAGAAGAATGTGGGCAGCAATCTAAATGGAATTTCCTGTTTTTCTCTGAATTCTAAAATCATTGGTGCCAATTATGAACTGTTATTTTTAAAAGCAGCCCAACATTGAGTGGAAAGTGCACTCAATCTTCCTCCATTAAGTTTTGGTACTACTTCGGAATGGTAGAGCCAAGCCTTCTTCTTTCAATATATTGATTGATAGCTTTGAAATTATGATTTGGGACCAAGTACATTAGTTGTACTTGCACCTCACAAAGAGTACATCAATTTTCACTAATTACTACCATTTAATTAAGTTAAATTATGGGGAAAATGAGACACAAATGCATACTTACAACGCCTGGATGTTTAAATAAATATTGTTTAGAGATTAGGTATTGAGAATTTTTGAAATATAACTTGAAACCTTTTCCTAATATGTCAAGGGAGAAGAGAAAGCATAAAGATACCTGATATTTGGGGAAACTATTGTTTATTTTGTGGTTCACTTTTAAGGAGACAACTTATACAGTGTATGTGAGGGTTTTTTCTAATAGACAACCCCCCCCACAATATTACATATACATGTGAGGGGGTATATATGTGTATGTGTACAATATATACACTGTATATGCACACACATATATAACTTCATATATGTCTTTGGGGACTTGAAAAATATATTTCCTTAATCCTATTTGATTATTTCAGAATAAGCATAATAATAGAGATTATACTATTCCTTTTAAAATAATGAATTTAATAATTCATTGTTTTTGTCAAATATAATAAATAACTCTACACTTTGACAAAGCGTTTGCTTTATCTCAAAAAGCAACAAATCCATTTCCCAGGCTCTGCATTATACTTTGGCCAGTCCTGCTACAGATTCTAATGTTGGTCATTCATCTTCTGTCAATTATCTTTATAAACACCAGTTTTTCCAGGATTTATATATAGATCATTTAAAACCAAAATAAACCAAGAAGCATTAATTCTGTCCTGTACTTTATACTAAAGATAAAAAATCATTCTTGAGTTAGCTCAGAAAAATAGAATGTAAGATTCCACAACAAAAGGTCTTAATTAATGATAACTCTGTATGTTAGGAAAAGATTTTACAATGTCAGTGTTTTCAAATCTCAAATTAGCCTAAGAGTTCGGAAAATGTCCCATCATTGTTTATTTCTATATCCTCTAAACATACACACCATACCAAATTATTCAAGGCATTTGTCCAGAATTCAGAAAACATATACTCATGCAAATTGTAAATTGTTCCAGATTGCCCAACACAAGAACATTTTTTTTTAATTTTTTTTTAACATTTATTTATTTTTGAGAGACATAGAGATAGAGCATGAGCAGGGGAAGGGCAGAGAGAGAGGGAGACACAGAATCTGAAACAGGCTCCAGGCTCTGATGAGCCATCAGCACAGAGCCTGATGTGGGGCTCGAACTGACAGACCGTGAGATGATGACCCGAGCTGAAGTCGGCCGCTTGACCGACTGAGCCACCCAGGCGCCCCACAAGAGCATTTTACCCATACGATAACTAAACTAAAATTATTGGAGGATCATAGAGCCTCTCTGAGTATTGATGGTTCTTGGGAAACAAATGGAAGGCTAAAGCACTTTTGAACCTCCAGACATTTTATCCTGAAGATGAGGATGGAGAGCAAAGTGTCTGGTTCTTCCATAACAAGGAAAAGGAATAGTTTCAAAAATAGGAAGTATCAAAGAACTGTGAGCATTATTTTTATTTTCACAAATATTAAATGCTTATCTACAAAGCTTCATACATTCTTCAGAGTATAGTCCCAGGGTTGTCTTCTCTGTCAAACGTTTCCCAGAGCTCCTAGACCGAGGGTGAGTTGATATTGCTCTCCTGTGTATTTCTATAACAATATTTTATGAATATCCTCCTTTAGAACACTTATCAAAAAAATTCCATGAAATCTCTCTGTCCTCATATATTCCGAGATCCTTGAGAGCAGGGACTGTACCTTTTGTACATTTACATGCCCCTGATGAATGCCACCATCATTGCTTCAGCGTGTTAGCACCAAGACAGGCATGAATGAGTATGAAACAATCAGAGAACACGAAATGTATGTCAGGCTGAGTAGTTTAATCATGGACCATGGATAATGGGGGAGCCAAAAAAGCCCATGTCACAAATTCAAATTCCTAGTAGGTTGCAAAGAGAGTGACAAAATGTAACAGTGAAGGGCAGGGAAGAGCAGGAAAGGAAAGTTAAGTTTTTCTAGTATTAAAAACAAAGTTGTAGGATAAGCCATAAGTTTGATGACAAACCCCGGTCAATTGTTGGTCATAGTATCAAGGAGACAAGATAGAACAACGTACACTGTGGGAAAGACATTCTCTGGCCCAGAGATATGCCTCTCTTCCAATCTGTTGTGGCAGCAAGGAAATCATATTGTTAGATGTTGCCAGTTTCTAAGAAAAGCCAGAAATCAGGTGATTGCATGACATATCAGTTTTAACATGGCGGCTTTAAATATACCAAAGTACACTTTGAGTTTGAAACAGAGACCATCAGAGTTTTAATGCCCTCTGAAGTGCTCTTTGCAAGACTAACAAAGCTGAATCAGTACTTCAGAATGTTTTAGTTTCTTACCAGGCTGTTTAAGCATTCCAGGCTGATGCACGAACATATTCAAATCCAATTCTCAAGCTTTGTGTTTACAAGCACGGTGACAGTGGCATCCATGTAATAATTTTATAGTCTTCCACTACATTTCCTGTATTTGACTCTCATGGGTGAGCACTTCAATGGTACAGACAAGTCGGTTCATATATCAGGAGCTCTACATTTCGAACGTTTTTGTTTTTCCCCTTTACTTTTTATCACTGCTATTGAGTTTCTGTTTCTTACTACATTTCCCATAATTCCTCACTATGTTCATTTCACCCAGCCAGCTCTTTTTTTTCAACCTCCCTAGAATCTGACAGGCCACAGAAATATCTGATTTCAAAGAGATGCTCGCATTCTATACTGATGCCATGTAGGAGTGTAAATGCCCAATGTCACACTGCCGAGTGGAGAAAGGTAAGAAGAATTGTTCCTAGTCTTTATATTCTCTAATCTTTTAAATCTCATGAAGAAACAGAAATGTTTTATTTTTTAACCACTGTCTTAGTTACTTTTTTTTTTTTTTACTCCATCTGTGCAAACCAAAATGTAGTAAAATTTTTGAATGATAGAACTGGAATGTATACTCAAAATGTGACACCAATAAGATGGCAAGGAATATTGAAGGAAGTCTTCGATAAAACTGACAATGACTCTGAGTCCAACAGCATGAATTTGAGTTTAAATCTTATACAAATAAATGAACCACTAAGAAAAAAATTAAGCTGCTATCCTGCCTGATTGATATGCCATTATAGTAATGCAAAGACAAATAGATTCATTTAAATTAGGCTAGAGGCTTGATTAATCTTTTTCACAACCAACAGAAAACATGTATTAAGGTCCTATGCTCAAATAATTTCATGATATGATGGTTTTTCACATTTTGCAAATAAAGAAGCAGCATTTAAGACAAGGAAAAATGGAAAGAAAATTTGATTTGGCTAAAGCAAAATTTAGTTACTCTAGTAGTAACAGGATTTTTTTTTTAACGAGCGTGAGTGTAAATCAGACAATCCTATTTTCCAACTGGTGGAGATTATGGATCTGTATTAAATATATGCATTTGAAGATTATGTTTGATTATTTACTGCCTTGGATTGATATAAAATCGGTATATTAAAATATGCCATGTATGTGGTTAACTCGGTTGCAAATCACTAAACCATTATTTAGTAATTAGCAGTGTTCTTATAAAAAGAATGAGATACATGCATCATTTATTTTCAATGCAGCTTTGCGTAATTAGAATAATATGCAATTTGATCTATTAAACTACTAATTAAATACAAAATATTTAATATGTACCAGAGAGTTGTGCTCTGAAATTGCACAATTATCCATTGTGTGGTTATTTCCTTCTCTGACCCTTCCTCCAAAGCACGGGGGAGTAATCCGTAAAATACTTTCAGGGAAAAGGGAATATTAAGAAACAATGAGAGCCACAAAGTTGTCCTGAGTTGGTCAATAGTGTTACACTTCTCCAGGCAAGTAGAAAACCCTAATTTGTGTTCTACCTCCTTCCCAGGCCTCTTCTTTGTGCCTTTGAATATGTGTATAATTAATAAGATGGCCCCAAACAGTCAGAAAAAGGAAAAGAGGAGCAGTTTAAGTGTCTAGATTATTGAAACATTGGAATCTTTTCCAGTTTTATTGAGAAATAATTGACAAATATCACATCACCGTATAAGTTTAAGGCATACAACGTGATGATTCTATTTACATATGTTGCGACATGATTACCACAATAGGTTCAGCCTACATACAGTTTTTCATTTAGGTACAATAAAAAGAAAAAAAATAATCTCTTGGTGATGAGAACTCTTAGGATCTACTCTCTTCACAACTTTCCTGTCTGTCATACAGCAGTGTTAGCTGTAGTCATCATGCTGAACATCACATCCTTAGTACTTTTATATACAGTATTTCTTAAAAACCAAGAGGTTTTTTTTTCATTCTTTAATTAGGGAGTCTATCTTTATAAACATTCATATCCCTGGCAAGAGGTCGAAGCCATATATTCTTATTATTCTTTTCCAATTTAGTTTCAATGTGATATCAGGTGAAATTTTATCACTTTATTCGGAATTTTTCACTTTGCTCAAGAATCTAGCACCGTCTACAGCATCAAATCCAACCTCATACATCATTCAAGACCTTCCTATATATCAGCCCTTGCTACTTTTAGAATAATAATAATAAGAGTGAAAACAATAAAAGCAAATGGCTTCTTAGGTACTGTGCCAAATGATTTACATTATCTCATTTAATTCACTGAGGTAAAATAAAGGGGGGGGAGCGCTGAGATTGTGAGAGGTAACCCAACTTGGTTTGAGTCTTACTGCTTCTGTGTTGCAAAGCTGAGCCAAATTCAAGGTTATGTGATTCAGAACTAGTGTTCTTAACATTCCACTATATGCTACAAATTTCACAATATGCCAATAATCCTCAAATGTCCTCTGAACTCTCTCTAAATGAATCAGACAAGACTCTTCCATGTACTTAGTATTGACTTATTCTTTTCTCAGTACCTTAGTTCATGTTGTATCCTCTCTTAAAGTGTGTACTTTGTCACTTAGTGAAGTATTCCTCCTCTTTCAAGGTATGAGTCACATGGCTTCTCCTCCACAGCGATTCCGCCCCAAATGTACACCTCAGATCTAAATCCATTCCCATTCCCATAGTGCCTAGTGTAAAGATACAAAGGTGATTATCTCTCAATAAATGTATTCCCTGAAAGCACTAAGAGCAAAAACACAAATAATCCATTATAAAACCAAGAATGTTGTCGTGCGCATTTGTTTCCTTGTTGCAAGAGATAGGTTTGCTGCCAGACACATATCCTGTGCCAGCTTTTCCATCATCAACAAATTTTTCAAAAAGATTTTTGTTCACTTTCTGCCTGTCCTTGGCCTGTATCCAACTTCTTTCTCCTTAAGAGTTTCCAAATTTAGTTTTTACTTCAAGTCCAGCTGCTGAATACAAGCAGTATAGAGTCAGAGCAGTTTTCCTTGCAGAGAAATGGGATCTATTTATTGGGAGGCAGAAGAAGGAACCGTGCGGCAGTCGCATCTGTTGTGTTATCAGAAATGGCAGGCTCCGTTCCTCTTCTGGATTTTCCTTCCTAGGATTCCTGCTCCATTTACCCTCAGAGTCAGGCACATTAACACTTCCGGGGCGAGTCTCGCATGGCCATAAATAAAAGAGAGCACTTGAGAAGGTGGTGGATTCACTAAAGCTCCAGTAAAGTTTATTGTACATTATTTTGACACATTAGCAAAATCTTAACCTTCTGATGCCCAAACTCCTTTTTGTCTCTCTGATGAGACAGGGCATGGCTGTCTGCCAAATTGTCAGGCCAGTGAGTGGCTCAATCTGCACCCTACACTGGCCTGACTATGTAGCACAGTTGCTATTTCTTTTTGCTAGGCATCATCAGGAACATAGGTATCTTTTAAAGGAAGTCAATTTAGATCCACTGTACAGAAAAGGCAGAGTGGTGTGTAGTGATTGAATGGACTCCAGAGTTAGAACTACTTAGGTTCAAATCCCAGCTTTGATATTTATAGGATGTGTAACTTTAGCCAACTTATCTGAGATCTTAATACACACTTTTATTCAGTTGTAAAAACAGGGATTATCAGAGGTCCTACCTCATAGGATTTTTGTGAGGAGTAAATGAGTTAATCTTTGTTAAGCATGTAAAGCAATGATAGCACTCAAGACTGTTAGCAATTATCATTTAATCTTTGTTGAGTGAGTAAATAAATAATAAATATATCGTATAAGACAAGTTTTTACCTCTTTCCTTCCTTCTCAACACCACTCTTTGGGAGTAGAGAGCGAGTATTACCCATCTTTGGGGCATTTCTGAGGAGGATGGTACATTGTATGTGCCAGTGACTTTCTGCTGAGTACATGAAAGCTGTGGTAATTTGAGAGAAGGGTAAAGTGAAGTAGAGTTTAAGGTTGCGATGTTCAAAATGTTTAGGAGTAAGGAGACTTAATATGTTGGTAGGCTTCTCCCCATCTATGTTGAAGTCACACCCAGAGTGATGGAAGTCATTAAAATGGGGAGAGGAATTAAGAAACAGGTGTCAACAGGTCTCAAGAGAGAAAGAGGTATGAACCAAAATCATAAGAAGGCATCAGCACGGAGATGAGGTTAGACTGTGGGCACAGACTGTATATAAAAATTTTCCGTGGGGTGCCTGGGTGGGCTCAGTCGATTGAGCATCAGACTTTGGCTCAGGTCATGATCTCATGACTTGTGAGTTTGAGCTTCACATCGGGCTCTGTGCTGACAGCTCAGAACCTGGAGCCCACTTCGGATTCTGTGTCTCCCTCTCTCTGCCCCTCCTCTGCTCACTCTTTCTCTTTCTTCTCAAAAATAAATAAACATTAAAATATTTTTTTAAAATTTCCATGAAAAGGAGGTTATATTACCACGTGGCACTTGGGGAAATAGAGGAAAGCCAATACTAGCATATGCTGTGTGAAATATCCATTTACAATGACTGCTTTCTCTCTCTTTTTAAAAAATATTTTATTTTTAAGCAATCGCTAGACCCAATGTGGGGCTTGAACTCATGACCCTGAGATCAAGAGTTGCATGCTGTACTGACTGAGCCAGCCAGGCACCCCTGCCTTATCTCTTTCTAAATGTTCTAAAGTAATTTTCAAAAAAGAGCTCTTGATTTCTTTCATTTCTTTCCACTGAATATCTACATATTAATAACAATGTTATGAGCTGAATTATGTCCCCCAAAGTTTGGATGTTGAAGTTCTATCCCCCATTACCTCAGAATGTAATTACATTTGGAGATATGGTCCGGAAAGAGATGATTAAATTAGACTCATCATTAGAGTGGGCCCCAGTCCAATATGACTGATGTCCCTATAAGACAAAAGAACCTTGGTCACAGACATGTGCAATTGGAAGGGTGCACATGGGGAGAAATGACCATCTACTAGCCAAGGAGGGAGGTCTCAGAAGAAACAAACCTTGGTTTGTTGGCTCAGATGTCCACCCTCCAGAACTGTGCACATGCATTTCTGTTTTTCAAGCTGCCCAGTCTGTGCTGCTTTGACGTGGCAGCCCTAGCCAACTAATACAAACAGCAAAATCAATCTGTTCTTCCTCCGATCTTGTCATTTCGGTAGTTGGGGTAGGTGGTACCATCATCCTTATGGCTGCTGAAGTAAAAAACCAAGGATTTCTTTTTTTTTTAAACTTTCCTTTTTCTCTTGCTGTTTTTACCTACATCTAATCAATCGGCAATTTTTAAAGTCTACTTTGAAATATATCACAATTCAGTGTGGTAAACTTCTACACCCCTAGTTTAAGCCACCATCACCTCCCTAGTCTGCCTCTTCAACCAATTCCCTATCATTCTACCCTGAAACTTTGCTACAATCACACCAATTTTTTTTCTCTTCTTCATATATGCTAGATTCATTCTCAATCTTGGAAGTTTTCACGTTCTCACTAGTTATTTCCTCTGCTTATAATTCTCTTTGCCCTCCTCCCCTGAGATCTTATATCATCGGCCCATCTGGTCATTTGGGTGTCAGTTAAATGTATTCTCAATGAGAGCTTTTATAACTTCTTTGGTCTAACAGCTCTGACATACCCTTGCTTCATTTTTATGTATGTTTTATTATCTGATATGTGTCATTTATTATTGGGTTGCTATAGAATGTTGATTGGGATTTATTGCTATGCTAGAGTTGGCAACCTGTTTGCACTTGAAAACAGGAGATATTAAATATCCCTATGTATTTTTCTTTGTTAAGAAAGATCATTGTAAAAAAAAACCTATAACTAGAGCAGACAATCCTCTTCAGGGTTTATTCAGAGGAAACAAAACTGGCCCTACTCTCAGTACCATAATATACAATCATCCCATAAAGAATCTATAGAGATGGCTGGAGAACAGAGAGGCAAGAGGCTCTTATTCATCCCTCCCCCAAAGCCAAGTATGATAAAGTTAGAAAGTGGGGGTGTCTGCAAGGAAAAATTGTCAGCATTCCATTCCCTACTTCCTATCTACTCAGGCCATTATGTCAATGTGCCTAACTAAAGATGGCAGTGACTTCACAAGAGGAGAGAACAAAGAGCATTGGACCCATCTGTGATCTTACTGATAGTTGAGGCAGGTATGTGGATGTTTCCCATGAGTGGACACCCCATAAGGTAAGTGGGCTTTAGCTGTTTTGCTTGTATCCAACCACGGGACGGCAGCCAGGGGAGGCCATGGGGTGTACCACTGGTGAAGGGAGCAGAGGCAACAAAAGAGGTAAAATAATCTCCCACATTATGAGCCTCTATGGTCAAAGACCTCATGTGTCTTGTGAAAATCTCATATCAGGGCCTGACTGAGAGGCAGAATATGGATACTTGCCAAGTAGAAGGTACCAGCCACAACAGCATTCACACAAAAAAAGTAACAAACTAACACAAGTTGTAAAAAGAGACATTTGTCTCCTTGTCTCCCACTCTTTACTGCTCCCAACAACTGCCTATAGATGAAAAAGAGAGCTGAAAGGCTATAAATCAGGTATGAGACTGAAGTTTTAAACGTGGAGAAGCTAATATTTATTAAGCAAAAGGCACCAGAAAATTATGGACTCTTCCCTTTAAGACACAAAAAATGAATTCAGTAGAAAACAGATAAGAGAAAAACACTCATTTTTATACCATAGATTAGAGATTTCTTAATACACTAGCTGCAGTTTATTAGTATAATATATAATAGCTCCATATACTCTTATGTTACTTCTGTATACACAATACCTAGAAGAGTTTCTTCACATAAGACAGTATAGATGACTTTATATTTATATATTTATATTTATTTATTTATTTTGTATATATAAATATGTATTTATATTTATATATTTATTATATTTATATTTATAGTTGACTTTACATTTTGGTTATAGTTGAGAATAATAAAAATGCAAAGAATAGAGGGAGAAACCAGCTTTGGTGTTCTAGGCATAGTCAGTTTGGAACAACCCAAACATTCAGGTGATATGATTAGTCTATGACCATGGTCAGCAGTCTATTGAAAGCCCCAAAACGGGTTTGCTGAGAAGCACTACTAGTAGCCTCAAAGTACTCACCATAAATACTTGAACAATTGACTACCACTAAGGATACTTCTCTCTGATGGAATCAACAGCATCTTCTGCTGATTTGAAGGCTTTAGACTTTAATGCTGAAACTAGATTATGATGGGGAGCAAATAAACCTTGAAGACAACCCTGCTTAGGTGGTTAGAGGGAGAGTTTTGTAGTACCGATGATCTCCCTCCGCAGAATGATTGGCAATGGAATATTTTGAGGGACGACCAAGTAAGGTATTGTATAAAACATACAATGCAAAAGAGATGCAAACTATTAATATGCATCTGTTACAGTTTGGGTGCCTACTTTACCTTCCAGACTACCGTTGAGTTTCACATTGAACTGATTTCTCCTGGGTGAAAATGTGAAGGAAAAGGAGATAAAGGCAGGTAGACAAGGTAGTGAGAGAGACTGACGGTCACCTCAGGGTAGTGTGACATGATTAGAATCTCATGTGTCCTAACAAGAGCCAGTTCACCGGCTGTGTAGAGCTATTCATGACCAGTGGTTATGATGACCGCTGGTTATCAGCAGAAACATGCACAGCTAACAGAGGACTGTACCAGTGACCAGTTAAACAAAGAGGTGCCTGCCTCTCCCTTCCACTTCCCCAACACCGATTTTTCTCAGAGTGGATTCTTGCATATAAATGTTTCTGACTAGTACAAACAAAAAGGAAAGGTTGATGAGGGATGCACCGGTGAACACACTTGATCTCTACTCGATTTTTTATCTGAAGTCTTTTGATTAAAAAAATCTTTTTACAGTGTCAACATTTTTTTAAACATTCAAAAACTAACTTAAAAACTTTGATTTAACGGGTTGAAATTTAGAGCATAACTTTTTTTCATTGTTTAATGGCTTTCAGTGGTTTTATTTCTTTTTCAGCAATCTCTTTTATGTGTTACAAGGCAGAGAAATACAGTTAAATGAAAGCTATTTTTCCCCCAGAGAAATGACATGAGTGTTCTAACTTGAGAGAATGGCAAGGTATGTCTGATGGGATTAGCAAACAGAAGATCTCCTCTAAAATTGGGCTTTAAGTTGATGCTTAGTAAGTAGAATCATGGAGGAAAATGCACTCACCTATGGTATCAGGAGATTTCCAGTCTAATCCCAGCTGAGTTGACTATTTTTTTACATAAATTTTGGCATTCATTGTATCTTCCCTGGGCTTTATATATATAAAATAAGGAGGTTGGTCTAGAAAATATCTAGCATCCCTTCCAAATATGAGTGTTAATGACTACTTGGGGTTGGGAATCACTCTATGGCTCTTTTTGGAGCTCCTTCCTATACAGCCTTCTTGTTGCCTAGCTCCTCTGATAGAATCCCCACTTACAGATGGGCCTGAAATGGATGCCAGCTTGAAACCTCCTTAGCCTAGTATAAATAAATCATCACGGTTGCCAAGTTGTCCTGAGTTATAATAATAAGTCATTGGTTTTACCAGTGGAAACAATTAGCATTGCTTCCTATTTTGGGATCTATAAGAACAAGATCTGACAAGTATTTAGAACTTAAGTTTTGAAATTGTCTACCAGTGAGAAAAAAAATTGTTAGAACTTCCAATTTTACCACAAAGAAGTTTTATATCATACTATTTTTGAAACGAATATAGAAAATAAAGTAAAAAGATGTAAAAAGGAACTAAAAGTTTCCCCCTTCACTTTTTCCAATCTATTGCCTGGAGAGAAAGATTGTTAGTAATTACTGAGTGCCTCTCCTATGCCAGGAACTGTTTTAGGCACCCAGGATCTAGGGGAGAACAACAAAATTATCTTCCTCCATGAAGGTTATACTTTGATTGAAAAAACATACATAAAATTAGGTGAAAAAATATCACGATAAGTGGTAAGGAAAAGTGACATTAGGATGGAGATAGGAAGTGTTAGGGGAGTATATATTGAAATCATAGATTGGGTGGCTGGGAAAACCTTACAGAGGAATTGATAAGTCAAGCCATCCAGACCTCTGGAAAAGAACATTCCAGATAGAATAACAAGAGCAATAGCTCTGAACTAAGAATGTGTCTAGAGGTTTAAAGACAGTAAGAAGATTTATATGAATGAGGTGGAAGGAAATATAAAAAGGGAAGTGATGGGGCACCTGGGTGGCCCAGTCTGTTGAGCTTCCGACTTCGGATCAAGTCATGATCTCGCGGTCTGTGAGTTGGAGTCCCGCGTCGGGCTCTGTGCTGACAGCTCAGAGCCTGGAGCCTGCTTCACATTCTGTATCTCCCTCTCTCTCTGCCTCTCCCCCACTAATGCTCTGTCTCTCTCTGTCTCAAAAATAAATAAACATTAAAAAAAAGAAAAAAAGGGAAGTGATATTATTACCAGGTGGGTATGGGGTTGGGGAGGGGGCAAGGATATATGTCATAGGAAGTACTTTGATTTTTGTTCCGAGGCAGATGAAAAAAAACATGGAAGGATTTTGAAAAAAAAGAGTGAAAAAATAGTCTGACTTTAAAAGGTCATGCTGGCTGGGTTGAAAAAAGACTGAAGAGGTAAAGTGTGATTCAGGAAGACAACAAAAACTTCCAATAGTTGAGAAACAGGTGTGTAGCGGTGTAGTCCTAGAAATCCTAGGACAGAATTGCCCTGCCTCTGTATCCATGGGGCATTTGTTCCAAGACCCCTGTGGATGCCTCAAACCCCAGCTTGTACTGAACCCTATATATACTTTTCTTTCCTATACATAAGACACCTATGATAAAGTTTAATTTTCACATTGGGCACAGTAAAAGATTAACAGCAACTAATAACAAAATAAAACAATTATGGCAATATACGATAATAAAAGTTATATGAATATGGTCCTTCTTTAAATATCATAATGTACCGTACTCACTCTTCTTGTGATGAGGTGAGATGATAAAATGCCACATGAGGAGATGACATGAGTTGAATAATGCAGGCACTGTGACATAGCATTAGGCTACTATCGAACGTCAGATGATTCGTCAGGAGGATCATCTGCTTCCAAACTGTTGTTGACTGTGGGTAACGAAACTGCAGAGAGCAAAACAACAGATAACAACAAGGGACGACTGTAATTGAATTTTCAGTATGATTTGAAAGTAAGGCCAGCAGGATTTGCTTATGGTTTAGATGTGGGGTATGGAACAAAGAAGAGATTCAAGATGTCCACCAAGTTTTAAAAGTTTACTTATTTTTGAAAAAGAGAGAGAGAGAGAGCATGAAGAGGGAGGGGCAGAGAGAGAAGAAGACAGAGAATTCCAAGCATGCTAGTGTTAGCACAGAGCCCAATGCAGGGCTTGAACACACGAACCCTGAGATCATGACCTGAGCCAAAATCAAGAGTTGGACATTCAACCAACTTAGCCACCTAGGTGCCCCAAGGATGCCCCCAAATTTTTAACCCTAAGGAACTGGCAAGACAGAGTTGTCATAAAGTGAGATGCATGGACTGTTAGAACAAATTTGGGATGGTTAAGAATCAGAAGTTTAATTTTAGAGGTGTTAACTTTGAGATGATTATATGTCATCTAAGTAGAGAAGTAAGTAAGCAATTGGATATGAATTTGGAGTCAGGGAAGAGATCCAGGTTATCAGTCTGGGGGTCATCAGCACATAGGTATATATAAGGTAGAGAGTAGATGAAATCACCAAGGAAGTGATTGTAGATGAAATGAGAATAGATTTAAGAAAAAATCTTTGGCTGAATTTGAAGTTTAGAGGACTGAAGGAGTAGGGAAACTAGTGAAGGAAAACAAGAATGAGGAACCAGGTAAGAGGAAAGAAAACTAGGTGAATATGTTGACTTGTAGGTAAGAGTAAAAAAGTGATCTATATATAGATCATATATGAATAACCAAATGTATATCTATACAAACAGATGCACATATGTGTTTGTGTGGGGGGGCAGTTCTTATTTTATAAACTGGGATCATGCTATACCTAAGCATCTAAAATCTCCTTTTAAAAATTAACTTATCATGGAAGAAATTTTTCTATCATCTTTGCTCTTAAGAGTAAAGATGTTTTATTTTCAAGTTTTTGATTGCCCAGGATTATTAAAACAAAGTATTATGATAAACCTAAAAAACACATCACAGTGAAAATAGTGGCTGCAAATTTTTAAACACTTGCTCTTTTCTATTTACTTAAAAAAATCCTCTTTGTAAAAAATAAGAAACCAAGGAAAAACCGAAATTAGGAATGAGGGAGTAGGAACCAAGTAGAAAAACTACACAATTGTCCTTATATCTTACTGTTACTATTAATACCTATCAATGCATGCTGATTCTCTTTTGTTAGAATGAGAAAGTCAGCTTTGAACAAAGCAGAAATTTTTATGAAAAAAATTATGAAACATCTGACAATTTCCACTCGTTCTTACCAGAGATAAAAGTGCTTTTTTTCCCTCTAAGATTCTAACATCTGTTGCTTTCACAAAGACAAACTCTATAGCATATCACCTGGGTGGGAGCTCCATGATTTTCATTAGATAGAAGAGACGAGCAATAAATAAATTAACAGTAGTTACACTGTGTTACTATTCACACATGTAGGCAGCAAAAATCTGGTGCATTATTTCACTGCAGCTGGAAAACAATGAATGAGTTGAAGGTATTCTTTTAAAAGATATGAAGAGACTGTCTCTCGAAGGTTCTTAGTGTGCCCCTAGATTTCCCCCAAATGGTGTCACTTTTTAAACAGTTAATTAGCTGGGCCATAAGACATTTCATCTACTAAAACATAAGTGAAAATCAAATACATGATTATTAAAGATTGATACATACAAGAAACTGGTAGGCAGTTCGTACTTTGTATAATGTTTCAGACCGGTCACTGCTGTTCAGAGTGGAGGGTATTGAAATATTTCTTTAAAAGTAATTTTTTCAAAGGGATTAACAAAAATCTTATGTTGCATACTTTAAGGAATATATTAATCAGAAGTAAGAATACTGCCAAGCACAATTTTTCAACCAGTAGTTCTTATGATCCAAGTGCTAAAACAAATTTGACATGTCATTTGAAATTTTCTGGGTATTTACGAGAGACATAAAAACAACGTTCAAGTTGCCCATATGGAAAACTGTCACTGAATAAAAATAACAGAGGTGGGCAAAGTTAGTCTTTTTTGTTTTTTTTTTCCCTCAGATGCCCATTAAACACTATTCTCCTTCATTTATACATTTTATTTTAAAAAATCAGCTGAATTGAAGTAGATTTCGTGTGCAAAAGTGCTTGCTGAACAGATTTGTAGTAAACAAGTAAGAAAGGATTGCATGTTGTTGAAAAGATTTCTAAACTGGTATTCTAAATCAGGCGTGAAATCTCAGCTCTGCTGCTGACTAGTTAATCTTGTCTTTTAGGTCCTTACGGCCTCGGTTCTCTTTGTAAAAATGAAGAAAGCAAACCATGACTAAGCACTTGTTCGTGAGAACTGGCAATGAGATGCTGAGCTGTTACTTCTAGATTAGAAATCAATATGGTTGGAAAATCCCTTTATGGGATATATTTTCTTCAGTAGTCTGGAAATTAAGAGAGGAAATTATTAGGATATGTGAGCCTTGTTTCTATTTTTAGGAATTATGGTTACCCCTCATAGACTCTGTTTTTTTCTTTTTTTCCTTTTCTTTTCCTATGGAGATGGTTTCTCTTTTAATGTATGCTATTTTATCTATTTTTGTTTATTTTCTGATTTTACTTTGCACCATTTATGTTAAAATTTCTTTTAGTTCCCATTCTCTTCCCTTGCTTTTATATTTTTGTCTGTTCCATTTGTAATTCTTCTGAACTGACTTTCTTCTGTGGCATCAACTGTTCTCTTTAACAACTGTTATGTGTTTTAAATTCTTATTTTTGAAAATAATTCTGGAATTTGAGTTTTCTGTGTGTGTGCATCTCTTACCTCACAGTAAATATTTATTGAATGACCAACTTTCAGCCTTGTCTCTGCTCTTGCTCATGTTTCTTTTCTATAGATGCCAATCTTTTCCACATCTTGCCAAGAACATGCAACTGTTGTTCTCTATCAATGTTTTCAATACCCTCTTTCTTTCAGAAAATATTTTTCAAACTTACGTTCTTATTCTCAATCTTCATGACAGTTCTTGCCTTTTCTAAGTCCTCATTTCATTTGCTTGCTTATTTGCTTTGTGGAGTATTCAGTTACCCTTGAATAGGGTTTGATGAGTCTGAGTCTAGAATTTGGTGAAGCAGAGACTTTCTTTCTTCCTCCTTCTCCTCGTCTTCCTTCTTAAAAAATAATTTATTGAAATAAAATTAGTATGCAATATTATATTGGTTTCAGATATACAACATATGGATTGGGCAATTCTGTACATTACTCAGTGCTCACCACAATAAGTATTGTTACCATCTGTCACCATACAATGTTATTACAGTATTATAGACCACATGCCCTATGCCATACTTCTCATCTACATGACTTATTTACCGTATAACTGGAAGTTTGTACCTCATACTACCCTTTATCAATTTCACCCACCTTTTCACCTATTTCCCCTATGGCAACCACCAATTTGTTCTCCATATTTAAGAGTCTGGTTTTTGTTTATTCATTTTTTTTAAGTTTCCACATATAAGTGAAATAATATGGTATTTTTCTTTCTCTTTCTGACTTTTTTTCACTTAGCTATTACGTTCTAAGTCCATCCATATGGTCCCAAATGGTAAGATCTCATCCTTTTGAGGGCTGAGTAATATTCCATTATGTATATGTATACTATGTATAAACAATTGAAGTGTCCACTGATAGACGAATGGGTAAAGAAGCCACTCACCTATCAGCGGACACTTCAGTTGCTTCCATATCTTGGCTATTGTAAATGAGCATACAGTTGCATCTATCTTTTCAGATTAGTGTCTTCATTTTCAATACCCAGTAATAGAATCACTGGATCATATGGTATTTCTATTTTTAATTTTTTGAGAAACCTTGAGACTTTCATTCCCTTCACTGTATATTTGTTCTGCTGTAGCTTACTATACACGTCTCCACCCGGATCTAGACCAGGAAGCCAGGTTGATGCACAAGGATCCTAATTTACTTTGTGATATCCAGTAGATCTGTATTGTAGTGGGGCTGGTGAACTGAGGTTCCATCTCATGCAGGCTCTCTGACCAGAGAAATTCGGTGACCTTTTCTACAGAATTGTTTTGTGTTGGTCTCAGCCTATCAATAACCAGTGTTATAGCTGGACTGGTCCTTGTGGTTCTTGCTATGATTGCAAGATGCCCTTACAAGTACTGCCTGAAAATTTGATAAGAGACATGGTTTATTCCTTGCAAGTCCTGGAAATTACACAGCACACCTGGGGCCACATAGTGAGGGCTTAAACAGAGAGAGAGAGTGCATAGCCCTGTCGTTCTGCTTTTATTGGGGTCAAGGGTGGAAGCCTAAGGTTTTGCAGGATCAATCTTTATTGGTGAATTATAATCATAAGAGAAGGAATTTAAACCACAGAAGCGAGGGGGGAAAAACCAAAGGCCAAAATGGTCAGTTATCACAATCAACCAAGATCTCTAAAACAAAGGAGCCTGGGAGGCACTTGGGGGTGGCTCTTTATACAGTTATGTGGCTGGTAATGAATTTATTGAAGAGGATGCCTCAACAATAAAACTGAAGTCAGATACTTACATTACAAAAAAAAGAAAAACCAACTGTTAGGGCTTACACTACAAGAATAAATATAGGTAGGAAATACTACACCTCAAAGCACTCGGTGCTTCTGTTGTTCTTCCTATCTTTCCTGACAGCAGTGTTTTTTTCTTCAGCAATTTAACATCACACATTACAGTGTGTTTCTAAACATCATATCCTACTTCCTGCCATGTTGCCTGCAGGTGTTGTATCATTGAAGGGATTCAGGAAGAAAGAAAGCTAACTGGAGTGGAGGGACAGAGTCTTTCTCCATAAATAAGCCCTGAGCATTTGGCACTATGGGTGACAATTGTCATGGTGTTGGTGGGGGGGGGGTGGGCAATAAGATAGTGCAGAGGTCAGTATGCTTTTCAATCTCCCTCTTTTCTTTTTTAATTAAGGGAGAGGGTTGGGGGGCAGGGAGAGAGATGGTTCTCTGCCATGTTCTAATTCACAGGGTGGAGATGTGTTGAGTATTCCAAGGTTGAATGTTTTAACACATCACCACGGAAAAGGCACCAAGTGGGAATGGACCTCTGACTTTACCTAATAGTTTTTAGTTACATTTAGTTTACTCTTCTGTTTTCAGTTTTTTACATTTTAGTTCTTTTGTGTGTTTTCATGGATATTTACTGTGAAGTTGAGGGAAGTCACATGCACTGCAGAAATTCTGCCTGTGAACTAAAGAGTTTTGAAGCTCATCTGAAATCAAAACCAGTATTCCAGATTGCTGGTTATATATGCCCATATTTCCTCTAAGACGTCTATGACAGTTATTAGATTGGGCTGTAAAATTTTGAGAGTATATTGAAAAACACATAAAGAAGCACTTTCATGTAGAAATGCAAGGTCATAGCTATAAAGAATCCAGGGTCCCAACTTTTATATTAGTCTTCTACTGAGTTCTTAAACAAAAATATACCATCCCGGTCTGTAAAATTTAAAAGGTGATGAGAATCAGAAAAATATTTATTTGAATTTATAAGAATCAAGTTCTAAATTTTCACATTATCACATTATTTTCTGAATCCAAGTGTAAATAAGTGCCTGTGTTTGTTATAAATAAATACATAATACACTAGACAAAAGAAATAACTTTGAGCTTGAAATCAAGAATTTTCCAGCTCCATTACCAACTACATTATGATATTGATCCTTAATCACAAAATAATAGAACTTTAAAAGCTTTTTAAAAATCATTTAGAATGACAGTTCAACGTACTATAACTTACATCTTCTTTTTGATAAATTTACAAGTGTGATGCCTCCTCTAAGTACATGGTAACTTTTCCATTGGATATTTGTTGCTTTTGATTGATAATCACTATGTGATTGAATAATTTTCTATTCAAATTGGTGTAGAGGCTGTCTACTGTTAGCATACATAATTTATCTTTGCAACTATAAAAACATAATAATAAATATGCAATATAAAAGTACAGCCTAGAAATTTTGACCTTTCAGTCCTCTCTGTTAAAAATAAATTATAGAGGTTAACTTCTTGATTTTCGACATAATAAAAGTCAGGGAGAAGTACACTATCCCGTCAAGTGTTGCACTACTTGTAATTGGAAGAACCAAGGGCCCTGAATCAGCCTTTCCACAGTATCACACAATCTAGCAAGATAGAATCCACTGATATTGCCCCCTACGTTGATATCACCTGTTCAAGACTCTACTCTTTTGTGGTTTTCCTTTGTGTATTATATCAGTAGGGATTGTTTGGAGTTGCTCTGCTACCTGTATTTTCTAACTTTCATCCTTAAGAGCACAAAGTGGTTGTTCCAACCATGTTAAGCATGGCACTTAACCACAGTCATATAGGAAGAAGGGGAATTAGGCAGAAAAAATGTGGTGGAATAAATCACCTTTTGCCTTATTAATCCAGAAATATATGAATACCCCTATCTGCAAAGGAGTCAAGAAGTAATTTTGGGTTGTTTGTTTGTTTGTTTTTAACAAGACATTGACACATCAAGCAAAATTCTATCCATTACTGAATATCTAGTGTTAGGTAAATATTGAACAAATGGAAGTATCTGCCCATATATACTTGTGTTGCTGTTGATATGAATGTTGCTGTAGCAATTGCCAAGAGTAGCTAAATTAATGGGATATATTATTTAAGTCAGCTTCAAATTATAATATGGCTTTCCTAAATTTTTATTATGTGCTTTATAATTCTTCTAGTACATATAATCTTTTCCTTTTAAATTCATATTTCTATTGATAATCAATATAGCTCTCTTTTCATATTTCAGTGATTGATTAATGATAACTCTATAATGATGGGGATTTTTTCACTCTTAAAATTACTCATGCTGTACTAGGCCAACTGAGTGGCATATTTGAATCAACCAACTCTTGCTAATGTTCATTCGTTATGGTCTTATGAACATCAGAATGAGCTTTGGTGATATTGTAAGCTACCAATGCTGTTTGTCAAATGAAACCATTCCCAACAAGAAAGTTATAACAACATTAGGATGTTTTACAGTTTTTGAAAAGAACTTATCTTTTAGGATACCTTCCGATAATTTTTTTCTCAAATGATTGATAAATGGTGACTGTCAAGAAGATAGTCACATATTCTCCAGAAAGTATGTAGACCACAATGATTCTTTGTTTCCAAATAAGTACATATTTATGCCTTAATGAACCAGATTTGAGATTATAATTAGGATTCTATTGTGGAATTTGGAGTGCCTAATGAGAACTTGTGAATGAATAAGTGGAAAAGTGAGGTGAAATTATCCCCATAGTCAATGGCCCCTCTCAAAAAAACATTTTTAATACATTAATGAGCACAGAAAAAAAATGGTCAAGAGATCTCAAAAAACAGCTTTTTATAACAGTATTTTAGAATCTTTTCATAAAGAGTTCTGTTTGTTTTGTCCTTAATATGTTATGTGTCCCATCAGTTCTCAAAAACTTAGTAGTAGAGTTCCTTAAAAAGAAGGCTTAAGTAAAATAATTAAATCTAAATTTCTTTTACATGAGAAACAATATTTTTAAAGGATACTGTGTGCCTAGCCAAGGTCTGCTGCATAAAAGTGTAAGATTGGTTATGAAAATCATGTAAAATGAGCGAAGAATTATGGGTAGAGAGGTCTTTGTGTAATACCAACAGGCGAATTTCACGTTCTATTGAATACTTATTCTTAAGAATGAAAATGGCAGTTCCAGGCATGGTAAACAACTTGTACTTAATTGCTCTCTCTCAGTATTCCTAGCTGTAAAATGGATGTAATAAAAATAATTACTTTATGGAGTTGCTGTGTAAAGGGTTTATTAAAGTGCCTAGAATATAGTGTGTATTTACTTATGAACTGCCATTAGTAAGCGCTGCCCTCATTAGTAAAATAAATATGGATCATCAAGTTCAGTATGTGCCATTTATCTTCATTCCATCTCCAGCCTTTCCTTCTTCATTTATTCCAAGGCTTCACCAGAAAGACTTATCTCTGAATTTCCAGTTGAGATTGGGTATGAACTGTGATTCAGATATCCATTAACTATCATTTTATATGTTTTACAAACTATCCTCCTGTATTTTATGCAACATCTGTGTTAACTATATGCCTGCCAGGAAAAGTCTAGGTTTTAACAGCAATTCTTTGCTAAATATGAAATACTTATAATTAGCTAAGCCCTAACCTAAATCTTTGACATGTGTTTGTGCGCGCGCGTACACACACACACGTGCATGTGCTTTGAAGCACTTTTAACAAAAACCAAATTAAATTGACAGAAAATGACAGAAGAGGCCTCGTATGTAGTGAAAAGGCACATGCTACCAATACTATAATTGTTCTCCACCTAAATTATATTAAACAAGTAAAAAGTTTGTCTGCTAAAATTTAAAACTATTGCTAAGATTTGGGTTAGCTTTTAATCCTGGCAAAAGTAATTCAATCTCCCTTCCACTGCTATGCTTCTCGTTGTTTTAACTATCGCTGAAACAGGACCACCTTTAAGTGAAATATTAGGATATCATATGAACAGATTTGGTGAACAAAATAGGAAAATAAAAAATGGGCACTTATATTCATTAAGTTATATTTCTTAAATATATCTATTAAATAATTCCAGATCATTAAGAACTGTGTTTTCTATGTGTTTCTATTGTACATATATATATGTATGTATATATGGTATGTGTGTTTACAGATACATAATATATATAATGATTGTGAAAGAAAGACATAGCTTAAAGAGTTTTCTTCATGTGCTTTGTTATGCTCAGAAGGATCAGAATTTTATTTATGTATTCATACAATTTCAGAAAAGAGGAATTTAGCTATTAGTATATTTAAGCATTAATTTTTCATTGCATGCAATAATGAAGTAATACAAATGCAATTGTACAATGCTTTAACCCAATGTAACTTTTTATTACATTATTGATATCATTTTTCCTATTCACACTCATATATAAAAAGTTGAAATTCATTTCTCTGACAAAGTATTTTCATATATTAAATTAAAAGTAACTAGTAGTAATCAAGAGCACATAATTTTCTGATCATTTTTAATAGTGATTCTTTTAACTCCCTGTAGAAAAAAGTCAGACTTTTCATCTGTGTGGCAGAAATGCTAGAAATATTATAATACATTGAGGATATTAAATTCTTAAAATGTTGATCCAAAATAACCAAAATCACTTTAGCAAACTATCTTGTTTGTGCATCATTACTTAGAATAGAAGAGAAATAAAGAAACTTAATCTTAAATCGGTAGTAAAAGTTAATGAACCTCTTTTCCTTTCTAAATTTTACTGCCAGCATGAATTAAAACTAGTTTAATAGTCTGTGCAGACTATGTAGATACAAGGTCATAAAATCTGTTATTAAAAATCCTATAGCTCACTAAAATTAGTCATTGAGTAAGGAAACGAGGGAAATCTGGCAGTGGTCACAACAGAAAAAAAATGAGCATGTAATGTGATTGCTATTGTAACTCCAAAATATTAAACTATTTATAAAGGAACCTTTAGGTAATGCTAGATTATCCAACCAATCAAGAAATATCACACCAATGGATATAATAAGCATATAGTATCTTTTTAGAATAGTTGTTGAAATATCAATCATTTTAAGTATGAAAAATTATATACTGTTTCAAGCATGTTTTTAAATCAAAAACTTTTTCAGTAAATCTAAGAATATTGGGCCCAACATTTTTCAAAGATTCCAAGTATATAAACCATAAGTTAAGTCTGTTTTTTTTACCTAATATTTGCCATCAATATTATAAAATATTAAAATTAACATAGAAAAAAATAGAATTTGCAACTAATCATTCAATTTTCAACTAATTATATCATTTTGAAATGATTTAGTGTTGGAAAAGCAAATAATAAATACCTAAAGTGAACAATCAGAAGAAATATGTTGTGTAATAAATAACTCCATGTGGATTGAGAGAGATGCATTTTTTTAAATTTGCATGAAAAGTTTTTATTTAAGCATAATTAGCATACAGTATTATATTAGTTTCATGTGTACAATATAATGATTCAACAACTGCATACAGTATTTAGTGTTCACCATAAATATAGTCACCATCTGTCAGCAAAGTTATTACCTTATTATTGAGCATATTCTCTTTATTGTAATTTTCATCTCTGTGATTTATTTATCTTGTAACTAGAAGTTTGTACCTCTGAATCCCCTGTATCTATTTCCCTCTCTCCACTCACCTGGGCCCTGACAGTCACCAGTTTGGGCTCTGTATGTAAGGGTATGTTTTTCATTTATCTCTTTTTTCCTTGTTTGGTTGTTTTGTTTCTTATATTCCACGTATGAGTGAAATCTTGTGGTTTTTGTCTTTCTGACTTATTTCATTTTGCTTTATACCCTATAAGTCCATCCATGTTGTTGCAAGTGGCAAATCTCATTCTTTTTGTGGCTGAGTATATCCCATTGTGTATGTATACCTCATCTTTTTTGTCCATTCATCTATTGCTGATTTCTTGGGTTGCTTTCATGTCTTGGCATTTGTAAATAATGTTGTAATAAACATAGGGGTACTTCTATCTTTTCCAATTAGTGTTTTTATTTTTGGAGGTATATACACAATAGTGGAATTACTGGGTCATATAGTAATTCTATCTTTAATTTTTTTAGGAATTTCCATATTGTTTTCCACAGTGCTGCACCAATTTGCATTCCCATCCACAGAGTTTGAGGGTTCCTTTTTTCCAGTACTTTCCCAATACCTGTTGTTTCTTTTCTTTTATTCTAGCCATTCTGATAGGAATAATGTGATATCTCATTGTGGCTTTGATTTGCATTTCCCTGATAATTAGTGATGTTGAACATCTTTTTATTTGTTGGCTGTTTGTATATCTTCTTTGGGAAATTGTCTATTCAGGTCCTCTGCCAATTTTTTAAATCAGATTGCTGGTTTTTTGTTTTTTGTTTTCTTGTGTGTGTGTGGAGCTGTGTAAATTCTTTATGTATTTTGGATATTAACCCCTTATTGGATATATCATTTGCAAAAATCTTCTCACATTCAGTAGATTGCTTTGTCATTTTCTCGATGGTTTCCTTTGCTGTGCAAAAGGTTTTCATTTTGGTGTAGTCCCAATAGTTTATTTTTGCTTTTGTTTCTCTTGCCTGAGGAGGCCTATCTAGAAAAATGTTTCTCTGACTGATGTAAAAGAAATTATTGTCCATGTTTTCTTCTAAGAAAAATTATTTTAAATACAACTCAGTTCTATCAATAATGGGAGTTTGGTCCTGGGTTAGATTAATTACTTACATGTCATGACTCCAAAACTAGTATTTCCCCCCTAAAAGTTATATGATCCAAAGTCAAACTGACTTAAATGAATGCATATTCTTAAATACTGTTCTAAATGATCAGTTTTATATTTTCTACTACACAATTCAGTATGCAGCTGAAAACAAAGCATGAGTTTGCTGATCAAAAGTTAATCTTTCAAAGTTGGAAACAAGACTTAACTCTTGAAGGATAAAGAGTAAGGCAAGAAGAAAATTAAACAATTAATGATTTTATATACAGGTTCTTTCTTAGACATTACGAAGCCTCTATAGACTAACTGGGCTCCTCAACATAATAACATCACCACTAAAATCTTTATTAAAACTGAATGGCATTCTCTGCTTCTGAAAAATGGAATACTACCAAAGTTCAATTCTATCTGCTGTACTGAACAGAGAAACCATTTATAAGATATAATGAAGCAAGAATCTCTTTAAAAATACATGAAGGGCAAATGTGTTTTCTTTATGAGCTTCACAAATTTGATGCACGTTCTAATTTCTTTCTGTTGTAGCTTCCAGGGTCCCATTGATCTTGTGGTGTGGGAGGACGGTTGCAGTATGAATCTGTTACCAAAAGCTATATGACAGCATTAATTAAGTTGTGCTTTGGGAAAATGAAAGCCAGTAAGATGAATATTTGCTTTTCTGCCAATAAATGCTTAAGTATAGCAATGTGCTGGAATTTCTGGTACATTAATCAATTTGATTTTTTTCCTTCTTTTGTTGAGTCTTTTATTCTTTCTTTCTTTCTTCCTCTGTTCTTTCCTTCTTTTTTTCTCTTGCTTTAATGATAACTTCTATATTTGTAATACAAGGGCAGTTATCAGGGATGGATATTAGGCATAGATGCACTACAATCCCTCATTTAGAGAGAAATTTTAAGAAAGACACATACAATATAATTGACGCTCAAGAACTATTGGGGCCCATGAGCAGCCTTCTTAAATAATTTGTATTTTTAAATACATGTGTTGGTGTTTTGTTTGTGTTTTGCTGGGAGGAGAAAAGCTGCTCTTTATAGGTAAAACTCTTACTATATGAAGAATTGTCTAGACTCACTATTTTCAGGAAACTGATTTCTCTTTTCATGATCGTCTGCCTGAATATCTTTCTGACATTCTTACTCTTATTCTATATAAGCTTCAAGTTCATTTTCCAAGTTGCCTTTCTTCCACAAAATTTTTCTTTTTTAATGATTAAATTCACAGTGTTTCATTGTTGTCGTTGTTAACTGTATTTGTGTGCCTAGGTGGTTCAGTTGGTTAAGCATCCGCTCTTGGTTTTGGCTCAAGTCATGATCTCACAGTTCCTGAGTTTGAGCTCTGTCCTGACAGTGTGGTCTCTGCTCAAGATTTTCTCTCTCCCTCCCTCTCTGCTCTTCCCCTGCTCTGTCTCTCTCTCTCTCTTTCTCAAAACAAAACAAAACAAAACAAAACAAAAATCTTAGTTTACTTGAGAGAGGCTGAAGGGGCTAGGTAGGGGAGACACATGTGATAAACCTTAAAAATGAGTAAGAATCCTCAAGGGGGCAGGGGATGGAATGTGGCAAAGAAAACAGCATGTCAAGAGGAACATCACAGGAAAAGAGCAGGCTATAGATATCTAGATGTAGAGGGAGGGCCAGACACAAAACAAAACAAAACAAAAATCTTAGTTTACTTGAGAGAGGCTGAAGGGGCTAGGTAGGGGAGACACATGTGATAAACCTTAAAAATGAGTAAGAATCCTCAAGGGGGCAGGGGATGGAATGTGGCAAAGAAAACAGCATGTTAATGATAGTATCACGGAAACTTCTATACTTTATTTTTCAATTTATATATATATATATATATATATATGGTCTCCAACTTGGCTATGAATTCCATGAGGACAGGGAATGTGTCCTCTTCATTAATTTTATTTTAGATATACTTGTTATAGTTGTTATTGTTCTACCAACAAATTGTTTCCCTATAGTTCTCTTCACCCCCCTTGTCTTTAACTTCTATCAAAGTGAGTAACAGATATGTTCTGTCCCATGATCATAACAAGAAATATTTACCGAATGCTATTTTGTGTCAGGGCAGGCACTGCTCTTGGTGATACTCATACAGAAGTGAATAAGACAGGGGCACCTGGGTGGCTCAGTCGGTTGGGTGTCCGACTTAGGCTCAGGTCACGATCTTGCTGTTTGTGAGTTCGAGCCCTGCGTCGGGCTCTGTGTTGACAGCTCAGAGCCTGGAGCCTCCTTCAGATTCTGTGTTTCCCCATCTCTCTGACCCTCCCCTGCTCATGTTCTGTTTCTCTCTGTCTCTCAATAATAAATTAAAATGTTAAAAAAATTTAAAAAAAAGTGAATAAGACAGAACCTCCCATTTAGTGGGGTAAGTCTTCTATGCTTAAGGATAAATTGATTATTTAATATTAAATTTCAATATCAAGTATATAAAATATTGAAATCCTACATTACTCATAACTAATGGGAATAGATTTGAAGAGAAAAAGAAATCTATATTGGTACATATGTATCACTTAAATGGAACACATTATCAAAACTAAATGCATTATCTTTACCTTATTTAATTAATTTACTCAGAATAATGTTACGTTTTGTTTACTTTTTGTTTGGATTATGCCTTTCTAGCACAGTTATCTATTTTTCCTGGTATTTCTAATTTCCTTTGGTTTTCTTTTGTTTCTCAATTATTTATAGAGTAAGAAGTAATTACTCTATAAATCACTAAGTTGACCCATGGCTTAGTAATATATTTGTTAGAAGGACAATATTGGGTGGACTTGTTAGGCTTTGGTGAGTCTATAATCCAGAGATTTTCTTTAATTGCACTTGAGGCCTTTTCATAATTTATTGATTACTTGAACTGTATTTATGCTTGGCTTTGCTAAAGTATATCTTCAAATAATACCTTTTAGAAAATGAAGAATTTCTTAGTCCTTGAATTCTAAAACCATTATTGTATTGTTCACACTTTATTGATAGTTTAGCTGGGAATGGGATTCAAATTTCAAAGCAGTTTTCAATGAAGACATTGGAAGGATTTCTGCATTTTCTATAAATGTTTGGTTTTTCTAGGGAGAAAACTGTTGCCCTTTTCTATCATAACTCCTAAATTTTAACTAAATCCTCCACATGTTCTTATTCCTAAAGAGGAAGGATCACATTTTTTCTTAGAGTGCCTATAATGGTATTTCTACTAGAACAGGTGCTCAGAAAAGACTGTTATTGTTACAAAGATGATTATGATATGATGAATGATTTATATTAATGTTTAAGAAATAACCTAACCACAAACCTTTTCCCCACCCATTTCTCCTTAATTTAAAATTTGTATCCATTCAGAAACCTGGTAGTCATCTCACATCTTGCTTACACATATGATCCATTCATTTAATTCGTTAACATTTATAAGCAGAACAAAGTGGCAAAAGAACAAATTCTAACCTCAGTGAGCTTCCTTTCCATTGTCCTAGCAATACCTAAAGTATCTTTGCATCTCCATAGTTGCCAGGCCCTCCCCATTCATATGTTGAAGCCCTAATCCCTAGTGTGATGGCATTTAGAGGTGGGGACCTTTGCAATGTAATTAGGTCATGAGGGTGGAGCCATCATGAATGGGATTAGTGCCTTTATAAGAAGAAACATGCATGTCTTTGATCACCAAGTGAAGATAAAGCAAGAAGGCATCCATCCACAATCTAGGAAGAGGACTATCACCAAAACTCTACCTTGCTGGCACTCTAATCTTGGACTTCCAGCCTCCAAAACTGTAAGAAAAAGATTCTGTTGTTTAAATCACCCAGTCTATGGTATTTATTAGAGCAGCTTGAACTGATTAAGACAGTAGTCACTGTCATCTCTTTCTGGAACTACTAGAGTAGACCTCTTCTTACCTATTCTTTCTAATATACAGCTTCAATAATACACAGTCCTCACTAGAACCTACACTTCTTTAGTCCTACTATCCTCATCCTCACTACCCTCTTCTATCTCTCCACCTCTACTACGTATTCATAGTTCTCCTTATTTTGCTTAATTTCCCTGGTGATCATTTTTACCAATGCCTAGCATATATCCTCACCACTCCTCATGCATCAAACTCCTGGTTAAATCACAACCCTGTGTAAAATTCATTTACCCACCAATTTTCCTCACACTCTCATGCAGCTGAGCATGGCTGGAGACAAACACACAACTCTAGCTTTCACCTCCTACCTTCCATAGCATTCACCAAATTCGTTCCTGTTTGGCACTTTTGCCCATGCTGTTCCCTTGTCCTGGAGTCTCCTCCTTTGCTTTCCATATAATTGAAAGCTCTTCATTCTGTAGCTCTCAGTGCAAATATCACTTCCTACAGAGCCCCTTCCTAAATGGCATTTTTAAATAAAGTATATATATTCTATTTTATATTGATATATTTTCATTTCATTGAATCATCTAATAATATCTTGTTCTTTAATTTCACAAAAAAATAGGATTAGAAAGAAAATAAATCATATTAAAATGATTTTATTATGGTATATAAAACAACTTTGATGTAGATATTTGTGCTTCCTTATGGCATTTAACGGCATAATCATACTTTGTATCTAGTAGTGACAATTCCTCAATAGTGATGGGAGTAGATAATAACCTTAGATATTCATAACAACTGTGATATAATACAAAACGATCTGAGATTCCTGTTGGTGAAAATTTCTCACGTAGTGCTGATATTATTAGCAGTTTATTGAAGGAAATGTTAAATTTCACTTAGAGATTTTGAAAATAAAGATAATTTTTCTCATTTAATTTCATAGTTCCCATGAATTTCACCCAAAGTCTCTTTAGGAATCTATGGTCCCCTGGTTAAAAACCCTGACTCATGAGACACCTGGGTGTCTCAGTTGGTTAAGCGACCGACTCTTGATTTCGGCTCAGGTCATGATCTCATGGTTTGTTAGACAGTGTGGAGCCTGCTTGGAATTCTCTTTCTCTCTTTCTTTCCTCTCTCTCTCAAAATAAATAAATAAACATTAAAAAAAAAAAAAACTTGCTCATACAATTCCCTCATTTCATGGATAAGAAACTTTTTACTTTCTAAGGTTTTGTGCACATAAGTTGTGCATGAAGCTGAAAGTCTTTTCTCTCCCATCTTGCTCCAGTGCTGAAAGGCCAAACACAATCTCTGAAGTAAATAGCACAGAAAGGATGCACACTGAAATACTGGGGGACAGCATCACATATAGCAGTGCTTTGTTAGGTCCTTAAAAATCTATATTTGTACATTTTCATATTAAATATTCCATATTAAATAAATATTCCATATTCCATGTTAAATACCATATATTAAATTAAGCATCAAAGTACTTGGACCTGACCCTATCACTGTTCTACACCACTCCCCCCATTTTATTTATTTCTTGGGCCACTGATCATTAACTGAAAAAACTTTAATGTCTCTAAAATACTAAGTATCTTACTTTGTTTTTTGCTTACTCCTTTACTGTGTACCTTATTAGAGTGTAGGCTTCATGAGAACATGGACTTTCCATGTCTTTCATACCACTGCATTCCTTGTGGAAACAGTATTGCCTGGCACATAGTAGGTGCCAAATAATACTGTTGAACGAATGGACCAAAGTATAAAATCCATTGTATAGATATTTTTTTGTATCAAAGTTTTCTTTTCAAAATTAAAAAAATAATATAAAATGGCTTAATAAATAAAATTCGATATTTCTTAATTGCTAGCTAACAAGAAGGTAAAGCAAAAATCACAGACCAACATGAAGTCTATTAATATAAAAATATAGTACTAGAATGATTATTCTTTTTTTAATGTTTATTTATTTTGAGAGAGAGAGAGAGAGAGAGAGAATGTGAGGAAGGGGCAGAGAGAGGCAGAGAAAGAATCAGAAGCAGGCTCTTTGCTGGCAGCCCAGAGCCCGACACAGGGCTCGAACTCACAAAACCATAAGATCGTGACCTGAGCTGAAATCAGAGTTGGACACTTAATCAACTGAGCCACCCGGGTGCCCTAGAATGATTATTCTTAATATAAAGTGTAATAAAAACTTATGATATGAAATCAAATCAAATCAAACAGGAAACATTTCATAACTTATTGGTAAGACTCAGTAAGTAAGGAAGTGTATTCATTTAACTACTCGCGTTTAGAAGAGTGTATGTAAGATACTGGGAATATACTTGACTGGGAAAGCAAACTTCCCATTTTTCAGAGTAAGTTTGCCTGAGAAAAATATACCTATTTCTATACCAGCAGCTAGAATTCTCTAAAGGGATCTTCAAATCTTCATGCAGGTAGGTGGAAGATGCACTTGTTTCAAATGAAAGGAGACATTAGCGAAGCAGGTAGGAGGAATGAGTGAAATGGTGTAGGCAGGAGCCAAAGCACATCGAAGGGAAAGAGAGGTATTTGACCTTGCTGTGGGTGGTGAGAAGGCAGTGAAAAATGTGCTTTAGGAATAAAAATGAGAGGTGCTTGGAAAAAAAACCCTGAGTTTTAAAAGATGGTTCATTGTAGGGCGGGGAAAGCCAAATGCACAGTGAAACAGCACTGGCTGTGTTCACGGCTCACTTAGGGGTGCTGCACACCTAGTCACCTCGTAGCAGGCAAGACGCATTTTCCTGCCACTGTCATTTAGGACGATCAGTTCAGGGACTTCTCCTGGCATGATGATCATTTTATGAAATGAAGGATTTTTAAGAAAGACTAAAATCATGCTATAAAAGTCTCTAATCCCTCTATTCTTTCTTTCTTTTTTATTCTTCTTTCTATTATTTCTTATTAAAAATCCTCCTTGGGGGGCCTGGGTGGCTCAGTCGGTTAGGCTTCAGCTCTTGATTTCAGCTTAGGTCCTGATCTCACCGTTTGTGGGGTCAAGCCCTGCATTGGGCCCTGCACTGACAGCACAGAGACTGCTTGGGATTTTCTCTCTCCCTCTCTTTCTGTGTCTCCCCTGATCCCACTCTCTCTCTGTCTCAAAATGAGTAAATGAAAAATAAATAAATAAAAATAATAAGGTCCCTCTTGATTCCAGTGAAAACCACTAGAGTAGTTGAAAGAATAGGCGTTGAAATTACATGGTCTTGGCTCCGGCTCCAGGTCTCCCCTTTACAAGCTCTGCAACATTGTGCAAGTACCAAACCTCCCTAAGTCGCAGGTTTTGCTGGGATAAAATGAGTCATTGCAAAAGCAGGGCTAACACGAGGTCCAGCACACAGATGATTAACCCCCAATAAGTACTGGGGATTATTGTCATTTTTGCTGCTGTTGTTGCTGTTGTTTTTATTATTAGCCTGTGTCAGATCCAAATCTATTTGATTTGTTAGTTTTTATTTTTTCAGTTGTATTCTAAAAGATGTTTGAGAAACTATCACTTTTTGTTCCAATATCAAGAAACTAATATTATATCTATGCTATTTTATTTCATAACTTGTATTTATTTGGAGTGGCTAAATATGTCTGAGTTTTCTAAATTTATTCAATAATATAGAGGTTGAAGTTATTTTATTAAACATTTAGAAACAACATAATATTACTAAGTATAGTGATTCAAGCATATAAAATGAACATTAAGCATGTTAAATTGGCTGAATTCTCCCTACACTTAATTACTGGTAGTTTCCTGCTAATCTCCATTTCTAACATGACTCTTAAACATAGAAATATCTAGAGAAAACAGACTTCTATGTCAGGTCTTGATTGTTCCAAGGAGGTCATATAATTTCAATCAAGTAATTTTAAATTTTGCAAAGCTAATGTATACTAAAATAGATAATGCTGAATTGTACCATCAAAATAACTGATCCCATTTCAATAAAATGCCTGCTTCCCAGGCAAAGGAAAAAAAAATCTCCCAGTCATGAATAATTCCATACCAAGTGTCTAATGTCCAATCTATATTTTATGTAAGAGTAACTACATTTCCTGAAGATTCTATATAAAGCATTTGAAACTACAATTTAATTTTCCTACACAAGCTATTCTGTTTGGCTTTCCAGAAATACTATTGTCAATAATTTTAGGACACTCTATTTATATGACTAATTTTTTTTTAATTTATAACTCGCTTTGTTCCAAAAGAATGAAGTCTGTAATCAGGTAGAAACCAACACACTATAGTTGAGATTTACACTGATTATTGGATCTTTTTTATATGATTATGAAAGCTATCCAATTAAAGATTGATTAAGAATTAATTGAAAGTTGAGGATGTTACTCAGATGGATGATGTCTGCCACTGGAAGTTGTGTCCGAGCAGAAAATAAAATGAGTAAATAAGGGGGCACTTGCGTGGCTCAGTCTATTGGGCATCCAACTAATGATTTCAGCTCAGGTCACGAGATTGAGCCCTGTGTTGGACTTCATGCTCAGCATGGAGCCTGCTTGGGATTCTCTCTCTCCTTCTCTTTCTGCCCCTCTCTTGCTTGTGTGCTCTCATACTCTCTCTCTCTCTCTCTCAAAATAAACAAACATTTAAAAATGAAATGAAACGAAATGAAATATAATGTAATGAGTGAATACATGGATGTGTGTAAAGACAAATTCATGGTAGAAGGTTACGGTAAAAGTGTTAAATGTTTACTGATCTTCTCATGGCATTAAGCTGCCTTTTATTCATCCAGAGAAAAGAAAAATTGTTTCAACAAAAGGTTTAATTTATTTAAAATAAAATTTAAAAATAAAATGAGGTTTTGGAAGTTTGTATTAGGAATATGCATACATTCATAAAAGACTTGTATAAGAATATTCATAACACTTATACACAATAGCCCCAAACTAGAAAAAGCCCAAATATCTGTTAAGAGTACTATAGGTAACTATACTGTAGTTTATTTTTATAATACGATAATATACAGAAATGAAAATATTAAAAATTGCCAATATTCAAGACAATGTGAATGAATTTCATAAAAATAACATTTAATAAATCACATATAAAAACATGTGATTCCATTCATAGAAATTGCAAGAAGCTGCACATAACATGCATTAAATATATCTATTTTTAGAAGTTACAATATAAGTTCCCTAAGGGTAAGAGTGTAGTAGTTAAGAGATGACACAGGGTGTGGGGGGGTTACCAGAATGTTCTGGTAAAAAATGTTCTGTTTATGACCTGGATGTTGCTTACACAGACATATTCACTTTGTGAAAACTCACTTGGCTGCATATTTGTAATTTGTGCACTTTTCTATGTGCCATAAAAAATGCTTACAAAATTAAAAAAAAAAAAGGCAGTGGAAAAGCTAGAATGTACTGGAATGCTGAATATATAGCCCAATGAGAGTAGGAGGACCATGTCATCTATCCTAACACTGGTTGACATCTTAAACAAAATTGGCATCTTCAGTTGACTCCTCTCTGATGCTTATAATAAATTAATACATAAAAATACTTCATAGGTGCTGAGCCATCTGGCAAGACCAGAGTAAATTCTGTGAAATGAAAGTTCTCAATTCTTAATTGTTTTTTTCTCAACTGAATGTGCCAACATTTTAACTCATGAGTTAAAATGGACACTGTATTTTTTACTATGAGTACCTTTCTTAGACAAATATTTTTGCAAGATAGAATTCATCAAATAATATCTTTATGTTTATTTTGATTGGTTTGCCAAACTTACATGCTGTGAAACTGTAAAGCTTCTTAATTTCCTTTCTTTCCTTTATAGAATGTAAATTTATCAAATTAAAACTAGGAATGCAATCAAAAGAGACTTATACAAGTGAAACTATTCTAAAGTGCAATTATGAAATTAAATCTTAAACACTGTATACTCTAATCGTCTAATTTTTCAGTTAGAAGCTTCCTTTGCTTTCATAGCAACACATTTTAATTTTGTCCTGTTTTCCTATTCTATTTTAAATAAAACTTTGATTCAATAAAAGCTTCGAAAGCCAAAGTTAATTGATACTCTATTTAATACTTGGATTAAAGATTTCAAAGAAATTTTAAACAAATGTAAACAAAATTCAAAGGACTGATATACCAAAAAAATTAAAAATCGTGGTAGTACATGTAGTTGATTCACAAAGTAGATTTCAAAACCTGATATATGTTTAAAATCAAATCGATGAAAGGAATCTCAGTTAGAAAGCATACACTGCAAAGCCAAAGTGCTCTTTTATATTCAACATCTGCTTCATTTCAGAAAAGTTGCTTTCACTATATATGTATGAAAGTAGTTGCACACATTTTGACACTTCAACTTACTTTTGGATTCGTATAATAATTCAGTTAGTTTCCACATGATTATAGATTAGGTGTTTATCACAACCAATGCTAAAAACATTTCTATTTCTTAAATTTTATTAATTAGCAAGAAGCTGGTTTTCCCCCCACAATATGCTCCACCAAAAATTGTATTCACACTATGACCTCCAAAAAAATCATATCTAATTTTGAACATTAAATGTGTTTATATTAGCATGTAAGATGTCAGCGTTCACCTTTGACCTAACAAAATTCCTAAAATGTATTTTAGATTACATGAATCAGATAAAACAATATCACATTTAACAGAAATAATTTTTTATATTGTATAATTTTTTATATTGTATTTGGAGTATCTGATAGCATATAAAATTTGTATTATTTAAGTGTTCATGAAATTCTTCTGTTAATAGAACTAGTGTAATGGCTATTGCTTCATGGTTCTGTACATGCGCAAGGGAGCTTAGAATTAAAAGTAAGAAATTTGATCTAAATGCAAAATCAAACTTTATAAAGTAACTTGTAAACATGTTTGCTAAAATTGTCTGGGTTCTGAACTCCTAATTTTTCTAGAGGTGCTGAGGTTTTGCAGCAGTTTCTGGTCTCCAGGAAGTCAGTGATATCACTGTGGCTCCCATAGTTAGTGGTAAATACCAGCAACATGTTTATCATTAACTTTCTAGAGAAATTAAAATGCAGCAGGCATTTCGTTGGACATGGACTTGTGTTTACTTTACATTTATTGTTGCCAAAAGAGTTTACTGTAAAATGAAGAAAGAAATGTTACCAAACCAAAAAAATAAATATTCGTAAATTAAGAAAAATTGAAAAAATCACTATAGCAAGGACTTCATGATTTTTTCTTTACTGCAGGGCAGGACTGCTCAACCACTAACCCCCTGAATATTTTGTCTAAAATTTAGAAGTTAAATCTCCACTAAATGGTGGCCAAGTGACTTAGTGCAACTCCTGGGCTCTAACAGAGGCCACAGCTAAACTGGGTGATACACGGCAGGGTCAATAGGACAAAGAAGTCCTAATCCTACCTGCACTGGAAGGAGTTAGTTGTATCTGGCCACCTAATTCTGAGAGCACTTCAGTTAGCTACCACTCTGAACACTGTCTTGAAAAAGAGCTACCTTATTTTTCTCTAACTTGGAAAAATTCATCTGGTCATCTTTTAGACTTACCTAGTTATAATAAGAACTCAGTTCTTTGCACAAGTATCCCATGCCACCAGATTGGACCAGTACCAAAGCCAGAGGTGCAAATTGTTCACCTACACAATATATCCTATGTTGTTTTAATACAACAATGAATAATAATATTTCATTGAAAAATAAAAACTCTGGGATGGATATTAAAGTGCATGGAATTCTGGGAAAGTAGGTGGCAAGTTAAGAGCTCTTTCAAGTTTTTAGGTTGGAATTCATGTAATCAGTTCACAAAGAATGAAGCTTTCCTGATAACTTTTACAAACCAAAATGTACCGAAGGTACCAAATGTGCCAAAATGTATCCCACTAGTCCCTATAAATCTCTTGTAGCTATTGGAGTGAATCATTACTTTTTCACAGTTCTTTTCAATATGGAGGTGAAAGAAAATAAAAGACATTTTTAAAAGAAAGAAAATAAGAAAAAGCAGTCCATAAACATAAGCAGAGCAGTTTTTCCAATTGGCCAACAATTCTAAGTGGGTGTAGGGTAATTGGAAGTCTAGTGAACTTATATTATTTTTCTTTCCTTGGCTAATAGATGACATATTACTTTATCCTATTAATATAATAGAAATGATCATTCCCTATTTGATACATAGTTCATTAGATTGCCTCTGTAGGTGATAACTCAACGATTCTTTGGTCTACATTTGGAACTGGCAGCTTTTCTATCGATTAATACTCGGTGTTCACTTTTACAGACATATGTTGCCTAGGGAAATTCTACAGTGTAATACCCTGAATGTATCTATAGTACCTGTGATTGATGTAACCAATATAACCATTTACCTGTTGACATCTTACTTAATCTGAATGTGTGAATATTAAAATAAACATGTAGCAGAGATAATTGTCTTATAATAAAATGGCTCAATCAATTAATATTTTTCTCCCTGTGACCCCAACAATCTTATTAGTTCTAAAAGCCTTTTTTGTGTAACAGTGGTAATAATTATGTTTGGGGACCTATAGAAAATTCCCCAAAGGATTTTAAAATATAAATTTAAAAAATTGTAATCTTATATCATATTGTTTTCTGGAGAGAGAATGAATGTGATTCCCAAAATAGATAACTCTTCAAAATATAGTAAGATAATTTTCACATTTTCAGACAGTCATTGCTTATTACTCTCATTTACTCAGTATGGAGTCCTCCATACATGTTCCTTATTGAAATTTAATTTCAGCAATTAAACCAAAACATATTTTGCATCCTTCTTTATTTTTCACACTGATTTTCATTTCGTGGCTGTCATTATGACATGACCAAATTAAACTGTGAATAATTGAACATTTTGTATTATAATAATGGCAATAATATTGGGTGATCATCACATAGTCATTTAGTTTGTTCGATGCAACCTAGTTATTAAGATGGGGAAAATAATTCACGAACTCATTTAATTATTTTTTCAAGCAATCTAGAAAACTAAGGGCAATAGTTGTTTTTAATTATGATGTTACATAAAGTTTTAGGTAATCTTATTCAGTATCTAGATTACTGACGGTTTCTGTAGAAATTACTGGAGGAGTCATATAGAAGTGATTTACTGGGAAACTTCAGGAAGACAGATGTTCATAAAAGCCTTGGGTCAAAGTTCTGATCATGCTATAAATTTACTCTATCACTTGAGGTGAGTCGTTTTAAGACTATGAGTCTCAACCATAAAATGAGTGGCTGACTAGTCTCTCCAAGGTACATTCCAGTTTGATATTTATCAACTGAGGTGTGAAAGAGGAATTGATGTATATCCGAAGAAGCTCTTAAAGTCTTAGAGTGGTTTTTCCTCCCAATACAATTTTTGTTTATCTGGCTAATTTCTCAACCTCCAGGTCATAGCTAAAACACCATTTCCTCCCCTTTTCCTCCTCCATTACTTCCAAATGAGATTGGTGGGCCTCCTGTGTTCTCCTATACACATCAAATAAATTATCAGTCTCAATTAATTGTCTATTTTATATATTGTCTAAAGACAGAACCAAGTCTTATACACGTTGTATCTCCAACATCTAGCATAATGTTCACCATTAATAAATGTATAATAATGTGTTGAATGAGTGAAACATTAAGTTCTATATTTATAAAAGTAGTTTTCACAAGTTCCACTTTATTTTATTTTATTTTATTTAAGTTTATTTATTTATTTTGACAGAGACAGAGATAGCACAAGCAGGGGAGGGGCAGAGAGAAGGGAAGAGACAGAATCCAAAGCAGGCTCCATGCTGCCAGGTGTGGAACCCAACCGGGAGATCATGACCTGAGCCAAAACCGAGAGTTAGTTGCTTAACCAACTAACCCACCTAGGCATCCACGCTTTATTTATTTTTTTAAGTTTATTTATTTATTTTGTGAGATGGGGAAGGGGCAGAGAGAGAGGGAGACAGAATCCCAAGCGGGCTCTGCACTCTCAGTGCAGAGGCTGATGTGGGACTTGAACCCACAAGCCAAGAGATTGAAACCAAGTGTCAGATGCTTAACTGACTGAGCCACCCATGCACCGTTCACAAGTTCCACTTTAGAAGTACCAAGTGCAATCCAAGTAAAGTCAATAATTTGGCACCAAATGCAAATAAAAAATTTGAATGTGACCCTTCTACAGAAAAATAAAACTAGAAAATGTAGCTAATTAATTATACTTCCCTTCAATTTTCTGTATTGCTTTTATGTGAAAGATGATGAATGACCAGAAATTTTGTTCCATTTGACAGATTGAATGCTTTCTTAGGATACTTTAAATGAACAAAACGTATTTACTATTAAAAATGACATGAAGTGATTTTTACCTAGGAGATTTAAATGCATACATGCAACTTACATATTCAGCCTGAAGAATAAACTAAATATATTACAAGTACATAGCAACAAAGTTTCTTAATTGCTCTTGCCTTCTGAGTAATAATTATGATGACTAGAGGAATATATAAAAACAATAAGAATGCAAAATAATACTGTCTTTGTAGCAATCAAAAAAGTTGATAGGATAGTGCCTGTAACCTAATCCATAAATATATCTGCTGAAAGAAGCTGTGCTGTGAACCTAAATACATATATTGTTCAATTGTATGCATGCTCACAATGTTTTAAAAAATCTTTTTTCAGTGTATGAAAGATGACAAGGCACTGTCATTCTCCTTGCTCCAACTTCCTTGAAGTGCATTTTTTATATATCAAAGGTCAAACTCACTGACTTGTTCAGCACAAAACATGAAAAGCAAGTTCTAAGAAAGTAGGTCACAAATGTTAAACGCTTCAGGTCATGAGGCATTCCCAAAAGGGATTTTTCTAACAAGATTCAGAAAATGCAGACAAGGGATGGCACAACGCAAATGAGGTAACCTTAATCAGAAATATTCCTGAAGGAAACTCTCTATACATCATGTAAAAATCTCACATCTAGAGTTACAATAAATTCTCCCTCCACCCTGGACGAAACACAGTAAAATAGTGCTCTCTTTAAAGACTATTTTTAAATCTATATCTACTTTCTCAGGCTCAAAACAACTGCATAGTTTGCCAAAATTTTAAAAAACATATTCCTATAAAGTAGATCTGGATAGTGAGCTGTCCATATTATCTGAATATAGAGGAACTTGCTAACAAGTAATACTAGAAAATTCTGCTGTGCAACTGTATATAATAAGAACCTAATGCAAATTCAATTATTAAGCTGTCTTAAAATGTGAAGATTATTATTCTAAGTGACATATATAGTAAAAGTTTTACTGCTGACCTAGTTTAAGTCATTTAAGACTATTTAAATTTACTAATTAGTAAGCATATATTTCTGAATCTTTAAGAAATGTAATATCCAACAAGGACATATTCATTTTTAACTCTTGACTACCCAAACACATCTCTCTAATGTAGGTGAAAATTTTTAAGTATATTTGAATTTCTATTGGAAAACAAGCATAGGCATTAACTCTTGAGAGTAACTGCTCTCTGGCAAAAGGATAATGGAATTTAGAACCAATTCCTGATTTTGAAAAGAAATGCCTGAATTTATTAGCTGTGAGCTTAAACAAGTTTTAAGATGCTCTTTGAATATCTGACAAGGAAGATAAAACAAATCGACCAATATATAGCAAAAGTTGACATTCAATTTCCTATCTCTCTTCCCTTCCATGTGCAAAAAGCACTATGCGATTTAAGTGTCTATTAATGAAACATTAAACCAAAGAGTATTATAACTTGTATTGTTGCAAATGTTCTTAAAGTTCTATGAATTCAACTCCATCTTTTCATATGTGACATAATATAGATCCAGGATAGTTGGGTAACTTGGCCAAGGTCAGAGACCATGAAGCCAGATATAAAACTTGTTTCTCTAAACTTACCGTCCAGTGTTGTTTCCAAATGCACCTTCTTCAGATATTACACTGTATATCTTTATAAAATTCTTGCATGCGACTTCTTATTTAAGCAATAAGTCTATGAAACCACACTGTCTTGGAGATGTTGTTCAAATTTTTCTTTCCAGTCCTCTCCTTGGTTTACTGAGCAACCAAGTTCAGTCAAAGTTATTTACCATTTCTTCTTCTCTAATGCATGCCTGAAAATGCTCACTAGGATAAGGATTCTAAATATTTGTATTCTAGAGCTGTGCATTGTATGCAACCTCAACATGGTAATGACTAAAAAAATACAAAGGGAATAAATGATCTTCAAGATTGAAATTGCAAAATGTCAATGAGCTGAAGAAGGACACATTAAAGAAATTCTTTTAGATGAGAAAGCACAAGGTAAAATAGGAAATATTATGCAACCAACCTACAAACTTTTTTCTAAAAAACCTAAAGGCATTGACAGCACACTGACATAAGCTCCTGTTGCAGAAAATTCAGGTTTGAAATTTTGCTCTAGAACTACTTATTAGAATATCGAATATTATGTAGGAGGATAGAGAAGGCAGCCTTTTTATTTTTCATCCCACTTAGAGATAAATTAAATTCTCATCAGGCTGATTTATAAAGTCTACTAGATAAAACTTTTCCCTAAATTAAAAAAAAATCAGACAGTCTCTTTATTAGTTATAACACAGAGAGAAAAGTCCCTTGGAGTGTACCTGTGCACAAAACTGCCTCAGTTTTTCGTATATAGAACCCCCTTCTATAAGCAGGGCATCATTTTCTCGAAATGTAGTTCTCTCCCTATTTCTGTACAAGTATAAATCACGAACCAAGTGAAAATATTTAAGATCTAAAAAGGGGGGGGACTGGGTGGCTCAGTTGGTTAAGTGTCCGACTTTGGCTCAGGTCATGATTTCACAGTTTCTGAGTTCGATCCCTGAGTTGGGCTCTGCGCTGACAGCTCAGAGCCTGGAGCCTGCTTCAGATTCTGTGTCTCCCTCTCTCTCTGCCCCTCCCTCATCCACTCATGCTCTGTCTCTCTCTCTCTTAAAATTAAAAAATAAGCATAAAAATTTTTTTAAAAAGATCTAAAAAGGATAATATAGAATCGATCATAAGAGGGAAGAATGTTTGAACACCAAATTACATAACTGAATGCCATCCATTTCTCTGTTTTTGTATTGGAAGCCGAATTCAAAATAGTATACTTTTTATGGTGATTAAATGCTAATTTTGTCTGCTGTCATTGGCATAATTAGAAATATATATTCTGTTCTAGATGAAAACTCAGGCTTGTTGAGAAGAGGGAAGAAATACAATAATAATCCTTAAAAGACAGTGGAAACTTCAAAATTTTGAGGTCTAATAGAATCATAAACGGAAGCTCAAGTGGATGAGTTATATTCATTTTTCATGTTACTTAGGACAAGTGGTTACTCTCTATACATGTGAATTTGGAAATCTCTTTTTAATCCAGCATTAATGTGTTTCCATTATAATATAATTCTTTTAGAAAGTAACAATTATAAAATGCACCCTCTACTAATTATCAGGCATATTTTTTACATTTATTCAATTTTCATTCTCAAAGCAGTCCTATGAAATTTGCATCACTATTTATGTTACATAAAGGAGGAAATCAAAACTTAATGATAGGTGAATTATTTGCAGAAATAGCAGAGTTGGAATGACTCCTAGATTAGTTTTGATTTTTTGTGTATATGGGATTTAAATTATAATTTAATTCATATGGATGTATTAATCTAACAAATTTTAATTTTATTATTCTTAGTATAGTTGAAAAACAAATGACCTAGTATTTGCAACATGTGTGTTTTTTTTTTACCCCAGCTCTACCGAGATATAATTGACATAGAACATTGTATAAACTTGTGTTGATTTGACACATTTATGTATTATAACATGATTACCATCATAGCTTTAGCTAGCAATTCCATAATGTCACATAATTCCATTTTGTTTTTGAGGTGAGGACATTTAAGATCTACTCTCTTAGCGACTTTCAAATACATAGTATAGTCTTGTTACTTATATTCACAATGTGTGTACTAGATCCCCAGAACTTAATCCTCCAACTGGAAGTTTGTACAATTTGACCTATTTCTCCCATCCTTCATTCCCAGTAGCCACCATTCTACTCTTTGTTTCTATGAGTTCATCTCTTTTAGATTTCACATAAAAGTGACATCTTATGATGATTTGTCTTTCTCTGTCTGACTTATTTCAGACTGCTAAATAATAGTGCCCTCAAAGTCCATGCATGTTACCTTCCTTCTTATGTCTCAATAATGTTCTATTGTAAACGTAATAAAATGTCTTTATCCATTCATCCATTGATGGACTGTTAGGTTGTCTGCATATCTTGGCTATACTCAACAATGCTGCAATGAACATGGGAGAGCAAATATCTCTTCAAGATTTTTTTTTCATTTGAATATATAGCCAGAAGTGAGATTGTTAGGTCAGATGGTAGAGTTTTTTGTTTTGTTTTGTTTTTAAGTTTTAGAGGATTCTTCATACTGTTTTCCATTGTGACTGCACCAATTTCCATTCCCACCAGCAGTGCACAAGTGTTCCCTTTTCTCCACATACTGGCCAACACTTATCTCTTGTCTTCTTGATGATAGGCATTATAACAGCTGTGGGTGATATCTCATCATGGTTTTGATATGCATTTCCCTGGTGATTAATGATGATGGACACCTATTCATGTACCTGTTGGCCATTCGTATTTTTATTTTTTATTTTTTTGAAAACAAAATAGTTTTTTTAAAAAACAAAATGTTTTTTAATTGATCTGACCATTTTTAAAATTTCATTTATTTATTTATGTACTTTAGTAATCTCTAGATCCAACATGGTACATTGACCCATGACCCAGATCAAGAATGGCATGCCACTAACTGAGCCAGCCAGGCGCCCCATCTGTCCATTTTTAAATCAGATTGTTTTTTTATTATTGAGTTGTAGAGTTCTTTGCACATTTATCAGATCTATTGTTTGAAAATATTTTCTAACATTCCATAGGTTGCTTCTTCACATTGTTGATCGTTTCTTTTGCTGTATGGAAACTTTTTAATTTGATGTACTCCCATTTACTATTTTTGCTTTTGTTGCTTGTGCTTTTGTTGTCCTATACAGAAAAATAATTGTCAAGACCAATGTCAAGGAGCTTTCCAAGTTTTTTTGTAAGAGTTTTACAGTTTCAGGTCTTATGTTTAATCTCTAATCCATTTTGAGTTAATTTTTGTGAGTGGTGTAAGATAGAGGTCCAATTTCATTTTTCTGGTGGTTGCCCAGTCCTTTCAACACCATCTATCAAAGAGACTTGTCTTTTTCCTATTGTGTATTCTTGACTCTTCTGTGAAATATAAGTTGACTGTGCATGTGGAGACCTCTTTCTGGGCTTTTGATTCTTTTGTTTATTTCATTTGCCTATTTGCCTGTCTTTATGTCTATACCATATTGCTTTGCTTACTATAGATTTGTAGTGTAGCTTGAAATCAGGAAGTGTGATGCTTCTAGCTTTCTTCTTTTTCAGGATTGCTTTGCTCTCCATCTTTTGTGATTCCATATGCATTTTAGGATTGAGTTTTCTATTTCCGTGGAAAATCCCCATTGAGATTTTGATAGGGATTCCATTGAACCTGCAGGTGATTTTGAGTAGTTCTTCTAAGCAATATGAGAATTTTCCGATCTTTGTTCTTAGTTCAGTCATCTGAAAAAATGATGATATAATAATACTCACTTTTAGAATGGTTATTTATGTGAAATTCTTAGAGCAATTCTTATTATGTAGTGTACTCTTTATACAGGGTATAAAGGTATACTCTTTATAAAGGGTATTTTTTTTTTATAAAGAGTATATACTCTTTATAAAGGGTATACTTTTTATAAAGGGTATATACTTTATAAAGGTATACTCTTTATAAAGGGTATTTTTCTCTAGTTTAAATATATGAACAGCTTTCCCCGAGTTGGGATATAATTTAAGTAATGCTGAGTAAATAAAATTAAAAAGTTTTTTATGAACAAATAAATTATAAAGATCTAACATTACCACTTCCAATACATTTAAGTGATTTTCTAACGAAGATCATTATAATTTCACTCAATGCCTGTGATGCCAAAATATGAATTTTATGGACCTTATCTTTCCAGAACAAAACTTATATATAGCTATTGCTTAGCTATATATAAGAACTCAGGAAATGTATTAAAATACAGAAAGTTCTACATTTTATTGGTTATATTGCTGTGACCTGAATGGCTTCAATAAGGGTAATTGGAATGATTATTTTATAATAGTGTACTTTAAATATATTATTGAAAAATACAAAAGAGGAATAATCAAAAATAAAATCAAACAAAAGGTTAATATACACAAAAGGGGGGGCGCCTGGGTGGCTCAGTTGGTTAAGCGGCCGACTTCAGCTCAGGTCATGATCTCATGGTTTGTGAGTTTGAGCCCCACATCGGGCTCTGTGCTGGCAGCTCAGAGCCTGGAGCCTGCTTTCAGATTCTGTATCTCCCTCTCTCTCTGCCCTTCCCTTGCTCATGCTCTGTCTCTATGTCTCTCAAAAAAAAAAAAAAATATATATATATATATATATATACACACAAAAGGGAATTTTAGAGGCAAGTCATGATAAAACATGACTTTACGCTTAATTCTGGACATTTAAATTGCAATAATACAAGCTTCTGGCACCAGTTAAGGGTTTTCTGCCCCGAGTGTTCCCACGGGATACCACCAGGAGAACCTAACCCTCCCAAAAGCTCCTCATGAAGTTCCCTTAACATAAAGAAATAACCTGGGTCTCAATGCCTAATCTGGCCTTTTATTTGCAGCTTTTAGGTAGTTCAGTTTCCATTAAAAAGTCTTGCTTGGCTTTTATTGAATTTTAATGACAATATAAGATATATACACTTTATATTTTAATATGTTGTATTATTTTGCTAACTAGATTATGATCAGTGTAGATTGTTTTTTACCCTGCTCTCTATTCTTTTGACTAGGGTGAGTCAAACCATGAAGAAAGAAGTTTCTGTATTAGCTATTCTCACAAAAGGGAAAACAAGACGTCTTTGTCTTTTTTGTACTCCTTTGGGATAACTTATAGAATTTTCTCCTATCATCTAGAAAGAAATCTATTCCATTCCCAATTTGTGATGTAAATATAAAAATCGGTGCCTCTTGACAACTCAGCAGAAGCATAAGTTAAAACTTTTCTTAAGAAAGCATCAACAGGGGCGCCTGGGTGGCTCAGTCGGTTGAGCGTCCGACTTTGCTCAGGTCATGATCTCATGGTCATGATCTCAGCTCAGAGCCTGGAGCCTGCTTCACATTCTGCGTTTCCCTCTCTCTCTGCCCCTCCCCCACTCATGCTCTGTCTCTCTCTCTGTCTTAAAAATAAATAAACACTAAAAAAAAAAAAAAAGAAAGCATCAACAAATAAATAAATGGAAGAATAAACTAATATAAGTAAAATTAAAAATTGAACAGTTGATATATAAATAAAGTCTGTAGTTTAATTAGTAGTATTATGCCAATGCCCTGATTTTGATGATTGTATTGTGATCATTTAAAATGTTATCATTGGGGAAAGATAGGTGAAGGGTACATTGAACTCTATTATTTTTGAAACTTTCATGTAGAGTTTAACATTATCTCAGAAATATGGTAGAAAGGTGGTATACTTGAGATTAAGAATATTTTACTCCTTGAATTGCTTAGTGCACATGTTAGGAAATCAACTCATGAATCACTGTCGCATTCATGATTTCCAACACATGTCTCTCCGTTATCACCAAACCTCCTTATCGATATTATAATGAACTCTGCTGGATGGTGAAAAGAAATTATACACCTAGAAAACTTCTTGAGTATTCCCTTGTTGAATTTCGCTCTCAAAAATAATCAGGTGGTCCAGAATATCTCACTAAAATACTTTGGGGAGTGTAGTGTAACACAATGATGGTTCCTTAACTAAGCTCTTAAGTCCATGTTCCATTTTTCTGCCTCTGAAATAAACCTAATTACATTAAGCTAGCTCTCATTGAGATGGCATCGAAAGGATTTTTCTAGTGCATGATTCTCTCCAAAACAGTTTTATCAATGTGTATCCCAAGAGAAAGGGTCATTTTAAGGAACACATGAGATTATATATATATATATGTGTATATATATACATATATATGTATATACATATTGAACATTTTGCAAACTCTAAAGCAAAATACCCGTAAAATTGCTGTGATCATTTCTGTTTGAATCACTCTAACAATGTGTTCAGAATGATTCTTAATGCAATCAGATGAAAAGTGTACGGCCTCTTACTGAAGGTAAACAAGACTTTGCAGTAGCTAGATGAAATTAGACAATCCTCAATATGTCTGAATCCTGGTTTCCTATGAAAATAGGGATACAGAATCTGGAATTGTTGTGAAGATTATGTTAATAATGATACTAAATCGTCTAGAACAATTGTTAGCATATATAAGAAAGTTACATAAAATGAATTTTATTCCCCACCCTGCCTACAAAAAAACAGAAACTAAATTATCCTTTGACAAGTGACTCTGACATTCCTTGAGAGAATGTGTCCTGTCCATTATTAAGCTCCAGCTTCTACACTCATTTGGAGATAATGTCTTGACTATTTTTACACTGATAATTTAAGGATTAACAGGAACCCTGAAGCTCTGAAGATGAAATCCACAGACTTTAAGTAACCCCGAAAGCGTTTCCTATTATTATAGCTACACAGTAATACATTATATTGATTTGAATTTTTATTATTCTGAATTGTTTTCAGCATAATACAGCTTTTATTGTGTAACAAAACTCTACCAGACTGTACTAGCTTCTGATTATCTCAGCATTTAGCACAGTGCCTGACACATAATACTCAGTAATGTTTGTGGGGTGAATAAGTGATGAATGAATGAAATACTTTTCTATGATATTTGTGAAAAAATAGTTAAGCAATCAATGCATTTCTTTTATGCAGCTATAAGAACAAGTAAGACATAATTATTAGGATACATTGTGCAATTTTATAGAAAAGTTTCAGAAGAACATCATTGAACAGGTCATCATTTGAATCTAGACCACATCTGCTAAAATTTATAATAACCTCTTTTTGTATGGTTCTAGGTGATTAATTTATACACACAGATACTGATAATGGAAGTATATTAAAAAGAAACCCATTTGCTCAAAGTTATCAATGAGGCTTTATAGTGACAGACTTAGAATGCCTTATGGAACAACTTAGAAATCAACACCAAATGGTTGCTATAAGAAAATTTCCATGTGAATAAATAATAAAATATTAAGATTCATCCTTTCTCTCTCAAGGTGTCCAGTATCAGTCTTTTATCCCTACTTGCTCCTGGTTACTGGAATTGTTCCAAAGTCTGAATCTTCAGGACCCACCCACTGCAGTCCTCAATTGCTGCTTGCTCACATGTCAGTCTCTCCATCATAGGACACGGTAGCTGTGCTCAGATATATAGTCATCAAGTAACATGCCTTCTACAATGAGTCCTATTATGTCTCATAGTTCTATTAGCCTCAGTCACCAACAGAAACTCACACCTGTGCCCCTTTCTAGCCAATCACCAAGCTCCATTAGCAGCATTTCCTTTGTTACTATAATAGATTAGTTAGTAGGACTTGTTATTAAACTCTCTATAAATGGACTCATCCAGCATCTGCTTTTATGTCTAGTTTCTTTCCTTTTGCAAGTTTGAAATCTATTACTCTGCTGTATCAATAGTTTATTCCTTTTGTTTTAAGTATTCCATTATTGAATACACTGTAATTTGTATATACATTTTCCTGTTGTTAGACATTTGGGTTGTTTCTAATGTTTGGCTATTATTAATAAAGATACTATTAATATTCTCTAAGAAGTCTTTGTGGACATATGTTTCCTTTCTCTAATAAATGCCTGTTTAAGTTGGCACATATGTAATTAGTCTTTTTAATCACTTTATATAGCAAATTATTTTACATCTGTTATATATCTTTGTTAATCTTTTTATTTAATTATATTTATGTACATTTATTATATATATTTATGTATTAATAGAAAGTCAGAGACTGAGAGGAAAAATATATAGTATACTAATACATAAATATATTTCCCCTCCCTGTATCTAACTTGTCTCCTTCTGTCTTTAGGGTAAACTTTTCCTAAGAAGTTTTAAATTATAATCTAATTCACTTTTCTTTGTTGTGTATGTGGCTAGTGCTTTAAGATTCTTCCTAAAAAAAATATTTGCCATCCCCAAGTTTGTGAAGGCCTCTCCTGTTATTTCTTCTAGACTTTAGCAACTTTAACTTTTATGTTTCAATCTATGAACCATCTGTAGTTAACCATCTATGCTATGCGGTATGAGTTTAAGTATATTTGTTTTATCTAGAAAGTCAGTTTGGTGCACCATTCGTTCAAGGAATTTATTTTCTTGTTTATTGCTTTGGTTGAAAATCAATGACCATTTGAGTATCAGTATATCTTAGAACGCTCCATTCTGGTCCACTTATCCATATTTCTCGATTTAGCCATCCTGCTTTGATAACGTTAATATTAAATTTAGATTTAAAATCAGGAAGTGTAATTCCTCCAAATTTGTTATCTTACATGATTGTTTCATTTATTGCCAATCATTTGCATCCCCATATAAGTTTTAAGATCAGTTTGTTAATATATACAATAAAAACTGATGAAATTTGGATCAAGAGTGCATTGAGTTTACACATCAGTTTGAGGATAAGGAAAATTTTAGTGTCAATTTGTCTTTGCAATATATGTTAGTCTTCAGTGTCTTTCATGCCACTTATTAAACTTGCTGAATTTATTCCCAATTATCTTAGGTTTTGTTGATGTTAGCCCAAATAAATGTTTCTTTTCTTTTTTTTTTTTTGAGGTTGTTCCATTATTTTATTCACTCCAAAATTGCTTTTAATTTTTTTATTTTTTAATTAATAATTTGCTTATTTCTTAATTTATATCCAAGTTAGCATATAGTGCAGCAATGATTTCAGGAGTAGATTTCTTAATGCCCCTTACCCACTTAGCCCATCCTCTCTCCCACAACCTTTCCAGCAACACTGTGTTTGTTCTCTATATTTAAGAATCTCTTAGGGGTGCCTGGGTGGCTCAGTTGTTGAGCGGCCAACTTTGGCTCAGGTCATGAGCTTGCGTTCATGGGTTCGATCCCCACGAGGGCTCTGTGCTGGCAGCTCGGAGTCTAGAGCCTGCCTTGGAACCTGTGTCTCCTTTTCTTTCTGCCCCTCCCCTGCTCATGCTTTGTCTCCCAAAAAATAAAATAAAACATTAAAAAAAAAAGAATCTCTTATGTCTTGTCCCCCTCCCTGTTTTTATATTATTTTTGCTTCCCTTCCCTTATGTTCATCTGTTTTGTATCTTAAAATCCTCATATGAGTAAAGTCATATGATATTTGTCTTTCTCTGACTGACTAATTTTGCTTAGCCTAATACCCTTTAGTTCCATCCACATAGTTGCAAATGGCAAGATCTCATTCTTTTTGATTGCCAAGTAACACTGCATTGTTATATATACCACATCTCCTGTATCCATTCATCCATCAATGTACAGCAAATAAATATTTCTGTTTTAATTTTATTTTCAATTAGTATGTAGAAATACAATTTCTATAGATTACCTTGTATGCAATGACCTTTCTAAATTTTCTTATTAGTTCTAGTACCATTTTTATAGATTTCCTAGAAGTTTCTTTGGAAACAATTATATTAACTATAAATAAAGACAGTTTTAATTCATTTATTTCAATCTTTATTCCAGTTTGGTAATTTGTATCTTCTTATCTTTTGTAGGTAAATCTGGAAAATTTATTAACCTTTAAATGGAACCAAATTTTGACTTTTAAAATTTTTGTCTACTGTTATTTAGTTCATTGCTTTCTGCTTTTATACTATTTTTAAATAACTTTTACTTTGGGATTAATTTGCTCTTCCTTTCTTTGTTTCTGAAAAACTATTATTATTATTATCATTATTATTTGGTGAAAATACTTTCTTATTTGTTGGTGATTCTTTAAAAATTCTTGATTTACTTATGAGAATGTATTTAATTTCCAAATATTTGCATATTTTCTAGATATTTTACTGCCATCGATTCTAATTTAATTCTAGGACAATTTTAGATCAGAATTTATAAGAGTTAGACTTACTTTATAGACAAGCAGATACTTTACCATGGGAAAATGCACATTCAAAGTTTATGTATTTTGCAGTCATATTCTAATAATGTCAGATAAGATATTTAACAAAAATGTTCAATTTTCTAAATCCTTATTTTTTTTCTAGGGGACCTTCCTCAGATTCACAGATTCCTATATCTAAATGTCTTGTCAATTTTAATGTCTAAAAGATACTTCAGACTTTGCAGGAAGATTTGCCCAAATATGTCTTCACACCAAGTCTCCACTAATTCAGGAAGGTCCACCATTATTCATCCCTTTGTTCTTTGCTCACATCAAACGCTAAGAATAATCCTTTACTTTTTTTTTAATCTTACTCACTACTTCCAACCCATTAATAAATTCCATTCTACCTCAAACATATTAAATCTGACATTTAATTGACATCTCTACTGAGAAATCTGCAGTCCAACCATGTTATCTTTCACTGATTGCTTGCCCGACTGTTCCTGGCTTTATATCCCAGTTGTCAAAAAGAGCCAGGGTGATCTTGTTAAATCCTCCATTGTCTTCCTATTGCAACCAGATTAACATAAACTCCATATCATGGCCCACAGGACCTATATGAGCTGGTCCCTGAATATTTCTCCAATACTCAGTACTCTTTCCCTCCCTCATTATTCTCCAGATATGGTGGCTCCTCTCCCCCCGCCCACCTTAATATGTGAGTTTTGAGGGTTTGGCCCTTCCCATTTTTTTCTACTTGGAGTAGTCTTCCTCCAGAGTATCTGATTACCTCTTCCTCCCTATGGAAATCTCAAAACAAATATCAATTCTTCAGAGGAACCTTCCCTGACTTCTCAAATTCACGTACTATCCACTGTCATATCCTACATTTTATTCTATATTATCTTTTTCATGACCCTTTTATTACCTGAAACTATTTTATTTGTTTATGTATTCCTTACCTTCCTCATTCCTGGAATGTAATATTGTGAGAGGAGGGATTAGATAGATTGTGTTCAGTGTTCTTGTTGTATACTTTATCTCTTGTACTGTGCCCGATATGTAGTATCTACCCAGTAAATATTGATTGATTGATTGATTGATTGAGTTTTGACTCCTCTCTGAGTTTAGAAAGGAGACCTAGGCATTTGACTTAATTATCAATGATAAACATTCACAGATTTCACTAGCTAACTGGCTTTTTCATAGAAAGTCATGAATGGGAAGATTCCTGTAAGTCATTCACTTTTTAAATAACCCTCACTTTTTCTGTTTTCTTAAATTCCTTCACTATATTCTAAATCAGTTCCTCCTGTCTCAACCCAGTATATGAAAAACAGCTGCCTGCCTCTCTTTGTACCTTTCTGTCATTCAAAGACCATCATAAGACCAAGCCTCTTTCTTCTTTCCAAACTAAATGATTTCTGCTACTTAAAAAAAAAAAAATTCTACTGTTTTTAACACTTTCTAAAGTTCTGTATGCCTACTCTTGAAATCTTTCTCTGGACTCTATTTGTATTCTTTTCCTGTAGAACTTTTTGCCATATGCAAATGTTCTGTGTCTGTGCTGTCCAGTACAGCAACCCCTAGCCATATGTGTAATGAGTACTCGTAATGTGAGGAACTAAGGGACTGAATTTTAAAATTTTATTTATTTATTTTCAATTTTTTAATGTTTATTTACTTTTGAGACAGAGACAGAGACAAAGCATTAAGAGGGACACAGAATCTGAAGTAGGTTCCATGCTCTGATCTGTCAGCACAGAGCCCAACATGGGGCTTGAACTCGTGAACTGACCTGAACGCAAGTTGGACACTTAATCGCCTGAGCCGCCCGGGTGCCCCAAATTTTATTTAATTTTAATTAAAGTAAAATTTAAATATCCACTTGTGGTGGGTTGGCTGGATAGCTCAGTTGATTAAGCATCCAACTCTTGACTTCAGCTCAGGTCATGATCTCATACTTCATGAGTCTGAGCCCCTTGTCTAGCACTGCACTGACAGTATGAAACCTGCTTGGGATTCTCTCTCTCTCCCTCTGCTCCTCACCTGCTTGCTCACTCTCTCTCAAGATAAATAAAAAGTCTTAAAAATTAAAAATAAATAAAATAAATATCCACATGTGGTTAGTGGCTACTGAAATCACACAATTCTTTTGGAAGCTGTGGAATATTCCATATACTCTGAGGCAGAAGCACATTTTACTTACTAGCTGGTGACCCATATTAAATATGGAATAGGATATTATTTTTAAAGTTTCTCTGGAAAAATGTTCCAACACATTATTTACGGCAAATGTTGAATTTAGATTGCCTTAAACTTGACTTTAATTATAAAATTGATATTAGAACATTAATTAGCTGTATAAAAATCCCTTTGTTTATGGAAGAACCTGACATTAAGAATCTGTATTTCTGTATTGTAAAAACTTCTGTGATGTTCCTCATATATGGCACTTGATCTCTTCTTGATGAAATGACGTATATATAAATAACTATTTGGTTTCCTAGTTTTTTTAAAGTAAATGCCATTCAGACTAGATTTTCCTCAGATACCATTTAATGATGCTATATTTAAACTTCTTAACACTAATGAAATCCCTTGATACTATACTTATTTTCGATTTCAAGGTGAAGGATGTGTATTAATTAGAGACAACTGGAGGCATTTAAAAGTCAACCTCACATATCTGGGTCATGGTTAGGTCATGATATCCAATGTGCTTTCTGATTGAAGTAGTTCTTCATTAAACAAGTAAGCAAGATTTATAACAGATTTAGCTCTCAAACACATTTTCATGTTTCCAAATTCCTGTTATATTTCACTTCTGATTTGCGATATCAAAATGAGTGCTACTTTCATTTTGTTTTTGTTTTTTTTACAAATAAGAAATGTCTTGATTTTAAAAATGAGTGTCTATATTTGCTAGCTTATTTAATTGAGCTCTGCATAATACTCAGGTTCCAAAACTCATTTATGCTGAGTAAATTGGATATAAAATCTAAAACCAATGTCTTTTACATTGAAACATTAGGACTGCTGCTGGTCACAAAGCATGCTTGTACATTTCTATACCACTTCTAATACCTCAGCTTTATTTAGGACAGAGATTTAAAAAAAAATTCAGGGCAGTAAAAGCCTTCCAGATGTTATCTCTGTTTTATCTCCCCTAGATAGGAAGGAGAACATATGGTTTATGAAATAAAGGGAATGGTGGACCATCATATTTTTAGAGTTCCTTGAATATACCATCCCAAAGTGTCTTTTTTTTTTTCCTTTTCCCCTCTTCATGGAATTAGCGATTTCTGACTCAATATGGCAAAAGTATAACTTTTAAAGAAAATTAGTAGTAAAGGAGATAGTGCTTCAATAGCATTGAAATATCATTTAAATTCATTACCCAAGCTATGGAATGTTAATAAGCTAGAGGGAACACATTTTACAACCGTGTCTCTTTCAGGTGCTTTCTGTCTCTTTCTCTCTCTGTGACACACACAAACACACATGCCTGTGATAAATATATCAGCTTTAGCTAAAGTCAGTTCTCTGATACAGGATCTAATCACCTTTTGTTGGTATGAAAAGATTGTAATAAAACCTCAGTAAAATAAACATGCAGTGTTGTGTTTGTAGCGTAGGAGTCTTCATATAAGTAGGATATCCCCTCACCCCAGTACAAAAGGTGGTATTGCTCAAAAGTCACAAATTTCATTAGTGTTAGGACAATGAAAGATGTGCCCTTAATGCTCATAATGTGAGACATTTTTTTTACTTAACTTCTTTATATTTTTTTAATGTTTATATATTTTTGAGAGAGAGAAAGATACAGAGACAGAGACAGAGTGCGAGTTGGGGATGGGCAGAGAGAGGGGAGAAACAGAATCTGAAGCAGGCCCCAGACTCTGAGCTGTGAGCACAGAGCCCGATGTGGGGCTTGAACTCAGGAAACCACAAGATCATGACCTGAGCCACAGTTGGATGCTTAACCACTGAGCCACCCAAGCACCCCCACTTATCTTCTTTCATGGTACATGCAAATGACGTCTCATGTGTTGTGATGAATAGTAAACATACAAATGACTGTGTTCACCACTGTCAACAGTGAAAATAAGAAATTTATTAGAAGTTTCCCCATGAAAACTCCAAATTTAATTAAATGAAATCCATTAGAAAGTGTGCTAGAGACGTCACAGAAAAAAGAGGCAACTAGTGATATATATATCTATATATGACATCAAATATAAAGAAATTATTGATATATATATAGTTGATGAGATGAAGAAGTAATATACCATTAACATACACACACACAAATATACATACTCGTGTTATTTTAAATCTGGGAATTGAGAATTTACAATTACCAGTATCCTTTGCATGTGCTAATACATGGTCATTTTTTTACCGCGCTAATCTACACACACACACACTCATGCACACACATAATATCTTGTTCCTTGTTGTAAGTTTTCTCTTGTTGTTGTAACAACAACTTGTTACAAGTTGTCTTGTAAGTTTTCTCTTGTAGCTCTTAATTTTTTGACTCATAGAATTCTCATATGGCTCTTTCTTTGTATATATATCTTGTGTTTTCACATCTTTCTTGAAATCTGACCAGACACCTACCTGAACTTGAAAAAGAGGACTTTCAAGGGTTCCACTACATCTGGTACACTCAACAAAGGTTTATTGAGCTGAAATTTTGTGTATTCTAAATAAATCAAAATGAGGCATTTTCCTCTAGACAATTTTAAATTTAAAATGCCTTCAGAGAAGAAATTGAAAGATAATTTTTTCTTTATTTGGCATATTTTATTCTACAACATCTAGCTTCCATATTTTTAGTCTCAAATATATCCTTAAATGCAGAAAAAATTTAGACCCCATAGTATATTTACATTTTATTAAGCAAAAACAGGTGTTAAATGTTTTCATCTTAAGAATTGAAATAATATAGACATTATCTAGTAAAAATCAATGCAGCATTTAAATCACTCTGAAGAGACTTATCTGTTTTCTAAAATTTAGAATGACTTTAAATCTTTATTAGTCTTGCCAAAGGTTTGTTGACTTATTCATCTTTTCAAAGAAACAACTTTTGGCTTTGTTGAAGCTCTCTATTCCATTTTTTCTTTCTATTTCATGAAATTCTATTCGAAATCGTGTTGCGTCATTTCTTTTACTTTACAGTTAATGTGATTTTTTTCCGATTTTTTTATTTTTATTTTTTAAGTTTATTTATTTATTTTGAAAGAGGGAGAGTGAACGAGCACAAGCGGGGAGGGCCAGAGAGAGAACCCCAGGGAGGCTCCACGCTCACCCTGGAGCCCAACCTGGGGCTAGATCTCACAACTGAGAGATCATGACCTGAGCTGATATTGAGTCAGATGCTTATGCACATGAGCTACTCTGACACCTTTTCTAATTTTCTGAAGTGAAATTGTAAGTGATTAATTTTCAGAGTATTTTGCCTCATTTCATTTTTATCCCCTTTTTCACAAATTAAAATGAAAAAATTATTATTAGCAAAATGGAAACAAATGCAAAATATATTTATTACATGAGTTTGGGAAGAAGAGAAGATAAATAAAATATAAACAAAGACAATATGTAATTGAAAACATAAACCAATGATGAGACACAGGCACGTACAAATGAAGATGAATCTCTACAAACATACAATTAGGAAAACAAACAAACAATCAAACACCAAAAGAACCTTCAAAGAAACAAAATTTAAAAGGGCCTCGATTTTTTATTTCACAATAGTAAATACCAGAGAATAACAAATTTGAAAATCTATTTGTTTTAGAAGCATAAAAATTTATCTTAAATGGAATGTGAATGTAACAAAGAATGATAACAATGAGCAGAATGAATAGTAGAAATAGCCAAGGTGTACTGATACAAAATAACTCTTTTACTAACTTAGGCTGGAGATAATAAGACCTAAACTATATGTAATTAACCAATATGGAAAGGAAAAAAAAGCTTGAGAGTCACTGTATATCATGAACTAGTGTCATATGGCATAATAGGGTTAGCATAAATCCTAAATTATGAATCATTTAACTCAGCCTCAGCATATAAATGGGACAATTATACCAATTTCATTATGTGAGATAATAGTATTATTTCCTACATATCTATTTCTTCTCCATTTAATGAGATGATGTGCGGGAGAAAGCAATGTGAATATCCAAGCTATACTCTAGTATCAGGTATTATTCATGATTGCCTTTTTTTTTTTTTTTAAGTAGTCTCTAAACCTAGTGTGGAGCCCAAAGCAGGGATTGAACTCACAACCCTTAGATCAAGACCTGAGCTGAGTTCAAAACTAAGACATTTGACTAAGTGACCCACCCAAGCACCCCTTATTCATGATTGATTTTATTGCTAACGGTGAACCAAGAGGATTTGGCAACTCTTTTTATCTAGAAAGCAAAGAAGATAAAACTCAAAACTTATCCAGGATCCTAGGTCTAAATTCTGGAGCAACAAGCACCGTTTCAAAGGAAGACTGAGCTTATCATTTATCTTCTTTTTGAATTCAGATATATGTTCAAGGTATTAATAATTAAATGTAGATATATTAAAAAGAGGCAGAATTAGAGGAGCAAACCAATTCAGTATTCTATAGATGTGTAATCATTAAAAGCATTTTATGCTGGAACATTTTAGTGGAGGTAGAAATGCTGAAGTTAAGTAAGCAACTATAAATGTAAATGTGAAACTTGAAAGACAATTTGGATTTGCTATTACGCTGCCATTGAATTTTTAAAGTTCATCATTATTTAAAGATTTATTCTACCTCCTCACTTTTTAGGTTCAAAGTTTAGGTAAAATATCAGATTTAGAGATAAATAAAACATGCTTAATAAATGAATGAAACAAGATGAATAAAATGTAGTTCCTCGTTAGTTTAAGTCTTGAAGTTAGATTTGTTGTTGTTGTTGTTTGTTTTTGGGTGACAGTGCAAAGTGAAAATAGAAAATCAGGATCCAATATTAGGCAAACTTGACTAGGCAGGTCATTAAAATAATATCAAAGAAAATAAAATGAATTGGTTGTAGAGGCTGGAGTATAACCAATGCATTGTAAGAGACCAGATGAGGCAGTTGTGAGTGAATGCTCATTAAAACCAATCAGGAGAAAAGTCAAGGGGAAAGAGAATATTAAATTTAAAAAAAAAACCCTAATTTTGGAACAAGGAAATCATCGGCATTCTTCAAGAGAACAAACAGAATATTAAATTTTTAAAAAAAGTATTTAATTTTGGATCAAGGAAACCATTGGCAACCTTAGAGAGAACAATTTCAGAAGAGCAGTGGTGATGGAAGCCAGTTGGCAGATGGTTAAGGCAGTGGGGGAACGGAGAGGAAACAAAGGCATCAATCCTTGAAGAGATGTGGATAATTTTTCAAGTTGGTATTCTCAAGGTCCTGTCACAGTTCCTGGCATTTAGTGGGAATACCAAAAGTATTTTGAGATGAATTGAATTTGAGCATGAGAGTTCAAGATGCTGTTTAAAGGTTATGAATGCAGAAAAAACATGAGGTAACACAGTGGGTTAGGGCCACAGAAATGGCATGAGTCATTGTTGACATAGATCTGGGATCTTGACCCACTTGTTGATAGGTCAGAGTATTGTTGCATAAGGAATCTCGAAGATTGAGGCTAAAGATGATGTAATGATCAAAGTTTCCAGCAAGCATCTGGACAACAGGTAGAGGTATTCCCCTAAAGGGGTATTATGCTAGTCTTCTACATCTAGTAATTCCTTATACCCTTTAGTCTGCACTAAAGCCAATCCCTAGGCAGGAACAAAGAAGACGTGGAGACTTAGAGATAATAGATGATACATCTTGGGAAATTGAGTTCAAAGAGAGAAAAAGAGAAACAGAAACAAAATTTGTATAAATAGTAAAAGAAAATTTGTACTAGGATGGGAGTATATGACTGGTACTGAGATCTACAGAAAATGAGGGAGAAATGGAAAGAAAAATATAAGTGAAGCACTAGCTCTGAAAGAGAACTCTCTTCTTCCCAGAGCTAAAGAGAAAGAACAAGAAGAAAGTTATAAAAGAAAAGCTGTCAAGTTGACGATGAGGAAAAATACTGAATTCATATCAGAAAACTTCAATCTCCTTAAGGAATAACATAATGGGTCATCTGATAAAAAGACATGTCAAAAGAGAGTGACAAAATTGAAGATACCAGAGCAGAGTTTTTCCTATGGAAGATACATAAAGTAAACAGCAAAAGAAAAATTAAATATTTTCCCACCATTAAAAAAATGGACCAGGAACTATTTTGAATCATGCATCATGTATCATAACAAATGGGCAAAGAAAGCACTGAGAACGATCCAAGGATGGGATAGTAAGACACGTGGTATTTGAGTTAGCCATGTCAAATGAAGTCTTACTAGCTGAATGACCACTTGCCTTCATCTGACATGTTCTTAAATAGCCAGGATTTAAAGTTTTCCCATTGGTGTCTATATGCACCACTGTTAATTAAACTTCCTCCATATGGTTTATTTATGAGATAGAGACTTCCAAATATGAATATTGCTATTCTGGTAGTTCTCGACAAATAAACTTTTCAGAAAGAATAGACTAGATTAGTAAAATATTCCCAGTCATCCATGTGACAAAGCTATAATACATAGTTTTAGACCTTTATTTCAAAAAAATCTATAACATGTGTTTTACATTGAAGTTCATCTATAAAGTGACGTCCTAATTTTAATCAAAATGACTGTGTTATTTTAAATTGTATTTCAAATTTTCAACTTGCTATTCCATGTCTTTGTGTTTTTTTCCCTTTCACTGACACTAGGTTTCTTTCATTAAATTCTTGGCGTGTTAGTTCTCAATAACTGTTATGCAGGAATTGACACTATTTTGTTATCATGCTTCTCCAGTTCTTTAGTTTTCGGTATTTTATAGTTTGGTCTTTTTTTGTTAAATTACATATTCAATAATATATGCACCTCAGTGCTAGGTGTGGAAGGTCAACAGTACATAAAAATACATAGAGTTCCAGACCACATGGATCTGTCTAGTAGGAAAGACAAATAGTAATACCATCATAATACAGTCCTATTTTCATTGGGTGATTAAAGGCAAGTAATATAATAATTTTCCTCTTTGATCTCCTAAAAAGATGATAAGGAGAGAATAGAAACTGTTAACTACAATCAGTAATCATATCATAAATAGTATATATGATATACAATATTTAAAACTATATATTTGAATACCTATAATATGGTTAAAAATGATATATAAATGACATATAACTGTGTTATATGTATGCTTATTATATTTATAAGAGGGCTAATTTTACATATAGCTATGTATATGTATTATATATCTGATATAATAGATAAAATAATGTTATATAATATAGGTATATGCATTATTTATGTGGACATATATGACATTAATGTAGTCTAAATTATGAAATTTATTGGGATCTTTAGCTTTATCTGTATATAAATATTTCTGGTGTGAACATCCATTTTCTACCTTTAACCCAAATTGAAATATTTAGTGTCCAAATATCAACAATAGTTTGACTCCTAATCAGACTATTCTTCTCCAACATCTCAAGGCTTTATCTCCCGTTGCTTTTATTGTTATTATCCAACTAAACTATCACCCTTACTGTCATTTATTTTAGAATCTGCTGCTTTAGCATACATTCCCTACATTCAGAAGGTGCCCTGCAGGTTTTCACTCATAAACATCAACACCAACATGTCACTCGTCTGTGTAGACACACAAATAAACGTCAATGTTAACAGGCCCACCTATTCCAAACCCCCCTCATATCTTCTGCAGCTTTTCTTTTATAATATACTCTCATACCTTCCTGCCTTTTCTTTTTTAATTCTTTTACAATGTTGGCACTTAATAATACTATTCTTAAATTGTTGGCTTTACCTCTCTTTCTTTCATACTCTTTTCAGTTCTTAAGAATGCTGGTTTTAGGTGATACTTGTTATCTTGAAAGAGTCAACTTCTCTGAATCCCAGATCACTCTACCTGTAAAATGTGGATAGAGAGATCTGCTTTGGAGAATACTGTGAGAATTAAATTGAAAGTATGTGTGTGTGCACTTAGGATAATGTTCACCATCATGGTTATGGTGACTATCTAGATTTAATATTTCAATGTGGAGCATCTTCCAGACTTCCAAACAGTGTCTCTCCTTCTCTCTTCACTGTTCCAGATAACTGCCTAAACCCGCTGTACTTTTTGTATGACTCGACTTGTCTTTTGTCCTTTACTTTTGAAATGTTTAGCTTTTTCTTTCTAAGATGTTGACCTGAATAAATATTGCCACAACAAAATACCATCCTGGACCTGATTATTTTCTTCTTGGGCATAATTAGTATTTCCTTAGTTTATTGACTTAGCACCTGGACCAATTATCTTGTTTTGTTAAAGTAAGAGCTAAACAAGGCAAGAAGCAGGAGTTCATTCTCTATTTAGGCCAGTTGGGGTTGTACTGAAAACACATTTCTTTCATGGTCACAGATGTGCCCCCAACCCTGACCATCTGCTTAGCAAATGAGCAGAAGCACCAGGATAAGCCACCCTGGGCTGTATTATACAGACCAGTCCCAGCCCTAAGCATTCTGGCCCACTAATCGCTGCATCGTCATATTTAAAGACTGGGCACAGCTGAGCAGATGTCTTGGGTGTAATCCAAGAACAGTACCAATGGAGGGGTGAAAAAAAGAAAAGCCTTAGACAAAGTGGCATCCAACAGGGACCCTGAATATACCGATATAGATGTGTCTTTTATCACAAATTATTTTAAAAGACTAGGTGATTTTTATCTTTAATGATTCTTCAGAGGTTCTAGTATGAACGACAGATAGTCTTTCTTTAAGAAGTTCAAGTGAACATCTATTTGAAATTTTTATTCTTGAGCCAGTTTTACATGGTGTGCTCATGGTTGCTATGTCATGACTTGTCTGACTTGGAAGATTTTTTACTAAAATTTTCACTGAATTAAAGAATTTGAATTATAGCCATGGAAGGGGGATTTTGGCAAGCAGTGGAAGAGATATCCAACCTCTCATTGCCTTCCGAATTCTAATTAGGGAAATATAAAGTGGTTCTGTGTCAGAGCAAGCTGCCCAAGAGACAAAGCTGCCCCATTAAATCAAGAGGCACAAACGTCAGCACAACTCTGAGACACTGGGATTTCCAATAAGAAAAACCTCATTAAAGGAATGGTGATTTTCACAGTGTTCTGTTTTTATTCCCTGTCAGAGAAAATTATGAGAATCTGTTTTTTCAAAGAGAGAAAACAAAGGTGTTCACAGATGAATAGCATCTGTATATTTGACACTTTATCTTCCGGGGGGCAGTTTGATCAAGTTACTAGAAGTACTAATGAGATTTTTCCTTACAGAGGAAAGTAATTTTTGTTCATAAGAATAAAGAAATGCTTCATTTATCAAAGGTTTTTTTTTTGTTACATATATAGTACCTACTACTTTTAGCACTCAACAATTAAATCAACAGTCAGTGAGCTTATGGGAGTGGCATTCCAAGTCATTAATTCACTGTAATTTCAGATTTCATGAGCTGGAGATACTCTTTAATGATTAGGAGATTTATTTATATAATGTCAATATTATTGTAGAGAAGCAATAATGATTTAAAAATTGTTTATGACAGTTTTTTTAATTAAAATAGAATAAGACAGCCCACATGATTTTTGATTTTGCTTTTCTTTGTAAAAATTGCTAGCGAAAAATCACCCCTTGTGAGAGTTGTTATGAGTCATATTTCTCTGTTCTTTTTTTCCTGGGATAGCTGCTGGGAGCAGAGGCTTTCAAGAGGGACCATAATGCTGTGTTTGCTGGAATCAGTGAGTATTTTATTTCATCTTTGCATCCTCTGTGCCTGATACAGAGGAGGTGTTCAGTGATGGGAGTTCAAGAAATAAATCTAGTTTGGAGGTATTCTTTTCAGATACGGTTGTGGTGAGGTACTGTTGTATCGAATTATATTTTTCTCCCATTTCACTGTGGCCTTGTTTATATCTGCAGCCCCACCTCCATGAAGATATGAGTGAGATCATCAATGATGCCTTTATTTTATCAAACACCATTCATGTAACCCAATGTCCGACCAAATACTAAAGCTCATGCATATGCTCTTAATTAGAAACACAGAATAAAGATAATAAGAAAAAAAGGAACAGAATATTAACCCTCCAGGCACTCATCCTGAAAGCATACCATAACCCTCAAATGTCTAGCATGTATGAAAATTCCAAATGTTAATAAAGTATTCAGGTAAATGGACATATTAATCTTTTTGTAATCAAGACAGATAACTAAAGAATTTTTTTCGAAGTTTTAGCCCCAATATTTAGAAAAGCTGTAATCCTTATAAATCTTAAGGGCATTATGAATTTTTTAGCTGTATTTTTCCACTTTCTATCTCAATTTTTTAAATCATTTTTATATTTATATTACTTCAAAGAGAATTTAAAAGATTCTTTTATCCTTTTATATTATATATAAACTTTGTACCATACCTCAGATCCTATGGGCAATAGAGGTGTTATAATTATGTATATGGGATTTATAAAATTTCCTTATTGCTGCCTCTGTATGTACTACAGTCCCTAGCACATAAGTGTCCAATGAATCTTTTATAGTAGAACTAAACTGAGAAACTCTATGTCTGAAAATAGACCTGAAGGGCAATTGAAGTGCTAGAAATACTTATTCATAGACTATAATAAGTAAATGAGGGCCACAGTCCATAAACCCTTGCAGTAAAGTATGATCCACTGGTGAAAAAGGACAGGCAAGAGTAATTTCATTACTAGGACCATCTCATTATGAACTAAGATGAGGGGAATAATGTATCAAGTTAGCCACAATTTGCTTCTGAAGTAAAGGAAAGTTGAAATAAGAAAAGCCCAGTTTTGTTTGGGAGATAAAAGAAAGTGAATCAATTTGTGAATTCTAGAGAACTAGATGAGTTAAGCATTGCTATACTGTAAAATACTCTGGTAAAATGGTTGACTTTGAATTCTTTCATCTGCTGAGGGATGATGTATTGTTTATTCATAATAGTTTAATTTTGTGCCATGAATGCTGTCTCAAGCATGACTCACTGATAAAATGAAATTAGAGGAAAATAGGACTTCCGGCTTCAATGAAACCATCTCTCAGGATCTACAGGTAGGTCAAGGAAGTTTCCAAATCAATATAATATTTGTTTGTGTAATTTTTTTATGTTCAGTCTTTTTATAGTTGATATTTTCAGAGGAAAATGATTTAAGCAAAAAATATGTTGACTTTCTGTAATACATTGCAGTCTAATATATAAACCAGAGAAACCCTCAATTCTTTCCAGATATTCTTGATTAAATAAATTGATAAATATGATCCTCCTGCTTACTTTAAGGTTAACGTTTTAAGGCACAGACAAAAGGTGGGGAAGTCTTAGTTTAACAGAATCCCAAAAGAAACTATTATCTATCTCAGAGAGATACCTGTATTCCCATGTTCATTGCAGCATTATTCACAATAACCAAGGTGTGAAAACAACTGCCCATCAATGGATGAATGGATCAAAAATACAAAATATTATTCAATCTTGAAAAGGAAGGAAATTCTATCATTTGACTTTCCTGAATTAGCCTGGAAGTAGAATTTTAAGAAAAATAAACTAGGCAGAGAAAAACCGATATATGTGTGGTATCATTTATATGTGAAATCTTAAAAAAAAGAAAAAGTTGAACTCATAGAAACAGATTTGGAAAGTGGGAGAAAGAAGGAGAAGCTGGCAAAAGGTAGTTTGTAGCCTCAAGAAGTTCTTCAGGCGAAATTTGAAAATGACTCCCACAGGCAAGGGGAGATCAAAGAAGCAGAACTCTCCCGATTATTAAGTGGCAGGTTTAAAAAGTAAAGGAACTCACATATACCTGAGCCTTGTCTTGGGTGACCTCAGGATAAGATCTCTGCATCTACCTGCCAGAATCTTCCTTTATATAGAGGCTTTAACTGGATTCAATCACATGTATTGTCCAGATAGTCTCGACAACACATTTGCTCTTTCAAGGCTACATTCTTGAAAATGGCTTCCACCATAGGAATAGTGAGCAGAATGTCCATTTCAAGGACAGAGAAGGGAGTAAGGAATCTCTGGTTGCCTGGCTTTAGCTCTTGAGTCAACCAACCGAAACATCCTTTTGATGATCTCCTCCAACAATAGGGTACAAACTGTTATGAATAAGATGGTGATCAAATTTATAACATAGAGACTATAGTTGGTAACACTATATTGTATAATTGAAATTTCCTAAGTGTAGAAATTAAGTGTTCTCTCTTTCTCCTACACACTCACAAAGTAAATATGTGAACTGATAGGTGTGCGAACTAACTCCAAGGGGGAAAATCTTTTCACGGTGTGTATGTGTATCAAATAATCACGTTGCACACTTTAAATATGTTACAATTTTATTTGTCAATTATACATCAATAAAGCTAAAAAAATTGAATCCCAGGATCTATTTGGTAAACCTCAGATCCATGTCACTCAGTTGCACAAACAAAGCAATTACAAAGGGGGAACAAACAAATGTAAACTTGAGCCTTTTTTCAAATTTAGATGGTAATTAAGTAGTTCTTACACATTAGTATGAATGAAGAGTCTGTGTCTATGGGGCTGAATTGGATGACATCTTGTTTTCAGAAGCATTCATTTAAAGTCACTATAATGGGGTGCCTAGGTGGCTCAGTCGGTTGAGCACCTGACTCTTGATTTTGGCTCAGGTTGTGGTCCCAGGGTTGCAGGATTGAGATCCATGTTGGACTCCATGCTGAGCGTGGAGCCTGCTTAAGATTCTCTCTCTCTCCCCCCTTGCCCTTCTTGTCTACATGCTCTCTCTCTCTCTTTAAAAAATAAAAATAAAAAATCGTGAAATTGAAATGATCCTTTATTTCTGAACCCTCCTTTTACCTCACGGTCTCTTAGCCGAAACAGAATTAAAATTAGTGTGTTAACATTGTTTTTTCCAGTGTAGGATTGTTCGAAAAGTTAGAGAAGCTGCTGGGCTGTTGCAGGTTTGAGTTTGTCTTCGATCAGCCAAGTTTGCTCTAAATGAAGTAATCACAGTCTCAGTCCCCATCTAGCAACACAAGATTCCAGTCATAAAGGTCTTACAATAATAACATTAAAGCTAAGCGTAACATTATAATATAATTAGATAATAAATAATGATTACAGTCAAATTATCTGCTTCATTTAACCCTCCCAGTAATCATACGAGATTTTGACATCCATTTTGCATTTGAGAAAATTGAGGCTTAGAGAGTTTATATGAACTGCCAGATGATACAGAGCTAGTAAGTGTCAGAACCAGGATTTGACCTAAGTTTGTAAAATCCAAAATCCATGCCATTAATCCGTATGCTAGTATTTCCCCTACTTAAATTTGTGTGGGTATATTTTCATGTGTTTTGAGAATTCTGTTTGAGTGAATATGTATGGCTGCCATTAGTTCAACATTTTCTAATGAAAGAAGCAACTGTTGGCCCATATCTAATATTGTAATAAAGTGCATTATTTTATATTCACTATTTTCCAAAATATTTATTGATCAAAATATGCTGGTCACTCTGTGAAGCACTGGGGATAAAGGAGAAATTAAGCACACAAAAATACCTTCCTTGTGGAGTGTGCATTTTGGTAAGGGAAGACAGACAGCAAATAGTAAGCTATTAAAATGCACAGAATGGAAAATGGTGGTAAGTGATGGTAAAAATAATAAATCAGGGCATAGGAAGGAGATGCATGAGGTTATAGGGTTACAATTTTAAAAAGCACGGTCCATGAAGACCTGATTAAGATGGTGATATTTAATCCGAGAGCTGATATGAGCAAACAAAGCAAAGTGAGCCTTGTGATCATGTGGGGAAAGCAATGCAGGCAAAGGCCATCCAAGGAGGAGAGCCTGAGCCGCTGGGGCCCTGCTGTGTTCAAGGACTAGCAAGTGCACAACAGGCAGGGTGAAAGCTGTGGGACAGACTGGGTGGGGATTTGGAGGCTGTCATAAGGAGTTAAGTTCATTCTGACTGTATCGGACCCACTGAATACATACATACACGCATACACACACACATTGCGTGTGGTGTCAGAGGACATGGTTAGGAGTGAATATATTACGTTTGTATTTATTTGTAGCCCACATTTATGTATTTATATATATAGTATATAGCTTTAGTACTATATAAAGTGCAATCTGTTAATAATATATTTCCTTTGTCCAGTTAAATGGTAAACTTAAAGATTGTAATTCTTTTGAATGAAAACATACATTTGAAAAAAAATGACCATTATTCATGGTCACTTTATTAGACATTCCATTAATGATATATGATTTTTATCACAATGATATGTTCAATATTTCCCTCAGCACATAAGGTGAACTACTTAATTAATTTATTTAAAAACTTTTTAATGTTTATTTATTTTTAAGAGAGACAGAGAAAGTGTGAGTGGGGAGGGGCAGAGAGAGAGGGAGACAGAATCTGAACCAGGCTCCAGGCTCTGAACTGTCAGTACAGACCCCAATTCAGGGCTTGAACTCGTGAACTGTGAGATCATGACCTGAACCAAAGTCAGACACTTACTGACTGAGCCACCTAGGTGCTCCAAAGGTGAACTATTTTAGATTTCATAATTTTAAAGTATGTTTTCAGCCCTCAGTCTGGGATAATGTCCGTCTTTCCCCAACAACCTAATTCCTATTTAGGTCCTAATTAGGGACTTCCCTAATTCCCTATTTAAAGTCTTCTATTTGCATATCGAAGACAGTGTAGGTTGAGGTCTTTGAAACCATTTCAACTTCAATTCTCTGTCTCTACCTTCTCTGTATTTCATGGACTGCTTGAGGCTGATTTTGTGTGAAAGACTCCCAACTGTTATTACTTTGTTGGAAAAAGCAAGAGGAACAAAGAATGCCTTAAATTAATTTTTTAGACCATACTTAGTCCAGATTTTCTTTCCTTTCATATCCTCTTCTGCTTTCTGGTATTATTGAGGTTCTTTAAATAAGGCCTTGAGCTATTCATTGCTGGTGATTCAATACTAAGACTTTTTGTTAAAGGATTTTATTTTGGTTCAAGGAAAAGAAAACTACGAAACTGGTAATTCTCTTTTGAGATGTATTAGTGAAAAACCAACAAATGCCAGTTTTAAACATTAATAAAAGTTTATGTAAGAAAACAAAATTTGCATAAATAACTTTTTATCTGAACCATTATCAGCTTTTTAGTTACCATGCTTTCAGGTAAAAATGCATTTTACTTTCAGCACTTTCCTATTTAATTTCATTAAAATGGAATGATTTTAATATCTATTTCCTTCAAATTAAATATTAATTCCAAATCCCCATTCTGTGTATATATACTTTTTCAAAATATGTCCTTATTTGACACACTTGCCTATTTTTCTTTTGAATATTTCCTGTTAAAAAAATCAAGCTAGGGCATATACTCATTTACAACCCGTTTTACATTGCTTTGTTGTCTTGTTTTTTGAGCAGAGCTATGGCAAAAGCATGGGGTTGCTCTCCACTCACATGCTTTGTGCATGTGAACAGCTTTTTTCTTGTAAGTATAGCAGAAATGTTTCATCAATGTCTCAGCTCTTCGGGGCACTCATCAGGCAGTGATGGTTCACAGAAGTGAACTGGATAGCAAGACTTTAAAGTGCCTTGAAATCATTAGATGATTAGCTTTCCCTTGAGTTCTGTGTCGCCCTGAACAAACTTTCTGAAGGACCTGTTACAGTCTTCTTCCCTGGTAATGATCGAGGAAAACAAAAATAAAAGCATCATTGAGTACAATGTTGATCTGGAGACAAGGCATTGTTTGCGAAGAGAATGCTAGGAAACTGCTATAAAGTACAAACATTTATCTCAGCGTAACAGACAATGCCAATTGTTTTGCCTCCAAGTCCAGAGCTTTTAAAAAGCCCTTTCTCAACTGCACTTAGATGTTAAATAGTAAACTCACTTTTTCATGTGAAAAAATGTAGAAAGTGTCTCTCAATCATGCTTATACTGGTTTTATGATGCAAAATAAAACTGCATGTGAATAAAGGTTGATTTAATATTTGTAACAGTAATAGTCTATTATCAATATAAGAAATGACCAGGCTCATGTAACCAGTCAAAACTAGAAATAGGATCAACTCTCCTTGAAAAAAAAATTCACGAATATAATGTGGACATTTATCATTTATTGCAATATTCTGTGAACATATGCTATGCTGACTACTGGATGTAAAATATGAAAAGAGAGATTTTTAACTTAAAATGAATAAAGTAAGTGCATTTATCTTTCTCTTTGAATATAATCGAGATGCTTGAATGCACAGAAAACACAGACCAACCATTCCCCTTGATGCTAAGCATGTATTTGGACTTTTGGGGCTTGAATAATAAACTTCTCTAGTAATACCATTAAAAGGAATTGTTTTTCCTCATTTGTAAAACTAGCTTTCAAACATGAGTATCAATAATTTCTTTTTTCCTAAGTGGTCCATTTAAAAAAAAAAGTAGTACTCATAACATTGCCACTTTTAATACAGCTTCTTCTCAGTATTATTCTTATGAACAAGAAACATGTCCTTCAACCACTCAAATCTTAAAAAAAAATACACAAATAAGCTCTTGTTGTCCAAGAAATGAGAGTGTGCTGCTGTAATCTGTTTCTTAGGATGGAATAGTGAGGGTTGGTGGTACTGTCATTTACACAGATGCTACAAATCACAGAAGTTTTCCTAGAGAAGGGCTTTATACTGGCCCACTTTACCATTTAAATATTTAAAATCTCACATTTCAATCAAAAGCTTATTCTAAATGAAGTCCATGATCATTCTGGATGTAAAGCCTAATGACACTGGCTCAGTCTTCAGGAAAGAGTGAGAATAAATGGGCCCATACAGAGTACTAGTCTCAGTTTAGTCAGAGAATGTTTTTGTTATGATTGTGGTTGTGGCTCTAATTCTGATTTCTGTTGAGCCCCCACTTATGTGGCAGCTGTAAAAATTGTTTACTTTGGGACTAAATTTTAAATTATAATAATATTTAATTTAATGATACCCGAGCACATCCTACCCCATCTCCAGGTCTCCCCCACAGGGTAAAAATGCATTCCAATGCCTTTTGCATTTTTAAAAATATAGTCGAATGCCTGTGAATTTCAGCTGAAAGTCATTGTTTGTTAGTTTGTTAATTGCCAGAGTAAGAGAGAGTTTCAACAAAAGCCTGCCCCTGAAATGAGAATTTGCACCTAAATTAACTAATTTGTTTATGAATTTGCCTACTTGCTGTAAGAGTAACAGGATGAGATTTTGTTCACACCTCTTGTTCTATCAGGTACTGCGAATTTACAAAGTAGCATTTTTGAGGCCTCTTAGAATGATGTGGGGAACTTTGAATAACTAATAACCGGGGTGAATGTAAATGTTACAGCTGACCGGCTGCTTCCCTTTCTCAGATGCTGCCTCCCAACCACGCCCACCAGAGAAACAAACAAAAAAACCCAAACTACGTGTATAACACTAGGAACCTGATAAGTCTTAGATTACAAAATGAATTTTCTAATTGGACACTGAGAAATTCTTAGGATTCTGAAGAATCCCTGATTTCCACCAAGTGAAGGAAAAGTAGGAACCAAGAGACAGGTAGGTCGCCCCCATTCCATCCCAAGCAATTCCACTTCTCTCTTTTATATAAAGAGACACAGTGGCTTTAAATATTGGTTTGTTTGATTTTGAAAGGAGGGAAGGAAGGAAGGAAGGAAGGGAGGGAGGGAGGGAGGAAGGAAAGGAAGGAAGGAAGGAAGGAAGGAAGGAAGGAAGGAAGGAAGGAAGGAAGGAAGAAAGAAAGAAAGAAAGAAAGAAAGAAAGAAAGAAAGAAAGAAAGAAAAAGAAAGAAAGAGAAAGAAAGAAAGAAAGAAAGAAAGAAAAAGATGGAAGGGAGGGAGGAAGGGAGGGAGGGAGGAAGGAAAGAGAGATGGAAGGAGGAATGGAAGGAAGGAAGGAAGGAAGGGAAGTGTTGGGAGCCAGAGGCCTTGAGCGCAGCCTTTGTCCTGGAGTCGGGACCGCAGCCAGGTCGTGTGGGGAGGTTCAGAATGCTTTTGTAAAGTTTGATATAGCAAAATACAGTTTGCTTGGATAGCTGTCACGAGTGCTTCTAGTCAATGTCACACTGAGCTTTTATCTCCTGAGAACTTTTGAGAGGAGATGTGCCTCACACGTACACCACCCTCAGATTGTGGATAAATACCCGAGTGAAAATAAACTCTGGGTTGGTGACGCTTGGGAGCGCCAGCCCTCCCTTAATAACTGTGCCTTGTGTATCAGTTCATCCTCGCCCCCCCCCCCCCAATCAGGAACCGTTCGATTCTGTGACGGCTGGTCCGCCGCAGGGAAGAAGGAGGAAAGGAGGAGGGATGGAAGGAAGGAAGGAAGGAAGGAAGGAAGGAAGGAGGGAGGGAAGGAGGGAGGGATGGAGGGAGGGGAGGAAGGGAAGAAAGAGGGAAGGAAGGAAGGAGGGATGGAGGGAAGGAAGGAAGGAGTGATGGAAGGAAGGAAGGAGGGATGGAGGGAAGGAAGGAAGGAAGGAGGGATGGAGGGAAGGAAGAAGGGGCCCTATGGGAAGAATCAATTGCCCAGAATATGTCTTTTAAAAAAGTTGTTGGAAGTTTATTAGTTGGCATTCTTAGATCTAAAATCTAGCTTGTGTTACTTTGCAAACCTTTGATCTTTTTATTTGTCCAAGAGCCACATCTTGCCCTCTGAAAATAATTTTTTTAATGTTTATTTATTTTTGAGAGACATAGAGACAGAGTATGAGCAGGGGAAGGGCATAGAGAGAGGGAGACACAGAATCCGAAGCAGGCTTCAGGCTCTAAGCCATCAGCACAGAGCCGACGCGGGGCTCGAACTCACAGACCGTGAGATCATGACCTGAGCCGAAGTCGGCCGCTTAACCAACTGAGCCACCCAGGCGCCCCTGAAAATAATTTTTAAAGAATCAGTAGCAATGAATCCTTGTAGGATAAATGAAGCCATTTTGCCTAATTCTAAGGACTGTTTCAAACACTGAACAGTGGAATAGTTAGTTACTGTGTACTTTAAGAGAAAGTCCATTACTGTTTTTAAACTAACATTTTTTTTGAAAGTGTGTTAATTTAATTTTCTATCTTTAAAGCAAGTTACACAGAAAAAAAAGCCGAAATGGAAAAAATCATAAAACCGAATCACCAAATAATACCAGATGAAGATACTAATATTAGATTAGCTAAAAGCAAACATATATTCTAAAAACAGTAACAGGAAGAGAATCTTGTTTTCTAGTCACCCACTTTTTATTTTTAATATCTGCTTATACTTGAAAGAATTTTTCTTACTATCTTCACCTTTAGAAATTAATCTCTCCAAAAATCAGTAATGGGGAGAAAGGAGACCCTCAATACATTTTTAGACCTACTAACTTATCAAAACATTCCATTAGAAACACCCAGACTTTTGCTGTCATACTTCGGGTTCTAGTCTAGTAGAAGTTTTTACTGCTGATAAAAGTAATACAGGAAATCTGGAAATGAAAAAGGCCATAAAGACGAAAGGCAAAATCCACAAATTCTGGCACTTGCCCAATATTTCGGTTTATTTCCTTTTTCCAAGTCATTTCATTATGCATATGTGTGGAGACACATGTATAGACATAAATTTGGTTTTTCAGCTCATCACTCCTTAGTAAAAACATGCTGAGCAAACCTATTAAATTGATAATTCTTGTCAGTGTTATTATTTTAAATTGTCTCTTATCTCATAAAATGTTCAACATTCATTCCCCAAAATACTTCTCAAAACAAATACTTTAAGGAAGGAGAGCAACCATGATCATATATGAATGTCTTAAAGCCTACATGCTAATGCTTTATGAATAAGAAAGAGCTTAGGCATGAAAGATTTGCCTAAAATTGCAGAAATCGCTGAAGATTGTTTTATTTCCTTCAAGTTCAGGCTTATAGTGGAAATTAGCTCATGTCCGTAGAATTGTTACCATTGCTTTAATTGCCCAAAGGACTTTTTACTCTGTAATGGTCAGAGCGATCCCAGGAATGTATGCACAATTACAAAGTGTATCGTATCCTTGAGACAGACACTCAAAGTTTTAGGAGACAGAAAGAAAGGTAGGGATTCAATGAGTAAATTGCTCACCGTTACGGAGCAATGTTAAGTCTTAACCAAATTTCCCAACATCAAAATGTGTTCACTTTTCTCTGTTCTGTATTACCACTTTTATGGGAAGAACCAGAGTCTCACGGGAGAAGCCACGTCTACTTGTGTAAATAAGAAAATTAATTTAACAGAAACCACTTCAAAATGCACATTGCTTGAGCTTGTGTATTTCACTAGACAAAATGTAATTTTCTAACTATCTTTACAGTACATTTCAAATATTTTAGAGCCAGCTATATTGCAAGTGGTATCATAGGAGTATGGCAAACAAAGCAGCAGTCCCTTATTTTCATTTAGTTTATACTATTATCACAGATGTTGAATAGTCAGAAGTGTCGGGGGAAGCCTTTAATTTGCCTCCTGTGTAGGGAACCTAAAAGGAAGATTGCTTTTGCAAGACAGAACCTTTCTCTTGAAAAAATTCCCATGCACAGGTGATAATTCTGCTTCTTTACTTATTTGCCTGATGAATCCAGTTTGACAGTTCTCTGTTCTTGACAAAATGAGAAGTGTTTACTCCTGAAAAGAGGCAGAATATACTACCCCAAAATATGTCTTATTGACATAAGGATTATTTTGAACTTGTTATATACAGTTTTAAAGACACCAGATATGGGAGAATTTCTGAAAACTTCTGGAAACAGAGAACTTACCCTTTTGTAAGAGACATTTGTGCTTCCCTATCTGTACCAGGAAGAGGATGATTAAATCTCTAGAAACCTAAACCAGAAAAGACTTAACTCTGCATATAAATCATACCCTTGTCGACTGTGCTTTGCCTGATAACCTCTCATAAGTGACTCCCCCCACCCTCAGTATCTTTCTTTTGTCATTAGCTTAAGATGCTATTTATTTATTTGCTTTTCCTCAAGTTTTTATTTAAATTCTACTTAGTTAATATAAGGTGTAATATGTTTCAGGTGTACAATTTAGCAATTCAGCACTTACATACAATACCCGGTGCTGGTCACAAGTACCCTGCCTAGTCCCCACACCTATTTGACCCATCCTTCCACCCTCCTCCCTTCTGGTAACTATCAGATTGTTATCTATAGTTAAGAGTCTGTTTCTTGGTTTGCCTCTCCCCACCCCCTCCACCCAGGTTCATGTGTTCTGTTTCTTAAATTCCACATATGAGTGAAATTATATAGTATTTGTCTTTCTCTGACTTATTTCACTTGATATAATACTCTTTAGCTCTCTGTCCATGTTGTTGCAAATGGCAAGATCTCATTCTTCTTGAAGGCTAATCTTCTGTGTGTGCGTGTGTGTGTGTGTGTGTGTGTGTGTGTGTGTGTGTACATACACCAGCTTCTATTTATCCATTCATCAGTCGATGGGCATTTGGGCTCTGTCTATATAATTTGGCTATTGTTAATAATGCTGCTATAAACATCGGGGTGCATGTGTCCCTTCAAATTAGTATTTTTGTAACCTTTGGATAAATGCTTAGTAGTGCAATTGCTGGGCCATAGGGTATTTCTATTTTTAACTTTTTGATGAATCTCCATACTGTTCTCCAGAGTGGCTGCACCAGTTTGCATTCCCACCGACAGTATAAGAGTGCTCCTCATTCTCTGCATCCTCACCAACACTTGTTGTCTCTTATGTTGTTAGTTTTAGCCATTCTGACAGGTGTGGGGTCATATCTCAATGTAGTTTTAATTTGTACCTCCCTGATGATGAGTGATGTTGAACATCTTTTCATTCATCTATTGGCCATGAAGATGGTATTTAAGGTGATGTTTGGGCTACTTTGGATTTTTCTGGGTATCCTCCATATGTATAGAAGTATCCATGTTATTAAATTTCTTTTCATTTTTCTCCTGTCCATCTGCCTTTACAGATTACAGGGGATGTCACAACCAAGAACTTTGAAGGAAGAGGAAAAATTGCTTTTCTTTCCCTATACTTTTTTTCTATCCACTATTTACATTAAGTACAATCTAGCATCACTGTGCCTTTTGCTCTTCCATCCCAGTTACCGCTTTCAACTGGAACTTAATTTAAAATAAAATGAGATTACATTTTTAGTATGATTTGAAAAGACTGAATTTAAAAATTACTTTTTTTTACTCCTGATTGATATTGAAAGAGTTCAGAATAAGTCTCCCCAGGGGAGTGTGGGTGGCTCAAACAGTTAAGCATCTGACTTCTGCTCAGGTCATGATCTCGCAGTTCACGAGTTCGAGCCCCGTGATGGGCCTTGTGCTGACAGTTCAGAGCCTGGAGCCTGCTTTGGCATCTATGTCTCCCTCTCTCTCTGCCCCTGCCCTTCTCATACTCTCTCTCCTCCCTCTCTCTCTCTGTCTCAAAAATAAATAAAACATTAAAAGAAAGGAATAAGTATCCCCAAAATGTGCCAGTTTGGCATTTGAACTAATTTGAGCTGAAGGCCATTGAGAGCCTGTGAGCTCAAGAGTAAAATTTCCCCCTCCCTTAACTACCTGGAAGAATCTAAATTAGGAGTCTGTCCCAAAATGAGAGTTATTACCAGAGTAAACTTTATCTGAGAGACCATCCGAATGGCTGGGCAAACATCCAATCACCAAACATCTGCTCTTCGTCCTCTGGCCCTCTGATGTGTCTCTTTTCCTTTGAGGCTCCAGGTACCTATTCCATTCTTTAACTCAGAATGGCACATGTACCTTATTTTACCTTTCCGCCTTTGAACCTCTCCTGGATGTGGGGCTTCCATATACACAAACTCAGTTTTGTTTTTCTCCTGTTAATCTGTCTTACGTTAATTTGTTTGTTAGACTAGCCAAAGAAGTGAGAAAAGATGAGTAAATTTTTTCCACCTCAACAATATGATTTTCAAAGAAAATAACCACATGCAAAAAAAAAAAAGTAGTGGCTAAAAAGAAAAGAAACTGAAAAAGAGACATATGGATGAGGTTGGTGGCTTAAGGAACCTCTGCCTTATTTCCTACAACCTGAGCCTGTAGAGCTATCTTATTTCGTATCTTTCTGACACATCATTTTCCATTAATTAGATTTTTCTGTGCTGCCCAGACTACCATCAGTTCTTCTAATGACTCTTTACTTTGTGCCCAAGAGAGCTAGAGTATTCTTCTGCTCATCATAAAGAACACTAACAGGAACAGGGATTACATTACATTACCAGTAAAATATTTAAGATAACGTGTTAAATAATGTAACACAAAAATGTTTCTTCTAAAAACTGTATTGTTAACCTTAAAAATAAAAACTGCTCGTTCATTTACCAGCAAAAGGTAGATTTATTCAAGAATAAAAGAGAATTACAATCTGGGACAAACACGCTGCAGCAAAACCATAGGCAAGTCAGAGGAACAAAGGAGAGGCATGTTTTTTTAAGGAGAAAAGAAATAAGTTGGGAAGGCTGTTATGAACTAAAAGTTCATTGCAGTAAATTAGGGGTCCAAAGAAAGGTGGCTTTTTATTGGTGCAGCTGTTACCAACGGAGATAAGGAAAGCATCTCTTCCTCTAGCTGGAAGAGTATCCATGTGCAAGGTCAATCCTGTGTAAGGTCAAGTTCATCTCTTCTTGTGACTAGGAGTGGGAAGCCATGAGCGCTCCCCCTGCCAAAACTTCCGGACTCCATTTTAGTGAGGTTTCCCATGATTAATTTTCATAATATTGTAGGTACAATTTTATATAAAATCATATCCAGTACCTCAAGAATAAATTCCACTTCAACTTGAAGAAGGAAATAAAATTTTCCCAAGAAATGATGTATTCCATTTATCTTTATGCTAGAGGCATAATTGTAACTGACTCTTGAGTTTTGAAGGGGTTTACAACAAAACTTCCCAAAATGTGTCACTTCGGCATGTAGACTATTTTGAGCTGAAGGCAATCAAGACCCAGAGATTCGAGAAAAATTATTACCTCTCCCCTAAACTACCTAAACTGGCTCAGAAAGAGAGCTATTACTATGAGATAACTTTTTTTTTTTTTTATCTGAATGACTTATCTGTAAGGCAGGGCAAACATTTAATTACCAAACATCTGCTCTGCTTATGGTCCAAGAATCACCCTCCTCCCCTTAGAAGCCCCAGACCTCTATCCCGTTCCTTAGCAGAAGATGGCATATAAGCCTGAATTGTCCAACTTGTCCTGAGGTCTCCTATTCTTGTACGACCCTGGTATAGTGTATAATTAAATTTGTTTTGCTCTGGTTAATCAGACTTATGTTAATTTGGTTATTAGACAACCCAAAGAATCTAGAAGTAAAATGATTTTTTTTTTTCCTTCCCAACAGCTTGAAATAAGAGGATCTGTTTGGAACAAGGGTTGCTGTGGTTTAGCGTCCACACTGATTCTAGCAAGATTAGAAGTTAGTATTCATTGCACTTTCTCTTAAAATAAATTTACAAAAAATAATAATTAAGAAAAAGCTATAGAGAAAGGACATGAAGACTTTAAGGATTTCTAAACTGGAACACCATTGTAATCCTGATTCCTTCCAGTCTTTTGGCTTTGACATTTCCAGAGCAGCTGAAAATATGCTTTTCATTAAGAGAAAGAGTTATCAATTATCAGAACTTAAACGACTAAATTAAATATTAGCAGCCTTGGCACACTTTTAAAGTGATGTGAATAATAATAAAATAATTAAAGTCCTATTTTAGTTTAATGCTTTCTGGCAAAATCAACACAATGGAACTGTATTGAGACTGAGAAAAATAAAACTTGATTTTAATCTAATATTAGTTGGTAAGGGGCGGTTTTTTCCCCGCCCTTTCCTCAACTTCTGGTTCTTACCACTGCCAACATCATCCTCACTTCCTGCTCCCGTCCCCAACAATCACTCAGAAATAAATGAGAAAGCTAACTTATAGCCTATGAAAGCATTTCTTCCTCTCTTTTTCCCCCAGGGACTAAGGACAGCCATGTACAAAATCTGCCTCATTAAATATGTATTTTTTTAAATTTTTTAATGTTTATTTATTTTTGAGAGAGAGAGTGCACACACACAAGTGAGGGAGGAGCAGAGAAAGAGAGACACCCAGAAGCCCAAGCAGGCTCCAGGCTCTGCACTGTGAGCACAGAGCCTGATGCAGGGCTCAAACTCATGAACTGTGAAGTCATAACCTCAGCCGAAGTTGAGCACTCAACCGACTGAGCCACCCAGGCACCCTTGAAATACGTATTTCTAAGTATAATTGATTAGAAAAAGTTTCATTTAGATTTATGAAGTTTGTGTTCTTTCATAGTCCCTTTCTCTAAAAGAGAGTGTTTTGATACCTGCTTGCCACTATGGAGGAAATTTATTAATAAAATATGTAATTTTCTTTGTTTGGCTAAAATATTGGAGTTTTCTCCTATTTCAGTTAAAAAACAAGTTTTTAATTTATTTTTTATTTTCTTATTTTAGAGAGGGAGAGACAGTGCAAGTGGAGGAGAGGGACAGAGGGATAGAATCTCAAGCAGACTCAATGAGGAGCCCATACTAGGTCATTCCCACCACCCTGGGGTCATGACCTGAGGCAAAATCAAGAGTCGGAAGCCCAGCTGACTGAGCCACCCAGGCACCCCCCATCAAAAAGTTTTAAATAATATGCAAATGTAATGTATAAAATGTATTTGCATATTATAATAATATATTATATTATGATACACCTCTTAATATATCATATAAGAAAATTTTATTCAGTTCATCATTTATACTTTTAAATTAATAAAAAGACTTTATACTTGTAAGAAAAAATTTTAAATGTAATAATAAAAATAGTTTATTACTTCCAGCAATTTTTTTCTTAAAAACATTCCCATTGCTCCTTCATACCAGTTTTAAAAATTGGAGAAGGTTTATATATATACAGATGTAGTTAAAAAATATAATGGAAACTGGACCTGACACTTAATATGTGATAATTTACAAAATGTTCTCACATGTGTTTTTCTTTCTTCCCGGCAATATGCTGTGTAGTGTGCTAGGCACTGAATTTCCAAGACAGGAAATTCCCCACCTCTGAATAAATGAAGATCTACCGACAAGTGTGATTCCTGTTCTCTCCGCCCATTCACAATTCTGTCAGCAACGCTTGTACATCACGCTCCCCCTGGATTCTCCAAGGTTTGTTGCAGAAGTCGTGAATCTCCTCAAGCCCTTTCACTCAGAATAGATAAAGATGTTGCACACTCTTCATAGTCAGAGCCATGCAGAGGTCAGTCTCTCTCTTTCAATGCTCGTGTGTGTATCAAGACTTTCTTCTCTTAAATGTGATGGGAGTTTCCTTCTTTCTCCCAGATTTCTCCATACATACCATATTTTCTTTATTATTTTTAATCTCTATTTTACAGCTTTTTGCCTTCAACTTAGATCATCTGAACTACCCTTTTGGTTATAGCTGCTTCATTCCTCGTGTGGTATTTGAGGTTTCTCTTGGCCCTCACTCAACCACCAAGAAATAGGGGTATGGGTGTGGGAAAGAACAAACTGGAGTCACTAGTTGCACTTACTTGCACTATGGTGCTAGGATATCTTCTTCAGAATGTAGGATCAAACACTGTGTTCTTCACATGTTCAGTAGTAGTATGGCGGCATCATGGCTCCTCCCCTGCCCTCCCCTGCACTCTTTCTTCCCCTGCCCTCTCTCGTTCTCATTCTCTGTCTCCTCTTGCTTCTCCTCCTCCCCCCTCCTCCTCCCCCTTTCCCACTTCTCCTCTTTTTCTGCTGCTTCTCCTTCTCCATCTTCTATCCCTTCCCTTTCTCATTGAAATTGATCTTTTCTCATCACCTTATTATCTCCATTTTACCTTGCTTTCAACTGCCATGGCAAAATACACCTTGTGTCTTCTCTTAATTGAATTATATACTTGCCTTTAAAAAGTTGCTAAGTAGGATCAGGGTAGGCCCCTGGGAAGGAAAATATGTATCAGATCATCTGAAGCTACACAAGAAGAAAATCATCTACTCAACTCTCTTCTCATACACCAATTTTCTCTCCATATTTAGAACCAAATGTGAGCCAATAAAGTTTGATGACAGAACCCTAATTTTTAACTATGATGCTCTACTTTATGGGTACCTGATCAAAGATGTTGGGATTTGTGCCATCAGTACTTTTTTTTTTTTTTTTTGAATATGTAGTGTACTTTTTCCATTTAAAATGCAAATAAATCCAGGGAACTAGATTTGGGGCAGCAAACTCACGCAGAGACCTCAGAGTGAAAGAATAGCTGTTCTTCCTGAGGATAAGGACCCAATACTTACAGCATGTCTATATCATTGAGAAAGAGCTTGATCCCTAGTGAGATTCAGGCATTAACATGGATAAAACTTGCTTCTGGCACTAAAGAAGGCTTGACTGACAACTCCATGTTCTAACAGGCTTTCACTAATCCTAGAAAAAGCAATCTTCGGATGTAGAAAGAGAAGAGTATTGGCATTTACGTGACATCTTGACCAGGAATTGATCTGGAGTCAAATTTTTACTTAATATAACACATATGTACTTGTTTTAAATGTACTCTATGCTTACGTAAAAATAAATCTGATAATAATCTAATAACACAATAATTAATACATATTAAGTACTTAACAACGTGTCAGTCATGACAAATCTATGAGACAGAAATAATCTTTTTTTTTACTGTATATGTAAATGAAGTACTAAGTAGTTGAGTGATATTTGAACAGAAGATGCCTAACGCCAATACCATATCTTTAACCACCATTATATACTGCCTCCTTCAGCAATAGAAAAATTAGGGCCAGAATTCAGTCATGATAGCCTCTAGTATTACCAATATACCTCCCTTCATCAAATAAAATCAAGTCACACTTGATTAATCAATTACAAAAGTCCCTTTCCTTTACTCCAATTACCTTTCAAACTAGTTTGTTTTTTATTCTTTTTTTCTTAATTTTTATTAATATTTATTTATTTTTGAGAGAAAGAGAGAGACAGAGTGCAAGTTGGGGGAGGGCAGAGAGAGACAGAGACAGAATCTGAAGCAGGCTTCAGGCTCCGAGCTGTCAGCATAGAGCCTGACGTGGGATTTGAACTCACAAACTGTGAGATCATGACCTGGGCTGAAGTCAGACGCTCAACCGACTGAGCCACCCAGGCATCCCTGTTTTTATTCTTTTAATTTGGAAATAAAGTTTCTGAAACAAGGGTGCACATTTTCTGTACTCTTTCTCAGGATCTATTTACTACTTAACCAATTAAAACTTGAATTTTGCTTCAACTACAATACTAAACTTTGCTAAGGTTATCAGTATCCTTGATTTTTTTTTTTTTTTTTTTTAGTTTGGAAATCTTTTTCATTTTTTTCATCTACCAGTATCACTGGAATATTTGGCTCTTTTATCTGAACCCATTTTTCCTCTCTCCTTAAAACTCTTTTTATATTAATTCTCTCACCACTTTTTTTTTCTTTTCTGTAAATTTCTTCCTCAGAATTCTTTGTTGGTGTGTCATGTTCAGGCTAACTGTTATTGCTGTACTCTTTTCAATTAAAATAGTCTTGTTAAAATTATTCTGTTTTCTTGCATGACCTGAACCAAGCGGATGGTTGCAAATACTTGTTTCCAGTTAGATCTTTCTCCTGAGCAACAGAATCATATTTATAACGCTCATGTTGGCATCGATACTTGGATATCCCACAAGTACCTTGAAAATGAATATGTTCAAGCCAGTCATTATCTTCTCTGCCAGCCCCCTCTCCCCCATTTATATAGCTCTCCTAGTTAATGGTGCTGCTAACTGCACAGATTCCAAAACCAGAATCATTCACTCCTCCTCCTCACCCGTCTCCAGACCAGTCTCATCACATCCTGGCAAGGCTACTTTGGAAGTATTTCTAAGGACAGTCTTCCCATGATCACTCTTTTACCACCCCTTTCTCCATGGGTGATCTCACTTCAAAGTCAGTAAGTCACTCTGAACTGTTCTGCCTTTCCCCTCTCCACCTCAGCCTCATCCCCTTTTCTATCTTTTGAACTCGATCCTGTCAGAATAACCATCTGTGAAAATGGACATTTTCCTGCAAATGTCCTGACGGCTATGAGATAAAATCTAAGATCTTGATCAAACAGTAATACTCATATAATTTTTCTTGGTTAAGATTTCTCAGAAGTCAGAACCTTTGAGTCCAGAAATGCTAATATCTCAGAAAATAAAATCCTTATTTCCCCACTTTGGTCTAATGTGTTTCTGGAAAAGGGAGTAGACTGCAAACATTTCTCAGAGTTAACTAAATTTGGACAACGTAAGGAAGTTTGTAGACTATCCCACTACCTCTGTGGGAAGGAAGACTTCCTTTTGTTTTCTTAGCTTCTGTGGCCAGCCTAAGAATTAAACTGTCATAAGACATACATATTTTTAAAAAAACATACATATTTTAATTCATTTTATGTGTACACAGGAATCTTTAGAGGGAAAATGAAGACCCAAAAAGCTCAAATGTTAGTGTACCTTTTCACACAAAGAACAAGAAATCGTGGGGATTCGACAAGACAAAAAAAGGCTTGAGCAAGGAGCAGTAAATTGTGGGTCAGTGAGTACGAAACGTGTGGGGCAAGAATTAATGAACAATAAGGGTTATTTTAGTAAGTTTGTTGCACAGGTTCATTCAACTCCCAGTCTCTGGTGACAAGATTATTTTTCTCTTCCTGATATAGGGAGGACACCTTTCTCATGGGAAGGTTTTATGACCTGCTGTTGGATTGAAAAGGGGAGGTCAGAGACACCTTCCTGCATCTGCTATTTCTTAAGCATCTTCAGCTTAAAATAATCAATGCCAAAGAAGTATATTTTGGGTGGCATGGTCTAAATCTCTTCCCTTCTCTCGTTCAGGAAATTTTATGCTTATGCCTTGTCTTTACTGCTCCCTATCAATTCTCAGATTGGGTTGGGGTTTTTGTAAGACTTTGTAATTAAGCATTAAAATCCCTTTTGATGAACCGCACATACATTTATCATTGCAGTAGCCCCAGAGTGCTATTTCCTATGGTCTCTAGAGTGAGGCTGGCTGTCGAGCATCTTCTAAAAGCACAAAATTATATGGTTGAGTTGAATTCATTAAATCAAACCATTCAGAGGCCTGTTATTGATGACTATTACTGGTTTATCCAGCCTAGAACCTTTGTTGCATTCTTGACTAAAGTACATATCCTGCCTACAAAGCCTTGGTGCAAAGAATAGATTGCCAGTCCTTCTACCCTCAGACTCTAATTTAAGTCTTAATCTTCACTCCACTCTCTTACCAAAAATCAAACTTCCAATTGCATCAATCTCCCAAAATTCACCTCTAATTATTCTTGTTCTGAAACATTTCTGTCGCACGGAGTTATTGGACTCCTTTTTACTGTTATGATGACGAGATGGCAATTATGAGTTTGTCTTTTGATAAGCTGCTTACATGTCTTCTTCCCAGCCTAGATGGGTACCGGGAGGTTAAACTCTGCATCCTTCACATTTCTTTATCTACAGCACGTAAGATAATTCCTGGGAAACAGAGATACTCAGTATTTATTTAGTAGGGAAAAGAAGAAGGATTGAATTATTGAATACATGAATGAATAAAAATGACCTGCTATGGTATGTTTACTATTATTCCACCGTGGAGCTAAGCCCTTCTGTTTATAGATGGCTTTACAGTGTTTAAAGTTCTCTCAAAGGCATTTGATATTCATAACCTCACCATGAAGCAGACAGGGCTGATATCCTTTGTCTCATTTTGGATATGAAGGCATTGGTTTACAGAGCCAAAGAGACTAACTTGAGATGGTATAAAATGAGACCAGAACCCACATCTTCTGACCTCATGAATAGCAAAATATAAAGTGACCTTATAGTTTATATTATCTATCATTTATGGACAAAGGGAAATTAAGATGTCTAATATGAAATAAGGTAAACTATCCATCTTTAATTCACAGCAGAGAAGGAAGAAATTCAAAATAATATGAAATATGTCCCTAAGATAAGACTCAGTTTTTTAAGTGTAAGAGTAAACCTTCAAAAGAATAAATTTCAAACTTTTTGAATACTCTGCGTACCACGTACCTTCAAGAAATCTATTCTAGCTTTCATATTTGCTTCATCCTACACAATTACCTGTTCTTTTGGAATACCTTCTAAAATGGATCAGAAATACATTATATCTATGGAATATAATTGCTAGTTATGTTCATATTTCTTATTATATGAAGTTTTATTTTGTTTGTCTCCTATGATTCTCTTTGAAACCACACAAATCAGCAAGTTCCTGCTCCAGAGAAGTTTTGGAAGACCTAAGTCAGGCTAAATCTGTGCTAAAGTAAAGGTTGTGCATAGAATGGGCTGTGGGTAAAGTTTCTGGACAGGAAGAAAGCTCACCGTTACTTTTTATTTATTTATTATTTTTAATGTAACCTTGGGGAGCCTTGGTGGCTCAGTCTTTAAGCATCTGACTCTTCATTTCAGCTCAGGTCATGATCTGACAGTTGTAGATCAATCCTCAAGTAGGGCTCTGCTGGGGACTGAGCCTGCTTAATATTCTGTCTCCCGCTCCTTCTGCCCCTCCTCTGCTCGCTCACACATGCTCTCTCTCGCTCTCTCTCTCAAAATAAATAAATTTAAAAAATTTTAAAAAGTCTGTATAATATTCCATTAAAAAAAGTAGCCTCATGATTTTAGTAGAACCAAATTTCTTAGATAAGCAAATTGGACTAAAATTTGCATTCCAAAGACCATGAAAAGGATGTTTAAAGTGTCAGCATCAGTATCACCCACCCTCCCAGCTGCCTCACAATGCAGGTGGGGAAGATAACAGGTAAATTGTAACACCGTGAAGGTCAGGTGGGGTTGTAAACTAAGAACTTGCTTTCTGGGGTTCTACAACTTCCCACTTAATTTATTGTTTAATCTGAGGTATGCTGGACTGTTTGTTCAGAGGCAATCCATCAATCAGAGCAGAGATGTGTGTCCCTCCCGGAAATGACTAGTTTTGCTGCTTACCCAGAGTACCTGTTATCATGCCTGAACAAAGTAAGCTTCCCTATAAATAACCTATAAAAATACTTTTCCTGTCTATCTTTTCGAAAGGGACCTGTCTCACAACTCACTGTGCATAGCATGCTTTCTCGTGTGGCACTAATCAATAAACACATTTCTGTCTCTGTCCTGATGGCTAGCACTTCTTACCACTGGAAAGGATCAAAATAGGAAAGTAGTCAAAAAATGAATATTAATTCATATTTCTGCTGGAGTAATAATTATTTGAAATCGACTTCTCATCATTAATAATTTTTTAGCTTTATTTCTTTCTTCACAAACAATAAAACTCTCCTACTTAAACATAGTTTTATGAGTTTGGATGAGTCTATACAATTGTGTAATCACCACCACAATCAACATGAAGAATGTTCCCTCTCTTTCCAAAGTTTCTCTTCCTCCTTTGCTGTCTGTCTCAGCTACTGGCCTTGAGTACCACTGACGTGTTTTCTGCCATTACAGTTTCATCTTTTCTAGTATTTCACATAAACAAAATCAACCAGTACATATTCTTTTGCATTTAACTTATTTTACTTATAATAATGTTTTTCAGATTTATGCGTGATGTCGAATGTATTACTGTTTTCTCTCTTTTTGTTACCATTATATAAATGAGCTAAAGATGAGCCCTAAGTTTCTTGGTCCCCGAAGTTTATTCATTTCTCACAGAATGCTGAAATACATGAACTCAGTAGCCTGCTGGCACCCACACTCAAATTTTTACACATCCAGTTGCTTCAAAAATTGACAAACAGGTTTTTGGGCATTTAGGATCTGCTTGCATTACATACCTTGAGAAATTACAGCTCAGTATCTGCTGAACATTATTGAGATAGAGCGTTATGGTTATAAAAACCAGAGCTGCTGTTCCATTCGGAGGTGACTGATCACTGATTTACAGACTCCCCGCTATGCTGCTGAGAGATATCGACTAGACACATACGTCTCCCCTCTAGTCTCTCTGTCCTCTGTAGGACCTTGCCTCTCCTCCTGGATGGTAGGCCCCTCACTAGAAACCTGAGGAACATTCTCCTGCTGTGAAGGACTTCTCTTCTCCTGCACCCCTGTCTAAATGCCACTCAGTAAAGCTTGCTAGTTATTAGTAGCTCCTGTGGTCATATTTTTTTCCCTTCATAAACCCTGATATCCCTCTAACTCTCTACAGTTACAAAGTAGTATTCTATACTACAGATATTGGCACATTTTATTCATTAATCAGCTGAAGGACATTTGCTTTGTTTTGTTTTGGCTAGTATCCACAATTCTGCTATTAACATTTACATACAAGTCTTTTTGTGGGCACATATTTTCATTTCTAGTGAGAAAATACTGAAAGTGTGTCTGAGTCATATGGAAAGTATATGTTTGACTTTAAAAGAAGCTACCAAATTATTTCTCAAAGTGGCTGCATGCTTGGTATTTCACCAAGAATGCAAAAGTTTTGAGTGCTCTTCATGATCTCCAACACATCCTTGTTAACTGTTTTTGTTTTTGTTTTAACTTGGCAGGTTTTTGTTTTTGTTTTAACATGGGTGGGCAGCAGGATCTCACTGTGGTCTCAGTTCGCATAGCCCTGATCAATAGTGATACTCAGTATCTTGTCATAAGTTTGTTGGCCATTAGAGATCTTATTTTGCAAAGTGGTTATTCTAATCATTTGCCCTGTTTTTTTAAATATGTTTATTTATTTATTTTGAGAGACATACAGAGAGTGTGAATGGGGGAAGGGCAGAGAGAGAGGGAGGGAGAATGCCAAGCAGGCTCCACAGAGTCAGCAAGAGTCCAACATGGCGCTCCGTCCCTCAATCCGCAAGATCATGAGCTGAGCCAAAATCAAGAGTCTGACGCTTAACTGACTGAGCCACTCAGGTGCCCCTAATTTGCCCTGTTTTAAATGAGTTGTTTTGCTGTATGAGTTTTTTTTTTTTTTTTAATATATTCTGGATGCAAACCATCTGTCAAATATGTATTCTTATTTATTTTTATATGTACTTTTTTTGTAATTTCCGGCATGCATTTTTGCTTTCTTAACTGTATCTTCTGAAGAGTATAAATTTTTAATCTTAATGAAGTCCTTAGTGTCAAATGTTTTCTCTTACAACTGTTACAATTTGTGCTTTTTAATGTCCTGTTTGAGATTGTGCCTTACTCAATAGCATAAATATTTTCTACCATGTTTTCTTTTAAAAATTTATTCGTTTTGGGTCTTATATTAGATTTATGGTACACAAGTTAATTTCTGTGTGTAGTGTTAAGTCAGGGTCTAGGTTCATCCCTCCCCCCCAACCCCGACACACACACACACACACACACACACACACACACAGAAATCTAAGTGTTCTAGCCCTATTTTCTGAAAAGACAATTTTTTTCCATAATAAATTACCTTGACACATTTGTCAAAAAATAAATGACCACTTAAGTGTGGTCTATCATTTGTAATTTTTAAATGCCTTTTCTGACTTAAACTTAGCAATCTGTCTTCCACACTGCTGTCATACTGATCCAAGTAAAATACAATGTTATCATTGAAGGATTCAGAACATGCCACCCTAAAATATACTGCTTTGGCATGTTGATTATTTTTTGAGCTGAAGGTATTTGAGAAACAGCAGCTGCAGGAAGGGCTTTCTGACCTCCCCTTTTCTACCTAAAAGCGGGTCATAAAATTTCCCATGAATAAGTACCCTCCTTGTACCAAGAAGGGAAGAACATTTTTATCACCAGAGACTGGGAGTTGACACCGGAATGGCCCTATACAAACAAACGTATTAAAATAACCTTTCTAGTTCATGGGCTGCCCCTCACCCCAATATATTATTTCTAATAATTTGTTCTGAAGAAAACCACGCCTAACAACCATGGATATATATTAGAAGACCCCTGTTGTTTTTTATATTACATGAGGTGGGATTTCGGGGTTAAAGGGTAAACACATCTGTAATTTTGGTAGATATTGCCAGATATTTACTTCCTCCAGAGGAGATGTCCCATTTTTTTGTATGCTGACTTCACAGTTATGGTAGTTTTCAGAGTTTTGGAAAATTTGTCCATTGGATATGTGACAAATGATATTTTAAAGTAAGTGCATTCCTCTTAAAATAAGTAAACTTTAGTATGTTTTCATCTATTTGTCCGGTGAGCTATCTGTTCATATTCTTTGCTTAATTTTCCAATGGGTTATTTGTCTTTTTCCCCCCATAGATTTCTAGAAGTTTTTAAAATTGGAATGAGACTGGCCTAGGTCTTTGACTTGAATAACTCGTTAGAGAAAGTTTGGAGAAGGTGAAGGTTTGAGGAGGAGGGAGGTAGAAGTTAAGTGTTTGATTTTTGACATGTTAAATTTGAGATCTCTGTGAGACATTTAAAATAGATGTAAAATTGGCAGTTGGGTGTTCCAATTTGGAACTCATGAGAGAAAAGAGTGTTACTGATATAAATTTGGTAGTCATTAGCATATAGAGGTAATAAGGTTGTGGGAATGGATGAAGTCATCTAGAAAGAAAAGGTAAAAGAGAAGGGAAGAAAGGATAAGACTATTCCCTAAGACATTCAGATATTTACAGGAGTCAAAGCAGAGCTTCATTGATTTCCTCTGATGGGCCGGCTAGATCCCCTGGGCCAGTTGCCTCTGGGAGAAGGAAACCAAATTAGGGACTCTTCCTGTGGAAGTTAGATCGGCATGGGTCTGGTGGCCCATTTCATGGACTGTGCAACTGGAATGTGTGGTGAAATCATATGGAATTTGCTGATCCACAATAAAGGCGGAATACATTAGGAAGCTTGACCATCCAGAAGGTGTTGGAAGCTAGCTGCAGTCTGCCACATGGCCCATTTTGGGCAGATTATCAGCAATTGCTGGAACAGTTCTTTTTCCAGTGCCCAAGAATTCAGATTCTTAAACCAAACTGTGGCCACTTGCTACAACTTAACACTATATTTTCCTCTACTTTTCTCTTTCTCTCTCTTGAGTGTTAGGGATCTCTAAGGCACCAATGAAAATTTAGTAATGCATATATTTTTGTTGATGGATTTTGGGTATCAGATACTCAGATCCTCTTAGCATCTTCAATTATACATTTTCTAGGAAAGCAGTCTTTAAACAACATGCTATCTATAATAACTAGCCAAATCTCTCTCTCTCTCTCTGAGATATATATATATATATCTTTACATATAGGAAAGCAAATTCTTAACCAACTGACAGTACTACAGATAAGAGCTATAAACTTTGATAAAAAAAAGAAATATCAAAATAAATACTGAAGGCTCTGGAGAGTGAAAAAAATCGGGCAAATTCTAGAGGAGATTTGACATTTGGAAGAAGGAAACACAAGAAACACAAAGCATGAGTTTTCTCTGTGTGTGTGTGTGTGTGTGTGTGTGTGTTCTAAGTTTAGCCTTAGGATAATCAGTTGTACTGCCTCAGATGTGGCTAAAACTCTGATAAGTCATTTTTTCTGGCTTGAAGAAGAAAATGATTTCAGAACAATCACATCTGTTGGAAACTAAAGTAAAAAAATAATCCAGAGAGGAGGCGCCCCTAAATTCTTTGTATAAATTTTCTCTAACACTTTGGCTAACTCTTGAACTTGAACTAACCCTTGAACTAAGCATGAGACAGATTGAGGGTGGGGAGGAGAGTCTAGCTATGACCTGGGGAGAAGGAAAAACTGAAATGTGATTTAAGCTGCCACCCAAGAGGCAGTTTGTAGTTTGAATCCAATCAAATTAATTTTCTGCTTAAAAAATCAACATTCTTCAAAATAATATAACAGGATCCAGAGTCTCCACAATAGAACATTTGAAATGTTTAGTGTTCAATGCAAAATTGCTTGACATATGAGCAACCAAGAAAATATAACCCCTTCTCAAGATATAAGATAACCAATGGAGACATCCCCATACAAGGATTTTAAACCATTTTTTATGATATGCTCAACTAGATTTAAAAAATATGCTCATATTGAATGAAATGACAGAAAATCTCAGTTGAAAAATAGAAAGTATAATAAAAGTACCAAGTGGAAACTCTAGAATGAAAAATTACAATTCAAATCAAATATATAATAAAAACACATTTTGTTCTGCTTCACAGGAAATAAACTAACATGCAAATGACAACAACCACAAAACCAAGTAATAATCTGATGCTATGTAACTACTTCAAGATTTGAACTTCATTCTGACACCAAAATCTTTGCCTCCAAGCATTTCAATGTGAGTCATTTAATAAAGCAGTGTGATGAAGTTAATATTACAAATATTCAGGAAATGAACTTGTATCAAGTTAAATATATATGCCAAAATTTTAACAGAGATTTCCTTTGTTGAAATTGAATATGTTTTTCATTTCCCTCTTTTTAGTTATTTTTTTCCTTTTTCTAGTTGAAGAAACCAGAATATGTCACCCCAAAATATGCCTCTTTGACATAAAAATCATTCTGAGTTGAAGACAATTAAGAAGCCGCAAACCCAGAAAAAGCTCTCCCTTTTCTGCCTAAAGGCAGGATATAAATTTTCCTTTAACTAGAGACAGACTTATCATCCCAGAGATGGCACCGGAGGAATCCGCGAACAAATTACTCCATTACTTTCCCCCCAGACACTTACCTTGCCATAGTTTGCTGCCCGTGGAAGTTTAGAATTGCTTTGCTCTGTCCTGTCATTCCTCTACGAGTGCATTGCTCTTTATTGAAAAATCCAGCTGTATAAACTGGAATTCTAAGTGGCAATTTGAGTTACTTTCGGTTTAGGTTTCTTCCATGTGATGTGCACTGCACACATTAACAAATTATTTGTTTTGGGAGACTTGGGGGCTCAGTCAGTTAAGCCTCAGACTCTTGACTTTGGATCAGGTCATGATCTCAGGGTTCATGGGATGGAGCCCCTTCTGCCCTGCACTGTCAGCACAAAGCCTTGGGATTCTTTCTCTCTCTCTGTCTCTGCCCCTTCCCTGCTTTCTCTCTCAAAATAAATAAACTTAAAAAATACATATGTATATCATATGTATGTGTGTATATATATATATATATATATATACTTGTTTTTCTCTGTCTTTTTGTATAAAAGTCCCAGATAAAAACCTAAGGTGGGAAGAGGTAGTGGTTTGCCTCCCCTATGTAGTGTTAAGCATATATTATATATGTAAGGATAAGTTATTTTTATTTACTTAAACTAGCTGAAAAAGAGGATTGGAAACAATATTTGCTCTGTAAATTTGCTTATCTTCCAAATTAAAAATGTTACAAACAATTTCGAAGTTGATAAATTAGATTTAATTGCTCTATTGACCTAATTTATGTCTCTTCCTTGCAAGTTTTGCTACTGGAATCTTTTAAAGCACTTTTCGTCAAGATAAAAGACTCGGTATTAATTCGACTCAATAGAAAGAGCTTGCTGTTTTTATTTTGTTTTCCATAATTGCCCATGACTTTTGGATCCATTTGTCATTTAATGCAAAAAAAAAAAAAAAAAAAAAAAAACAGAAAAATTCCACATAGAATTACCTTAGTCAAAGTGCAGTTTTAATTAATTCAGTCACATCAGCCACCTCTTGACCAAATCACCTTATCCTTCCGAGAGATGCTATTACAGAAATGTAAGAAATTTTCCAAAGCAAAAAAAATCATAAAGCGATTTTCAGGGGGCAAAGCAAGGAACAGGCTTGGGGCTGTGAGGGTGGGAAGAGCCTTTCCCAATGGTTACATAAGATGACAAGGATCAAAATGTGCTTCCCTATGCCTCCCTGCTGTTTTCTTTCTGAAAATCTAACTTTTCTAAGGCTTAGGCATCCCATTACAATGCTTTTACATGGTTCTCCAATTACTTCTCTTTTAATATAACTCATTACCCACTTTATTTACCTATCTAACCATTCCCCCTACATTATGTACATCTCATCATGTCCTCGTCAGGCATGACCTTCACACCTCTGCACCTCATTTGACTTCCAATATGTAGCTCCTGTTAGTAATTTCTTTCCATCGGTGTCATTTAATAGAACATTTAAAGGCATAATGACATGAAATTTGCCTTCGGTTTATAGGTTTGCCGTTTCAAATTTCAGAATGAAGAGCTTGCTTATGTTCACCCGAGGATTTTTCTACAGTTTGAGTGAGCTACTGCCTTGTGATGTTTCACTAGTTGGTGTACCAGTAAGTTTAGCTGAGTCATGCTCTGCTGCATTTAATAAACTGTATTGATTGCCCACTTAGTAAAGTGAATTGCTAAGATCCAGGCTGATGTTAGTCCATAAAATGTTTGAGATATTAAAATATGTGCCTTAATTGCAAGATGCCTTACAGTTGTTGAAAAGTGAGCAATGGATAAATGCTTAAATGGATAATTACAGGGCAATGAAAGCAATGCACTAATGGGGGCTTTTTAAGTACAATGCTGTCCCATAAACACCAGCATACTATGCTTACAACCCGACTTCTCAAAATACCAATGCATCCCTAATTTAGCTATAAAAAGTAGAGCACACTAGACTGTAACTTTAAATTTAATTAAAGTAATGATTTTGAGATTTATATTTTTTAAGCTTATTTCTTCATTTTCCTTGATTCCAATAATATGTCCTTAAAGGTTAAAAATATATCAGCTATATCAATAGGTGGTCCCTTTATTTCTCATTAAGACTCAATTATTAACATTGCAAAAAAATTTCCAAAGGCATCCTTTGAGAGATTATAGGTACCTCCTTCTAGAAAATCATTCATATAATTCATGTTTAGGTATAATGATTGGACTCCTGTTTAATCTCCTGAACGGAAGTTTCATTTGAATGTACTTGATAGATGATTCATTAATCCCTGATCTGGGTAGGTGCCATTGCTGTAGCACAACTCCGGAAAATGTGTACTAGTGTGTGTGAAAATTCAAAAGGAGAAACTCCCCCTTAACCAAGGCATCACCATGAAGCCAGTGGTCCCATTTAAAGACCTTAGAGCATTCAAGGATATTCAGTGACTCTGTGGGCTTTATGAATGTTGCAAACCCCTTTCGTGCTCCATTTCTCTATCCTGAGCTCCTCAATAACTGTACCAGAAAAGGGTAGTGAAATTTCTAGCTTTTTAATTCTAGCCTTGCATCTACTATGAGCCTACTTACTTCTGCCTCAAAAATGGCTTTCCCCAGCCCTTGGGGAAAGATTTTCCCAAACAGTGGATCAAAATAGATTATATAGACAGTGGAAGTCTGTTTAACATACCGTGACCCAGGTGTCCACTTCCTAAATCCCTATACCAGTTTTTGCCAGTATTTAATTCTATTTAAGGCAAATTAACCCATATGGTATTGAGTGCTATAGACTATCAAAACTAACTTTGAGACATCAGATACTACTTTGGGTGGTCCTTGGAAGACAAATAATACATTTGGACCACCAAATAATCCTGGAGCAGCTAATGCAGAGCAAGACTTGTAATTCTTGCCAAAGAATTTAATCTAGTTTCTTTCTTCAAGAAATCCAGTAATTTACAATATACACATTAAAAACAAAATCAAAGAGTGGATACCTTGCCCACATCTAATTTTGGCATAACAGAGGCAGACTCATTCAACTAAATTCTTCAGTCTGAGACCTTTATGACCATATAACCACACCGACATTTGACTGTGATAATCCAAAGACTGACAGCAAGACAAGTCCTCTGTTCCTCAATAACTGAACAAGATTCTGAGACATTGAGGGATAAAGCCATGGTGGAAAGGGAGCAAAGGGAGTTATCCTATGGCCTGGCAGGCTAGAAGTAACACCACCCTGGCCAGGCACAAGATAATGTTCCAAAAGTTAAACATAGTCAACAGTGACTGATAGGGCTTTGGGATGATGGTTGGGGGTTCAGAGCTGAAGGCCAAGAAAGAATTCTTGAAGACATCTTTGGTGCAAAAAGGTGATTTTATTAAAGCATGGGGACAGGATCCATGGACAAAAGAGCCGCACTGGGGTTGTGACTGGTAACTGATTACATACTTTCAGGTGGAGAGGAGATTTGGGATAGAATAAGTCTCTAAACCATTTTGGAAGCAAGGTATCCAGGACTTGGAGAGGCTAGGTGTTAGGAAAATGCCATTTATTACCCTTTAGCAAAACCTCAGTCATGAGACCCTTCAGATGTATATCAGGGGGCCGTAAGCTTGCAGTATGATTGCCATCATATATCTTGGGGGAATTGAGATAAAGGAAATTTCCAAAAGAATTTTTATATGTTAAAGTAGACTTACAAGATCCTGGGGGGTCAGAATAATGTTAGGCCAAGATTCCCTTTGCCCTCAGCAAACTGTCATTATTGAGGCAGAGGTCTGCCTATTTCAAGGACTCGTCAATGGGCTGTAGGCAGTAAAAGAATTCAATTTTTCATTTGCTTGTTTCCCACATCACCATGGCAAGCACTTCAACCGCTTTCCTTTGTTCTCGGGTAGCCAGGAGTGTCCAAAGAATATCACACATATCCCACCTGAGGGGAGGGTGCTGTTAGCCTGTACTTTGCCCTCAGCTTACCCCATACTCTCTTATCAGTGCCTATTGATGGTCTTTTATCAGACCTGTGAACTTCAATTTTCTAAATAGAATGGATTTTTACTAGTTCATTGCTATATCCACAGTTCCTAGAACACTGTCTGGTCCAGATATTAATGATATTTATTAGCAGACAATATACAAGCATCTGTGATACTTCCGGAGCAGAGACATCCCAGTAGACTGAGATACTGCTATATTTACATAAACCTAAATACCCCAAGATAAACCAAGCTCATATTTTGTTAAGAACCATCTTCTTACAGCTCTGCCATACTCTTACGTAAGCAAATGCCTTCACTGAAGCAGTATAATCACTCTGTTATCAACCTTTCATTTGTTCTTGTAATGATGTTCCTATTTACTAAAAAAAATGTTCCTTCTCTATCAGCCCAGGCATTTAAAATACAACCAATGTTCTCAGTCTGCATTTTATTTGGAAGATGACATTAGGAACTTCTGACATCTAAATATACCACAGGACACCCACAGATCAGTGGCTGGAGGGGATGTTTTAGCTAAATCCTAGAATATGTGAATAACATAAGAACTCTTATAGCTTAGTTTTATAGACTATATCCAGTGTGACCCATATGCACTTCCTTTTCTATGTTTTCTACAGTCAACACAACTTTTCTGTATACTTGATCAAAGCTGAAATTGAATTAAAAGAGAAAAAAAATGGGTCGCTGACACTCTTCATCCAGAATGCCTTATTTCTGTCTTTGGGATTATTATTTATTATTTTCCCAAAACTTTCACCTTCAGTCAGTCCCTTAGAAAAGTAATCAGAACAAATACTGGGTCAATAGACACCCTATTCATAAAACCAGCTTTCAATCTCCATGACTATAGACGAAGGGACTGAGAACATCGATGAGGGGCATTTAGATGCATACTAACACTCTAGTCAGTTCTGGTGCATTCCTCACTGGGAAAGAACTAAGCCTGGACAAAGTTTCCATTTCAAAACATTCCTATACACATGAAAACCTCAGGCCAGACAGTGAGAGAACTTTGGTGTGATTTACATCTTTCCTGGCCCTTTAAACAAGCCCAGGTGTCATGGTCATGGTGTTTTTAGGAGCATTTGAAATTTCTAGTTATTCTGAAGCTGTCCTCCTCTTTATCTGTTTGATTTCATCAATCTTCTGGCTTTGCATTCCAGATCCTTCTATCTGTGTAAGCCACTTTTTCTTTTCACTGGGATGTTTTGTTTGTTTGCTTTGCTTTTCAATGTTACATGTTTATCCTCTGCTTAATTTTTTTCTTCTTATTAGGCGCTGTCTTGATGTCAACAGCACCAAGACCTCAAGGCAAAACATATGTCCTGTACTGGCTTCGTTTATAGGTACTGGGCTTACTTCATTCAACTCACCTTACTTCCAGGTTCTCACCTGGGAACAGAGAATGAAATAGTTATGGCTGAGCTGTTAAAGCCACTGGGTGGTTGGTAGGCACTTTCAACTGTGTGTTGACTTCTTTCCTTGATTATTCAGAAACCTGAAGATAGTCTGAGTACATGTAGGCTTTGCTAGAGAAATATCCAGCAAATATCCAGAATCTCATCCTAAGGATCCTTCCTTCTCTCACAATTGCTCTTATATCCAATATGTTTCTCCACTTCTTCCACCACTGCCTCTCTCTATTGCTACCCTATGTAAGCCTACAGCATTTTCTCCTGATGTAAATGGCTCCCAGTCTCCCAGAGGCCTTCACTCTTAAACTAGTTCTCAGTATGCCATATCTTTCCCTTGGTACGTTAAACAAACTGTCAGTTTGCTGAGTCACAGGAGTTTATTGTCAAATTATAAGTTTATAAAGCCAGAAATGATCATGATTCATAACATGCTTAGTTTTAGGTTCTAGATAATAAAGTCTGTAATAAAATTAGAAAAGCATTTACTTACAGGACCACTACTGTTACTATTCAAATGTAAAATATCTTATATTTTATTTTCAATAGACTTAGTATGTTTATTTTAAATATTGTAAGAGAAAATAGCATTGTATTATTGCACATTAAACAAATGATAAAAAGTAAGTATATTATTGTATTCTTCTAAAAATATTCTCATAAATCCAGTAAACTCTTTAAATTGTCACAAAATACAGGCCTTTTCTCTATGTATTAAATTTTCATTGTTGCTACTATGTAATATTCCCACAAACTGCACCATACTTTCTTTCCACTGATAGACTACTTCTTATAACTTATTAGTTACTATTCCCATAAATTAGTCCCGAATGGCCTTTAAGAATGTCGGATTTGATAATAAATAAAGGTCACCATAATACTTCCAGATGAAATCTTTTTCCCAGTGTTATTATACTTCTGATTGATCATTTATTTTTATTGAATTTCTGTTCAAACTTCTATTGAGAAAGCACTTACATTGAAAATTAAATATCCTGTTGATGGCCTAAATAAAATTATTTTATTTACAGCTTATACATACTTTATTATTTTTTTTTATTTATTTTTGAGAGACATAGAGACAGAGTGTGAGCAGGGAAGGGCAGAGAGACAGAGGGAGACACAGACTCTGAAGCAGGCTCCAGGCTCTGAGCCAGCAGCACAGAGCCCGACGCGGGTCTTGAACTCACAAACCGCGAGATCATGACCTGAGCCGAAGTCGGCCGCCCAACCGACTGAGCCACCCAGGCGCCCCATACTTTATTATTAATATTCATGCAAAAATAGGTACTATCTCCCTCGACTTATAAATTTGACTTCATATACACATTATTGCTTCATGCATCCTTTTACCCCAATTTCTACGATATTATAAAAGTGACTTTTTCATGTATTTCCATATTGCCAGTCACCTTTAATAACAGGAAGGGAGGAAGCAGTAGGCTTTAAAAAACATTTTACCTAAGGCTAGCATAATTTAAAGTATAAAATCCTTCTTTGTTTTTTATTGTTTCTGACAAGTAAACTTTAGGAGGACAAAACAGTTTTTAATAAGTGGAAAAATTGCTTCTATAACATTGGAGGAAGAAAAATCTGCTGAGATATTTTGTTTATTCTTCAGTATGTAAAGTGTCACTATCATTAAGCTTGATAGACTTGAGGCAGGCAGTAGTTTTAAAGGGCTCATCTCAATTCTTCTTAAACATAAAAATGAATTTTTGGAAGGAATTACTTATTTTGTAAAAAAAAAAAAGGCATTCACATGTGGGATATGGTGTAACTTACCAAAATATTCCAGTTTATTCATTTATAGATAGAAATGGTTAATTTTCTATGCTTCAGTGATGAGAAGACTTTAATCCTAACCATCCTAATACATTTATTTGCTTAATGAAATATAAGAAAAAATTTCACTGTCATTTTTCTTCTTGCCCCTGAAAGAATGCCTGGTTTATTTAAAGCAACATCTCAAAACTAATTAGTTTCTTTTTTGACAAGACACATATATATTTATTCTGGAAAAAAAAAAGCTTCAAGTGAGATTTTTTTTAAATGAGTTATTTAGATTTCTTCTCGTACTTTCCATGTCCTGGAAAATTTGACCACATATAAGAGTTAATCTCCAGCTATGGCCATAAGCAAGGATGGTGCCCACATTATTTTTTACTACTTTTAACATTAAACCTGCTGTCGTATTCTCAGTGCCTGACCATGTATCTTTCCACGTTGTCTAAATTGAGCATCCGTATTTGGTAACAAAGTCAATCATTATGAATTTAAATTTTCAGGCATGCCTGTATACATAGGTTGATAATCAATATAAAATAATACCTGAGTTCAGGAAAGTCTTTTCATTAAATACTTTGGATGGCACTATGTAGGAAGCGTGTGAATGAATCTGAACAAAATGACACGTTATACGGGAATTCGATAGATGTGGTGCAATCTCTCAAATCAGATATTTAAAAAAAAAAAGTTGTAAATGATGTCTTGACACTCATAGAAATTATTGGTGTTGATAATACACTCGTTAAAAACAGACAACATCCCATCTCTCTTTCAGTGCACAGCTGAACTTTTAAAAGTAGTCACTTTTTTGGGGCTACTTCGAGTTGTGATTAAACATATAGCTGGGCTAAAATAAGGTTTAGCAACCCAGGTAATATTTGCATCACAGAAGTCATTGATCCATTCCTTAAAAAAGCAGAACATTCGTATATTCCATATGTATGCCATAATATATCCTAAACATATAGCAGATGGATAGCTGGGAAAGGGTATGAGACAGAGAGACAGAGAAATAGAGACAGAAAGAGACAAAGGAAAAGACAAAGAGGGGTTCACTCGACTGAATTAAAGTGGCCTGGGTCAGGTTTGAATGAGCACAATTCAGTAAACTCTTCTCACTTACAGATCTCACAAACAAGCAGAGAGGTCCAAGTGTTTTTCATATTATCTTAAAGTTACTGGTGAAATTGGAATCAAGACTATGGCCGGATATCCTGCCTTCATTTCTGAAAGTAGATATGGGTGGCCCTGACCCTGACTGACCTGGGCGATGCCAGTTAGAGAAACTGTGGCAAAGCAAGGAGAGACACAGAATCTCACGCAAGCAAAACGCACACTCTGCCTTTTTCCCCCTTCTTTTTAAAATATATTCAGTAATTTAAATTTTTTCATTTAAAGTTTTTCTATGTAGACTTTAATTAATATTAATGAACATCTAGCATGGTACATAACGTTTCACAAAGCACAGCTAAAGAAATCCCATCCTGTACCATTCCTCCATAAAGTCCAAAATGCCCTAGTGATTGTAAAATATTCTGATTCTCCTCCTCTTGTTTCTCCATATTTAGTGTTTCTACTTGTTGACTTATTTTACCTATCTTGATACTGATTTCAAATTTAAAGAAAAGTTACAAAATTAGTACAAGGATCAGATTGACCAATTATTTACATTTTGCCCCAATCATATCCATCTCTCAACCTATCGGCTTTTATATGTACATGTATCTATCTATAGAAATATAAATATATGATGAATATATACACTTACCATAAAATTATACATTCTTTTCAACATTATTATATTATATATGTTTATATATATTACATATGTTTATATATATTCAAAACCTTCTGAAAAATTTGGTTTATAGCTCCAAATAGTTTCACTGAAAAATTCTATAAAATATATAAGTAAGAAATAACACCAAAGCTACACAATCTCTTCCAAATAATAGAATAGTACTGAATGCAACCCATTTTATGAGGTCAGAATTAACCTGATATCAAAACTCTACAAACACAGCACATGAAAAGATAACTACAGATACATTTGAATCTCTGTACACAAGGAGATTCAAATAATCTCAATATAATACCAGTATATCAAACCCAGGAACATATAAAGAGAATAATACACCATCATCAAGACCAATTTATCTTGAAAGTACAAGATTGGTTCAATATGTGGAAAATTATTCAATGTAATCTACCCTATTCACAGACTAAAGGAAAAATATATGATCTTATCAATTTATACAAGGAAAGCACTTGACAAAATTCGATATCAAATTATAAAAACCAAACCAAAAACTGAGCACATTAGAAATAAAAGGGAATTTCCAGGGATGTCTTGAGAGAGAGGGCTTTCAAATATACCATTTGCAAAGACAAGGATGAAACTTGAGGGCAGTATGTTAAAACAAATTCTGTGTGTCATTTTGTGGACTTACTGGATGGACATTATGGGACAGACTCAAACTATGGTACCTAAAAAAGCTGAACTCAAAGAAATAGAGAGTAAATGGCTGTTTGTCAAGGGCTGGGCTGCGGGGTTCTGGGGATGAGGAGATGTTGGTTAAGGGTACAAACTTCCAGTTACAGAGGTATGAGTTCTGGGGATCTAACACAGGGTCTGGAGTGATGGAACAATTGTGTTCCCTGATTGTGATGGTAGTTATATGAAATTATACATTCATTAAAACTCATAGAATTTCATGTCAATTGCAAAAAAAGGCCAATTTTAATATATGTTAATTTTGATAATATAACCACATTAGAAATATTGTTATATCTTTCATGGTTATGTACTCACTTTAATTCAGTAATATATTTTTTTAGTGTTTATTTTTGAGAGAGAGACAGAGAGCATGAGGGGAGGGGTTGCAGAAAGAGAGGGAGACACAGAATCTGAAGCAGGCTCCAGGCTCTGAGCAGCCAGCACAGAGCCTGATGCGGGGCTTGAACTCACGAACTGTGATTTCATGACCTAAGGCACAGTTGAAGCTTAACTGGCTGATCCGCCCAGGTACCCCAGTAATAGTTTTTGAATAAATAAGTGATCATTCTATGCTTTCCCTTACCTCCTTTAATATTCTAAATACCTTTAGCCAAAAATATCAATAATAATATGAACCATTGCCTCTTTCGTTTATAACTTCCCATTTTCTATTTTCATTCATAGATATTTTGTTATAAAAATTGTGGAAGCCATGGCCAGGAAAGAGAATTATGTGATGGTATTCCTCCAAGAGTGATAAATTCTGACAGTCAGTTTAGTGGGGATCTAAGTACCAAGAAAAGTACCAAAAGGTTCTCTTCATAACATGATTAATTTCCAAAAATTTAAACCCTGACTGCCCTATAAATAGAAAGTGAGCCTGTGTCAAAGATCTACTTAATCCACTAATGAGGAAACCAGCAACTTGATAAGGCAGATCCAAAGTGAATAGGAGAAAATACGAGTATTTATTATGGCAGACGACAAGATACTTTAATTATATTGCTACTTTAGATGCAAAACTGATTAATTTCATAGAAGACATTAAAACTATAATTTTGTTGGTATCATTTAAATCTTACCACATAAAATTTATTTGCAAAGCTATGAGACAAGAATTATTTTATTTCTACAGGACGATAATTATTTGCATTGCTATTGGTTTTCTACTAATTAATGTCTTTGCTTCAGAGCTGTAAAATATACTAATGAATAGTGAATGGGAGGTCAAACAGAGGTACGTGTTCTCAGAGATATGAAGTACCACTGCATGATCCTTAGAGGATAAAATGATTCCTTCCATTTCCAAGTTTTAGACATATTTTCTTAATAATATGATATTTATAAGTTACATATTGAAGAGTATTTTTTCAATTTTTATTTATTTTTATTTTTTCATATTCATTTTATCAGAAAGTAAACATTAACTTTTTCTCCTCTTTTATGGAATGAAAACACAAGTGTTCTTCCTCACATTTGTTTTCCCACTATCAATAATTTTAACTGACAATTTGAAATATATTTCTTTTGTTTTGTTTATAGTCATGTCCCTATAAGCACATTTATATTGTGTGTGTGTGTGTGTGTGTGTGTGTGTGTGTGTGTGTGCATGCGAGTGTAACTGGTTTCAGTACTTAGTTCCAATTCTTTCCTTCTACTTCTCCTAAAATCTTACACTGGACTCATTTCATGATGCGCTGGTGGACATTCTCAGGGAAGCTTCAAGAAGAATGACAGAGATGTACATTTTCTTTGTTTTTGCACAGATATATTTTTAACAGTGTTGGCAATTATGAACATATGATGTATTTATAACAATATAAATCTGTTGCACAGCTTTTGAGGTAGATATTGTCACTTTCCTTGATTTTCTTAAATCAATCATGAAATAGCCTCTGGCTGCTAGACAGTTAGAAGAGTCAGTCTTTATCATTTTACCATCATTTATGCTTGTTGTATCATTAATCTATCATAGCTTCCTCTCTGATTGCTCCTTGTGCCTGTCCACGGTCCACTCAAAGACCTTCTCTTCCTTCCCTCTATACCATGGCTACAGTTCCTTTGCCAAAAGTTTTAGTGTCTGGCATCTAAAGTCTAGTGTTGTTAGGATGCATTTAAACATCACCATGTGAGAGATGCTACATTTGACTAAGGCTTCAATCCCCATGATGGTGCTGGCAATAATGCTTATTCTCTTAGCTTTTGGAGAACACCTTCCCCACCGGGCCTTTCCCCATAGGGCCACCACCATTGACTCATTTCACTCCTGCTTGTTGGAGGCAATTCCAACTCCACTTCTTGATAGGACAGAACAAAAATAAAAACAGAAAAAACCTTCTAAACAAAGACCTTTGGTATATTTTCTTCATAGCTCACTGGTTAATCCCAGAGTATATGTGTGTTAAAGTGTGTATCTGAGGAATATAGGAAGGGTTGGTAATAGCTTCAAAGGCAGGTATACAAAGCAGATGAACATAAGGGAAGGGACGCAAAAATAATATAAAAACAAGGAAGGGGATAAAAACATAAAAGACTCTTAATTATGGAGAACAAACAAAGGGTTACAGGAGGGCTTGGGGGAGGGGGGATGAGTTAATTGGGTAAGGGGCATTAAGGAATCTACTCTTGATTGCACTGTATGCTAACAAGCCATTGTTAGCATTCATTGTTGCACTGTATGCTAACTAACTTGGATCTAAGTTTTTAAAAAAATTAATTAAAAAAAGGGAAGTATACTGTGAAGCAAAACACGTTTAAGCTTCAGAACTCCACTTTTGCAAAGGCCCTTTCAAAATCCCTGGAAAGACCCTACCAATTTGTTCCCCTGGAAGTCATAGGTTTTGGTAAAATTTACAAGAAGTAAAGGAATTTAATCACAATTGGTCAGACAACCATCGCTTTTCTTTCTGAATTCTAAGTAGATTCTCTTCTAGTGTGGGAGATGGAGGTGGAGGGTGGAGCATGGGTAGAGAGGAATTGGGGTAGGGAAGAATGTTCTGAAGATCTGGTTAAAGAGAGTGAAGTTTGGTAGAGTAAGGCATGTTTCTATGGTTTGCAGTATGTCTATGGATAGTTACGTTATCGTTAGCAAGGTTTCACAGATCAGTCAACAGAATTGAGATGAAACTGTTCTAAATTATCAATAATAAAAAAATCCACTTTGTCCAACCTTGCTAGAGGAATGAATCTCTACAGATAATGATATCATAAATCATTTTTATGGGAAAAGATGATCAAAGAGTGAACAACCAAAAGACAAAGGGAAAAACTATATCATAGAGATAAGTTAGGCAATAGATTAAGCGTTTTTCCACATTTTATCATTTTTTTCAGTTCCTTAAAATTTATAAACTACTGTGATTTCATTTCTTATTCTAAATAAATGTTCATTTGTATATTTCTTTTTAAATTCATAATTTTGTATTCTTTTTCTTAAAGAAGGCCCTCAAAATTAACTTTCATGACCCACAAAATCTGAATCAAGCCCTTAAAAGCCTGGGTCTTCAAAGCCTTGACTCTCATTAGTGTCGAGTTTAAAAAGTATGTGATATATAGAAATTGCCTCTTTTTTTTTAGTTTTTTACAGCGATAAGGGAGAATAAGAGAGAGAGAGAGAGAGAGAGACCCATCCAAAACCATTTAAATGGATTATTATGTCCCACATATTCTTCTAATTTGTCATTAACATCCTGTTGAGATATTTGAGCAGTTTAAAATAGTAAGATATCCTGGATATTATCAGTAATGCTAAAGATTTCTAGATTTTCTTTTATTTCTAATGAATAAGATAAAATCTGCTTATAGTTAATATATATATATAAGCTCAATAGAATGTATGTACATATTTTCTTGCTTCTGCCTGTTCTTGAAAAAAATCCACAGGCTACCAAAAAAAAACAAAAATAATTTCAAATGTTTCTAGCTAGTGAATTAGAATTTAAGCAAGTCTACAGAATTTCTTCCCCCATATCTACTGCTCCCAAAATGCAAAATACAAAAAGAAAATGTGGTAAGGATATATCTTGGCCCATAATAGGAACAGTGACTATCATATACTATTGACCCTTGAACAACATGGGAGTTAGGGGTACTGATCCCCTACACAGTTGAAAATCTGTGAATAACTTTTGACTCCCTCTGAACTTAATAGCCTACTGTTGACTGGAAGTCTTACTGGTAACATAAAGTTGATTAACACATATTTTATATATTATGTGTATTATATACTGTATTCTCACAATAAAGTAAGTTAAAGAAAATGTTATGAAGATTATAAGAGAACATATATTTACAGTATGAAAAAAATCTGGGTATAAGTGGACTCATGCAGTACAAACTTCTTTTGTTCAAGGGTCATCTGTACAACATCTAGCTACTGTTACTAGCCTATGTTAATAAATTGCCAAAAGTATAATTGGTAATAATATCTGACTGTCAAGCTTAATTTTTAATTTAAAGTTGGTTGGTGTTCACAAAGACCTAAAAATTATTTAGATGCTCTATTTGCTAACAGCCATCCTTTCTATTCATGATAGCTCATTCTCTTCAAAATTTTGCATAGATATCTAAGAACACGTAGAAAAGTCTGACGACAAATAATTGTAACAACACTTAAAACTAAGAATGACAGCAATCTTATTTCAGAGAAATTTTCGCTAATTATAAGGCCTACAATGTTGAAAGTGTAAATCATTTTGAGAGGAACAGCTGAAAAAATTTGCCATTTGAAAGTCAACAGTTCTCTTGTTCTGAAAGATGGCTATATGATGCTTCCCTGCCCATTCTTTCTTCCTCACTTAGAAATCCAGGGCATTTTGCTCCAGAAAATTTAGTAGCTTTTTCTACAACACATTGATTTCAATGTTTGGGGCCACAAGAATATATCTTCTAATTTTCTATCTCTCTCTCATACTATCTACTATTTTTTTTTCTTCCTTATTATGAGATTCCAAAATTCCAGTGCAAGCAACCAATACCTTGGGAACTAGGAGGAATAACCTGGTCACCCTGCTTCTTGGGAAGTGTTATCCAAGTAAGCAAACTAGAAGGAGAGGGAAAGAAGGAAAAGTACCACATCTTGTAGAATGTACCCTCTCTTGTATTTCAGACATTTCAATGGACCATAAAGAAGCCAGTAGAATGAGCAGGGATGATATTGTGGCCCAAGGAGCCTCTAGCGGTGCATGTGTGTGAAACACTGAAAGTGGAAACGGGAGCTCCACAGTGTGGATGCTAAGTCTGATCTGGGGGGTCTATGGGGTTTGTCCTCCTGAATATTTAGTTATCCTTTCAGTGTGGGACACAGTGACTTCCATGCAGAGTTGCTTCCACCATTTAGACAGCAACGGTGTCAGGAGCAGTCACTACTGCCAGTAGTGCGTTTACTTCTGTTCCACGCCTCAGATATAAGACAGAGTCCCCATATACAGAGTAAACGTCTAGGTTCTTCGATAGTTTAGGAAAGAGGAAATCTTCAAAAGTGAAATACTGAACATTTTGAAAATTATGTAAATAGAAATTTTCAAGCAATTAATTGAATGAAATAAATAAAACCATTGATTACCATGTAAGAACCAGTACATGTTATACTTAGATGTCCTGTTATGAGAAAAAGAATAATATTTTAGAATGAGAGAAGTTCCTCGTCACTAACATTTTAAATATTAAATAAAATAATGCATCATTGATATTAAAACAACAACAAAATAAATACTTACACTTGCCTAATAAAGTTCATAGCATACAGTAAGTTTTCATTGAACAATCATTGAGTAAGCTTTAGAAAGAAAGGGAGAAAGTAAAGAACAAAGAAAGGAAGGAAGCTAGGAAGGAAGGAAGGGAAGGAAGGAGAGAGGGAGGGAGGAAAGAGAACAGGAGGGCAGGAGACAAGAAGAGAGAAAAAATATCAAATATGTTGAAGTTTAGTTAGAAGGCAGTCAGGCTGAAAATACAGGAATTAACTCTATAGGCAGGGTCAGATTGGAGTCCAAGTTCAGCTTGAGACCAAATATGTCTTATTCCTGTGCTGTACTTTACCTGCTGCTTTTATTAAATCTTTGGAGCTTATTTCTACTTTACTATTTTCTCCCCTATTCCAGCTTTGCCTTAGTATTTTTGACTTTGGCATATTGACTGATCCTGGTTCCAGGCTTATTGTTTTATCTTAATAATGAAAACGCGGAGCTCATGGGACTTATTTTACCTATAACCCATTCTTTATTAGCAATTTTAGAACAGAAATAAAACCTCTAGATATAAAGAGTTAGTAACTCAGCTCTGATATAATATGTTTTAGTTAAAAAAGCTAAGTGGTCAATTGCTTTTATTTATTTATTTTTTAATTAACTACACTGCAGGTAAAGCTGTTCATGGGAAGCAAGTAGCTAATGTTCTTATTTCAAGTCCTAGCCACTAAAGTGATTGTTAAAATTAACTGAACAGCTAATTGAAAATATTTTAGTTGATCGAAAATATGCCAAGTGAACTAACAAGGTGACTCAAAAGGCTGATTTGTTGAGTGAAAAAAACAAACTTTATTCCAAGTTATCCAAAATTTAATACTATGAAATTTTACTGCATTATTATCTAATAATTTATTTGGGGTCTTTATCTCACATGAGATATTTCTAATTATTGAAATAAAATATATGAACACTAACTTTATTTTTAACATAATCTTTGAGACAATGTGAGAACAGATAATAATATATTGTAAATGAGAGAGTTCTTTATAATTTGGCAATAATTATGTTAGGTTTTTCTTTGCTGTCATTTGTTTTTACAAAGTCAAACTTTTTGCATTATAGAATAACAATAACTTCTGAAATGTAGAAGTTTATATTAAAACTGGGGCATGATATATCTTTGTCTACAGATAGGTACCATAGAACCACAAATAGAGATAGATACACTGTTTTTTGTTTGCAGCAAATTATGCTCAGAGACTGAGATTGTCTTTGCCAATAATTTATTTAACACATGGTCAACTGCTAGAATTATAAGTCATAAAAATAATATTCATAAGCCAACAGTATACAGTATAATATCTCCTAATAAGCCTATAAAGATATAATGTACTCCAAACCAGTGATAGATTGATTACACTATTGTTCCAGGAAAAGGAGAGATGAAAGCAGTAACTCCACATTTAGTTGAGGTGTACTTTTCTGCGAATTGGTTTGCAGAAGAGTTGACTTAGCCAACCAAGAGCTGACATCCATCAGCCAGCAGATCAAACTGAAAGTCCCTCAATGATGTGAGTGGAATGAAGGTTCTAAAGTTGGCAGACAAGATGATATCCCTCAGGGGCCACTTCATGGTTTTCATCACTGCTGGCAAAGAGTAACCTTGCCACAGTGAGGACCAATGTCCCAAAGGTCTTCAAGAGCTATTTAGATCAGCAAGGAGTAGCTTTGCCCAGATTCAACACTTTGGGTAAGTCCTCACAAATTCATGATATTTAAAGTTTAAATGTCCATTATGTCATAAGTCACTCCTTTATATCAGTAGCACAATAATTTTGATGATCTCATCCTAAGATGGTCTCCCCAATGTAAACAAATGTACCCTTAAGTCAAAACAACTTCAGTCAAGCCATGAACAAATGGATTTGAAATCATAACAAACCAATACACAACACACTGCATCTAAATTAGTAGGTGTTCTACAATTTTTGTTTAATTTTAATAAGTGTGTGTTTAATAACGAATACATAAGAAAGCATGAAAATGTAAACTGAGGTCAGTGAGTGTCCTTTCCCACATTTGCCTCCATGTTTTTGTGCTCTTCTCCAAGCAGGAGCATGAACTTCCTTCGAGTCAACTGAATTCCCAAACTTCAAATATTTCTTGACCCACCCTTCACATCAAGCTTTATTTTTTGTATGATCCACTCTCTCTCAACCCTGATACCTGCTTAGTGATAGCAACTAGCAGGTAAAAACAAAACAAAACAAACAAAACAACCACCTAAAACAAAAACAAATTTAAAAAATGATTGCATGTTGTATCTACTTACTACCATATTTTTTTATAACTGCCAGTTTAATCTTGACCAGTTGACCTGCAATTTTATCACACAACCAATTTCCCAGTACCCTAGGTTTATCTATGGGACACTGAACATTTTCCCACTTTATTTGAGGATTAGTGGCTTCTTTACCTCTTATGTCTCGAGAGTGGTATCTTTATCTATATTTTTGATCTATTAATAGTTATTTTAATACATTGAACATTCATTTCCCCTTTCAACTGTGTTCTACATTGTTCTCCAGAAGGGGTTTCCCTCAAGTGCTTCGAGAAACACCAAGCTAATGAATCCCTAATGTGTAGAATGGGGCGTAATACAGCATTTGTGGGTGAAATATAATCAAATAGGAAGATTTTTATTTTGTCTTTTTATTAGTCAGGGTTGTTAAGGTATATTATACATATGGTAAAAGTCATCTTTTTAAAGTATACACTTGGATGGATTTTGACAATTGCGTGTAATTGTTCAACCACCCTCAAATCAAAACCTAAACTATCCATATGACCCTGAAAAGTTTTCGTGTGTTCCTTTGTAGTTATCCCCTCTTCCCACTTCAGCCTCTGGCAGTCATTAATCTGCTTTATACCCCTGTACCTTCATCTTTTCTAAACTATCTTATATATGGAATTGTGTTATGTATAAAATTTTGCGTTTGGCTTCTTTCACTTTGCATAATGTTTTTAGCATTCATCCATTTTGTTGAGTACCTCGGTATTCACTCATATCATCGCTGAGTCGTATTCCATTGTATGGATGTACCCCGATTTGTGTAGCCTTTCACCAGTTAATGGCATTTGGTGTCCCTTATTGTAGTTGGCTATTATGAAAAATATTTGCTGTTAACATTAGTATGCAAGTACTTGTGTGAATATATTTCTCTTAGGCAAATACCTAAGTTGGGCTGCATTTTAAGGATATAGTAATTTCACAAGAAGCTGCCAAACTGCTCTCCAGTTTATATAAACTGGCCTTATCATTTTGTCTATATCATTTTGTATTTCCTCTAGCGATATATGAATATCCATTTGCCCCACAGCCTTACCAACACTTGGTATGGTCACAGTTTGCTTGCTTGTTCATTTGCTTCAGCCTTTCTAGTGTGCACATAAGGGCATCTATTTTGTGATTTTGTCTATTATTTATTTTACTAATGACTAGTAATATAGAGCATCTTTTCTTGCCACTTAAAATCCATGTATCTTCTCTGAGGAATTGCCTGTTGATATATTTCTGCCCATTTTCAAGTTGTATTTTTGTCTTCTTATAGTTAAATTTTAAAACATCCTACATTTTCTTTTGCATAGCAAAGCAAATAATCAACAAAACAAAAAGGCAACCTAATCAATGAGAACAGATATTTGCAAATGATATGTCTCATAAAGCGTTAATATCCAACACATATAAAGAACTTATACAATAAATACCAAAAAGAAATAAACAATCCAATTTAAAAATGGGCAGAGGACCTAAACAGACATGTTTTTCAAAGAAGATGTACAAATGCTTGGCGGACACATGAAAAGGTGCTCAGCTCAGCATCACTAATCATCAGGAAGATGTAAATCAAAACCACACTAGCCCGAATGGCTACTATTGAAAAGACAAGAAATAACAAGTGGTAGTGGACTTGGAGAAAACGGAATCCTCTTGTCCCGTTCGTGCGGGTGGCAATTGTTGCAACCACTGCAGAAAACAATTTGAATATTTCTCAAAAATTTAAAAGTAGATATACTATATGATCCAATAGTTCCACTATCGGGTATTTATTCCAAAAAAAATGGGAGTAGGTGAAGGGATTAAGAGGTACAAACTTTCAGTTATAAAACAAATTAGTCATGGAGATGAAAAGTACATCATAAGGAAAATAGTCCATAGTGCTGTAATAATATTGTATGGTGACATATGGTAATCACACTGGGTGAGCATTACACAGTATACAACTGGGGAGTTACCATACTATACACCTGAAACTCATATAACATTTTATGTCAATGATACTTCAATAATAAAGAAAAATAAACTAAAAGGTCCCTGTATTTTCAGACTCATATTTTTTTACCACTTATAGGAGATAGACTTTTTTCGCAAATAGTTTTTATAGAGTGTAGCTTGCCTTTTTATTCCCTTAGCACTATTTTTCCAAGAGCAGAAGATTTAATTTTGATGAAATCACATTTATCTATTTTTTCCCTTATGATTTTGCTTTTTGTGTTCTATCTAAGAAATCTTTGCCTAGCCCAAGGTCACAAATACTGTTCTCTTGTTTCCTTCTAGGAGTTTTATAGTTTTATCTCCAAGATTTAAGCCTATGATTTATTTTGACTTTCATTTTATGTGTTATGAAGTAAAAATTAGGGTTTACTTATTTGCATACAGATTTCCAAGAGGTTTGCCATATAAGGTGTGAATAACATTCTATTATGATCATATACATTCCACACTCAACCTTCTGCTACACTGATCTGTTTGGCGATTTTATGGCAATACCACACTGTCTTGAAATCAGATAAATCTTCTAACTTCATGGATCAGTAAGTCTTGAAATCAGATAAATCTTCTAACTTCATGTATCTTTTTAAAATAAATTGTATTAGCTGTTTTAAGTCCTTTTCTTTTCATATATACTTTTTACATATGCTTGTAAGTTTCTAAACTACTTCCTGGAATTTGACTGGACTTTTGTTGGTTTTAACAGAAGACTTCAAACAAGGCCTCAATCCAAAGAAATGCCTTTAGTGATGTAAATTCAAGGAAATACCTAATTAAAGAAAATAAGGAACAACCCAATTAGAGAAGTATGGGAATCATGTGGGAATTCTGTGGGCTTTTCATTAACTGCAAGTAATAATAGAGCCAGTTTTTGTGTAAAGGTTAAGGTAGAGCATAAACCTGACTTATTTATAATCAGAAAAGCTTTTGTTAGGAAATGCTAACTTTGAATAAGCTAGCATGGTTTATATGTTTATTCCTATATAACTGTTGAAAAGATTACCTCGTCTATTTTAAAGTTACTGTTATTATATTTATATACCCTCTAGATATCATTACATATATTGGCAAAATCCCTAAAATATTTTTAGAAAATGGAAGCTTTGCCAATTCTTCAAGCAAAACTTACCAAAAATAGAAATATCTTTAACATTTTCGTTAGCATAACAAATGATTAAAACATTCTTGAATTTTTATCCTCTTTTTTTAGAGGTGACGATACATGAAACAGAGGATGTACCCAAGATATATTTTTTGCAAAAATAGCCATATATATATTTAATAATAGGATACTTATAAAAATAGTAATGTTATTTATCTTATATGCTTAAGAATCTTTTGGGTAATTAGAATTATATTGTTTCTTAGCTATATACCATGCCATTGTCACCATTGGGATCAAAATCCTCATTTTCTGCCTTTATTCAAATGTCCAAGTAATTGTTCCAAAATAACATATTTTAATAAAGAATAAAATGGCAAGGTTAGACATGTACTGTGCTAGTGATGGAGAGAGAAAGAGAGCGAGTGTGTGTGTGTTATTATAACTAGCATATCGAGTATTAAAAAGCCAAACCAGTCATTTCAGAGTAATAATCTGTTGTAAAATAAAAAGTTAGAAGTACTAATAATTTTAGTGTTCAGAGTTTCTATCCATTTGTTTATTGATGGATAAGGAAACTGAGTGTAAAAAATTTTAAACTCACTACTAGTACTATACATTCTTTCTGAGAATATATTGTGGGATAAAATATAGAATGATTGAATGGTTTGACATTTGTCTATATTGCAGTCATCTCTAAATCACATTTACATTTAGTAGATGTTAACCCAACTCTGATATAAACTAATATTCTTTAATAAAAATCCTATTAATTATCTCATAAGATAGTTTTCTTTCTGAACATTAATATTTAATACTGGGTTTTGATTGGTATAATGACCTGCAGTGGTCTCATCTTAAAAACTTTGGTTATCCACTTAGTAAATCAAATAGATCTATAAGATACTCAATATTGTCCAGTTGTTTGAATGACAATATTCTAGTTTGCTGCCTAAATGATACGGTTTTCTCTTCTGTGTTCAGGAATTATGTTACTAATTTATCAAAGTATAATGAACTTAAATTAATATGAATACAGCTGCTGTCCAAGGGTATTGTTAGTCTTGGCAGAGAGTCATATATTTAGAAATGTGTGTTAAATTATTTTCAGGGCATGAGATAGCCATATAAAACTCCCAGATCTGTCCTTTATTTTTAAAAAGTCTTTCATTTTATGATCTATATTAAATAATATTAAATTAATGTCACAGAACATTGATTACATCTGTGTTGATAAAGTCTATATTACTCACTTTCTTGAATACTTAGACAGAGTACACAATACCAGGTCATTTGAACTTATCATCTTATAATGTTGGACGATAATGCTCTCAGGAGTTACTGAGTTGTGGAAAGTTGTTTTCTCCTAAACCTAATGATTCCAAACTGTCTTCGATAGTCATGATTTTGATTATTTCATTTTTCTTCTCTGACGTCTCAGTACAATCGTATTGATGAGACTACATCCTTTTTTTCATTGCTTCTAATGTTCTATCTTTTGCAATTTTACTAAGGACTGGTTGACAAAAGGTAATAGAAACAACACTTGGTCAATTTAGTTGTTCATAGCTATATCCTTCTCTCATGAAATAAAATTCATGAGCTGTTGTAAAAAGACCACTGTTTTAGATGTTGAATAAGTATCTTTTACTATGGTTGTTCACATCCCATTTTGCATTCATGTTCTCAGTCTTTGAAGCTGTAAGGATTCTGTTCTCCAAAAAGCCACCTGGTATTTTGTCTAGCCAACCTATGCATTCGTTCAGAAGGTAAAACTACGGGAAACTGCATGGCATCACAGGAATTTAAATTGTTACTTTAAAACATTTCTCTGTTATGTCAATATCCACTTTGCTTAGTGTTACACTGTGCTGATTTTGACCAGTCACAGTAGCAAACAAAGTGAACTTCCAAGTCAAGGTTTGAAAAACTCCACAGGATCAGACATAATAGGAGACGTGTGGATAAAAAAGTAAAAGCCAAGAGCATCAGTATGAAAATAACATTCGTTTCATATTTTCCAACCATGTAGTCTTTTACGGAAAGTTAAATGATCTAGAAAAATATGCTTTCCAGTCATATAAATAACTACATAGGGAACATCAAATGGAAGAAGGAGGAGGAGGAGGAGGAGGAGGAGGAGGAGGAGGAGGAGGAGGAGGAGGAGAAAAATGAATGTTGTAAAGACACTCCTTTCCTATTAAGCTACATGAGGTTTAGGGATTCATACTTCTATCTTCGATGTCTAGACCAGTGACTGACACATAGTAGATGTTCAATATGTATATGTTATTTATTATTTTATAAAATTTGTTAACGTTTATTTATTTCTGAGAGACAGAAAAAGACAGAGCAGAAGTAAAGGAGGGGCAGAGAGAGAGGGAGACAGAATCTGAAGCAGGCACCAGGCTCTGAGCTGTCAGCACAGAACCCAAGGTGGGGCTCAAACCCAAGGACTGCGAGATCATGACCTGAGCTGAAGTCCAATGTTTAACTGACCGAGCCACCCAGGTGCCCCAGGATCTGGTTTTTTTTTTTTAAGTTTGTTTATTTTGATAAAGAGAGACAGAGTGTGCACACAAGTGGGGAGGGGCAGAGAAAGATGGGGAGAGAGAGAATCCCAAGTAGGCTCCTCACTGGAAACTGTGAGATCATGACCTGAGCAGAAATCAAGAGTCTGACACTTAACCAACTGAGCCACCCAGATGCCCCTCGATAAGCTTATTTTAAATAAATAAGTGAATGACTGAGTGGATGATGGACTAATAATAAGCAATTGCATTTGTGGTAGCCTTAATATAACTAATGGGCTGCATCCCTTAAACTAGCTTTCTAGTCACATGAAGATGAATCAAGGTCAGCAAAGAAGCAAAGAAGAAGCAAAATAATGTAAAGACACTCCTTTCCTACTAAGCTACATGAGGTTTGGGTAAGTCAGGTGCCTCATTTCCCTACTCTGCACATCTGGAAAACTGCATCAGTAGGAATCCCTACCTTATTCTGAGGAGAATTTTGAGTTCACATAAAACACCTCAAACAGCGTTTGGCTAAGGTAAGTGCTTAATAAATATACATTATCATCTATTACTTCCCCGACTATGTAAGTTAAACCCATTGAACTTAAACAATTTATGAGTGAGTTCTCAATAGGGTTCTTATGGCCATTAGCATTGTAAAAAACAAAACAGAACAAAATTATTGCCACTCTTTATTTGTGTTTATTTACTGGCCATGTAATATCATGCCTAGCCAGAATAATCACCATCTCTGATGACTTTCAACTCTATGATCATAATTTGGAATGACTTTGAAAATTGTCAAGATTTGCCCAAGACTACACTATGATTATTCGCCTCATCAATAATATGCTTTCGAGCATTTGGGGAACCCCATAGATATGTACAGTTTGTATCCCACACCACAGCATGTGCCCAAGTGGGAGGTTGAGATAAAAATATAGTGACTGTTCTGTTCGCCAAACTGTGCGCCTTAAGGGGCGCTGTAGGCAGGGAAGTTTGTTTCTAATTCATACAGTGGCGCCATGTTGACCAGCAGTGTTGTGAATTAGCTCCCTTTAACTGAAAAATAAAACGTCCTGCATTTTACTATTCTTTACTTGATTCCTTTGGAATTTCAGACATTCATCCTAAATCAGAAAGTATCTGTTTCCAAAATTATTTTATAACCTGGTAGAACTCTTTAAGTTTAGTAAACATTATTCATACTAATTTTTTCTAACATCGTATTGGGTTTTGTTTTAATTCTACCTTTGTCTGGGCTTTTTGCCATTGGATTTGCCTGCAAATCAGTATATTTATCCACTGTTATATAAAAAATGAATAATTTGACACCAGTAACTGATTTGTATAATTTATATTGTGAACTTATTTTTCATGAGAAACATGGCTAAGTTATTTAAAACACCCTTTTTTCAATAAAATCACATTTATTTAATGCAGTCAAGGTAAAAGACAAATTTATTCAATGTTCATATTCAAAAAGGAAAATATCTACTATGCTAAGGTGAGTCTCAGGTTAGAAGAGTAATAAATGCCTACCAGTTAGTGAAAAAGAAGAAAAGCTGTTGAGTGATTTACTTATTTAAAAATGAATTTAGTTAAAAGGAAATAATACAGCAATTTATCAAGTGATTCATGATGTAGCGGGGCATATAATTACTTTCATTTTTTTAAATGCTTATTTATTTATTTTGAGAAAGAGAGAAAGATAGTGATCAGGGGAAAGGCAGAGAGAGAGACAGAGAGAGACAGAGAATCGTAAGCAGGCTCCAAGCTATCAGCACAGAGCATGATACAGGGTTCGAACTCAAGAACTGTGAGATCATGACCTCAGCTAAAATCAAAGGTCAACGCTTAACTGACTGAGCCACCGAGGTGTCCCTATAATTACATTCTTGAAAAAAAACCAAAAACCAAAAAAACAAAAAAAACTGTAACACAACATTCTTGTTTATCCATGCTTTACGAGATAAGGATGCAGGTATACTCCAAAACAAATTTCTTATACTTCCTTAAAACTACTTTTGCATAATGCTTTTGAAATCCCCATGTAGTAATGATCAGTTTCAGACTTAACAGTGAACTATTATCTGAGAAGGGCCATTTAACATGGAGACAAGCATTCTGACAGAACACGAAACTGAAACATAACTTCTGTTTCATTACAGCTCTTTCCACCTACTCGCCAAGTCAGCTTAGGAAGTTTTATCTCAATTCAAGTTAAAGGTGGCATTTGCAAGGTGATTGCTATATTCGCTGTGCTGGGTTCTTCACATATTTTATCTTATTACATATTGATAATTATCCCAAAATATGGATTGTTATTCCCATTTTACAGGTGAAGAGGCCAGTGCCGAAGACCACACAGCTAGTAAGCAGCAGAGCCAACTTCAGATTTGGTTGACTCACATCTCATGTTCTCAACCACTAAACCATACTATTTTATGCAAATCACTTGGATTTAATAGGTTTTTGCCTAGCCAAAGTGAACTCATATAAGTCGATAAGAAGATCAAATTTTATAATGGATACATTGTTATTGTCTGAGTAAATTGTTAAATTAGTATTCTCTCCTTGAGGAAGCATCCACTCAAACAACTACAAAAGTTAGATTTAATTTTAATGAGTGAAGAAATATTACCTTTCATTAGCACAGTTGGAAAGAAAGAATTTAAGTTAATATCGAGGCTTAAGATTTCAATATCCTCAGTACCTATGTTTATTACCATAAATTCACATGTCTATACAGAAATCTCAAAGTGCTTCAAATAAAATTACTACTGTATCTTAAAACATTTACTACATCCTGCAATGAAACCTACAGAATGATGCAATTTAAGGATATTCTTTCTCTAGTCGTTACGCTCAGAATTGATTTGGGAAGAGGTTATATTTGTCAATGACAAGATTTAGGTACTATTATTAATTAAATACATAATGAATCGATCTGGTATTAGGCTGTTGAAACTTTCCCCAATTTTACTTGATGTATGGTTGTACTACAATTTTCATCCATGAACTTTCAGTGCCATGAAGGAAACATTTGTGTGTTTTTCATCTTTATGTTTCCTATGTTCATCACAGAAGTTGCTACAGGGAAAATATTTAATAAATGATAAGAATGGGTATTACAATCTAGAAATCCTACTTTATTAAAGGGAGTGTCAAGGCATTAGAGAGTATTTTCCATCTATGTTTTCATGTCTTTTAGTTGCCCGGTAGTAATATATTCTATTTCTATGTTATTCAGCAATTTACAAGCATTTTATATGTCTTATCTCGTCCAGGCTTTACAACTATGTGAGCTGTGTTTATTTCTGATTTACATAGAGGGACACAGAGTTATTGCCCAATATCACACTTAAAATCAGGATTTATCAACTTCTTGCTCCAAAGCTTGCTTTCTTTCTTCTCAATCATGTGAGTTTTGAAACAGGAAAATAAATCAGAAAAGATAGAAATATTCTTGTCTTGCGACCTTTTTCATGAGATAGCAAACTGAGAAATTTATTATTTGAAAATATACTCATATGCTTGTTCTAATTTTGTAAACACTAGGCCATTTTTCTCTACAGATTAACTTCTAATATAAAGTAAAAAATCAGAGAGTGTATTTTCCAGGAATTCTAGAGAATCTCAAAGTAAATGCCAATGATATTTGTATAAGGTTTACAAATGTTAGAAAATTTAAGGATAAAATAAGCCTAAGAGAAGAACAAATACATTAAAGCATTTCAAATCAGAGTATTCAGTTACAAGAACAAAATCCTATTAGCACAATCTTGTTAAAATGAAGTACTACCTAATTTTGCTTATCTTGCATCCAGATTATATTTTACTCCCTGGAGACATGTCAAAATATGTCAGTGCCCTAATATACTAAATAATCCAAAAACTCTTTTGAAAGGTGAGTATGCCTTTTTCTAGAATTAAATTGTTGGAAAAATTAAATTCTTATAAGATGTTTCTTTTCTTTATGGAGAGATCATTAACTTTAAAGAAGAACTTGTCAGTTAACACTTATTTATTGAGGCCCTCCTTCTATTCATGAATTTGTAAATAGATGACATGCCCAGATTGTGGTAGGAAGCCTTAAGATAGCCACCAATGATTCTTGCCTCCTGATGTCCATGTCTTTGTATCATCCCTTTCTCTTGAATGTAGGTTGAACCTGGTAACATTCTCCTCACAACTAGAATAGTGTGAAAGCCATGGGAAAAAACTTCCAAGATAAAGTTACAAAGAGATTCTGCCTTCCATTCTGGGCACGATTGCTTACTCGCTTTCTCTTAGAGACTTCACAGTGGGGGAAAACAGCTACTATGTTGTGAACTGCCGTGTTGAAAGGCAGTTGGCAAGGAACTGATATCTATGGTCAGTTTGGGATCTGAGGTCAGCCAACAGCCCTGTAAGTAGGTTTGAATGCAAATTCTCCCATGACTGGTCTTGAGATGACCAACGATCACAGCTCCAACAAATATCTTGACTGCAGCCTAATGAAAGAACTTGAACCATAAGAAAGCCTAAACTTAGCCAGGAGTACCAAGCAAAGCCAAACTCAGATTTTTGACAGACATATACTGTGAGATAATAGATGTTTGTTATTTAAACCAAATAGTTTAAGTTTTTGGGTAATTTTTTAGTACAACTATGGAAAACTGAAACATAGGGCATGATCCATCCTCTAAGGTATCAATAATAAATTAAGCTTTTAATTAAGCATTACTACTCAGAAGTCCAAGAAAACAGATCATATAATAGGGGCAGATGAATGCAATGGAGATAGAGCTGCATTCATATCTTAGTTGCATTCTTTTATAGGTTATTTACTTGCTTCTGGCATTGGGAAAAACAATTCCATGTAATATTTTAAACTGTTATCTTTATGCACGTTATTATGTCATTAATGATAATAATCACTTTCTGCTAACCACTGGGCTATCCTGGCATACAAGTAGAGTTCATGTTAAAACTGTTTTTATTGCTTCGGATCTATTCTTTCCTGTCATAAAATATGAATGGAATTTTTCTAATTGACCAGTTAGCCAATCAGCATATCCCTTCTCCCTGACTATCATGATTAGTTTACCCAATTTGGGCCAATAGGAATCATGCCCTCTTAATGAATGGAAGGAAGAATCAATTTCTTCTCTCTCTCTCTCTCTCTCTCTCTCTCTCTCTCATTTCTTCTGTAGTATTGAATCCAAAACTCTCTATGCTTGAGCTGTTCACAGTGACCTTTTACATTAAGACTCAGATCATGCTAACATAGGGAAGACAACAGAGCTGATAGGAGGAGACGCCTTGGTGCCCTTCTAGTGTCAGAGGCCAACTCTGATCTTAGAATTCTCAGCCAGGCCAGAGGATTCCCACTCTTTCTGTTTTTATTTATTTACATTTCATTCACTCAGTTCATCTAATCAGGCATTCATTTATTCAAAAGAATTTGCATGGAGTGTTTATTGTTTGTAGGCAAATATACTAATTGTTACAGGAATTAAACATGTACAGAAGTAAGTACCTATATTCAAGCACCGTAAGATCTAGCAGGAAAAGACATACGTGCCCACAAGTATTTCTGGTATCTAAAATTATGTATCAAGTAACATATTTTTTTTTCTCCTTTATTTCCAGTGCTTTCAGTTTTGGCTCTAATCCTTACCTGTTGGTAACCTCTGTTGCAAACTTGGCCCCTCAATAAATCCTCCCTACTAACTGTCTTATTCATGTCCTGCCATTCTGCCCTTCGCTGGCTCCATTCCAGCTCTTCCTGGAGCATCATACCAGAGCCTTAAGGTCTTTGCACTCTGTCTTCCCCTAGTCTAGACTACTCTCCCCCCATGTTGTCTGCAGGGCTCACTCTCTCATACACTTCCAGTTTTTTTCTGAAATGTCATATTTAAATGAGGCATTACTCATCTCCTTTCAAAATGGAATACCCACTCACACACACTACCTATCCATTTTCCTTGGCTCCTATCCCATCGCACTTACCACTATTCGACTATAACATATGGTCTATATTTGCTCTCCATTTTGATTTTATTATATGTCAGTCTTTTCTCACTAGAAAATACGCTTCATGAGAGCAGGGATGTGGAGGAGACTGGAACAGAAGCAGACACTATGTGTGGCTGTAATGATAGAATATAAAAGAGAAACAAAAAAAATATATAATGCAGAGCGGGGAGAGACTTTCTGCAAAAGTCAGACTAAATGTTATAGAATGGATCTCAAGGCACCAATAAAACAGGCAGGATGTAATAACAACAACAGATCTCTCAGCTTTCTAGACTACCTTCCATCAATCACCATTTTTATAGGTCTCCTTTTCATAAATATATTAAATCAGAAGTAAAACTCATCAAACCTTATTTCCTCATAAGTTTTAGAGAAGAGGATGGTCTCATTCCTTTTGGCTTAATGCTTTCCTTTTCTAGGAATATAAACTCATTGAAGCCTGAGATATTTATTTCCACCAAATTTTATTTTTTAATTCTTGGCTTTTTGATATCACAGGAAAAGTGTGTATTAATGCAGAGAAAATTTTTAAATAAGATAGTATATTTAAACCCAAAAGTAAGAGTCATAATTTTGTCACAGACTCATAGGGCTGCTGGTTTGTTATTTCAATTTTTTTTGCATATCAGTCTTAAAATTACATTAGCAAAAATATAAAACTCAGACTTCTGGTTTCCAGCTCCATGAGTAAAGAGCTTAGAAGTTGCCACTTTTTGTAACAACAAGGAAAAAACTGAACTGAAAAATCAACAACTCTTCTTGGATCTATATGAGAAAGAAGGAAGATACAGGGCAAACTATATAGTTACATATAGAGATTTCTCCTGCTATCTGAAAGTGGAGTGTTCCTATGACATGTGTAAGCCAAAATAGCATAAAGCAAAGAAACAGGTACCTTTATGTATAGGAGAGAAAAATTTGCCATTCCTAGTTCCAGAAAATAACCTCTCTTAAGTCTTTTCTGATATCTTAGCATATATCTTGCTAGTGGGTGGACAACATAAATCAAGGTAAAGCACAAATGCTTACAGACACAGTTCAAACCTACGGTGGCCGGATGCTGAGATTCTGAATGCTGTTTCCAGGGCATGAACCACACTCACTGCTCAGGGTGTATGGTGTCTCTCTATAAGCTCACTGCAAAATGAACAGTGAATGCTATTTTCATTTTTCACTTTTTTAAAATTAAGGCTAAAATCCTCTCCAGATTTCTTTCAGTTAGTGGAAACAGGTACTAACATAGGTCTTTCATAAAAGCAAATTGGCATAATGCAAAGTTTTAAAAAGCAGGGGATACCTGTATCTCTTCTCTCCATCTGGTTTCTCTTTTTCCCACTATCTTGATCAGTGTGGTACATTTGTTATAATTGATGAACAAATATTGATACTTTATTATCAACAAAAGTTTATAATTTATATTAGGGTTCACTCCTTGGGGGGTATATTCTATGGGGTTTGACAAATGCATAATGTATGTATCCATCATTACAGGGTCATACAGAAAACTTTTACCGCCATAAAAATCCCCTATGTCCTACCTGTAAGTTACTTAAGAAAAAAATAACTGTATGTCCTCTTACTAATTTTTTCATGCAGTTTTTAAATATCTATTTTTACCAGTGCCCTTCTCCCCACTGCCTTTAAAAAGACCAACCAGCTGTGATGTAGGTAGAAAAGAGAATTTATGTCAGTTGGTAGGATGGGGGAGAGATCGCATGATTGCTCCCTTGTAACTGGAGAATTAAAAAGCCGAATGACAAATAAGCAAAATTTAATAATTGCTTCTAAAGATGGTTGAAAATATTAATTACCAATTAAATTAGTATAGAGGCTAACTAAATCAGGTAGGAGCTAGGGAACTCAGGGAACATCTGGAAAATATGACAGAAACTTAACACGTAGAATTTTTTAGAAGTAGAGCAGTGACTCAGATTTTTTGGGTTATTTGTTTAAAATAGCAGTTTTCAATATTTGTCATGCATCAAAATCACTTTGAATACTTATCAAATTTAGATTTTGTGTCCAATTCTCAAAGAATCTAAATATTGCTGGCATAGTGGTTTCCAGATATCTGTAATTTTTAACAAGATAGTTGAATGATTCTGATTGAAATAGTGCACAGACAAGACCCGAGAAATAACCTTGAAAATGGAGCCAACCTTGAGCTCTCCAACAGCCCTGCATAATTACTCTTAGTAAATAAACATATTTGAGCTCACTGACAATGAAGACAGGGAGACTCCACTTCACCAATGACCTGGCATAACCAGTCACAGTGTATATGGATTCTAAATCATTTTACTGATGGTTCTCTAACTTTCAAGAAAGTAAAGCTTCCTCTTGAAGGCCATTCCGGTATGCCATTGTCAAGAAGTTTTTATACTTGTGTGAACTCTAATGTGTTTTCTATAATTTTCAAATGTGTGCCTACCCCATGTAGGTTATGACTCTGGTGATGACTAACAGCGACATCCATTCTCCATATGAAAACGGGAATGGAACCAACTCCAGCTACTTTTTCCTTTCAGATTAACTCTCTCCCACCACCTTAGGCTTTCTTCATAGAGCCTCTTCTCCATCTCTTGACTCATTTTTATTATTTGCCTGATTCTTTCCATCACCTTAACAGTACTGAAAGCTGACACGATGATCTGGCTGTTACTCATGTGGAACAGAGTGGGATGATTCCATGACTCCGCAAGGGCAATTTTCCGATTACCACTGACGAAATACTTCCACATGCATTATTCCATTTATTAGACAACTCTGCAAGGTGGATATTAGTGCCTTAATATTATAGATGAGAAAAACCTAGATTTAGAAATGTTCAACTCTAATTTATATAACAAATATGTGACACATCAAAAATGCTTAGTCCAGATCCCCTGTTTTCGTTACTTCTCCCCTGTATTTTATTTTAATATAGGATGGTCAGAAGGTCAGTGACACAGCAGTTCTGATCAGGGGAGCCCCAGGAATAGGAGCCATTGAGCTCCATAGCTCTCCATGAATTGTTCTAGAATGCAATCCAACAACTCTATTTCTCACGACAGTCCTCCAGATGAATTTCTATTCAAGACCGAAGTAGATATTAAACCATAATGCACACTGGAATCACCTCCAATTCCCAACCTGGCCATAGCTTTATTTTCTTGCTGGTCACCTCTTTGAATGCATTGTGTAACAGTAGACAAAGCTAAAATTGTGTTTGTTATTAACTTTGTTCCGTAATGATTCACCTTTTTTTTTTTCCTTCTCTGAGTCACTCGTTTTGTTTTTCAAGTCAGATTTACTGAGATAGATTTTACATACATTGAAAATTTATCAAAATTCACCATTTCTGGTGTGCCTTCCAGTTAGTTTTGACAAATATGTATAATCATCTAACCACTGCAGCGGTCAAGATACAGAATATTTCCCTCACCCCAAAACACTCCTCTCATGGCCCTTGATTGTCAATCCTCAGTTTCTACCACGGTCCGTGGAAACTACTGATCTGATTTTAGTCACATATTTTACTTTTTATAGCAGTTACGTAAATGAGTAATGACACCTTTTGCATCTGATTCTTTTCACCTATCGTAATGCTTCCTTCCATTCAGTTGAATCATATTATGATTTCCACATCACCGATTTCCAAGAGTCCTCATACTTAATCTATATTATTTTCTGATGAATATCTCTGGACTATTATTTTTCTCAAGAACTTGAAACATTTAACATTTTAATGAAGCGAATTAGAGGACCTTCTTAGATGGAGTGAAAATGTGTATAGTTCATATGACACAAAGTTATGCCTTTTTCTTCGAATATAAAGTATATAGAGTTGTTTATACATTAGCACCGTGCATCTGCCAGACGTGAGCTCCTCATGACTGCATGTGTGGTCTTCATCTGCTTAGTGTGTACAACCTGTTGGGACAGTCCTATTCTGACGTTGTGACTTACCAGTCAAGATAAATTCAACAAGGGTGATGAGATTCTGGCAACCTGAAAGCAGTTTTGCTGATGAGAAAAAGAGAGCCTTGTATACCTTCTCAGGATTTTGGGACTGTTTTACACATGTTGGGCAGAGATGGTTGTGGAAGAAAAATCACTACTGTCCTGTACTTATGCCTCACAGGGTACAAGTGGGAGGTCTCATTTTTAATGGCTTTGAGGGTGAGTCTGATCATCATCCAGGCTTGACAGCTATAGACCTTCTGCTAAAGCCCCATTATGCCTCTTATCTTGCCAGTATGGTAATATATTCACTTATTTATTTTATTTGCATTCAAAGAAAAACAAAATTATATAGACAAACATATGTTAATGCAACATTATGTGAAAATATGCTCATAGTTCTTTGGATTCTAAATACAGACAGTCCAGCATGAATATTCATGGTACAGTTAGCTAAGTTGCACATTCTTATTTGCACTGAAAATTGATGGGGATAAATGAAACAGTCTTGCATACAAATTCTTGTGACTGTATGCTTTCAAATCTTACTGCTTCCTAGCTCTATTTATCTCCATTTATATTGCTTTTTGCATATGAGTGAAAATCAGCCACAAATTGTAAACACATGTTAGAAATATAATGCATTATTCTATGCCACAAGTGAGGTAGAGGGAAACAAATTACAAACAAACAAAAAAAAATGCATCAGTGAACAAGAATGTATCAGAGAGAAGGGGAGTCTTCTTGTGACTGTAAAATGTACAAAATCAATGTTTTTTTCTATATCTGAGGCCCAGACGACTTAATTCTGTTGCCTAATAAAGATAAAGGCCAACTTAACCAAAGAATTCCCAAAGGACATTTTTGCCAGAGAGGGAGACAGCGGATTCAAAGCAGGCTTCGTGCTGAGAGCAGTGATCCCAATGCAGGGCTCAAACTCAAGAACCGTGAGATCAAGACCTGAGCCAAAGTCTGACATGTAACAACTGAGCCACCCAGGTGCCCCTATTTACTTGATCTTTTATGTTTAATCCTGTGGTAGTTGAAATCCAAATGTTCTTATAATAATCTCTTTCATAATCCAAGGACTTCAGCCTTAGATTTATCTTTATGAGTTAGAGAAAAAAAAACTGATTAAAAGTTATCATTCAATATTAACCTTCTCTTAAATGATTTTCTTCCTATATTATATTGACTTTGTAAAGAACATTCTAAATTATTTTTTATAATATAAGAGAAAGTTTCAAATTGATTACATTTCACTTGGTATTTCATATTTGTTTTGTGATTATTTTTTTTAATTTTTTTTAACGTTTATTTACTTCTGAGAGAGACAGAGCATGAGCAGGGGAGGAGCAGAGAGAGAGGGAGACACAGAATCCAAAGCAGGCTCCAGGCTCTGAGCTGTCAGCACAGAGCCTGACGCAGGGCTCGAGCTCACAAACTGTGAGATTATGACCTGAGTCGAAGTCAGATGCTTAACCGACTGAGCCACCCAGGCACCCCTGTGTTTTGTGATTCTAATCGTATCTCTCTTTTATCACTTTTTTGCAACCAAGTGCAGTCCCTCCTCAGCTGGAATAATATGCATCATAGCATGGAAAGGCAGCCCAGATTAACAAACAACAATTTACTGTTGCCACTTATGGTAAGTGTCAAATGAGCAAATCTTTTTAAATGTCTTCACAAATCATGTAACTAATATTTTCTTAGAGTAACATCACGGAAAAATAGGCCATACCGTCTTTAAAAGTCAGAATGGTATGTATTTCATTATCGCAACTCACATGATTGTTGAATTTCAGCAGATCACATTTTCCTTTCAAAATGATTGCTAATATTTTTCTAAATGGAAGTACAGAGAATTCCAAATCGATATTCTGTAATATAAATTAGACCTTTACATAAATTTATTGGACTTCAGAACTTATAATAATGGCTTGACTCAGTTTTAAGCCTATGATAAGACTCTGTAACTATAATCTTTGAACCTCTGATTTATTTAGATGTATTTGATTTTTACCAAAAAATAAATTTAAAGCTGGTTGATTTTTCCAATGGTTGCTAGTGTTTTCAGCTAGGGAAAATTCTGTGAATTTTTCTGTTTTTCACCATCTAAGTCATTTTTTAAATGGAAAATATTAAAATTCAAAAACAAAGAAAACAAAACAACAACAATAACAACAACAAAGACTTTCTATGTGTGATATGGCAATTTAGACAAGGGTTTGACTCAGCTATAAAATCTTAAGGATGATGGGTGATATCTAGACTATTTTTCCTTGGACATTTCATAATCTGAGACCATATTCAGACCTAACTATCCTATATAACTTTGATATCATTGACATAAATACTTTAACCATTAAAAAAAAAAAATCAACCATAAATAAAAGCAAAAACCCACTTTAAGAGCAAGAAGTTTTTTTCTCCATTTTCTGAAAATGTAGCTGGAGCTCCCCAAATCCCCAGTTAGATAAATTACCAGACAAATTTAAGCAATTCTTAAGGCCTAGTGTCAGAGTGACAACAGTGAATGATTTCATCACTGGCTCTTGGATACAAGCCTACAAGGTCTGGTATAAAACTTCTTTTCAACTTCTCAACTTTCTGGAACATTCTTATCTATACCTAGTGTTCTCTGTCTTCTCTCTTCCCTTTATTTTTCTCCCCCGTAGGTTTTATACCTAGCACAGAGCCCAACATAGAGCTTGAACTTATGACTCTGAGATCAAGACCTGAGCTGAGATCAAGAGTCCAGCTCTTAACCAACTGAGCCACCCAGGCACCCCATCTTTTCAAATTCCCCAGGGTAAGGTATCATCTAGGATTTCCTTGCTAACATACTTCCCATTTCAAACTTAATTTTCTCTTCTTTCTACTTCCTTAAAATTGAAATGCTAACTTTTGAAATAATTCATTCCCTCTTTGGGGATATTACTAATATCTGGCTCATGAATTTTTATATCACTCCATGTCGCTGATTCCAAAAATGCATTTTTTTTTCATTTAGAAGTGTCTGAATTTACATCTTATACTTGATATATATAATTCATGTGGTAATGTTTTTCTTTGTCCCCCTAAATGATGTTACGATATCTATTGTGTTTCTTTCATGGTGTTATGTAATAAAGGAAACATAGTATTGCTTCGTACATGTAGTACTTGTGCCTCCAAGAGTATATTTCCCTAAATACTATCTGCGTAACGCTTGTGGTATAGGAGTAATTCCAGATGAGGCATCCCGAAACTTTCTATTTTATGTAAAAAGTTAATGTTAATATATGATAGATATAAGTGATAAAATATGCACTTGAACCTCATGACTTGAAAGGTATCATTGGTGAGCATTAAACTAAGTTTTAAAAAAAGTGAGTTGATTTAAAATGGATTCAAAGAAAAGCTAAAGGTAAATAGTGCTACAGATACTACAGATGGGACAGGAAAACCACGTCTCTCACCAGGACAAGATGTTTGCCTTATTCCTCTTTGGATCCCAGAACTTCATAATTAGCGCATGCTTATTGCATTTATTTGAATACTAATTATTTTGTCTCATTTCAAGTGGATTATGTGATTTAAAAATTTTACCCCAAAGAGAGAAATGTTCAATCTAACAAAATAGTTCTTTAGGGTAACATGTATTATAAAAGAAGAGCTTATGATTCTAAATGATTTTTATTAGCAGAGGAATTATATTTGTGACATTTCAGTGTGTGGCGGGCATTAATTGTTTCCGTCACCACCAGCTTTGCCCATTCGTTTCTCTGCACACCTGAAGGTGAAGGTCATTCTCATTATGCTTCTCCTGTATAATGTCCCTCACCCCTATTAAAAGAGCTCAGAATTAGACGAAAGCAAAATTTCCAAATTGTTGTGCTTCATAAATAACTATATTGTGCACAAAGTAGGACGTATGCTTAATACTTGGATTGTTTGCTAGAGTTATAGATTTGTACTTCCCTCTTTACCATGAGGTTTGTCCTTTCTCACTCTGTTCATAGGACTGAATGCCAAGAGGTTGAACACTAAGAGGATTACATTATGTGTTGATACCTTTTTCCATGTGTTTGGAAACTTGGCAAGGAACTATTTATATATTCTATTCTATTCTATTCTATTATATTATATTATATTATTTCCAATTCTGGAAATATCCGCTGTGCATCTGTAGATTTCAAGAATGTATGGAATCATGTCTCAGAGCCAGATATAGACATAGCTTTTTATTATACCTACGGGCATAATGAGAAATGAATTATAAAGCAGTAAAATAAGCACGAGACCGGAAGTGTCCTGGTCTCATTTATGCCATCACTGTCTTATTCTAATTTTTTCCTCCTTTTGTATCTCAGATTTTCTTTGTTGTGAAATAGGGTCTTGATCTAATGATTTCTAAAGCTCCTTCCATCTTGAAGTTTCCTTGATTCTATCATAGTTAGCTTAATTAGACTATGAATGGGATGAGGAAAGAATATAAAATAAATGAGTTAGCTGCCCTTATCCATCCAGACAATGAGTGCCTATTAGGAAAAAAACAAAAAAACAAAAAAGACATATCATCTGCATATCATCACAGTGCATAATTCACTGTTAACTCCTTTGTTACCGTCTCCCACTTCCTTCCAAAATGATAAGTCTCTGTGTTATAAATAGACCCAGATTAGAAACAAAAATAACTAGATTGATGGCCTCCACCACGTACCTTTGAGTGGCCTGAGTGTTTATGTAGAATTAAATAGAAAATTCTCAACAAGGGAGATGTTAGCTATAAAGAATACAAGTTGTGAGGTACATGCGTGTGTGTGTGTGTGCATGTGTTTGCGTGTGTGTCTACATGTTTTCATTACAAAGTTGTTACAATGTATAGAACATTAGAATATGTGAAATCTGCTCCTGTTAGGTAAATCCTTTAAAGTAAACTTCCAAGTAAAACTCACAAATGAATCTAGATTACAGCCAACCGCCTCCACCCCATCCCCAGTGACAAACACAAGACAGCTGCTAAATTTAACATGCCTTTACTGGAACAAGGGCGCCCTGTGCACAATAGCAGGCAATGTGCCGCCAATCCGCAGGATGTACTCAATTTCTGAATTGCTGCACAGCAGCCCCGCTGATCCTTAATCCTCGTGAATACAGCGTTGACACGTGGCCAAGACTTTCAGAGGCTTCAGTTTTAAAGGCAAAAAGGAACAAGAGGAAAGGAAAAGCTCAAAGCAACATGTTAAGACACCTCCTGTGAGGCAAACATTTTGAGATGGAGAAAAAAATTGACTCAATAAATAAATTCAAAGACAGCCCCCAACAGCTGTGTTGTGTCCTAAAAGCTCGTTTGCAGACAAATTGTTAAGGGCATATTTCTCCACTGAAACAATGTTTTCCTTGTCAAGTTGTGTTCTCTGATTAGAACCTATAATCCCATTTAACCAAGACTGTTCCCGATGTGTGTATTACACAAATTATATTGAATTCATCACTTATCTCAGTATGTCAGCTGAAAAGGTCATCAGATATGCATCATGTTTGCTGTCAGTCTGATGCATTTATTCCATCATTCATTGAGCACCTAAGTCGTCGCGGGAGGGAATAATGTGTTTAATAAGATAGGCCTTAACCCTGCCTTCACGGTCTTATCAAAATCATGATTAGTCATGCTTGGATCTTAGTGACATGTTTAGCCGACGCTGACTGTGATGACAGCAGGTGGATTCTCCAATATATAGTGTTCACAAGAGTGATTGAATCACGGGACCCATATTCTTCTGGGTAGGGCAAATGGGACGGGAAGGAAGGGACTCAACTCAATGAGTGACATAAAATATCAGATATGGGTATAAACAACATGGGTCTGAGTAGCCAAGATCCCAAGTAGTATCTATGCGCTTGGGTGAAACCGTCAAGAGGTATATAGCTTAGAATATCATCAGCGGGGGCGCCTGGGTGGCTCAGTCGGTTGGGCGTCCAACTTCGGCTCAGGTCATGATCTCGCAGTCTGTGAGTTGGAGCCCCGCGTGGGGCTCTGTGCTGACAGCTCAGAGCCTGGAGCCTCCTTCAGATTCTGTGTCTCCCTCTCTCTCTGCCCCTTCCCCATTCATGCTCTGTCTCTCTCTGTCTCAAGAATAAATAAACATTAAAAAAAATAAGAATATCAGTGGGGAAGATATTTACCTATATGGTAGCCCTCTTTCTCCAAATTTTAAATAATGATGGTCCGGCACTAACAAACATATTGACAACTTCTCATGCCTGTCTAGAAGAAGCGTTAAAAGATTGATCCACCAAAGCTCCTTTTTGTCTACCTTTTGAATTTGTCTGAAACACAGTCACTAAGTAGGTAGGGCTGATTCTTTGTTTAGATGAAACTTGATTTCTTCACCCATTTTCTTCAGCCCCAGGGTTTGTCTCACTAGTGATCATTCAGCAGGCACCATCAACACTGGAACCACTTTGCTTTTTATCAGCAGTTTTCAACATCCTGCAGCAGAAAAGATTTGCTTCAAAGTCTCCCGTTTGACCTTCCTCTTAGTTCCTGTTGACAGCTTCTGAACCTAGTAAATAATCAAGTTGTCTGTACTCAGCCTACTTTCTCTCATACTTCTCGAGGTTTTCACTGATGACCAAGACCCTTTTCATTTCCCCCTCTCAACCCTCACCATGAAAGTGAACGTGTTTATTTTTAATTTTTGTATTTTGTGGGCTTTTAATAATATTTGTTTTGAGAGAAAGAAAGAGAGAGACAGAGTACGAGTGGAGGAGGGACAGAGAGAACTGGAGACAAAGAATCTGAAGCAGGTTCCAGACTCTGAGCTGTCAGCACAGAGCCTGAAGCAGGGCTTGAACTCAGGAGCTGTGAGATCATGACCGGAACCACCCAGGCGCCCCTAGAAGAATACTTTTAAAGTATTCTAGGAACTCTTTAATAATAGAAAACTGTTCAGCAGACACAAAAACAATACTGTAAGTAGACGTCTGCTGTTGCAAAGAGCTGTGAGCTCAAAAGTCTCAAAAGAATTTGGGAGTGTGGTTGCATGGGAAGTCTGGGCTTCTGCTTATGTAGCCTCCTAAGGAGGCTCCCAGTAGGTCCTGGCTCGCTACAATCACCATTCATTCATCATGAAGGACACAGGACGCAGGCTACACTATTCCTCTTATCGATTCTTCTGTGTTTCTCATTTTCTGCCTTGTTGCTGGTGCCAAGAATATTCTTGGTGCTTTCTTCTTACTCTGTAACTCCCAAATCAGTCATTTTTTTTAGAACTCAGGGAGCTTTTCTGCCCCAATAAAAGATAAATAAAAGGGAAGTTAAAGGCCCCTATTTTTTTTTCTAATTGTTTCCTAGTTAAACCGTGTCGAGGAAAAGACAAAGGCCCATATAAGGGCTAGCAACCACACTCAGGATTTAAAAAGAACAAATTAAAATGTAACTTCTTTATTTCAGAGGAAATCCAGATTTGAGGAAATGAGTGCGCTGAGACACTTTTTTTTGTTTGTTTGTTTACTTGCAATACTTGTGTTCTCCATCAACAAAATGGAAGTTAGTATATTTAGTTTTTTTTTTTTAATTTATTCATTTATTTTGGGAGAGAGAGAGCAGGGAAGGGGCAGAGAGAGAAAGAGAATACTAAGTAGGCTCTGTGTTGCCAGCACAGACTGACAAATGGGGCTCAATCCCACAACTGTGAGATCATGAACTGAACTGAAATCAAGAGTCAGCACTTAACTGACTGAGCCACACAGGTGCCCAGAAGCTAATACATTTGTAATAAAACCAATTAATATAATACTTCAGTGTTTGGAAGTAATTTCTACATCCATTTTTATTCTTGTAGCACCCCTGAGAAATGCTTCATTTAACAGATGAAAAAATCAAAAGCTTACTGATATCCTCAAGGATATATAACTACTACTAGAACGAAGACCAAATCCAGGCCTCTGAACATCAAATCAGCATAACCCTTATAACTCCATGCACAGTATTATGTCATGTGGAAATTTTATATAATTTTCCTTTATTCATATTATAATAGTGACCCTTCATTGAGAGCCACTGGTTGGTAAAATTATTTCAATTATCTTTGATTGAGTGTTTAACACTCATTTAAGTAAAGATATAGAGACATGAATTATGACTCATCTAAACCAACACAGAAATCTTGTTACCCAATTTTCTAGACTTTCTTGCAGCTAAAATGCCCATGAAACCAAGTCCTGGCAAGAGCTTAAAGGGAATTCAGGGAACATTTTTTACTGGGTTTTCTCCATATACTTTGTTAGAAATCTAGCCTCCACCTATTTCCGTAGGAAAGAAGCAATCAGTTGTAGTAAAGATGGCAGAGGTATTAGGTAAAAGGAGACTAGAATAGTAATGTGGGTTTGGCAAGTTGTAGAATTGGGATCCTAACGAGAGACATGTTAGTGACACGGGAGATGAGTATCTATTGAACTTTTGTTCAGAGTGTAAATCATGGAAGTTTTTTTTTTTCTTTTCTTTTTTTTTTCTTTGTAGAGCCATTTACTGATGTCTGTGAAATGTAAAATGCATATAACCTTTAGAGCCAGCAATTCTTCTTCTAGGAATTAATTCTTGGCAACACTGAAATCATGAAAATTCAAAATGACTTCAATTTCTGTCAATCATAGAAGTATTCGTTTATGCTGTAAAATGTTGGGCAGTCGATAAAAACATTGGTAGACTTGAAGGTATCGATGTGGATACTTGTCCTCGACGAATTCTTTTTTTTTTTTTTTTTTTAGCTCTGGGTGATTTACACACCCACTTTATATATGTTTTTAAATACTAATTCTCAGGCCCATTCTAAGTGGGACCCTGAAATCTTTATTTTTTATTTCTTTTTAATATAATTTATTGTCAAATTGATTTCCATACAACACCCAGTGCTCATCCGAATTCTTAAGTTAATAAATTAAAAAGAAAAAGATTGGGGCGGCTGGGTAGCTCAGTTGGTTGACTGTCTGACTTTGGCTCAGGTCATGATCTCACGGTTTGTGAGCCCGAGTACTGTGTCTGGCTCTGCGCTAACAGCTTGGGATTCTGTCTCCCTTTCTGTCTGCCCCTCCCTCCCCTCAAAAATAAATAAACATTTGGGGAGCCTGGGTGGCTCTGTCAGTTAAGCATCTGACTTTGGCTCAGGGTCATGATCTCGTGGTTTGTGGGTTTGAGCCCTGTGTCCGACTCTGTGCTGACAGCTCAGAGTCTGGAGCCTGCTTTGGGTTCTGTGTTTTATTCTCTCTCTGCCCCTTCCCCACTTGTGCTCTGTCTCTCTCCATCTCTCAAAAATAAATAAATGTAAAAAAAATTTTTAGTAAATAAATAAACATTTTAAAAAAAGAAAGAAAACAAGATGAAAGAAAAAAAATGAATGCTAGTGGAGAAAGTGAATATGGTCCTGTCAATTTTACTTCTGAAAAAAATGTATCAACAGAAATGATTAAAAAAAATTGTCTGGTAACTGAGGGAAACAGAGGTTCAGGCTTGTTGTTTTTTTAAGGTGAAAGGCATTCAATATGTTTTTATGTTAATTGAGAATGATTTAAATATAAATATAAATTCAACACATCTTTAATTCGAAATTGCAGGTTTTTTACATTTTAATGATTTTGGAATTATTCAAGCATAAATGATTTGTATTAGCATCTATAAGTCATCTTGAGGTAATTTTCACCAAAATCTTCTTTAGGTTAAAATTTCCTCTTTGGTCTTTGAATCTCACTGGCAGCTTGAATTTAGACTGGTAATCTACTTGAGGACTGACTTGTGTTCAATTTTTAAGCTAGTGTTTTATTTTCTTCTTTGTCTCCATTTTTCCATTCTGTGTCACAGTGGAGATTGGGTCATTCCATTTCTGTGCTTCTCTCCCTAGGGGGCTTTTGTCCTCACCTATTCATACAGTGAAGATGAAGTCCTTTGATGTCTCAGTATTTGACGGTTTTGTAAATCGACTTCTTGTCATAGAGTATACATATTTTTTCTTTTAAAAAATATAAATACAGGGGGCTCCTGGGTGGCTCAGTCAGTTAAGCATCTGACTCTTAATTTTGGCTCAAGTCATGATCTCACGGTTTGTGAGATCGAGCCCCTAATCGGGCCCAATGCTGACAGTGTGGAGTCGGCTTGGGACTCTCTCTGTCCCCTCACTACCCCTCCCTCTACTTGCACACACACTCTCTCCCTCTCTTTCTCTCTCAAAATAAATAAATAAACGTTAAAAATGTATACACAGGCAATTACTTAAAAAAGAAGGAGATAGCAAGAGTTGGCAAGGATGTGGAGACATTAGAATGCTGTGTATCAGTACGTGTGTAAGATGGTGTAGTTGCTATGGAAAGCGGTATGGCAGTTCCTCAAAACATTAAACATAGAATGACTATATGATCCAGCAATTCCATTTCTGGGTATGTTCCCAAAAGATTTGAAATCAAAGACTTGAATAGGTATGTGGACGCTCATGTTCACAGCAGCAATATTTATACTAATCCAAGGTGGAATCGCCCAGGTGTTCATGAAAAGTGAATGATAAACAAAATGTGGCCCATACTTGCCGTGAAATATTATTCAGTCTTTAAAAAGGAAGGCCAGTCTGCCACATGCTACAACCAGGTGAAGCTAGAAGACATTATGCCAAATGAAACAATCCAGTCACAAAAGGACAAATATTGCCTGGTTTCACTTAAATGAGGTATTTAAATAATCAAGTCCATAAAGACTGAAGGTAGAATGGTGGTTTCCAGGACCAGTGGGGAGGAAAGAATGAGGAAGTATTGTTTCAATTGGGATAGATGAAAGGTTTTTTGGTATTTTTTTTTTTTAAGTTTATTTATTTTCGATAAGGGGGGGAGGGAAGGGCAGAGAGAGAGAGAGAGAGGGAGAATTCCGAGCAGGCTCTGCACTGTCAGCACAGAGCCTGACCTAGTGCTTGATCTCATGAAGCATGAGATCATGACCTGAGCCGAAATCAAGAGTCGGATGCTTCACCGAGGGAGCCACCCACACTGACCTGTACACTTAATAATGGTTAAAATGATAAAACTTATGTATATTTTACTGTAATCGAAGAAAATACAGTAAGTGTACATGAAGTAATGGTGAGGCATACAGTTTATGGTATTTTAGATTTAATAAAATGTTAATGATTCCGGAAGGAGAAGGCGGTAAAATCTTTGATAAGCTGACAGGGGCTGGGATGCAACTCGGAAGTGCCGAGTCCAGTTCGTGATAGAATAAAGGGTCCATCATTGTCCGGAGAGGCCTCCAGGACAGGCATCGCCACAGATTTATGTGAATGAAAAGAAAGGAGTTTCTGGATGGCATCTTACTTCTAAATGATGCTCGAAGTGAAGTAGTTAGGTGAGAGAGAAGTGTGGGGAGGGAGGTGTGGGAGATGAAATAGTTATCTTGCAGAGTGGGAAGCGGGCCCTGAAGAAAACCAGAATAGGCTTGTCATCAATCTTGATAGCCCACTTGAGAACATGAACTGAAAAGGAAATCAGGCTGAATAGTTGTGTTATTTATTCCAGCTACGTTCACCTGTTTGGGTGCAGTAAGAGTACTCACGGCCAGGTTATTCCCCTGTCCGGGCTCTGCACGTGTAGAACAATGGTGAGAAGGAGGCTGGTAAGGGGGCGAGGATCGTTTGCAAAGCTACATATATGCATATGTAAATACACACACAAATGCATTAACTAATAACCTTGGGTTACCCTCTATGTGAAACGGAATAATAACAGACCATATTTACAAGATTGCGGTGAGTTAAATGCCAAGTACACAAAACACGTCGAACAGTGTACCTGGTACCCAGAAAGTTCTCTATGAACGTTAACTATTGTGGCTATCATCTTACCATGGATTATCAACTCTTTGCTAGACAGTGCAGGAAATGAAGACAGGTGGGAACTGACAAACGATAACAAAGTGGTGGGTGAATGGATTACAGCTAAAACTCTGAATGAATGGAGGGCTTGAGAGGAGACTTAATAGACAAAGCAAGGAGGGGAAGGGATGGGTGATATGACCTGACAGAATGTGCTTCAGATGAGCAAGGTGTTTGGACAAGGAAGAGGTTGTTATGTTTGGAAACTGTCAGTGTAGAGCGAGGAGCATGTCCACTTCCCGTGCTGGCCCGGAGGGACATGGTATGAGCAAGCAAAGGAAAACAGCTTTGGTTCCATTTGAAGAGAAGCAGTTTCCTCAGGGGAAAGTTCAGTTTCAATAAAAACACACATATGAAGGGAACAATCAGGAAAGAGACTAAGCATCGAAAGAAGCTCAATGATTACAGATTTAGAGTTCAAAAGGACAGAATGGTAAGGGTTTAAGAGAAAGGCTTTTCCTTCTTTTTATGAGAGATTGAATTCAGATCTGGAGAGGGACATTGCAGCCTGGGGTAAGAGGCAAGAGTTCCTTGTTTAGACTACTACAAATGGAAATGTAACTGAGGTACTGACTCTGATTGCGAAATAGGGTTAAACACTCGGATCTGACTGAAATACTCGGGAGTCTGAGGGCTGCTTGTTGCGGTCAGAGTAATTATCAATCCAATCATGTACTATTTTGTGCTCTGTGTGTTTTACCTATTACATTCTTGTTAATTCTGCACGATTTTATATCTCATCGTCTCCTTGAAATTGATTCATACTTCCTGAGGGCGGTGGGGAGGGGGCGTAGGTTTCTCTTCTAAAGTTTTCATAGTTCATGAACTGAATCACAGCATCTTGTAAAGAATTGATACTCAATATGTTTTTTTTAAGTTTATTTATTTATTTTAAGAGAGATAGTGCATGAGAGTGGGGAGAGGGCAGAGAGAGAGGGAGACAGAGAATTCCAAGCAGGATCTGCACCATCAACACAAAGTCCAATGCAGGGCTCAAACTCATGAACTGCGAGATCATGACCTCAGCTGAAATCAAGAGTTGGACGCTTAACACACTAAGCCTCCCAGGCACCCTGAAGCTCACTCAAAATGTTTTTATAATTTTTTTAATTATTTGAGCCATAGCAGAGACTATATTATAGATATTATTTATGTATGTATTTATTTATTTTTATATTATGAATTTTAAAAGTATACTTAGCTATGTATATGCAAACAATAGTTTTAGGACAAGAGGCTAATATTCTCTGTTTTTAATCTTGGTATGATAATACTTATTATGTTCAGGAAAAGTATGGGACAGAAGAAAATTTCCACTTCAGATTTTTGAGATGAAAGTAGAAGTGGACTCTGAAGTATATTGTAGAACTGCCATGTATAGTTGTCTTTTTTCTTTTCTTTTCTTTTTTTTTGCTTCTTTTGATATTTTACATGGTCCAGAGATATTGGACAGTTGGAGCAAAACTGAGATTACTGGTTCCTTGAAGATTCTTTTCTTCCCTAGCAAATGGTTCCGATCAGGTTTTTAGCAACTAAGGTGCAACAAACAATTTTGTGTAAATGTCTTTGCTACTAGATTCTCCACAAATCAAACACATTCTTGGAGATGAAATCAAATAACAAGGAAGCGTGGCAAGTTGGGAAAACCATCTGTTTCATCACAGGAATTGACCTTGATACACAGATCAGAGATAATTTATTTATGGTGATGACTTTTTCTAAGGTCCCAAGTAACTTTTTGTCCCAATGGTAGCCCCATTGGATTACTTCTAACTCAAACGCTTTGGAACTCTATCTCCTTAACCTCTTCTGTACGAGGAACATAAGCACTCCATGAAAAATAAGTGGACAAAATCAGCAAAATTCTTAATACAAATAGTTGTAGAATAATTTAATTATTTTACATCAGATTGTCCTGTCCCCTCAGACATCTTATTGAACAAGACAAATATTAATAAGGAATTTTACAAACAGGTTTGATCCTTTTATAAACCCCATATGAAAATCTGGAGTATTTTTTACATTTGTAATTTTAATTATCTTTTCTTTAATATTAAAATAGCATATCAAGTCTTATAACTGATATTTCATTTTTCCTTTTCTCAGAAAACTTGAATATAATATGCAGCAACCATAATTGTGCTTTCACTTTTAGGAAAGTTGTCTTTGATTGCATGTAAAAGTTTACTTAAATACAACATATATCCTTGTCTTTAGTGAGTATAAAAATATTATTTGATGGAACATTTATGTTTCTATCTTGAAAGTATAGCAAAAAGTTATTATTTAATATCAACAACCAAAGACTTTAATCTTTAGAAAAACAATTTACAAATGATTGAATTACTATTTTTTGTAAGTTGTCTTCACCCAGGAAGACAACTTAAATTGATATTTTAAGTAAAATCAGAGTGAACTCTCACCATATACCACACTTCACAAATACAGTAATTCAAGAAGAGGAACTTATAACTTCAACTCTTTCAAGTCTGTGGAATTATTACACCTTAGGGCTTTATGATAAGGTTAGCAGTAAAGCAAGTAGTTCATATTCTATGTCTTATAAATAAATAACCCAAATTTTCTGTTAGAAATGATAATGAATAAATACTTCTCTGTGCTGATAACTTTGCTGGTTCTTATAATCTAAAACTTGTGTTAAAACCTTAGTGCAAAAATGGCTATAAACCAACTGTGGTTCTGTGAGCTTGATTCTGAAGTACCTTAATGAAGTATTGTAAACAGTTGATTCTTCTTATTTTGCTTAGTGAATATTTAAATGGATTTTTAAACTGCTGAATAGCTTGGGAAGAACTGAATTTCTTTATTTTCAAAAGAAAAATGCTCTTCCCTCATTTTAACAGGCATACACACAATTAAAAAGCAAGCAGAGCCATCAAGATGAGCATTCAGAAGCAAAGGGGAAAATTATTACAAAATTGCTATTTATTAAAGTAGGCAATTATATTTCAGACTGACTTTCTGAAAGCTCTGCCAGCATATTACCTGCAACACTGCAAGGGCAAGAACTTTGAACAAGAAAATGCTCGTTACCTGGCATCCTTTCAATAAAGCATCTGCATATAGAATCACTCGAACCCCATCCCTATGAGACATGTATTGTTCCCATTTTGCAGTTGAGAGAACTATAGATAAAAGAGCTGCAGTCACCTTTCCAAAGCCACACAGCTGGTGGGTGGTAGTGCTAGTCACTTTAGTCCTTCTGACTCTTGATACCCTTCCTTGTTTGTCACTGCCCTCTCTATGTAACCTACAAATGGGGAAACACTGTCAGAACATGCAGCTCTGGTAACAGAGAACCCAGTGACTCGAATCGTAAAGCTTAGAATTTCGTTGCCTGAGTGTTCGATAGTGAGGCCATTGACACTTTGGTGCGTGTGTTGCAATATGGTTCTCCTTCAGGCCTGTCAGCAAGAGTGTTATCTGAAGTTAGCAGGTCAAGTATTGCACAGAGCCGGTAAGAGAGTGTCTGCTCTGCATCAACATGCGTGCTTCCTAGACTTTCTGTTTGACAGTATTTACTTGAAAGTGATCTCTGCCAGGAACATACAGGCCTGTTCAATGATAAAAAAAAAAAAAAAAACCCTCAACATTTAACATGGTTGTTCCATTCATTTCAAAGAAAGTTAAAACGGTGGCCTGGTCTCGTACAAACGATATCTCATCAGCACTTTCCAGGAAAGCATACCTCTCACTCATATAAATTGTCTTGTTTGTGTATATTTAATTTTCTTATCTGTCTATAAATATGACCTGTAATTTAAGAAAAATGAACTAGGCACAATTTTTATCTTTGGTGTAATTGAAAATATGTCTTATTATATATTGCTGCATTACATGCTTGCCCAGACCTCAGTGGCAAAAAAAAAAAACAAACCACTATCACTGTTTTATCATATCTCACTATTCGGGGCAGGAATTCAGTTAGATCTGGCTGGGAAATTTGATGCCATGAGACACTGATTGGGGAAACATATCCAGGTATTGTACGGTCTGGTCTGCAGGGTACATGATGGCTCTCCTAAAATACAGGGCACCCTGCTGGGGACGAGTGGGAACGAGGATCCAGCTGTGTCCTTCTGTTGTTTCCACGTAACCTCAGAATCTCTCCATGTGTGCTCTCCAGCCAGGAAGTCAAGTCAAAAAATTTTTTTATGTTTATTTATTTATTTTTTGAGACAGAGGAAGAGAGCAAGTGGAGGAGAAGCAGAGGGAGAGAGGGAAACAGGGAATCTCCAGCAAGGTCCACGCGGTCAATGCAGAGCCCAATGTGGGGCCCAAACCTACAAACTCTGAAATCGAGAGTCAGATGCTTAACCGACTGAACCACCCAGGCGTCCCAGGGAATCAAACCTCCTAAAGAAAAGTTACAAGCTGCAAGAGGGAATCAAGCAAGGGCCCCAGGTAGGAAGCTGAAAGCCTTGTCTGTCTCTTTGCAACACTTCTCACAATTGTAATTAAAAGGATTGCTGAGTCATTGTTTAATGTCAGTTCCACTGTTACATTATAAAATGCATAGAACCAGCATACTATTTGAAACCAGCTGTTTCCCAAGTACTTATCACTGTGTCTGGCACACAGTAATGATAAATATTTGATGAATCAATGAATGAACAAAGAATGAATTCAATATCAATGTTTTAACAATGATAGTAGAAAAGTATGGAATTAGCTCTTGGTTGCCTTTTGAATAGCGTAACTTTTGAGATAGTATGAACCACTTATTAAATTTTTCTGATAAAAATATCAGCCTTTACAAGGACCTGCTGTATGCCAGGTTTCCTACAAAGGTCATTTCAATTATTCCTAACACTAACCCCTGCACGTAGATATTATTACCTTCATTTTCTAAATAAGGAAATTGTGACTCAAGAAGGCTTCAGTGATTAGTTTAAATATACATAGATAGATAGAGATATTTAAAATAACAGATCCTGGAGTTCTTCTGAAATATGAGATAATTAGTATGCATTAGAGGTGGGTTTGAACACTGTACGGTCCAAGTCAAGTGCAAACCCCAGAAACTCTACTTCTATACCCCCAACAACTCTCTGAATCAAGAAGCCAACTCAATGATTTTTGAAGCGTTTGAATACCCTAGCTCATTGGAAATATAGTAGATTGTCTACATGGGGCAATTCGAAGAGGTTTGGCAAGGTCTCAGGCATAGAAACATGTCCATCTGTCATGCATTCCCCAAGGCAGCTTTCAGTAGAAGACCTACATCTAGGGGGAGGACAGAAACAACCCAACAGCCCATGTGACTTATTCTGGTAACAATAGGTTTACGAGCCCTGTCTCAGCTCCTCTGAGTTTGCAGGCACTCGCAGTGGCAAATAAAACTGATCCTAATTTACTCCTCTCCTCCTGGTCCCCTGCTCTGGCATTCTGTAACCCTGTGTTTCACCCTCACTGCTCCTTCCAGTCCCCAACTTTCTAGCCCATCTCATCATCTCCAAGGAGCAAGGAGAGAGGTGGTTACATCTTCCTTCTCATTTCCTTCTAGTGGAATTGTTATGACACAAAATTTATGTTCTTTCCTTAGGCCATCTCTTGATTCTCAAAACTTACTTTAGACATCAAAGACTATTTTCTGTGTCTTTATTTTTTCATTCCTACTATAATAATTCTCCTCTGCTAGCAATGTGGGTATTTCTGACTGATTGAGAGAAATGTTTTATATAAGAAAATGAGGAGAAGCAAAGCATTACTGTTCTAAGATACTATCTGGTCCTACGTATTCCATCCTTGACACAATCTGTTAAGTATAGGCTCTGAATGTTATTTTATAGCCCTTGACTGACACCTGCTTAGCAATATTTTATTAGACTACCTTAAATTGGTACATTTTAATTTAATAAGGCCACATTTGTTTTCTTTTTATCACAAAATTCCAGGCAACCTTTTCTTATATAATACATTGACATTCGTTTAGAACTGTAAATGCTAATAAAACGCTGTTCAGTTGACTATCATTTAAAGGAGAATTTAACAATTTCTCATATTCTTTTCCTTCTCTACCTTATTCTGTTTCCTTTGAGAAAACTTAATGTCTAAATTAAGGTCTAAACATTAAGTGGGGCAGAGCAAGGTAGATGTCTAAGCTGGTGATGGAAGGGGTGTACTGAGGAGACTCTCAGCGGCCTACAATTGGGTGTCAGAGCCCAAGTGGCTTAAGAAGACTTCCACTGGTGAGGGCTGCTGGATGTTGAGTGTTAGAGTCTGAACATGGTGGGGAGGGTATCCATGTGGAGCGGAGAGCCGTGGCCAGAGTAGGAGGGGGACTCGGTCCACACAAGGCTATGTGTCAGTGCACAGTGATAGCTCCCAAGCTGATTTAGGAGATCAATTGTGCAAAAGAGGATGTGGAAGTGAAACAAATTACATACAGCTGGATCCATGAAAGAAAGAAAGAGAGAAAAAGATAGAGAGGGAGGGAAGGAGGAAAGGAGGGAGGGAGGGAGGGAGGGAGGGAGGGAGGAAGGAAGGAAGGAAGGAAGGAAGGAAGGAAGGAAGGAAGGAAGGAAGGAAGGAAGGAAGGAAGGGAGTTCACATGTTATTCCCTGTCAGAGAAAACAGTAACCAATTCAGAAGGGAAAAAACTAGAACAAACCCTGATGTGTTAGGTTAGAATTCATTGTATTATATTAGTCTGCCAGGGCTACCATAACAAAAACACCTCAGAGGATGGCTTAAACAATAGCAATTTATTTTCTCAGAGTTCCAGAGGCTAGAAGTTTAAGATTAAGATGTAGGCAGATTTGCTTCCTTCTGAGGTATCTCTTTCCCTGGCTTGCACAGGGCTGCATTTTCATTGTGTCCTCGCATCATGGTCGCCCTTCAGTCTGTGCGGTATCTGTATCTTGATTTCCTCTTCTTCTAAAAACTCCAATAAGTTGAGTTAGGGCCATCCATATGATCTCATTTTACTTTAATCACCTTTTTAAAAGTCTTGTCTCCAAATAAAGTTCCACTTGAAGGTACTGGGAAATAGAACTTAAACATACAAATTTGAGGACATACACTTCAGGCCATAAAATGTATTAAGTCTCATTGTGAAGTCATGATTCTTTCTCTATACGTATACCTACAATCTAGCTCTGTCCTCTGAAAGGGCCTGGGATCAGTAATAGCCCAACAGCCATGAGCACCCCTAGCTCCCAGATCTTGGCCATTAAATACCATTCCCCGCTTAAAGGAACTGACATTCTTTGGAGAAATGGTTGATTTAAAATCTGAGACAGAGAAAGTATAAGTCAAGCATGGAACATCATATCATGTCAGAAACATGTGACATGCCCAAGTAATGGTGAGAACATGTAAAAATAAAAGTATAGGGGGAGAATTTATATTCCTGGTATGGCAGAGTAAGAATCTGCTGAATCGATAGTTTCAAATATTACTATAAACTCTGGAAAAAATGACAAACAAGCCAACTGAAACAACAAAAAATCAAACTAAAAAATTGCGACAGAAGATTCTGGAGGAGAGTCAAGACTTGGAAGAAAAGTGAATTTTTTTATACTAGTGGCTTTTAGCCTGAGGTTAGTCAGCCATCATGAAATGAGTGCCACACAGGAGCAGCTAAAATTCCAACCGAAAACATAGTCTTTCTGGATTGGAGGACAGAGTTTAGACAAATTGACCTGCTGGAAAATAGAGGTGAAGGTATAGGGTTTTGAAACTTAGAGAGACAGAAAGAGAGAGCTCAGAATTATATACACAAACTGCCAAAACCTCTAACTGACTCTTAAAAAAGTAAGGAGAAATTCCAACTTAAAAGAACTGACTAAAATTTGAGCTGGCTCCTCATAAAATAGTTTACAGCTTGAAGCCAACCAAGTCCATTGCCTACTAAAGCAATTAAAAGTAAATACTCTTTGCAAAAATATAACAGAATCCACAATATAATATCTAGACTGCAATCTAAAATTAGCCAATAGATAAAAATCAGGAAAATCCGACTCATTCTTGAAAGAAAGGGCAATAGATGGATATCATTTCTGAAATAATTCATATATAATTCATGAGTATAAAAACACTTTTAAAGAAGATTTTATAACTGTGTTCAATCAGATAATGGTAAATATTCTCATAATATATCAAAAAGTAAGAGATCTCTGGGGCACCTGGGTGGCTCAGTCGGTTGATCGTCCGACTTCGGCTCAGGTCATGATCTCACGGTCTGTGAGTTCGAGCCCCGCGTCGGGCTCTGTGCTGACAGCTCATAGCCTGGAGCCTGCCTCGGATTCTGTGTGTCTCCCTCTCTTTCTCTGCCCTTCCCCTGCTCATGCTCTGTCTCTCTCTGTCTCAAAAATAAACATTAAAAAAAAAAAGTAAGAGATCTCAATAGAAACTATAAAAAAAAGATCGAAATGAACATTCTAAAACTTTACCATACTGAAACAAAACAAACAAAAAATAATTCATTGGATAGGCCTTGGGGGTGAAAAAGAAAAATGTCCATGGACTTGTAGACTGACCAATAAAACTTACCCAATCTAAAGAATATAGAAACAAATTCAGAAAAAAAAAAAAGATTAAGACTTAGAAACTTGAAGAATAATGCCAAAATGTTCAATATACATTTATTTGGAGTACTGGGAAAGAGAGAAAGTATGGGATAGAATAAATAACAGAGGAAATAAATAATAAACAGTTGAGGAAATAATGGTCTAAAACTTCCCAAAATTGATATATGATATAAATTTATAAATTCAAAAAGCTTAGTGAACTCCAAATAGGATAAACATATAAAGAAAAGTACACATGTTCATATTATAGTCAGCAAAGATACAAAAACTTGTTTTAATTTTTTATTTGAGTAGAGTTGGCCTATACTGTTATTAGTTTAAGGTGTACAACATAGTTTGAACAAGTTTATGCATTATGTTCTGCTTACTCTAATTTAGCTAACATCGGTCACCTTACAGTGCTATTACGATATCATTGACTGTACTCTTGAGGCTGCAGCTTTTATTCTTATGACTTACTCATTTCATAACTGGAAGTCTATCTCCCTCTCCCCTTCTATTTTGCCCATCTCCCCCATCCCTCTGGCAACCATCAGTTGTGCTCTGTATTTATAGGTTTGATTTTACTTTTTGTTTGTTTGTTTATTCATTTTTTTTAGGTTCCAAATATGAGTGAAATCGTGTGGACTTTGTCTTCTTTAGTGTGACTTATTTTACTTAGCATAATACCCTCCAGATCTATCTATGTTGTTGCAAATGGCATGATCTCATCCTTTTTTATGGTTATATAATACTTTATTATACATACATGTCCCATGTCTTCTTTATTTATTCATCTATCAATGGACATTTATGTCCATACCTTGGTTGTTATAAGTAATGCTCTAGTACATATAGGGGTATGTCTATCTTTTCAAATTAATGGCTTTGTTTTCTTAGGGTAAATACCTAGTAGAATTATTGGATCACATGAAACTATGAAAATCAAAAAAGGGAACAAGATAGTAATATCTCTGATATTGGTCATAGCAATGTATTACTAGATATGTCTCCTAAGGCAAGGGAAACCAAAGCAAAAATAAACTGTAAGGATTACATCAAAATGAAAGTTTTACACAGCAAAGAAACTACCAATGAAACAAAAAGATAACCTACTGAATGGGAAAAGATATTGTAAATGACGTATTCGATAAGGAGCTAATACCCAAAATGTATAAAAATCTTACACAACTAGCTTTTCTTCTAAGGCACCTGGGTGGCTCAGTCAGTGAAGCATCCGACTCTTAATTTAGGCTCAGATCATGGTCTTGCGATTTGTAAGAGCAAGCCCTATGTGGGCCTCCATGCCAACGGCACAGAACTTGCTTGGGATTCTGTCTCTCCCTCTCTCTCTGCCCTTCCTCTACTCATACCCTCTCTCACTTTCAATCTCTCTCTCTTTCTTAAAATAAATAAAAAATCTTATACAACTCAGCAGCAAAAAAAAAAAAAAAAACCCAAACAGTCCTATTAAAAAATGGGCAAAGGAACTGAGTAGATACTTTCCCAAAGAATATAGACAGATGGCCAACAGCAAATGAAGCTCTATATCACTCATCATCAGGGAAATAGGCATCAGGCAAATCACAACCACAATGAGAGATCATTTGACCCCTGTCAGAATAGCTAAAATAAAGAAGTCAAGAAATAAGTGTTGAAGAAGACGTGAAGAATAAGGACCCTCATACACTATTTGTAGGAATGTAAATTGTTGCAGCTACCTTGGAAAACAGTATGGAGGTTCCTCAAAAAATTTTTGAAAACAGAAACTTTTCAAAGTATCCATTGAAAATTATAACATTACATACAGAGGAGCAACAATTTGGATGACTACTCCTTCTTCATCAGGAACTATAAAACTATAGAGGCCAATAAATAGCAAGACATGTTTAAAGTGATGAAGAAAAAAAATAATTAAAGGCTGTCCACCTAGAAATCTATATCCAGCAAAATATCCCTTAGAATTATATTAACATACTTAGGCTAGCATAATATCATCTATACAGGTTGCATGGTTTAAACAACAGCCAATTTTTTTATCACGGTTCTAGGGACTGAAAATAACATGACAGCTTTTATTACAAAATTACACAAGATCAGAAGAGACTACTCTGAATAATTATGCACTAATAAATTGGATGACTTAAAATAAATGGAAGAATTCCAACACACAACTTATCAAGACAAAACCATGAGGGAATTAAAAAAAACTGAACAGATCAATAATGAGTAATGAGGTTGAATTACTGTTGAAAAACCTCCCTCAAAACAAAAGCATAGGACCAGTAGCTTCACTGATTAGTGCCACCAAACACTTCGATAGTAATTAATGTCAGTTCTTCTCAAACTCTTGCAAAAAATCAAAGAAGAATGAACATTTCCAAACTCATGTTAGTAGGTCAGAATTAACCCTGATGCCAAAGCTAGATAAAAGGACTATCAATAAAGAAAATTACACAATGGACTACTACATGGCAATGAGAAAAAATGAAATCTGGTCATGTGTAGCAACATGGATGGAACTGGAGGGTATTATGTTAAGTGAAATAAGTCAGTCAGAAAAAGACAGATACCATATGTTTCCACGAATAGGTGGACTTTGTGAGACTAAGCAAAAACCAGGGGGAGGGGAAGAGGGGAAAGGAAAAAAAGACACAGAGAGGGAGGGAGATAAAACATAAGAGACTCTCAAAGACTAAGAACAATCTGAAGGTGAGGGAGGTGAAGGAGGTGAGGGAGGGGGGAGAGGGGGTGACGGATATTAAAGAGGGCACGTGTTGGGATGAACACTGGGTGTTATATGTAAACCAATTTGAAAATAAACTATTATAATAAAAAAAATAAAGAAAATTACAGGCCAGTCATCCATGATAAACAAAGATGCTAAAATTTTCAATATAATACCAACAAACCAAAATCGAGAGATCATTAAAATGTTCACAAGATCATGTGAGATTTATCCCTGGGATGTAAGAATTATCAACATGTTCAAATCAATAAACCTGATACACCACACTAACTGAATGAAAAAATGATATGATCATCTCTGTAGATGCAGAAAATGCATTTGACAAAATTCAACATCACTTCATGATACAAACTCTCAACAAATTAGTATAGAAGGAATGTACCTAACATACTAAAGGTCACATATGGACAAATCAATGGCTAACATCATACTCAACAGTGGCAAACTGAAAGTTTTTCTCTAAGATCGGGAATGAGACAAGGATCCTGCATATGTTCGACACAGTACTTACTGGAAGTCCTAGCCAGAGGAATTAGGCAAGAAAAAAAAAAATAAAATGCATCCAAATTGGAAAGGAAGAAGAAAAATTGTCTGTTTGCATATGACACAATATTATATAGAAACTCCTGAAGACTACCAAAAAATGGCAAATTTAGTTAAGTTGAAGAATGTAAAATCAACATACGAGAATCTGTTCTTTTTATACATTCACAATGAACTCTCAGAGAAGTTAAGAAAACAATCCCATTTACAATATCATCCAAAAGAATAAAATACTGAAGAAGAAATTAAACCATGGAGGTAAAAGATCCATACACTGAAAACTGTAAGAGTTTGTGAAGAAATAAATTGAAGAAAATACAAACAAATGAAAAGACAGTCCATGCTTCTGGATTGGAAGAGTAAATATTGTTAAAATGTTCATACTACCCAAAGTGATGAAACTGGACACTTATCTTTCACCGTACACAAAAATCGAATGAACTAGACTTAACTATTAGACCTGAGACAGTAAAAGTCTTAGAGGAAAATACGGGAAATGAGCTCCTTGACATTGGTATTGACAAAAATTTCTTTTTTAATATGACACCAAATGCATAGGTATAGAAAGCAAAAATTAACAAGTGGGACTATATAAAACCAAAAAGTTTTTGCACAGCAGAAGAAATAAAAAAAATTAAAAGGCAACATAAAGAATAGGAGTAAATATTTTCAAATCTTATATCTAATGATATGTTCATATCAAAATATGTAAGGAACTCAATTAATAACAGAAAACCAAATAACCCAATTAAAAATGGGCAAAGGCATTAAATAGACATTTTCAAAAGAAGATGGCCAGCAGGTATATGAAAAGGTGTTCAATATCATTAATCATCAGGGAAATGCAAATCAAAACCTATTCGCCTGACATCTGTTAGAATGATTATTGTCAAAATGAAAAGATAACAAGCGTTGGTGAGGATGTGGAGAAAAGAGAACACTGTTGGGGAAAAAAAAGGAAATGCCACTCTGGAAAACAGAAGGGAGTTTCCTCAATAAATTAAAAATGCAACTACCAGATGATCCACCAATACCACTTCTGGGTATATATCCAAAGGAAATGATATCAGGATCTCAAAAAGATCTCTGCCCTCCTGTGTTTATTAAAGTATTAATCACAATAGCTAAGATATGGAAACAGGCAACAGATGACTAGATAAAGAAAATGTGATGCTAAACGAATAAGCGAGACACAGAAAGACAGATATTGCATATCACTTAGATATGAAATATAAAATGTTGAACTTAGATAAACAGAGAGTAGAAGAGTAGTTGCCAAAGGCTGGGGGCATGGGGGAAATGGAGATGTGTTGACCAAAGGGCACTAACTCTGTTATAAAGTAAGTTCTAATAAATAAAATAAAATAATAAAATAAAATAGTAAAAATCAAATAAGAGTTTTAGAGATTAATGTAAAGCATCATGACTACATATAATAATAATAATGTATCGTGTACTTGACATTTGTTAAGTGAGTAGCTCTTAGGTGTTCTTACCACAAAAACCTGTAACTATGCGAAGTGATAGACATGTTTATTAGCTTGACTGTGGTAATCATTACACAAGTATACCTCTATCAAAATACCAAATCGTATGCCTTTAATACATGCAATTTTTATTTGCATATCATATCTCAGTAAAGCTGGGAAGAAAAGAATGAAACTCTAAACCTTCCCCAAATTTTCAGTTCTCAGAGACATATAACCCTAATGGTAGACTAGGGAGCTGGGAGGGACAGACATTATGATGGAAAAAAACTGTGAGTCAGGGGTAGTCTTCACAGCCACATTGCACCATCTATGTCCTAAGACAAATCTCTAACTCCCCACCCATCCATCAACAGTTTTAGAGCCAACACAAAAGTAGCATGGACAAGTTCTGTGTCTAAAGAGGGCTCTTAATTTTAAAGCAAGCTTAAAAAATTAAACTTTTATTACTGCATTTTTTCATTCAAAATAGTATGGCATAGATAGATAGATAATTTTTTTTTTTGAGAGAGAGGGCACAAGTGAGCAAGGGGCAGAGAGAGAAAGAAAAACAGGACTCACCTGAAATGGGCCTCAAGCGTACCCAATTCAGGACTCAAACTCATGAACGATGAATCATGACCTGAGTCAAAGTCAGATCCTTAACCACAGGAGCCACCCAGGCACCGGGTGTGGCATATTTTTGTTAAGTGACCACAGTATATCAGGCACTGTTCTAGGTCTTAGAAATCCTAAAAGCAAAACTGACAGAACCTTTGCTTGCCCCATGGAGATTAGAAACTAATATGGGAAGATAGATAATAAATAAGCACTCACATCATCATCATCATCATCATCATCATCATCATCATCATCAGAATTTTAAGAGGCCATGTATTCTATAATGTGAAGTGTAAAAGAGTTAACACCAAATAGTATCTGATTAAAACAAAATGGTGGAAGGGTTATGTGAGATAGGTGACCATCCACAGCCGACACCGTATAATGCTTACCGCGTGCCAGGTCCTGTTCTCAGCATATTACATGTGTATTAACCTATGATGTGAATCATGTGAAGGAGCAAGTCGAGGCGAGCATTTGGAGAAAAGTTTCCAAGTTTGGAGAAAAGCAAGGGCATAGAGTCCAAGGTGGGAAGGAACGTAGCATGATTAAGGAACTGAAGGAGAGGGTGGCAAGTGTTGGATCAGGTAGCCACTGGTGAGACAGAGTCAGGAATCTAGACCACATTCTAAGTGCTGTGAAAACAACTAGAGTTGTAAGCAAAGGAGTGATATGATTAAATTTACATTAAAAAAATAGAGTCAGGGAAAATAGGAGTGAACTCAGAGTACTGAATCAGGAGGTTATTCCTTTGGTCTACACAGTAGCTGAGGGCTGCTTGGTATAATTTCAGATCAACTAGGACCTGTTTCTCTTCTGAACCACCATAAAATTTTGCGTATACCCATGCCTTGTACTATTATAATCCTGTTTTCCAGTTTTAGACTCTTTTGGTAGCAGGGACTAAATCTTACTCATCTCTATTTTCTTCTCCTGGTTTCTGGACATATTCTATATGGCAGAGAGTCAACGATCATTTTATTCAATCAAAATAAACACAATTATAATATTCTCCTAGTGTACCTGTGCTTTTACAATGAGAATGTACATAGTGTTATTGGATAAAAAATTCAGAACAAAATGCTTGTCATGTTCTAAGCTTTAGATTGTATAAGTTGTTTTTTGTTTTGTTTTGTTTTTTTAATTTGGACTCACTTTTCTTTCCTCTTATAATACTGCCAAGTGTGAAGTTTAAATCCACTTTTGAGTTAAACCAGTACAAATAAAGCTTTGAGCAGTTTTTAAGAGGAGGAAGAATATATTTTTTGCTGTCTCATAACTCAAAAGTTATGGAGCTAATTGAATTTGCTCTTTCCACAGAGGGGGTGTCAGGGGGGAGTGATAGAGATAGAATGTAGAACAAATAAAAAAAATAACACCCCTCCTAAGACTAAGCCTGTAAAGTTTCAAATCCAAACAAATGTCTTGAGATGTTGTAAACAAGTAAAGATGGAAGCTGAAAAGAAAATTCCTTCTCCTTTAAAGGAAAGCTTCTGCAGTTTGACATCAAAGGTCTTAAACCAAGATAAATCATTTTGGTTTTTGAAAGGAAGAACATTTCAAGAAAACACTGCTTGAGGAAGACTTATGAATATATCTAATACATCCTTGGTAAGAAAAAATTGTGAGAACAGATTGTGGAAAGAGAAATATGAGAACAGCAGAGGTTGAATTTAATGATCTATATTTGTGCTCATTTTTTCTTCTCTTCTGATTGTAATTTCTCATCATATTTCCTATCTCCCTCCCCATAAATGTATCATATACAATACAGCGCTTTGTCATCCATGATAAACATCACTCCATCAGTACACATACGCGCACACCCAGGAAACAAACCACATGAACTTCATAACGTTTAGAAACACTCGACCTTTTTCAATTTCAGAAGAAGGGAGTTAATAAAAGGAGAATACAGAGGAAATACTCATGAGGTATTAAACCCTCTGAAGAGTGCTCTGAAGAAAAAGGTCTCCGTAAGGATGTGAGCAAACACTTGGCCAAACTGAAGAGACAGGAAGGAAGTGCTTACTGGAGATTTGTGTGAGGAAATCGGGCCAGCAGCAGCTGAAACAAACCCCAAGGAGGTTTGTAATACTGTTGTCAAAGTGGTCTCTTCATCTTCCATCAAAGTCACCTTATTGTTCCCTGTGATAATGTACCATCTTGTGCCCTTTAAGAACCAGCTCTAAATTACACAAATTTTTCCTTGTAAAGTTAGTTACATCAGAATGTTTCTCCTCAATATTACTCAGATATTGATTAGCAAAGCTTTCTCAACCAGGGGAGATTTCTTTGTTCTGTGTTTTCTTGGAACTGAGTTCCTGTCCCTCTGAGGCTATACCTCAGCTTTTTACATCTGCTACCATTACTATTTGATTAATGCCTGCTTCATTCGCCCAACTAGTGGACTGACACTTTATAAAGCCATTGAATGAAGTGAGTTTGACTTGAATTTCTTAGCTAACAAAGGCTGTCATATATATATATATATATATATATATATATATATATATATATATGAGTGTGTGTATATATATATGAGTGTATATATACATGAGTGTGTATATATATGAGTGTGCATATATATGAGTGTATATATATATATATGTGTGTGTGTGTATATATGAATATATATATGCCACAGATATATATTTATAGATTTACACCTATGGTGTGTGTGTATGTGTTTTTATTTTCCAGGAGTTTTAATTAATTCCTTTTCTACCATACAGTCACTGAAATTAGAAGAAATAAAATAAGTTGAGAAATTTTGACAAAATATATTTTTGTTTGTATTCATTATATCCAGAGTTGGACTGACACCTGCAGGTTCGGGAGGTAGGCAGCCAGTCTTTTCAAGTGCCTGCGTAATGTACCAAGATAGACTATATACTGAGCCACAGAACAATCCTTAACAAATATAAAAAGTTGCCATCTTACAGAGTACATCTTCCAAACACAATGGAATCAAAGATATTAGTAACACAAATAGGAAAACCTCGAAATTCTTTGAAACTAAACAACGCATTTCTAATTAACCCATGGATCAAAGAGGAAATCTCAAAGGAAATTAAAAACATATGGATCTCAAAATGGATTATGAACAATGGAGACATCTTTCGATGGGTGTAATGGCTAAACTGTAGTGTATCTGTACCAATGAAGGCTGCTATGTGATGAAAAATAACAAACTACTATCAACTACCCAGATCTCCAGAGAATTTTGCTGAGTGATAAACTCAATCCAGAAAGACTAAATACTGCAGGATTTTATTTGCATACTATTCTTGAAATGAGAAAATTATAGACATGAAAACCAGATTAGTGACTGGCAGGGATTAAGAATGGTGTGTAGGTAGGAGGAAAATGACGTGGCTATACAAGTGTAACACAAGAGATTCTGATATACTTATATCTGCATCTTGACTGTGTCAGGATCCTGGTTGTGACAGTGTGCATTAGTCCCCCGTTATCCACAGGGGATGCCTGGAACCACAGGTAGGACCGAACTCTGTATGTATTATGGTTTTTCCTGTACATACACACTAATGATAAAGTTCAATTTGTGGATTAGGCACAGTAAGAGATGAATAAGAACTAATAATGAATTAGAAATATTATAATGATATACTGTAAGACAAATTAGACAAATAGGGTAACTCTCGAAATATCTTCTTGTACTGTGCTCACTCTTCCTCTTGTGAGGATGAGAAATAATCCAATGCCGAGGGGACAAGATGAAACAGGTGAATGACACAGGCATTGCGACCTAGCGTTAGGCTACTGCTGACCTTCTGATGCCATGTCAGAAGGAGGATCGTCTGCTTCCAGAAGTTATCATTGGAGGAAACTGAGTAAAGGGTACATTGGCTCTCTCTATGTTATTTCTTGCAACTACATGTGAATCCACAATTATTCTAAAACAAAAAAAAAGTTTAATAAGTAACTATGGTAGGTATAATCGTTATTTTCATTTTTTAAAATAAGGCAAGTTAGGTGACCGAGTTTAAGCAGTTTATTCACTGTGAGAAGATTACTAAGGGACTGGGGTTTGAAGCACCTGGCTTCTGAGATCAGAATTCTCACTTTTAGCCGTAAAGCTTTACTGCTTTTGCTTTTCCTGGGAGCAGGCGGCCCACCAATAAATGGGTTTTTGCCTGATTACCCAAATAGCATGTCACATTGCAAGAGAACCAACATTGAACATCAAACATTCTTATTTTGCATAACACATAAAGGGCCAATACTCAAACTCTCATATATAATGATTATGACCATAAGAAACACATATGACTTAATATATATAGACGGCATTAATTTCTCTCTATGAACTAAATTTAAGTGGCTATTTTATTTAAAATTGTAAGCAGTGGCTTATAAGGGCATATTGTTTTTTTATTAGAATGACTCAAAAAGTTCATGATTTTTAAGGGACTGCTTGGAAATCAATAAAGTACACAGAAGTCTCAATTCAAAAAAACCTCAATTAAAAAGCATCGTCATATACAATCTATCGTAATTCACAGACCATTAGTAAGATTGATTGTTTAGTTGTATTGAGACAGCAGCCCTGCGTTTAAAAATGTCATGACCAGTATGACAGACTGTGAAACATTCTGTGAAAAAGATTTAAAGATATTCTAAGTCTTATCACATTTTAATCTGATATAAATGGTCATAATAATTTGGCATTATTTCTTTAACTTCTCAATTGTTTGTTGTCATTGTTGCTGTTGTTCACTTCTCAGAATCTTATGAGGAAGAGAGAATATGATCAACCATACAGGGCTGATGCGACCGAGACAGAGAGGAGCCCTAACGTGTCCTGACCTTCTAACCAAGTCTAATAATTTCATTTGAGAAAAAGAAAGAATTCTCAGACATTGCCATAAACGGAGTGACAAAGTAATAATTTGATATAATCTAAATGAAAAGTTGTTAATGTATAAAGCTTCTCCGGAAGTCATTTATTGAAGCATACCAAAAATGGGAAGTTGCAATCCATGATAAAGTGTGTATTTATGGATCTAGGAATCAGTATAATGCAGAGGTTAGGAACATGACAGTCTTCTGTATCCAATTGCTGCTGGGCTTTGATCCCAACATGATTATTTTCAATGGGCACATTATGCAATCTTTTCCGGCCTCACTTTCCCAGAGGATTAAATGGAGAAAATGCTAGCAACCACATGTAGTTCTTGTAAAAATGAAATGAGATACTTTACATAAAAGCCCTTAGCAGAGCTCCTAGCATAGTGCAAGTGCTCACGCAGTGGCAGAAGCAGTGAATGTTGAAAGTCATCACTGAACAAGAAGAGTTTTATTAATGGAAAGAGGGGAGGGAAACGCTGATCAGTATAAAATCTAATCGTGACAAGTGCTTTATATTCAGTATGTCCTTAGCTCTAGTCAAGGACATACACACACCTCAAGTTTACAGATAAATAATGGAAATTTTGTCCAATTTTGGCAAGATATTAAATGAGTTAAAGCACATGCAAAGGATTTCCAAGAGCTTTTGACACACAGTACCTGTTCAGCAAGAGTTAGCTCTTATTGACATCACTATTACTGCATTGTAAAGAAAAATTAGAACATGTTCTGTTGGATACAAAAGCAAATTATACATCGTAGGGGCCCCTGGGTGGCTCAGTTGGTTAAGTGACTAACTCTTGATTCTGGCTCAGGTCATGATCTCACAGTTTCTGAGTTCGAGCCCCACGTCAGGCTCTGCGCTGACAGTGCCAAGTCTGCTTGAGATTCTCCTCTATCTCCCCCTCTCTCTCTGTCCTTCCTTTGTGCTCTCTCTCTCCCTCGCTCTCTCTCAAAATTAACAAACTTTTTTAGGGGTGCCTGGGTGGCTCAGTTGGTTAAGTGGCCAACTTCGGCTCAGGTCATGATCTTACAGTCTGTGAGTTCGAGCCCCACATCAGGTTCTGTGCTGATGGCTCAGAGCCTGGAGCCTGCCTCGGATTTTGTGCCTCTATCTCTGCCCTTCCCCTACTCACGCTCTGTCTCTCTGTCTCTCAAAAATAAATAAACGTTAAAAAAATTTTTTTAAATAAATAAATAAACTCTTTTAAAAAAAGAGCACATTATGCATCATAGGTTAATTACAAATTAGCCATGCTTTTGTATTGAGGTTATAAACCATGTGCTAAGAGTAGCGACTATCTACACATAAGTGGAAACTCCTGAGTAAAATGTAAGGTCCTTTAAGTCTTTAGTAATCAGGGTGAAGGAAGACGGTAGGAAAGACATGTCTACTGCTCAGCAGAAAGCAGCCCTGACATGCCATTACTGGGGATGATATTACCCAGATCAATGGTCTGTTCACCATTAAGTCACCAGGTGACTTGAAAACAGGCATTCTTCTAGAACACTGGAAGAAAAAAGAGGCTATAGCGTTAATCTCAAATTTACCATCACTAAAAGATGCATAATTAATTTTACCTAGTTAGGGGCCATACCTTAGGTGGGCATAGAGATTCGGAGATCCATAATATACTGTCTCTTCCTTTTAGAAGCTGATGGGCTTATAGGAGAGACCATCAGATCAACAAATAACCTATGTCATGTGGCAATAACAGTGAAATAAAGATAAAGGATTATGGGATAATATATACTTAATTCTTCCTCAAATCAAAGAAGAAAATCACAAGGAAAAAAAAACATATATAGCAGTAGCTTTTGTTTTACCCATTTCGGTTATTCACTTGTAAGTCAAGCTATTATTACTTTACTTGACTCAGATATTCAGTTAAAAATCAAACCAAGCAAAACTTGATACAACCCAGAAAATAATCTGGGTTTTTCATGTCAAAGTCATGACATATTAATTATGCTCAAGAAAGGCGAATAATATTTCCCAATATTAAAACACTGAGTTTGATTGCAAAGTTTATATTAGAAAATTATTTATCATCCATGTCATCTCTATACAGTGTTATTAATAACTATTAGTCAACAAAAGCATAAATGGCATTCTTATATTTTTCAAAGTGAACTAGTATTACCGAGAATTAGAACCAGCATAGCAATAAATGTATGAAGACATTTACTACTGACTTTAAGTAGACATTTTGCTTGAGATGTGTTTATATTTGTCTGTAGAAAGTTTAAGTTATTTTCTTGCCAAAACAACCTCAAGGCATTCTCGCCTATAAGATTATCCCATGGAAACTACTCCATCCTTACATGGAAAGGGATGTGATACCCTTCTCCAATCACTCTTACATCGAGCAAGTTTTTATATTTTTCCTGTTCAGCTTCGCACATCAAAGGTCATTATAACAGCTTTGCTGTAAAATAATTTAAATAACTACATGGGAAAATTATGGGGCTTGGGATGGAATAGTCTTCCAATGTAATAATTTCATCTGTGTGGTAGAAAAGATTCTAATTTAGACCGGACTCAGTGCTTGAAAACAAATGAACATAAGGTTTTATGGAATTCCAAAACAATAAATAAAATGACAAGGCAAAAAATGCAAACTTTAATTTTAAATCATAAACCGATCCACCCGACAAGAAGATAAAGATGCAAAGTCCACTCAAATGCTTTGTTCACTGCCTTACCCCCACCTCCGCGCCACCATTTACCAAATTAAGGTGAGTGCCAAAGGCCCTCTGGTGGTGATGTACTAAGGTTATAGATTTTTACACTCAAAGGGTAAAAAAGCTATCTCCTTTCAGAACTACTAAAGTGAAACATGTTCTTGTAAATGCCAAATTCTAGGAATGTATTTTTAAATCTCCGTGTGGGATGTAAGTAGACAATTTTTCCTCAGCCAATGTGGGGTTTCTTCTTGTACCCCTCAATAAAAGATATGTCAAGTGAAGATGACAAATCGGGATACCACATGGTACATCATAATAACGCAGTACTTTTGCCACATTAAATTTTGCAAAAGGTTGCAGATGAGTCACAGTACAAAGTTCTGCAAGAGCCACCGCGTATCTCTTTATTGCACCTTCATGTTTTTCGGCAAGCCTCCTCTTACTGGAGCCCTGGCATTTTCTTCAAAAGGACTGCCAATTGTCTTAATGTTTCTAAGATGTGCAGAAATGACTCTTGAGGTTTCAGACGGGAAGGCAAGTGCCGTCATCTTCCTGAGCTGCCTTCTTCCGAGCGAAGCTTCCTGAGTTTTCTGGACAGAATGCTCCTAAAAAAGCCCTCCCAACATAAATGCATTATGAAGAGTATATTGTATACCATCTACAGGACACTATCTGGTTCCTGGCAATAGAAACAGGGGTCCTTAAAGGGGAGGATGCCACAGCTCCCTTGGTGTAAGGAGAGACTTGACGAGCTCATTTTTGTACTTTAATGCCCAGATGTCCCAGCTTGGATCATGGACATTTAGAAGCTTTGCCCCACATGTCTTAAAGCCCAAACCAAACCAACAACTTTGCTAGAGCGGAAATAGTCTATGCTCTTGTAACAGCAGAAAGCAGTAGTTAATCAATTCGGCTTCCAGCTAAAAGATGACCCCAGAACTCAGGAAGTGGTGGTGTTGAGGAGGGGTAGGAAGTTAGATAGCATATGTGCTCATTCGTTTCACGACGCCCCGCTGCCCAAGACATGGGGTTGATTCACAACCAACAGGTTGGTATTATTGAAAGGAATCAAGGGAGGGAGGGAGAGAAGAGAGAGAGGAAGGAGTCAATTTTTCCCGTTTGTGTGAAAATAGTTTTGAGCCCAATAGTTTTTTAAAGGAAACAAAGAAAACCAAATCACTTTTAGTAATTTATTATGAGGTGCTAAGATTCTTACTTTTTCTTTTCTTTTTATTTAAGGAGAATATCCAAATGAGTAATCGGGGTTAAAATATCATGAGATTGTAAAGACCAAATATAAAATGATTCTTTTGCAACCAAAATTTCCTTTGTTGTGTACACTTAAAAGAGTTTTGATAATTTGTCTGCTTCACTATAAATGCAAAAAAGTATCATTTGACATCTGCAGACAGAGACAGGTTATGTTCACTTTAAATTCATGGTGATAACATCTTTCTTTTAATTTTATTTTTTAGAATGTATTTTCCTCACTTTTAATGCTTAGGACTGTGGTAAAGAGCACTGGCTCTTTGATTTTTTCTTATTTTTGTAATATTTAATGCTCTATTGATTAAAAATATTTCTGAAAGGAAATATGGTACATACACATGCAATCGACAGGCTCATAAATATATATGTACATTATTTATATGCATGCAATATATGTGTGTATACATACACGTATACAAATGCATATACACTCACTCACACGTACGCACGTGAATCTTGACCACATCTGATATATGTAAGTAGTTTTCTAACTATAATGTGATGAAATTTGAAGACTGAAGGTTGAAAGAAAAAATGCACTTTATCTTAAAGCTAAGTCCAAGATTTTTCTTGCTATCTAATGTAATATAATTGTGCAATGAGAAATTACCTTAGTACTTAAAAATATTTATCAAAATAACCAATGTCATGAATACAATTTGGGCTACAATTCACCACACTCATACTGATGTACATAGGTGCTTTGAGTAGAAGAAAACTATGCGTTCTTTTAAGCTGTGAAATTTTAAGTTAGATATTTTATCTAACTTTTTTGGTTATTTGAGTCCTGAGTCTTCAGGGATGCCGTATAAATTGATGGTCAACCCCATGAGAGATGAAACAGATGCCCACCAAAATTCAATCCTCCCTCTGCTATTTAGTATCTTTGTGCCCTTAACTGAGAAACTTCAAATTTCTGCAAGTGTTTTCCTAACTGTAAAATACTACTTAACTCCAGTTATTCAAAGGGTTAGAAGAAACAATGCATGGCAGGTGTTTTTGCACAGTTTTTATTGTAAGACCTTGGTAGATGGCAATGTGTGATTATTACGCGAGAAGACTGAGTGTGGCGATAAGAAGATTTGGTGCAATCCAGGAGCAGGGAGGCGAAAGGTCAGGGGATAAAAGGACAGGTTGATCACCAGCTGTATATTGAGAGGGGATTGAATTCATGGAATAATTTCTCAACTCCCCGTCTCACTTTGCATTTTGGTCACAGCCTCTGTGATTTTTGTTTTGTTCATGGTCTAAGGTTTATTTTCCAAAGACTCTTTATGGTGAGGGAGTTCTAAATATAGGTAAAATGATTGACTGAACACTCAAAACTTACTTGCGGTCTTATGCAAAGAAGAGAACTATGGAATTCAGCTTGGAATGTGAGGTACTGTATCACTAGTAAATTTAAGTGCTAAATGTATGCATGAGGAATGAATTATAATTATCACCTTTTAGAATGAAGCAAACTTTGGGTTCTAGAACAATACTTGCCAAAATGATACTAAAGATGAAAATACTGTTATCTCCCTGTTACTACATCCCTTTAGCAATATCAACTTGTTTTTCAGTACACAAAGTAAAATTGACTTCTAAATATGCCTAAATTTCTCTACTTTGTAGGTCAGAAGCCTCCAAAAATAAGCAGTATTAAGAGCTGATTTCCGTAAACATAGGGAACTAACTAAACAGAAACCTGAACCTGTAACCTTGGATTACCCACAATTTCCCCCTCCCCATGTCTTTATTATCATGACAGTCATCTGAAATTCAGCAATTAAATTAAGATAGAACACTCCAGTTTAAACCGAGGAATAATATATCCAATTAAAATTATAAAATGATTTCCAAAATGGTAATATTTTACCCTGAAAGTGTTACATGTACATTGAAGCAAAACCTTGACTTTAGAACCATCAAATTTGGTGGGGCACCTGCGTGGCTCAGTCAGTTAAGCATCTGACTCTCGGTTTCAGCTCAGCTCATGGTTTGTGGGTTCAAGTCCTGCATCAGACTCTTCAAGGACTCTCTCTTTCTCTCTGCCCCTCCTTCACTTTCTCTGTCTCTCAAAATAACTTTAAATGAAATTGAAAAAAAAAAAAGAACTATCAAATTTGGGAGAAAAAAAGAAATTCCAAGATTTGACTCCACAAGGTAAAGGTCAAAGACACATGAAGTGGATGTTTGCAACACTGTTTTTCTCTGAAACAATCATTCAAAGATTAACCTGATAGTGATTTTCTAGAAATAAAATAATATTCAAATGCATTATTTTAATAATCGTGTTAATTGATGGCTTATTTAAGTGTTTTTCAGAGACTAGCTGTGTTACGTGATGGAATTTTGCAAGCGAGGATTTTAGCAAGCTTTCTTAAAAAATATTTGAATTCCTTTCAAAAAGTCCTTTTCTAAGCTATTTATTACCTTATTTTAAACTATAATTTATTTTCCTCTAATCCTTTAGTAAATAATGATTCTTTTTTGCACAGATGCACTGAAAGACTATGTCAGAACAAGACAGGCACAAACCATATCGTCTATACACAGAAATTATGCTACATTTGTTTTGTTATCTGCACATGGCAAACAAAACTTGAGAAGACAAAAATATTTATTGAAAGTCGTGTTAAAATATTTCTCTAATTAAAAAAAAATCTTTTTACTGTTTATTTATTTTTGAGAGAGAGACAGAGTGTGAGCAGAAGAGGGGCAGAGAGAGAGGGAGGCACAGAATCCAAAGCAGGCTCCAGGCTCTGAACTGTCAGCATAGAGCCCAATGCAGAGCTCAAATCCATGAACCTGAGCCAAAGTTGAACACTTAACTGACTGAGCCACCCAGGCATCCCTCTCCAATTTTTTTATTATAATTGTTCCAGAATTTTCTTCCTCAGATATTCCTAGATATAGAAAAGGAGTCAAGTAAAGATAGCATCACAGTTTAAAGAGGGATTGGGGCAAAAAGAAAGAATGGGAATAGTTTCAGAAGGTACTGTCAGAGAGGTAGAAGGAGAAACAGTTGAAATGGTATAAAAGGTATAAATGTATATTCTTTGCATTTAGTCATCACAGCAACCTCACGAAGTAGATACAGAGGTTATCAGCATTTTACAGACCAGAAATACGAAAGCAACAGAAATACTAAAAGTGTCCTAAGTCTCACGGTTCATTGGTGGAATAGCTGGGGTTTGAGACAGAGTTTATATCCATACACTTAATTACCAACCAGACAAGGAATAAACAAGTTTGAGAAAAGGGAGTCAGTAGTATCCATCCCTGTAGGTTCAATAAAGAAAAGAAGTATATTGGTTTCACCAATAAGGAAGTCACTAATAACTTTTGTCAGAACAGTTTCAGTGAAGATGAACATAGAAAGGCAGGCTTTGACATTGCTCCTTCTCAATGAGCAATGCAACCATAGCAACTTTCTGACTTCAGATTCCCACAGTCCTTTTATCCAGGTAGGTGCTTTCCAGAATGACTCTGAGATGAGATTTAGGATGCAAGTTGTTTATCAAGGATCCACTATGGGAGGAAGAGGGGAGGAGAGGTATAGGAAAAAGAAAAATAGTCAAACTTTGATGCAGACCTGAAACAGTTTCAGTCAATCCAACAGAGGGAGTCATCTGGAGGGATTACTAACTATTAATGTTGTTTTACACTGGTTTAAAATGGCTCAGCTTTATAACCAGTCTTGGCTCCATGACCAGACATGGCTGCCCCAGGAATGGCATGACCACAGGTGGGATTGGGGTGGGAGGCCCGCAACTGAAACAGACCCTTTAAGAGCTGGCCGCTGGAAACCCTTCACTACCAGATTATCTGCAGAAGTCCTTTGGAAATAAGTCCGTCAGAGAAAGACAGGTACCATATGTTTTCTCTCTTTTGTGGATCTTGAGAAACTTAACAGAGGACCGTGGGGGAGGGGAAGGGGAAAAATGTTACAGAGAGGGAGGAAGACAACCCATAAGAGACTCTTAAATACAGAGAACAAACTGATGGTTGATGGGAGGTGGGGGAGAGGAGAAAGTGGGTGAATGGACGTTGAGGAGGGCACTTGTTGGGATGAGCATTGGGTGTTGTATGGGAGCTAATTTGACAATAAATAATAAATTAATAAATACATAAATAAAACTACATGCAAATGTTTTTTTAAAAAAAAAAGTCCTTTGGAGGGAACTACTTCTACCACACTTCTCAATAAATTTTTATCCTTCTATTTCCTTACATTAAATCTCATATTTGGCTAATTAAAAGTGGTGGGGTTTTTTTACTTTTTTTTTCTTTGATACTGGCTTTTTTTTAATAGATCAGTAACATCTCGAGGTCAAGGACCTTAACTTTTCATCTTGTTTTCTCAGTATCTCACAGAGCTATATGACTCATATTAAATTGTGTTGACAATTGAATAGGAGGGGCTTTTGAAATAAGTCTTTAAGGATGACTAAGATTTGCCAGTCAGAGCACAGAACCAAAGGCTAAACAGCTTGTGTGCTAATTAAACTTGCAGTAATTCTGTTTTCCTTTGTGTTTTTTAAATATATAAATGAACAGTTTACACTGTAAAAGCTTACTCAGTGCCCTAAGCAGAAGTCTTTCCAAAAACAATTGGGGGATTAAGTAAATGCACTTATTTATTTTCAGATAATTTACTTAAATGTGAACGTTTCAGCATATAAATTATTTTTGGGGATTTTTTTTAAGTTTAAATTGAATTTGTAAATTTTATACGTTTAAATTCAACATAACATGGGAAAAGAAAGACAACCATTTCAAAGATTTTTTAAAAAATATAAAGTCATTTTCTACCTGTATTATATGTTATATATTCTTTTCTAATTTTTTGTGAGTTTTAGTCTATAGTAGATACTGTTTCAGTTCCTCTTTCATAAATGTATAATAACTTACAAGTTTTTATGAGAATTGAATTAAATCACTTTAAAGTAATTCAGAACCTTGAGTATAACAGATCCTGAAAGGTGTCTTATTTTTTGTACCTAAACTATCTCTTGTCTCTATTTAGGGAAAGGGCTGTTTCTCATCTCCTTATTTTCAGCATCTAGAACAGTGTTTGAACTAGAGTGTGTGCTAGACAAATGTTTTCTGAACCAACAGAAAATCCATGAAAACAGAATCAAAATCATGATAATAATTTTAAGTAATTAGAAGTCAAAGGGAAAAACTAGCCTTTAGTAGATACAAAGTAAGCATTTCAGACTTTATTACACCGCTCTCCTTCAGATATTAGCTCACAGATGATGTTTCTCCATTGCTCAGATTTTTCCTTTATACGTTTGGGATGATGATTTAGGGAATCCGAGATTATCCACCTCTTCTTTTCAGATGACAATGCCAAGGTTGCATAACTAATTTGTGGTGGTCTGAGGACTGGAAGTTCAATCTCCGAACATATTCAGTAGTGTGCCCTTATCTATGGCAGAGGAGGGGATCCCTTCCAAGACCCCCAGTGGATGCCAAAAACTGTAGATAGCATGGAACCTTATGTAATTTATTATGTTAATTTATTATTTTGAGAGAGGGAGGGAGAGAGAGAGTCCCAAGCAGTCTCCACACTGTCAGCAGGAGCTCAGTCTCATGAACCATGAGATTATGACCTGAGCCGAAATCAAGGTCAGAGGCTTAAAAAACTGAGCCACCCAGGCGCCCTGGAACCCTATGTATACTATGTCTTGTCCTATACATACATCCCTGTGACAAAGTTTTATTTATAAATTAGGCCCAGACATTAACATAACAATAGTAACTAATAATAAACGAATAGTAAAATAGAATAATTATAACAATATACTATATAATAAAAAAGTTATGTAAGGCCAAGTCTCCCTCAAAATATCTTGCTGTACTCTACTCATCCTTGATGATGCGAGATGATAAAATGCCTTCATGAAGAGATTAAATGAGGCAAATGATGTAACCGTTGTTCCCCTAGCATTAGGCTAACATTGACCTTCTGATGCTACGTCAGTAGGACCATCTGCTTCAGGACCTCATTGACCAGGGCAACTCAAACTTCAGAAGGCAAAGCCATGGAAGGGGGTGGGGGACTACTGTAATTCACAATCATTCTTTGTCAGTCAAAAGTATTGATTGTAAGATTACTAATGTTTCTGCCATCTACTCTTCTAGACTTGTAAAGGACCAAAGTATAAAATAGATTTCTTTGTGTGCGTAAATTATCTACATGGTTTTTAATCCAGCAGGTATGCATTTGTGGTTAAGGTTATTTATTTATGTAATAAATCCTCGAAATCAGTAAAACTACTTGCATAATAGATCCACTGATATAACACAATATAGTCAGAGACTATGACCATTCTTTTTATAGTTTATGCAGTGCTGGCCGGAAATGTATTTTCCTCTTGTCACCCAAAGCATGCCAATCCTTCACTGCCAGTGTAAAGTTTTGCTTAACACAGGGTGCCTAGAGCATTGAAAATTAGGATTCCAGTTTTGGCTTCACATGTAACTAAGCCACAGTACAACCTTGGAGTCTTTGTGTACATAAACAAGGATTTACATAGTTTGTTTCTAACTTCCTCCCTGTTTTAAAAGTTGTAAGGGACTATGGAGCACTTTGCCTCTCCTTACCCTTTCCTTTCTGATTTCTGATGGTGTTCTATAGCCACTACCATGTGATTTGGTGCTTGGAAAATAATGTATATAGTTTTGTGTGACATTTACTTTATCATTTGTATATTTGTCGTATTTTCTAAAACTTTGCAAATTCCTCAGAGTAAGGCTGTACTAAATTCCTGTACTCTCACTGTCTCACTTATTGACTAGTAATACCAAGAACACACATATTAGTCATTGGCTCATTTAATAAAGCCAATGCTAAAAAACTTAAGCTTGGGAAACAACTGGATGTCTATCACTGTTATTGTGTACAAGGGAGCTATTGCTCTACCAAGGAACTGATAGTTTAGAGGTATATAGAATTGTCAAAACTTTCCTTTTTTTTTTTTTTAAGAGAGAGATAGAGAGCATATGTGAGTGGGGAGAGGGTAGAGGGAGAGAGAGAATCTTAAGCAGGCTCCACATTTAGCACAGAGCCCAACGGGAGCCCGATGCAGGCCCTACATGGGGCTCAATCGATCTCACGACCCTGAGACAAAATCAAGTGTCAGATGCTTAACACACTGAGCCACACAGGCACCCTGAAACTTTCCATTTGCTTTCTTCCAGTAGACAGAGTTTACCAGAGGGACTGCCTACATATGTCAGTCCCTTTCTCCCTTTAAGAACTCCATTGACCCACACCCACCCTCAAGGAAATGAATAAATGGAGTTTGGTCTACCAATGCCAACCTCTGCCAGAGGAAGAAAGAAGAAACCAGCTGCAGAAAATGGCAGTTTGATGACAAATGGTGTGTGAGGATTCTTTTCTTTATGTCATCTCTCCTTTCCCTACCAATTACTCTGGGACACTTCTCATTTTGAATATATCTTTCTCTTCCATCTCCTCCCACTCTCACAGAAGCTTGAAAAATGATTTTTAATGTTCAGTCTGAGTGGCGCTTCAGAGTTTATGATCGTATTTGATCCTCCTAAGAATCTTGGGAAGTACAGAATTTAGCATCTGAATGGTGCAGAGTGAAGAAATAATGAGGTCAGCATTTGGACTTCCTGAAGCAAATCCCTCCAAGTTACTATATAAAACCAGAAGCCAAAAAATAATAATACAGCTTCCTTCCTCACTTGTTGTACCTTATTAACCTTCTTTCTTTTTAACTTTTTTGTCCTTAAATCTCCTTCCTATTACACTGAGGTTGATTAAATATAAGGTAATAAAGAGGACAGTCCACACTTTGGAGATAAAAGCTGAGACATAGAGCAGTCCTTAAGGAAAAAAAAAATCTTCTCCATCTTGATAATAAAATGAATATACCTAATATATACTGTAATGTGAACAATAGCTTAATAAAGAATACTTGTGAATTTTATCATTACAGACACTTCCAAGATTGCTAAAATTCAGAGAGAGGGAGCTTATTTTTGAAATGTTGGGTCAGTGTTCTCTCTTGCCTCCATTTTGGTAGGTTTTCAGGGGGATCATTCCAGAACTGGTACAAGAGTGTGGTGAACTTTCATCTCTTCTGTATTCCTGACTTTGGCTTCTTAGAGTACCAGATTTTCCTTTTACACACTCTGCAATTAATCAAGCATAGCCAATTTAATTTTAAAGAGTATATGTCAAATATTTCCCATGACTTGTGATGTTCTCCTTATACCCAGTAGAACTGTGATCTGCGAACTGATTAACTTTGCCCTTTTCTTCTTGTAAGAGCCTGCAGGTAAGTACTGACCCATTCCAATTAATATCTAATGATGATAAACTAAAGACAAGATTCCAGCTAACAGCTTCCATCTGTGGTGATGCATAAAATATCTGCTTCTGGCAAGTGACACTATATGCAAATTTTAAAATTTCAATGCTGCAGGAGTTACATAATGAATTCATATATGCCTAAAATAGAGATTCCCCCACTTTTCATCACCTTCCTCTTCTTTAATGCTTAGGAACCCTATAAATACAGTTAGAAATACATTTTTATCTTTATTGATTTCTCTTAGTATGCTATCCTTAAGTTTTTCTCTTGCCGTGGTTGCCAGTACCAATGAATATATACTATTTTGACTCTTACATTAAAAAAATGTAAAATACATTCCATTTAGTAAGTATTAATTAAAGAAATTGACATTACTTTTGGTACCATTATTATGTTCTTTAAGACTAGAGCCCATGTGGGGTGCCTGGGTGGCTCAGTCAGTTTAGCGTCCGACTTCGGCTCAGGTCATGATCTCGTGGTTCTTGGGTTCGAGCTCCATGTTGGGCTCTGTGCTGACAGCTAGCTTGGAGCCTGGAGCCTGTCTTCAGATTCTGTGTCTCCCTCTCTGTCCCTCCCCTGCTCATGCTGTCTCTCTCTTTCTTTCTCTCAAAAATAAATAAAAGATAAAAAAATTAAAAAAGGACAAGAGCCCATATATAAATATTACTATATTCCCCTAGGACCTTATATTTAGCATATACTTGCTGCCTTGAGGACTGTCTGTATTTGCTGCCAGCAAAACTGTCCATCCATATGATTCACTGTACTCAGGCTTAAAAATGGATGTAAGTAATATATTCCATGTGCCACCATACAGATTTTTAACTCTTGTTATTTCACAAAGGAAGTTGTCTAATCCCATTCCTTGTCCCCTTCTCTTTATCTGTCTCTCTGCCTCCCTCTCCAGGAAGTGTCCAATTGGTTTTAAGTTGTGCCAGCTTGGGTGAACATACATTTATGTATTAGCCTAGTGTTAATTTCAAAAGAGCATCATCCTTAGAGCATACCGGCCTTAAAAACAGTCAAATTAATAAATTAATTGACATTAAATGGATGTCTTAATGTTGAGCTTAACGGAGCTCAATAAAAAATGATAGCAACTTGAAGGCTCAACAATAAAACCTTTTAGAGCCAATATACTCTCTATGAATGTTTTACTGTGCACCGTGTATCTGACATCAAAAAACTGGGCATTTGTGGCTTAACAGTACAGCTCTGTTGTCTGCTAGTGAGTATGCTGTCTTGCTTGACTGGGAACCGGGTAAACTCTAGAAATTAAAAAAAAGGAAGTTGGGGAAAGTGAAGAGATCTTTATTTTAGGCATAAAAGAACACATTATGTAACTTCTACAGCACTCAATATTTTTTTAAGTCAAGTGGGAGATAGAAAGGTAAGTTTCCACTATCTTTTGATGGGACAAAACCACATAGTTGGTTTTTTTTAACTTATCTTGTGGAAAAGTATACGTGTTCCTCACATTTCAGTAACTCTTACAGAGCATACTTTAAGTTGTAAGCCACTCAGGTTAAATCTTCTCTCACTTGAGGGACTGAATCACAAAACATTGCCTCAAGTGAGAAAAGTAATTCTAAAAGTGTATTTGCATAGGTACTGTGCTGTGTCTATGTTGACCTTTATTTTATTCCTTTTAGATACCCACTGAGTTCAGCTGGGCTCTCTGAATCTCTAAGGTATTAGAATAATGGCAATTTTATGATCAGTAAATGTTCTGGGAGTAGAAAATGTGAGTTTTGAGAAGCATGGGAAGGCTGGAGTGTTTATCCTCTGAGATAAGGCACATAATGAGGAATCACACTGGGCAATTTTTTTAGCTTAAGGGAGCTCTGAGAGCAACCGTTCTCACTTCCAGATAGGTGTTTGGGAATAGCAGTTCGGTGAACGTGGAGAGGCTGGCCCTGGAGATGACTCATCAAGGATGAATGAATTTAATGTTACAGAAATTAAGTGAAAAGATTTTGGACAAAATAATATACCAGAGAAATGGCTCAGGCAACAGGCCTACTAACTTTCAGAAAGTAGAAATCAGCCAATCATTTCAATTCAGGTAGAAGTGTTGCTTTATTCATCTAATTAAGTTTTGCAGTGGATATTCTTGGAGCTACTGACCAGTCACAGCTACCCTTTCTTTCCTCCACACCCATCTACCTTGGCAGTCACAGAGCTCAGTGCACCCCTTTTGCTTATGGCCTTGGTGGATTAAATCAGAAGCTGCTTAGTTTCTGAAGTTAGTTCCTGACTGAAAATGTGCACGTGGAAAAGATCGTCATTTGGGGTGGGTCAATTGGTGAAGCACAAGTTCAGGAAGCATAGACTAGCCATTTTTATCAGACATAGGAATCAGAGAGGCCAGAGAGAAAAATAAAGACTGTACAGAGAGAACAGGGATGTGAAAACAAAAGTCAAGATGGCACTGAAGTCCTTCATTCCAGCATTCTTCTGAGGCCAGCCTGCTTCCTCCCTTGGGTTCCCACGAGATGGCCCGAATCTAAACCACCTCTGCCTGGTGTTCCCCCTTAAGCTAGTTTATGTAGGTCACTGCTAGCTAATTCCTAAAGATTGACTCAAGTATTTCTTCTGTTAGGCAGTGATCTGCTCACTTTTTCATATTTCTTAATGAATTATACTTACTGCTATTAATAAGGAGAAACTGCAGAGGCTGCAGAGTGGATAATATCACCTAATTACATTCAAAATGAGAAATCCATGACTTGTTATTAACAAAAAATAGATGAAATGCAGAAAAAAATATTATTGTGATTGTTTCTAAGGCTATTTACCTATCTTCTATTACCGATTGGTCTCAAGTTAAAGTTAATATAAACCACATTTAATTTTAATGCTTACATTAAATATTTAAAATACCAAAAATGCAAAATTGTGATCCTTTTAAGATGAAAGAAGTTTTAATCTTATAAAGGAAGAAAAATGTGTCTATAATTAGATTCAGGAATTACTTATTCAATGTGACTAACATATCAAGCACTTCGATACGTTCAAGAAGCAGCGGAGAAGCTTGTTAAAAAAATATGTGTGGTGGAGGGTACACGTCAACAATTCTGATACTGTTTTATATGTATATTTGAGTTGAAAAATTAAATAAATGGATAGTGATGGTAGGAGCCAGATTTCTCACTGTTTGAGTGGGAATTTATAGGTAAGCAAGGTGAAGAGCCTGGAATGACTCATGTGGAGATGGAATAGAGTTGGAGATACCAGCAAGAACTCATATTTAGCTTAATATATTTAGCTTAATAGCTTTAGATACAGATGGTTACATATTAAAAGAATTAAAGATATGGGTATATACACAGGTTAGTATGAACCTATATTTTCTTGTTCCATCAGCTGAGTGTACCTGAAAGAAATGGCACCTCAGAAGCAATGAGCTCACCTAGCACAGAGATCTTGGTGTTTGATGCTATTCTCCAATAAAAGGAAACATGACTCCTCAGAGAACTGGCTGCTTCTTCACCTGGAGCAAATGGGTGACCCAGAGCATCTCATTGTGCCAGAAAGTAAGAAAGTGCTAAAAAAAGAATGAACGATAAAACCCACTTTAATGAGACCTTCAAAGGGCATAGAAGACAATTGAAGGAGCTCCCAATGATCAAGCTGAAATAATTTGAGCAAACAGAGTAAAGTAGGATTAAAATACAAAATAAATACCATGAGTTTATACTGATATAAATAAATGATTGAATAAAGTAGTGAAATGGAAGAGAAGAGACAAATCTTCCATGCATAAGAATTCCAAATAACTTATGTAGATACTCTGCCTTAAGAAATATGGGTTTAAGTGTGGTGGCAGCATAGTGACTCTTTTCCAATGAGTACATATGAAAGAAGAGGGAAAAAGTAATTTATGGTGAAGAAACCTGATAAACACGACCTCAGCCAGGTGATCAAGGTCAACCTCCACAGTCATAAGTCATGTTGACAGTATGTATCCTTGATTTGTGATGTAAATTAGAATTAATCTCTTTCATTTTCTCCCCTCAAACTTAGTACCTCAGTCTACTTTTGAGAACAACATCTGACACATTTCAAGTGCGCCACTGTCAGTGTGTTGTATATAATACTTGACCAGTGTTCCTTGAAATTGTGAAAGTCAGTGAAAGAGAAAGTCCAGGAAACATTCATGGCCAAAATGGGCTTACCGAGATGTAACAATTATATGTAATGCAGGATGTTGGGACAGATAGAAGACTTGAGGGAAAAATTAAACAAATCTGCTAAAGCATGGACTTTAAAGTCAATATGTCAACATAGGTTCATCTGTTGTAACAATCATACTGTATTAATGTAAGATGTTCATCATAGAAGAAGATATGTGAGTATCTTATATATGTGAGTATGACATAGAGAGGTTTTCTATATGATCTTCCCAATTTTTTTGTACACTTGAAATAGCTGTAAAAAATAGTCTATTGTGAGGGAGAAAAAAATTTAATCCTGGGATCTGCCCAAAAGACTTATGTAAGAGGATTGAAGTGCACTCTTGATTCTAATTCCTCTGGTCCATAACCACATTTGGAGGAACACTGCCCTAGTGTGTGAATTTTTTGAGGGTAGAAATTGTTCTGTTCATTGCTCACTGAAATAAATTTGCTAATGTCAGATTACTTATCTGGCCTACACTCTTTTCTAATTTCTGCTTTCCCGGATTATCTTTACCTCCTGGATTTTTTAAAGCTGGGGCTCTTCAAGGGTGGATCTTAACACCTTTTTTCTTTCACTTGTGGTGGATGCTGTCACTTGCTTCCCAAAGCCAGCATGGTAGCACCCATTCTCCTAGCTGTGGGGGATGCATGGAGAGTCCTTGTGTGTTGGAGGAAACTTCATTTAATGACTGGCAAACACAGGACTACAATAGCCTGAACCCTTTCCTTACTTTTGGAGAATTCTGAAAGTCTGTTCTAAGATTAGCATCCCTACGGTGTAACCTGAGGTCTTTTATATTTATCATAGTCCAACTTCTCATACTGTCTATTCCATACTTTTTTCTTTCATATTTTTTTGATCCTAAGAGTGCTCTCTAATAAACTGCATATATGCTAATTCTCACTATAGAACTTTTTTTTTCCTGGAAAACATCATTGCTTACTTCCTCCATGAGTGATTTCATCCACTTCAGTGGTTTCCTTTTCCATTCATGTTATTAGCATTAATTTCTATCTCTATCCCAGACCTCCTCCAAATAGTATATCTCACAGATGTCTCAAAATATTCACTTGGATACCTCATAGTTAGCTAAAAATAAATATGCCAAAATGGAAATCATAATTTCTACTCTGAAACTTTGTCCTCCTTCAGCCTTGTTTAGTTTAGGTAGATATATTCTAAGAAAATACCTATGGCCTAGATCTTAGTATCATGTACAAAACTCCTAATGCAGTCACCACAACACTGAGTAGATGAGTAGAGGCGAGTAGGTCTGAGGTAAGACTTTTTCCTAAACACTTTCCAGGTAGTAGCTCATTTACTTCTCTCAACAACTCCATGAAGTAAGTTTCATTAGAGTATTTTTAAATTTTTTTTTATAGAAAACTGCCATACAAAGAAGTATATAAATTGTCCAAGGTCCTAATGTCAAAGCAGGGATTTGAACATCAATAATATGTGTCCTAAAAATCCACATATTAATTATTATCCTGCCTCACTGACACAAGTGATGGGTTTGAACTTTGGATGTATTTGGTTGAGACAGATGAGTGAAAGGAATAGCTGGTCATATATGTTGTGGTTGGTAAGAACTAAAACAGGCAGAAACTTATTACTTGACCATACTATAATTTTTATGTTCTCTGGGACTTATTGAGAGGAATGTCAGCTCTTCACAACCATAAAAAAAGATTCCTGATCCTAGGTTACCTAAAAAAGCTTATACTTTGTTCCTTTCTGTTAGCCTGTTTGGGTAAATACTATCCAATTGCAAAACCTACATATCATTGATCTATATATCCTCAAGTGTATACCAGAGTTAAAGCCCTTATCTACCCATCCATCAGATGAGCAAATTAGAAGCCAAAACTTGAGGGCTATCATTGAAATACCTATTTCTCAGTCCTCTAATATATTTTCAAGTTAAATTTTACTATGAAAGTATCTAAAAGTCATTCATTCCTCTGCAGTACTCTCATCGCTACTCCTATAAATACACTCAGGACTCCCCTCAGCCCCACCCTGGATGCTAGCTCTTGGGCCCTGCAAAGACTCCCTACCTAGTCTCCCTCTATCTACTTTTACCTTTTCAATCTATCTTCTTTCAGTACCATAAAGTATCACTTTATATACATATAAATATGTATCATGTCTATACATATATATATATGATCATGTCTATATCCTGCTTAAAGCCTTTCCATGACTTCCCCTTGCTCTTAAGAGAAAGAACCAAAGTGTGTATTATGCCTCACAAGGCTACATATGCTGGTTCTTCTGGTTCTTATCGTTCCCTGGTCAATACTCAGCTATTACTCCTCTGTCTCACTTCTTTCAGATCAATTAGCGTGCACCATGCTCCTTCCCACCTCAAGATTATGTCCATACTGCTTTCTTCTCTACAGAAAGCTCTCAACTCCATATCTGAGGTGACTCATATTTCAGATTTTCATTAAATCAACACTTTCTTGAGAGGTCTTGTAAAAATTCCGGAAGCATATCAGTGTCTCCTATTATAAACTCTCATAGCACTGTGCCTTCTCCTTTATAATTAAGATATCCAGTGGTAGACCATTAAATACCTTTTAAATTATGGCCAACTACATACAAGAACAACATGGTAAATCACTCTTAAACATATTTTGGATATTTTGGCATATGTGCACTATATTCATAAACAACGGAACCCTTTTAAAATGTTTATTGGATTTAATGACCTCCAGTGGTTAAAACATTTATTTCAAATACTGCATTTGTCTGGGGACAAGGGAAAAAGCTGGACATCTCAACCAGTTTACAGAGATACCTCTGGATCAAAACTTTCTCCCCATAAAACCAGTCTTATTAAAAGTACATCATAAAGCATGTAAAACAAATAGTTCAGGCTTTAAAAATCTAAAAAACAAACAAGCAAACAAAAAACTCACCCAACTCATTCACTGCCAAGACTCCATTCTCCACAGAATTGTATGACTTTTGGTTTGTAATATATTTCATTTGAAATCAATACATCTCCTCTACCTATGGGGATGGAGAGAACAGTTATAAAACCGAGGCAAGAGGACAAGGAATTCAGCATATCTAGGTATAGAAAAAAAAAATCACCTAGTCTGATAACTTAGATGAGGAGCATGATTTAAAAGTCACAGGATCAAAAAGCAAGTGGGGCATGAATAAAAAAAAAATGGTGAGACTAGCCTTTAAAACGCTTAAATCAGGGGACACCTGGCTGGTTAAGTCTGGAGAGTGAATGACTCTTGATCTCAGGGTCGTGAGTTTGAACCCCACATTGGGCCTACTTAAAAAAAAAAAAGGTAAAATGCTTTAGTCAGGACTTTCATTCTAAAATTGGCTAGCCCATATTTCCTGCTGGATGACACACAAGAACCAGGTCATGATGCTAATGCACAGGGGTAGGTTATATTTTAAGTCTCACTTACATCCTCTCCACCTGCCATTTTCCAGGTTGCATTTGCATGGCATATCTTGAGCAAAATATGAAGACTTTAAGTGTGATTACATCGTATTCTTCTCTACTTTCCAAGTCATTTATACCCTTCTAAGGATAAAACATTTCTCAAATCCAGGAAAGAAAAAAGAAATATTTTTCATTGAACGCCTAGAATGCATCAGGACAATATTGTCACATTTAATCCTTCCAGCACCCCTCATACTGGTGATAGCCATCTCCATTTCACAGGATGAGAATCTGAGAGTGCAAAAGAATCAACATATTTTCGACACCATAAAATTCCAAAGTGGAATCTGTGTCTCTCTCTAATGTCCTTTTTCTCCCTTCTGTACCAAGCTTGTTATCTGCTGCCCTCCAGGTGTCTTTACTGCCCGCCTCTATCACAATGTAAGCTTATTTTTCTTTATTCACATTGTCTAATTCATGCTTTGACAATAGTTGGTTACCTAAAACAAGACCTTTTCATTTTCAGCAGTCTCTTATCTCTTTATGATATGAAAGGGTTAAAAAATTTCATTTACTGAAGGAATGTCAGATTTCAGATGAGCTGTGGGGGATTGGAAAGCCATATTAGGATCAGTTGTTTGGCTTTGCAGGTAAAGCTCACTTAACCTTTTTTTTTAGGGTGACTGCAGACTGAAAGGAGATTCTGCTTCCCATCAGCCTGAGCATCTCCTTACTTGAGAATGACGTGAAGGCAGGGGAGGCAGCAGCTGCTCTAACAGGCTACTTCAGGCCACTCCTGGATTGGTTAGCTGGAGTTCTTTCTTCACTGGCTTCTTCTAAAGGGTTTTTAAAGTGACGTTCCCATAGTGGCAGAGCAAATAGGAATTCCTCAGAAAATGAATAGAGCAATCTTCAGATTAGGGTCAGATATTTACCTTTTTATCAAGCCCTAGTGGTCCAAGAAAATCACACTTTGAGATACACTAATGTGGAGATAGTCCTTTCTGACTGTGCACCTGCAAAGTGTCCTTCCTGCTAATTTTCCTGGATCTCTACCTTTTTGCTAAACTTCCTCCAACTTTTCTTTCCCCTCTTTTGCCAGCCTATTGACGCCATTCTGCTTAGTGATGTACTATCTATTATTTAATGGTTATTTATTATTTACTGATGTCTCTCCTCTCTATAGGGTATATATTTTTAAAAATCCCTGATACGACTCTTGACAACAATATAGTAAGTACAAGAGTAGATTTTCTTTAATAAGAGAACTATCACTCTACTGGCAAGGCATATCCCCATGCTATTAATACTGAAAGATGTTCTAAAGTTTGTATCGTCTGTCATATTAGTATGGCAAATCAATATTTTTGATCTGCAAGAAGGAGAAAGCAAGTATGTTGGTGAAGAGAACAGAAAAACATTTTTTTTGGCCATGCTTGACCTTTATCAAGATGATGGATTGAAATGACCCGAAATGTTGACAGAATGCTTTTGCTGAGATGACCAGATACCGCAGTCATTGGAGTAATTGTAACTCAGAAACAAAACTGATTGAAGTTAGGCCATTTGCCTAATAAATATGGAAAAGAGAGGCGAGTTGTTATATTTGTTTTATCTTATATGGATGAGTTTTGGCAGAATGGTTGAATAAGAGTTAAATTACAGTTTCTGCCTTTTGTTAGCCAGGTTCCCAAATAACATTACTATATATGGCATTTTAAGGACTATCTCTGAGCGGTGTCTCAAAGCCTTTGGCTATAAACTTTCTGAGGAACATTATCTAATCTCTTTGTTTCATGAATCATAATTATAAAGTAACTTTCAAATTTATATCTCAAGTCCTTATTCTTTTCTAGGTTATAATCCTGAATCCCCAGCACAAATTCAATATGTCCCTCAAAAATATGAATCACCTTCTCTTCACCATAGCTCCCTCTCTGGACTGAATTATACTTCTGAAAATGCTACTCGCATCCTCTGAGTAACTAACATTTAAAAATCTCAGAGGAGCCCTTAAGTTTTCCCATATTAACCATTTGAAACCAATTTTTCATCAAGGTTTTCAAATTTTTGGCTCAAAATATCTTTCTAATTTTCAACATCATGACCCTGGACCAACTGTTAACTCACTGTGAGCTCCCTTACATATATCTCCATTTCTTCCCTACCCAATAAATTCTGCACTCTGCCACAGGTTAATCTTTCCAAATCGCAGCCCTCATCTTGTCCCTCAAGTCTGCAATAGATTTCCAATGTCTATAAAATTATTAATCTTATGTCCAAGCATTGAAAGCCACTTCTACTTTTCTAGCTATATTCTAAAATTTCCCTGTATGCACTTTTAAATTTCTGTAAATAGGTGTTTCAGTTGAAAGTTGATCTCCTAAAATATAGGTCTACTTGGAATCTGTGAAAGTGACCTTATTTGGAAAAGGGGTCTTTGCAGATGTAATTGAGTTAAGGATCTCAAAATGAGGTCATGTTGGACCAGAGTGGCTCTAAATACAATAACAAGTATTCTTAAAAGAGAAGAGGCAGGGAGAAGACATAGGAGAAAGTCATGTGAAGATGGAGGCAGAGAGTGGAGTCATTCAAGCCAGGAAACACCAGAAGCCACCAGAGACTGGAAGAAAGAATGAAGAATTTTCCCCCAAAGCCTTTGGATGGAGCGTACCTTACTGACATCTTGATATAGACTTAACATTATCCAGGACTGTGAAAAAAATATGTCTCTTGTTATAAGCCATCCAGTTTGTGCTAATGAGTTGCAGCAGCTCTAGGAAACTCACATAATAGGTCAACTGAGTCTTCCTGATGATATCTGCCCTCATGGTTTCCCTTGTTTAAGATGCTCACCATACCTCTTCTTCCACTAAAATAATAGTTAACATTTTGAAGTACTTACAACAGAAGACACACTGTTCTAAGACTTTCCATATATTAAATTCTTTTAAATCTTTCCTCAGCCCTATAAATTTAAGGTACTGTGATGTCTGCTGGTGAGTAGGCACACATTCCAGATGAGCTGAAATTGAACAGAAAATGTCTTACTCTAGAATCCATGCTCCCAAAGCTTTCAAAAACATCAAGACCAAAGCTCAAAATGTGAAATCTTTCCTGATCACCTAACTGGAAGAGATTGTTATGATTTCTTAGAGTTATTTTGGTAAGTAGCTCTCATGAAATATACCATAGACTATCTCACATATACTTTATTTATTCACTCAGCTAGATAAAAAATGCCCAAAAGAAGTGACTGTCATATAATATATATATATTATTATATATATATATATAATTTTCTTCTACAGAGGCTGAAATAGAGTTCATCTAGTTTCAAAATAAATAAGTCATTGGATGAGTACAATTTTGGTAGAAGACAAATCAAGTGACCATATTTAACACAAGTTTAAAAGGATGAAACCATTTGTCCGACATTGTTTTAAACAACAACAACAACAGCAACAACAACAACAATAAAAAGAGGCCAACTTTTGCATTTCTGACTCACCAATGCATTATTCTCTCACCATTGGTTCTCTTCTTACTTTATCTAACAAACTTAGAATGCAGAAATGTATCTAAAATATTTGGTTTTGGTAATCTTTATTAACAATAATTTCCAAATAGAATAAATAGAAAATAATTAAATTTGATAAAACTGGGAAATTTTTCAAATCTTTAAAAAATTATTTAATAGATAGAGTGAATGTTTGTTAAGATAATTGATTATTTGGTTTAATTTTCAAATGTGAATATTTTAAAAATGTAAGAAAACCAGTGCTTTGAAAACACTAAATCAAGACACTAAATTCAGTGACTTGTTTATTCTCTGCAGGGATAGAGAAAATGACTTACTCCTTCTTCCCTTTCTAGACTCACTTTGTGTGAAAGCAGAATCATCCAAGAAAGACAATCTGAAGCATCACTTAATGAATTCTAGAGAAGGGTTTTCTCAGCTCTGATGTTATAATCTATAAAATGTTGAAAGCTGATAATTTGTATGTTTCAATTCTAAGAGTTGATCAATGGTACATCTATGAAAAAAGATCTAAAATAAGCATGATTCTTATATTTTTCTTTATAGAAATAAACATAAAGGAAGTGTTTTAACATGTACAATTTTAAAGATCATTAATAACAAACCATTATTAAGCACCAAACTGAGTATGCATGGAAAGCATAAAGTTAAATATTTTTACCTAAGATTTAGTTCTCCATCACTGAGGAAGAAATCGTTTGATGGAAGTAAGAGCATAACCAAGGAAGAATGAATAGATGTCATCAAGAATGTGATCAAGGTCAGAGCATAGCACCATGCCTGTATAAGTTAGGAATGCTTCAGCTCAAAGTAACAAAACATGCAAATAATAATAGTTTAAATAAAGGTTTATTTGTTTACACATAATATGAATCTTAAAGTTGACAAACAGTGATGGTTCCTCAGCCTAGCAATATCCAGAATCTCCGTGATCACTTGGCTTTTTCTCATGTTCCTCATTTCAGAACTTGAAACTTTCCTAATTTGTCTAAAAAATACAGGGCAAATGAGCAAAAGCTATTTACTCAGAAAAACAAAAGGCTTCTAGGAAGCCCTATTCAGTTTGCTCTTTTTGATATTCTATTGGCCAGAGCTGTGTCACATGGTCACCTCTGTGGAGGCCATGGAGGGTAGTAGTTGGATCATCCAAACATCCAAAATAGTATTTGGTATAAAACTACAGTGGACAGTGATAATGGAGGGTTTTACTGAGAATTTTAAAATCATAGCCTGAGGATACATTTTCTTGGAAGATGGAACTAAGGTTAAATATGACTCTGTACATTTACTTAAATGATTTAAAAGCATTCAAAGCTTCCTCAGTGCAATGATATTGTAACTGCACTCTGTGTCATTCACTTTCTCCATTTTAAAATCATTCTTCCTGGAATCATCCACATGACTGAATCCTTTTCAACATTTAGGTCTGAATTCAAGTGTTACCTCCGTACAGTCCTTCTCTGACCATGTTACCTAAGTAACATCCTTCCCACTCATCAGACTTCCATTATTTGAGTACATATTTTTTGCCTTTCTTTCTGAGTAGATCAAGCACATCTCCTATACTTAGAAAAGTCTCTAGCCTATAGTAAGTATTCAATAAATGTTGACACAATGCACAAATATATATTTTTATATATCTCTGCATACCATCTATGTTTATATCTAGATTTATCAGTCATATATATTTAGAGAGTTTTGCTAAAAAGTTAACAACAAGCTATAGAATTTCTATGTCATTATAATGAACTCTCCTGTGACAACTTCAAACCAGTGTTTATCCAGACACAGTGACTTTAGCATGAAGTTTTATTGGGAATTGGCTATTTTTGTCCCGGGCCCTGATAATGACAAGTGGCACATCTGAGCTTAACTTTATAGAAATAACAATTTTAAATGTGATTATGATGCAGTTCCTTCATAATAATGCATGCAACTTCTTACAAATATAATCATACAACTTCTTTTAAACATATATTTTTCTTCCTGACAAGCTTACCAATTAGCAAAGTCCTTCCTAATTACCAATTAGTAATCAAAACATATTTTCTCTGAATTAGGTTTTTTAAAAAAACTTTAAATTAGAATATATATAGAAATGAGCAATATACAAAAGAAACTCTTTTAATATGTGTGATTTAATTAGAGTAGCTGTCGTTTAAAGGTGGCTAGCTTCTCTGTTTAGCTTGGTGAGAGCAAAGCACCTTGAAACAAACCTTTGATTTTGAGAAGAATTTCTTGAATGATTTCTTAATTATGAGGATGTAAGGCAGTTATGCAGCCATATTTCCTGAAAAAAATGAAAAGTGTAATGGGTACTTGACAAGAGTATATACATATTCATAGAGAACCATGGAACATCAAGGGAGCCAAACACTGTGGGCCAAAATATGATTAGACTATTCTTGATGAGCTGAGATGACCCTGACCTCAGGAAGTGATACCCAAGTACAGATACCCAGACTTATGATGTAGTCTTAATCACCTATGCCTGAATTGTGTCAGGTGGGGTGGTATAGTCCTGGAGACATATCTTGTCAGGTACCTCTGTTCCAATAGGCAATGGGAATGATATAGGTCTATCTGAGGCAATGATAAAAGATTGTCCAGTCTTGGCCAGATGCCTGGAGTGATGCTATTGGAACAGAATGACAGGAACAATGGGCATGTTATCATAACTCAGTAGAAGCTGAGATGGTCTTCCACCAAGATGCATACTTGATGACTAATGTTACCATGGATCTGGAGTAGCCGGGACTAAATCTTTGATATGAACAGCAGTATTTCAGTGCAGAGGTGAGAGCAGAAGTCAAAGCCTCAGCAAAAGGAGTATCTCTTTGGATCATCCATCTCACAACTGTGGCTTATGTTACTTCTAGGTATGATTGTGATATCTGCTAGCCTCAAGACGATTAACCTGAGATCTAGAACTTATGCCGATGTCGGATAAATTAAGACTAAAGTATGTGAGTCTAAACAATGGGAGCTGTAAATATCTCAGAAAAGTTCCCTGAATGGTAGAAAACAAGTCTGTTTCATACTATGTGCGGTTAAAATGTTAAGTGAGTGCTATTTTGATTCTTGATACACATGATCTTTAATTCAATCAATAGAAATGACTAGTTGGTACAAAGCAAAATGCCCTTTCATCAATCATTTATTGAAAGTTCAGTTGAGTGACTGTGCAGGGTTCTTGGGGCAGGGCGAGGTGCTGAAGATGTGTTCTTTACTACTGCACTCATTTTGTTCTGAGCATAAAGGTTTCTTGCAATTCTTCAAACTCAAGGGTACTTCTGTCCTACAGCCTATTCCCTTCATGTGGAGCACTCTTCCCCAGGTAGATGACTCACTCCTCTAACTCATTCATGTCTTTGCTCATGTGTCACCTTGCAATGAGCTGAACCACCTTCATGAACTACCCCTTTTTAAAACTGCAATCCCAACTCACATACTCTGGTATTTCCTGTGCACTCCTCTGCTGTTTTATTTTTCTTCAAACTATGGATTCCCTGATGTAGTATTTAATTAATTTATTTATTGAGCGATTATTCCTATCCTCAACAACAAGAATGCAGGCTCTAATAGAGCAAAATTTATGTGTGTTTTGTGTACTGATATGTGGCCAAAATCTGGCAATAAATGCTTGATAAAAGTTGGTGAATGAATAAATGGTTGAATGAATGAAGGTAAGAATGGGGAGAAATAACTGTAGCAGAGTGATTGTAATGTGGCAGTGAGGGAAGGCATGAAGGCCACAGAAGACGATGTCAAGGCTGAGTAGAAGTTCACATGTGTAGAAGCAAGGGATTGAGGGAATAGCTGAACAAAAGCACAGATGAACATTTAGCTGGGCATCTGGAGTTTTAATGCGTCTGAAGAGTCAGGTGTATGGAATTGTGTAGTAGGAAGGGCTAGAAAAGGTACATGCATTAGCCAGATTGCTCTTGGCTGTGAGGAATGAAATCATGAATGAAATATCCTTAAGAACACTGGCAAAACAGTTACACGTTTACTCTTTCTCACAATTACACACTCCTAGTAGGGATGGATGGCTTCAATAGAGATAAGCCAGCAGTTCACTGAGATCACCAAAGACTCAGGTTGTTTTTACTTCCTCACATCCTTCAGTCTTTCCATAGGTTTCCTCCTCGGGCTGATTCAAAGGTGACTGAAGCAATTCCAAGCCACAAATTTTCAACCATATCCAAAGGAAGAAGACAATCTTTTCTCTTCCTATGGGTCTATTTTAGGAATGATGAGCCTTCCTCAGAAGACACTTAATGCTTCCCAACACATGTCACTGACCAAATTTGGACCACTTACTGAGTAGCTTATTTACTTAACAAATGCTTAGGGAGCCCATCTAATGTTGCCAAGCACTATTCTAGGTATTTTAAATACTGCAACATCAAACTAGATGGAACGTTTGCCCACGTAGAGTTTGTATTCAAGTTGGGGAAACCAAAAGTACACAAATTATCAAAACATTTAATGTCAGATTATGACAAATTCTAGGAACAAAAACACAGTAGAGTAAAGGAGAAAAAAGAATGTATGTATTTTAAAGGAGGAATTTCAGGTCGAGTGGGCAGAGAAGGAGTATCTGAGAAAATGACTTTTAGGCAGATACCTGAGTGAACTGAAGGAGGGAGCCATGTGAATATCTGAGGAAATCTGTTTCTGTACAGAGAGAAGAACAAATCCAAAGCTCTGAGCCAGAAATGAGCTTGGCATGTTCAAGAAACTCTGTGGAAGGCAAAGTGGCTAGAACAGAAGAAAAAATAGGTTATGTAAGGAGCTGAATTAGCAAGTTAGCAAGGAAGGCAGATCATGAAGGGTCTTATAGGCCTTGGTAAGGTTGCTAGATTTTGTTCTAAGGGATATATTGAATGATTTTGAAGAGAGGAGTGGTGTGATCTGATTTACATTTTGAAAAAGATCACTCAGCCTGCAAAGAATCAATTATAGGGGCAAGGGCAGGAGTAGAGATAAGAGGCTAGGGAAGAAGTACAGATAAAGAAACTGTGGCTTAGAGAAGGATGATAGTGGTGAAGATCAGAAGTAGTTGGATTCAGAATACATTGTGAAGGTGGAGGAAGGGCTGGCCCCTAGGCAGCCCGGTGGACTAGCCTGATTGTTCAAACTGTTCTGAGAGGAATGCATATTGAGGAGTAGAGCAGAATGCCCAGTACAGAGCATGTTAGCATCCGAGTACGAAGGAACTTTAGTTATGTGCATGTCAACAATATTGGTTGAGTAGCTAGGATACATGTAGTGGGTTGGTTGGTCTGAGAGGCAGACACTGAGAATTTGGGTGCAGACTGATTATTAGGGCATCCCATGGGCTCTAGACACAGGGGAGCTGGAGCGTCAGCAGTACCTTCCTCAGGCTTTTCCACTGCTCTAACAGGCCGCAGTTTCTAAATTGGTCTGCAATGCAATAACTAGCAGTCCTCAACATCATAGGACCACTCCCACTGTTTGTTTGTTTGTTTGTTAACATACAGTACATCACCCTGGTCAGATTTAATGATATGTGGGAGCTTATGCTAGATACTTATCAAACAATCTTATGAGCTTTTGGCTGAGGCTCTATAGCCACCATCTGCATGGAGATATGCTATGTTTTATTTACAGTCTTGGAGAAGAGAAATTTCAGAAGGTTCTCCTTGGCCTCTCCCACTATGATAGTTCCTACCCTAGGGGACTAAGACTTGATGTAAAAGTTATCTCAGTAAGTAAGTACATCTGTCCCAATTATACATTCAGAAAGTGAGAAAATAACCACCCATGTGTCTATCGACTCAGTGGGCCTGTTGTGGGCTGGATCTTGGTCAGAACTCCATTTATTTCCTGGCCCCATATGCCCACATTCGAACAGAAGGTCATGACTGGTATGTTCAGTAGTCCTCCCAGTGTATGAGCATTGCCCTTTTCCCAGTGCACAGTCATTGGCATAAAGAGTCATAGTTAAGTTACTTTTGGGAATAGATGGGGGAAAATCTATACGATGTTCATTTGTCAAGGTACTGCAAGATGTTTCCTCCATGTCGATGGTCTAATTCTTGGAATTTGTGAATATGTTATGCCCAATGGAAAAAGGGACCTTACCAATAGAAGTCATGAACTGGACTTTAGAATCAGAAGGTTATCTTGGATTACCTAGACAGCCCTAATCTAATCACAGAAGTCGCAGAGATGTTCATGAAGAATGAAAGAAACATGCAGAAAAGGGGGAGTTTAAAAGATTCCAAATGTTACAAGGATTCAATGAACTGCTGCTACTGGCTCTGAAGTGTAGGACCCCACATGTAGGAACCAGAGACTGGCTTTTAGGAGCTAAGCGTGACCCCAGTGGACAGCCAACAAACAAATGACAACTTCAGTCCCACAACCATGAAGAACTAGATTTGGCCAACAACCTGAATAAGCTTGGAAGCAGATTCATCCCTGGAGCCTCCAGAAGGGAATGCAGTTCTATCAGCCTCTTGTTGAGTCTGGTTAGGTTCTAAATAAAAGACCTAGATGAGCCTTGCTGTACCCAGAGTTCAGACCTATGGAACTGTGAAATAACAAATTCATGTTGTTTTAAACTGCTAAGTTTTTATTCATTTGTTACTTCAGCAATAGAAATGTAATACAGCAAGGGGTTGTTACTTTTTCTGGGACAACAATCCTCTGACTCCTGGTTATGTTATAAATTGAGTAGTACGACCTATTTTTCCAGTAGAGACTCCACATTCTATTGACCATCTCCATAACTCTCTGTGGGGCAGGCCACACGTCTGACCCTTTGATCTTGTCACTCATTATAATAATTGCATCCCCTGTGGCTTCTGATATTTAAGTGGTACCACCTGGTTTCAATGTTTGGGGTTTTATCATTCTCATTTCTGAAAATGAGCCTAGATGTGTACCGAGTTTTCCCACAGTAATGACAGAACTACTACTAAACTTCTGTGTCATTCTGGTGCCTACCTTACTAGATTACTCTATATGATCATGGCAAAATGTCTATGCCCTGGGCATTGGTAATCATCTGTAGGGTCTTTAGTATTTCCATTCTTCCATGCCCACTTCCCTGAGCATTTTAAGCCTTCCATATACCACCTGCTATGGCAGTTCTAACATTCAACTTCACCTAGTATAGCACTTTGTCATGTGTCCAGGATCCATCCTAATAGGGAGTTTGCACCATATCTCCAGGTTTTTCTGCATAGTGTTACATCCTATATCTTGGGCAAATGTTTCCAAATCATAAACTATCCCTTATCAAACTTTATCTTCTAGCTCTTTTGATCCAACACCCAAAAAATCCACTCCCCACACGTACTCTTCAGCTTCTAGGTTTTGAAGATCCGTCAGAATATTCTCTCCTCTTTTCTCAGCCTCAAAATCTTCCTTTCTGGGCTATTCCAATACCTAATAATAGACTTAGTGACTAGAAGGGAAGGTGGATTACAGCTGGAAGAAGGGTGTGCAAAAATCTGTTGTAGAAGAGACTCTGCATTGTCTTCAAGAAAGTGGAGAGATCTAGCTTTTGATAGGGAGTGGTGGACCATTTCTATTGCCTCCAAGATCCTAGACAAATTTAGGGATTCAATATTTAGTCAGGGCATCAACACAGATGTCCCTATCCCACTGTTATAATGCCATTATTTTCCAGTTAGGGCCCTGACCTTCACAGCATACCTGTACAGTTTGAAAGCTGAAACTTTTTTTTTTTAGCTCAGTTATTCTAATGATTAAGTCTCTAGGCTGGTTTTCAGAGTTCTTTCCCTTCCTTCTACAGGAAATGAGAGCTTTTATGTATGCTACCAAAATGGCCCTCTGACTTTCATATTAGCTTTCAATTGGTGATTAATCACTCTCAGCTTGTTATCATTTTCTAGAGAGTCAATTAAACTGAGAAAGAGCCACTCAATTTCACTGACCTTATAATTAGCTGTTTTCCCCATATTCCTCAAGCTATTGACAAAACACACCAGCTAATGCACTTATTCTCTTGTACTACTATACTAGTATACCATTCCAGTTCACACCAGTGGAAGTTTTAAAAGATGTCAGACTATAACTTTGTGTGAGAGGTTATCTGTGCCCACCAAATACCAGTGTCTGTTGCTAGCTGGGCAGCAAATAATCCAGTTACAACCCCCCTAGGTAACTCCTGCTTCCTTGGATCACTCCTGCTACCAATTACAGGTTGAGTTCCTCAGTCAGTAGAGTCTGAGATGGAGTGTTTCATGCAGATCAGGAGGCAATGCCTTGATATCAACTCCTGGGAAAGGGAGAGGAAGGAAGAGGTATTAGTGTGATAGAAAAGTAAAAAATCATTGAATGTCCAATGACAAGCTTGGGAGATTCTTTGGGAAACTCTAAAGCTAGACTAGCCTTTAGATGCTCCCAAATTGAAGCAAATAACCAGACCTTTATGCCTTTTATTAAATATCCATTAAGTGAGGAATCCCTAAAAGGGGCAAAACTTAGGCCAAAGTGGCTTTCTACAGTTGAGTTAGTCCCTCGAAAGGGCCGACAGCTAAACACTCTCCTTCTCTCTTTCTCCAGCACAAGTCCTTCAGGGAGACATACAGTATGCTGGACACAAAGCTCTGCTGGGGACACAAAGATAAGAAATGCCAAAATTTCAGTTTTGGGGAGGAATATACACATCATTTTGTCGCATCAGAGTTATAATTAAAGAAAACGCAGTGTGGAGTTATCCTGAGCTAGATATTGAGGAATGAAAAGAAATTATCGAAAGAGAACAGTAAAAATATTCCAGACAAAAGATCATCACGAAAAGCAGACACATGGCGAAACTTCTTTGTTAGCTATCCCTGAAGCAGTTTAGGTTGTGGACAGTTCTGTGTGGGCCTCAGCTTCACTGCTCAGTAAGTGATGGCAGTCACTAAAGGGCTATTTTAAGCTGGTAGTATAAGGTGAAGTTTGCATTTTAAAGAGAACTAGTGGGCACAATCTAGAGGATAGATTAATTGAAATGCTTAAAATGACTTTTGATGCAAGTGATGGTCATGCTTAACAACGAAAAAAGCCACTGAGGTTTCTGAAAAGATAACTGACTTGATCTCCTCCATAATTTAGTAACAACAACAACAACAACAACATATCACAGTTTCAAATGGATCATGGGACAAGAAAGTGAATGTGAGAAATCAGAGAGCTATTAAAATAGTGTAAGTAGCATTCTTACAAAATAATTTATTGCCAAAGAAAGAAATTCTATATGCAGATTTGCAGATGGTCCAAAGATCATTTGCTTCTCTAAATTCAAATTAATTTATTTCAAATTACCAGCCCCTTTTTAATTAACCCCTGACTTGAGGCTTTGCTTATCACGTGAACTACTCTGTATCTCAGTATGAACTTTTTCATATTTTTGCCATGGCTAACTCTAGCAATTAGATCCTAATTTTTAATTCTATACCACTGATACTGATAGGGTGAATCTGGACAAAATAAAAGGGGCCAAATATACAACATCTGACTCTATCCCAGCATTCAGTGAAAGGGACCCTAAAAGGCAGACATGATATAATTGGGGGACAAGAAGAATAGAATCTTGTGTTGAATTGCACAGGTATTTGCTTTGAGATCTCTGTTCATTGAGGAAGATTGAATCTTGTGGGCCTGATCCCTAGGACTATGGATATGGAGGAGTAGTGACATACATCTGGGTACGGACTGTCTATGATTTCTCCTTAGTGGGGCTCAAAGTGGCTTGAAGGGCACAAGTGACAAATAAAAAGAATGTCCAGAGACTATTCCATCCTGAGCTTAGCTAGTATATTCAAAGCTAAGGAAGTAGGTGTATAGTGTTAATCTTGAACCTTCAGGAACAAGTGAGCTAATTTCTCTTCCTCCGGAAGTAAGTTGGGTGAGATGAGAGTCCGTAACACTTGGCCAACTCAGGAAAGACCTGAGAAGACAGACTGCTGATAGACTTCCCAAAACAAGCCGGTCTTAAGGAGAAGATCCCTAGATCTTAATGATCTCAATCACTACAAAGATGTGATAATTATGTGATGTGACAGAAATATAAATTGTCACTACAATGGCAGACATTATAACATATAATCCAGTTGACATGTTTCATATCTTACGTTTGCACAATGTTAGATATGATTTTTAATCATATCTAATCACAATTTCTAATAAAAAAAAAAAGAGGAAGACCATTTCAGGAGCCAGAAGCAAAGAGGAAAGGAACAAAGAGATTCTCAGTAAGGGAATCACCAGTTAAGGGGATTATCTTGGATAAATCAGCAAATTCTCTATCTGCATGGTAACTTATTTTTTTTTTTTTTGAGAGACAGAGAGTGAGCAAGGGAAGGGCAGAGAGAGGGAGATACAGAATCCGAAGCAGGCTGACAGCTCAGAGCCCGATGCGGGGCTCGAACTCACAGACCATGAGATCATGACCTGAGCTAAAGTCAGCTGCTTCACCGACTGAGCCACCCAGGTGCCCCTCTATCTGCATGGTAAAAAGAGTCTTTCAGACTTCTACAGAAAGACCACTGAGCAAGGGCATCCATCATCAGAGTGCTGGGAACGTTGTGCTGTTGGCAGCAGTAAGAGAGGAGACTTCAAAAAGTTTTAACTCTAATTATTGAGGGAAGGCCTTTGGCAAGATGCGAACGCTGATAAGGTTGTGAATGCTATTGGGAACAAGAGGAACATCATACAGAATGACCCAAAAAAAATCAAATGAGTATTTAAAATATATCAAAAAGAAGCTGAGTTCATAAAATCAAAACTGGTTGAGAGTACCCATCTCGTTGTCTAAAGATACACATATACTGTAAGTGGAGACCCATAGGAAGCTCTAATCACTTATTTCTCCTGTTTTCTTCTTCCTCAGGTTGTATCTGCTTCTCTACACCTCGTCAGCTGCCTCACTATATTAAGCTTCCTTGTCATGTCAGTTTGCACATCATGGCTTCTTTTGGGCTTTTTCTCCAGATCATAACTTTTCACCTTAAACTCCTACTGGTAACTGGAAAACATTTAATATATTTCTTATGTCAAATTTTAGTTTATAGAAGCAGAAATTGGACAGGCCTGAGTCATCTTTTTAAGTCAGGTCACAGAGGTCACTATTGCCTACTCGGCCTATAGTCAAGGGGCCATTTGTTATGTACATATCAAGGAAAAAGGTTTTTTTAGAAGTGACTGTGGTCAGGGAGGGTGCTCCAGCCAATATCTAAGTAGCACACTGGCTGAAGTTTTCATACGGTGCACTCAGAATCATTTGATAGTATACTCACGCCATCCGTAGCTTCCTTTGTTGATGGGTTGGGCATTGTAGGTAGAAAAGTCCATTGACTAGATCTCAGGAATAAAGTGTTTCTCCAAATAAAAGAGAAGTTTATATCACATCTGGTCCCTACTCCTGAACACCCTCTTCCTCACACTTTTTAAAACCTTCTCCAGAATAATATTTCTGATTAAAGCCACCTGGAAGTCCCATGACCATCCACAGGATACCAAACAATGGTCTTTAGGAAGATTAAGCCTTCACTGCCCTCTAGTGGAGTGGAGGAAGCAGTTTTGTTGCTAATAATAACTAGGGTTCAAGTTTGAACATATAAACAGGATCCACCTCATTGTCCAAAAATAACCATAAGACAAAAGGAAAGAAGAGAGTTTTTTTATAAAGGGGTAAAAAAGGAGTTTATATGGGTTGCCAAAATAGTCTGGGAAGAAAGGAAAAGCATGGAGGAAAGCCTGAATATTGAGAGTCCCAAGCTTGGAGAATGCATATGAGTGAAGCTGAGGCCCAGAAGTTTCCAGGGAATGAAGCATTATCTGAATGACAGGAGCTGTGTGAGAGTTAAGTCCTCATTAGAGGTTTGCCTACATGGTCTTCACCTGATGGGAACCCCATAGCCAGCAGCCATCCACTTTGAGCACCATCAGACTTCGAAGCACCCACACCCAAGTATGTGTCTGGTTTACTGCCAAACCTACTGCAACTCCACAGTTTCCCATGGGATGCTCCCCCAAAGTGTCCATTCAGCTCTAAAATCAATAGCTGGAATGTAATTCAGTGCTCTAAATCTGATTTCGTGAACAGTAATATCAATAGGGACCTCTAGACCCAAGTTCACAGGTGAAAGGAACTTCTTCTGAACAAGTTTATTTATTTTTTTAATGTTTATCTTTGAGAGAGAGAGAGAGAGAGAGACAGAGCATGAGCAGGGGAGGGGAGGAGAGAGAGGGAGACACAGAATGTGAGGCAGGCCCAGACTCTGAGCTGTCAGCACAGCGCCCGATGCTGGGCTTAAACCCACAAACTATGGGGGCGCCTGGGTGGCTCAGTCGGTTAAGCATCCGACTTCGGCTCAGGTCATGATCTCACTCTTGTGAGTTCGAGCCCCGCTTCAGGCTCTGAGCTGTTAACTCAGAGCCCGTGGAGCCTGCTTCAGTTTCTGTGTTTCCATCTTCTGCTCACATCCTGTCTCTTTCTCTCAAAAAGAAATAAACTTAGAAAAAAACATTCTATTAAACCCACAAACTGTGAAATCATGACCTGAGCTGAAGTCGGACGCTTAACCGACTGAGCCACCCTAGTGCCTCCACAAGTTTTGGAGTGATGCAATAAAAACGCTGTGACATCCTAGCTAAGACATTGGAAAATGGATTCCTATGTTCTACTTCAATATTTTTTTTTCTTGGAGTGACTCAACTGAGTATTATTTGCAACCAAATAACTGGATGTAGGTACACCCTGTTATAGAGACCTAATGTAAATATGTGGCTTATGCTTGTCCTTCACAGCAGAAATGTATAGATTGTTGAGCTGCAATAATTATTGCAACTTATCTGCAAATAGTCAGGCCATTAAGCTACTTGGATGAGTAAGTATGGACTGACTTTTTTTTTTTAAATAATATTTATTTATTTTTGAGAGAGAGAGAGAGAGAGAGAGAGAACACGTGCAGGGGAGGGACAGAGAGGGAGGGAGACACAGAATCCGAAGTAGGCTCTAGGCTCTGAGCTGTCGGCACAGATCCCAATGCAGGCCTTGAACTCACAGACTGGACCATGAAATCATGACCTAAGCTGAAGTCAGATGCTTAAATGACTGAGCCACCCAGGCACCCCTGGACTGACTCTTAAAACTAGAGAGTAGATGCGTATTGATGCATAACTTCAACCATTATGAGAAAACTAACCCTACCTGAATCAACAAGCTTGCCTGTCTACCGCGGGGCTTTGTGGCATATTGAATCTAAGCTGAGTACACCGTATCGATGGAAGAATGTACACTAGTTTTTATGATGGTGATCCAAATAGTTGGTGCAAAAACATGACATCTTATATTACCTACTAGAAGATTTCTAGCCTGTGAGAGTCAATAAAATATTTATGAATAATATGCTACAGACATGTTATCAGAACAAAAATGATAAATAGTGCTTTCACTGGGCGTTATTGAAAATTGCCCAGAGTAATCACCAAAAATGACCCTCAGAAACCTATTATACTGTTTTAATGTTTCTATTTTACATGAGCAGTGCAAGGAAAAGACTCTGGTAGCTTCACCCGCTAAGAAATCAAACTGTGAAAAGAATCCCAGTGAATATATGGATCAGCCACCGAAGCTGACCATAGCAGTCCCCAAAGAGATAAACACCTTATACCGCAAGCCAGATGCAGGGAACATACAGCGTTGATGTTAAATCAGAGTGTCATTGGCAAACACAAAATAGGTAAGCCAAGAAATATTTCCCCAGTTCTGTTGAAAAGCTGATGATAACATTCTGTGTTTTGAAGAGAATCATTGGGGATCGATTGTTAACTCTCTGGCATAAATTTCTGTTTAGATACTAATTAGGAAAGAACGCAGTTCTTATCACTGAGGCGAGGTAAGGAGGCCCTGCAAAAGGGAGAGAGAAAGTCCCTCTGATAGTGGTTTTTGAGGTCAATAAACATCAGCATCACCTTGAGGGCTTAAAACATTGCTGGGGTCCCACCCCTGGAATTTCTGATCAGCGAGGGTCAAGCCCCAGACTTGGCATTTCTGAGTGCCCAGGTAAGGTGTTAATTTGGGTGCTAATTTGGAAAACCATTTATTGTAAACCACTGCCTAGGCATCATGCTGGATTTACTAATTTTGAAATCTTTGGAAACAAGTATATGGAGGTGACATACATTAAATTAGAAATTGAAAAGCAATGCTGATTATAATGACTGATTATTTTCTACCAATTTCTAATCAAATAGGAAAGAAAAAAAAACCTTACGGATATTTTTCGTATGTTCTAGTTCTTTACAAACATTATCTCATTTAACAAGCATAGCCCTCTTGAGCAAACAGAATTCAGTAACTTTTATAGTATATAAATAATAAAATGTATAAAGCCCAAGAATTTTGTGATAAAAATCAATTTTTGTATCATTTCCCACTCAAGGAAACATTAGTCTGATGTATAGGGGAATTGGAGGGAAAAAAAATCATCTCCTCACTAGGTTTTTATTCTGAAAATATCGGTTGGTGAAAAACACTCATAAGGTATACCTAAACTCTTTCTTTCCCATTCTCTATCAATATACTTAGTAGCAGGTGCATCATACCAAGATTATCATGAAAGATTTGGTACCACAAGAATTCCGGGGACCAGATGGAAAGAACTGTGTCAGCCGAGTTAACTGAGAACACAAGGAACCTGGTGGGTTTCTCTTTGGCTTTCAAAACTTGGGTTTGAATGTTACTCGCCAGAAACAAAGCAAAACAAAACAAATCAAAACAGGGAATGAGGTAAGTTCATTTCTCACACTTCTCAATTCTCATTTAACCCACTCTAGAATCTACTTCAAAGATTGCTATATTTAAAATTAATATCTATCTTGCAGAGGTTTTAGTGGGATGGAGATCCGCGGGGTAAAGGCTTGTCACGTGACTGAAATCTATCCATCACAGCATCGCATTTTCTTCTTTGCAGAGATTAGGCTAACCTGACTACTCTCCCTCCTGGAACTTTTCATGCGGAGGGAAGGGAAAATTTGTATCCTTTCCATCGGTATCGCAGGTGGCCATTTTGCCAAAGTGAGAAGGACAGCGTGTTAATCGAGCAAAGAAGAGACAAGCAAAGCTAAGAGATGGACAGAAAAGAGGATCCTGGTGTGAGGAAGAAGAAAGCACCCTTAGAAAAAAACGTGGTCCCCAATTCTTGTATTTGAATTCCAAATTTTCCACATACTTTGGGCAAGGTACTTGACTTCTTTGAACCTCAGGTTATTCATCTCTAAAATAGGCATCTCCTAGGGTTGTTGTGAAGACTGAATGAGTTGATCTATATAGAATATATATTTAAAAAATAGGACACTGTCTGAACACATAGTAAGTGCTGTATACATGTTGGATATTTTTGACATTCTTTGGTCCCCTGTTCTACTCAGTTAAGGAGTAAATAGGTCAAAATAGCTTATACTTGTGACTATCATAATTAACATGCACGGTAGATGCCCATATTTCTCAAACTGAAATTTTAGTGTAATAATTACTGGGTGTGTGAAATGCCAGATATCTTGAAAAAACAAAATACTGTTAGAATGGTATTAAGCTATATACGCTTCTAGAGTTGTGCTTTATTTTCTTAAAAATAGCTACTGATCCATGTTTAGTGTTTAAATATTACATATTGATATTATGAATTGGGGAAGTATAAATCAGAAGTAAAAATATTGTTTAATCGCATACAATATTCTAAACAATAACTAATTTCTTCTTTATAAAATAGAGAGTTTAACCAAGTTAACTCTTACGTAGGTTTTAGTTATAAAAATTCTCTGGAATTGCAAATCTTTATTTTTTTAAGTTTATTTTTTTATTTTGAGAGAGAGACACAGAGAGAGAGAAATCCCAAGCAGGCTTCCCACTATTAGCGCAGAGCCCTACCTGGGGTTGCACTCATGAACAGTGAGATCAAGACCTGAGCCAGAATGAAGAGTAGGACACTTAACTGACTGAGCCACCCAGGTGCCCCTGCAAATCTTTAAAAACACACTTTTAGAATTATAGAACTTTATTACAAAAGGACATGTAAGGCTTACTACCCTGTTTTAGATTAATTTTAGAATTTGAAATGACAGTATGATTTCTTCAAGATTGTCTGACAATGGCAGGTACTTGACTTAAAAGTTGCCAGGCAAGAGGCACCTGGGTGGCTCAGTCAATTAAGCACCCAATGCTTGGATTTGGCTCAGGTCATGATCTCATGGTTCATGGTTTTGAGCCCCGCATCAGGCTCTGCACTGAGCGTAGAACCTGCTTGGGATTCCCTCTCTCTCTCTCTCTCTCTCTCTCTCTCTGCCCCACCCCCACCGGCACTGTCTCTGTGTCTCTCAAAATAAGTAATTACGCTTAAAAAAAGTTGCTAGGAGAGAGGAATGAGAGAGTTAAAATGGAAGCACAATCAAGTAAAAAAAAGACTTTAATTTTTTAAAGGGCAGGGACTAGAGGAAATTGAAGGCAGAGGTCAGGAACCCATATGAGACTGCTAAAAAGAGAATTGTAAGAATAATGTTCTAGAAAAAAGTAGAAAGCTGTGACTTACAATCCAGGTGGAAAGTTACCCTTGTTTTTCTTAATAAAGTATCGTACATTTTGCAAATAAAAGATTGACTGGCTGTTGCAGCCTCAGTTACTAGAGACACAGGGACAGCCTATAATTTTGATTCTCTTTTTGCTATGAATTACCTTCCAACAAGCCTCCCTAGTTCTGCAGAGTAGTTTTGATACTCTAATCCAAGCAAATAGTATCAAGTATTAAACATCAAACAAGAAAGGGAACTAAATGGAATCGCAGCTATTCTCAGAAGAAGAGCTGCTCGAGGACTCTAAATTGAGACCATCTCTCATCTTAGGCCAGTAAAATGATAATATCAGGACGAGTACAAAGAGGTGTCTTCCTCTTTGTACTATGGCCCTCAAAATACCATATGCACGAATAATTGAAATCAAAATGAGTCCTTGATGGCGTAAGACCCAGCTCTGAAAGCAAATATTTCTTTAAAATATTTAAAGAAAATCCTCTATGGACTCTGCAAGCAAAATGTCTTGTCTGAAAAAACAATCAAACAAACACAACAGTTAGTTTTATTTAGAGGAATTTTCTCTTGTGAATTTGAAGAAAAATTTTAAACAGATACAAATCTATGTCAATGCAAAGACTTGGAGGAAAGGGAATAAAAGAATCTGTGCCAAGATGCCCCTTGACTCCATTCTCTTCGCTTCTTCATTCTCTTCGCATCCTTCCTCTTGGCTCTCAGCACAGGAATATTTCCATATTGTGGATCTCGTTCACCCCTTGCATCCTGTGAATAGTTTAGCTCTAGGCTCCTGACCTCAAAAGGCATTAGTTGGCATCAAAATCATTCTTGCTTCTGAGCCCTAAATCTCAGGCTGTGCTTAATAATGCATTGACTTTCTTTGGAGCTGAGTTCTGAAGCCTCATTTTTCTGGTCTCTACCCCATATTCCGTAGACTTCAGTTTAGATCCTTCTTCTTTGGGTCCAGATTCTCACCAAGTCCCTCAAGGTGGATCTGTTTTACCTTCCTGAACCTTCTTCCTCATACTGATGACCTAGAATACTTCATTCTCTTACTCTCAGACTGAAAACTTATCAAGCTCTTTGTCTTCATTGCCTGCACTGGTTAGAACCTTTTTTTTTTTTTTTTTTTTTTTTTTTTGCCCCACTCTCACACATGTTAGAATCGTCTGGTGAGCATTGTTTTTCAGCCCAAGTCTCCTTCTAGTTTCTTACAGTGTTAGCATCTCAGGTCAATGTTGATTGCTTATGACAAATAAATTCATCTCTATAAAATAAATCTAAATACCAACTATACGGATTGAAGGAACCATGAGATTGAGGACTTCCAGTAACCCTTCAGCAGACCTAGACTAGGAAGTATGGAAAATTCACTGGGGAATTAATTATACATGAATAATCAGAGCACCAGACAGTGGTGAAGGCCAGCTAAAAATGGAAAGGAAGACTCTAATTGTTCAGTTCCCTGTGGTTCTGTATCTTTCCTAAGGATTACTCTGTGGGCTTGTTAGGGGAACTTAGGCGGTGGTTACTAGGAAGGAATTCTGACTTGGAATTGACATCAGTGGCTTGAAAAGCTGCAGGAAGATGAGAGTTTGATTGTGCTAGTGCTGAAGTAATTGAGCCGAAAGTTTAGGAGAGAAAAAAGGTTCCTGCTCTAGAAACCTCTGTTATTTTAAGATTCTAAATGCTTTAATTATATTATTGCTTATTAGGTTGCAGAACACCTGAGTAGGAGTATTAAATTGAATGTAACCTATGGTTGAAGAGAGAAGGTGCTGGGTTGGAGATCTCAGAATAGATATGACACCTTCTAATGGTTACTTCCATCATGATGAGCCACAAGAAGGTAGTTCTGTGGGGGATAAGTAGCCTTAAGGAAACTGGGTGCTTCAGCAAGTGAGATTGATGACATGAACAAGCTGAAGGAGAAACACGTGAGGAGATAGGGGCAAGAGTGATCCTAAAAGACTGATACCCCAAAAATGAGATGGACTTGATCTGATAAATATGTATTGTTCAATGTGATACTTTAAATGTCCTTAAAAGTAGCAGTATGGGGGCACCTGGGTGGCTCATCGGTTAAGCATCCACCTCTGGCTCAGGTCATGATCTCATGGTTCGTGCGTTTGAGCCCCGCATCAGGTTCTGTGCTGACAGCTCAGAACCTGGAGCCTGCTTCAGATTCTGTATCTCCCTCTGTCTCTGCTTCCCTCCTCCCATCCCTTTTCATGCTCTGTCTCTGTCTCTCAAAAATAAATAAATGTTAAAATTTTTTTAAGGAAAGAGGAAGCTGACCCCTGCCATAGCTTCTAGTTTGGCATTAGAGAAAAAATAAAGGCATGGCCAGAATAGGAGTATTTATCTATCTGCAAGACAGATAAAGGTGACAAAGGAAAAGGGTTCAAAAATAGTTTAGGGGAAGTGAGATTTATTTATTTTTATATTTTTACCCATTATGAATGGGAGAGAGTTGCTTATCTATGTAACCGAAATAGCAAAAGAATTGAGGTGGACAAAGGATATGAGACAAAAGCAATAGTTATGATGCAGTTGCCTAGAAACACATTTACACAAAGCAGAGGGTGAAAGGGTTTGAATATTGGCAAGAACAAAAGACGAAGTAGAATTTCCATGAAGGTCCGAAGCTGCGAATTAATGCAGAAATAAGACATATGTCAAAATTTCTTCAGTATTCAGCACTATTTTAATTACCTTGCTTTTTGGAAAGTTTATTTCCTCAAACCAACTTTTATTTAATTTTGCCTAGTTCTGTAACAACAAGAACAAAACTATCTTGGAAAAATTCTTAGAAAATATAAGGTACAAATTGTTCTCAGTCATTCAATGATTTTAATACATATTTGCATTATAATTTGCCTAAAGTATAAAACTGTGGCTTGGTAGTAATCCTGGAAAGGCCTTCGTTTCTGCTGTGAGATGGTCTATGCTGGACCTCATATAAATTTTTAAAAGGACAAAGTGAAATGTAATTTTCATGGCTTGAAGCTCTGAAAGTTTTTCTTGCCTGTGCTGTGTCTTCAGTAATACAGCACCCTTTAATCGGTTTAGAGAATTCAGTTGATAGGCAGACAGCTGGCTTGAAGATCACACCCACTGAGTAATAATTAAAAGTTCCGTTTGTGCTTCTGAAGCTGCATATTGAGTCATGTCCCAAAAGAATCAAACTACACACTGTTATTATTTTGTAAATCCACATCTATAGAGTTGTTTCAAACATAGCCTTATAGAAAATGGTTATAATCTGATTGTGTATATGTAATAAAGGCAGACGGCTTGAAAGAACCATCCTTTATAATCTTTTTCACAATAGGCGTACATTAAACAGACCCGTTTGTAGCAAACCTTTGCTGAAGCTGCCATTCTTCATAACATATTTCATGTCTGAGCAGATCTAGGTTTGTACGTGATGCACAAAATACTGGTTCCACTTTGGTAAGCTTCATATATGCCCAAGGCAGTTTTCAATTAAATTTACTCTGATATTAACATAGATAGGGCTTCGAATTTACAAGTGTCCTAATATTTTTGTTAAAAGCAAGCAAACAAACCTAGACTTATTCCATGTTTCGTTTCTTAATTTTATGCAATTCCGTCAAAGGAATCAGTTCTGGCAGGCTCCCATGAGCACCGAGAATTAGCTGAAATTATTAATCCAACATCAGTCTGGGCTGGCTACTTGGGCAACACGGAACTGAGCATTTGCTCGGGATATGGAAGTCAGAAAACCATCTGAGGGTATTACATTTGATCTGGAACTCGTAGGCTAAATACGATTTTGCTAGTATTTGGGAGGAGGTAGGCTTGGGCAGACATGTTTTACAGATCTGAACATACATTGCTGGGTCTGAAAAATGCCAAGTGCCCCAGAGTGAGCTTGGGCCAAGGGTGGTGGGAATGAGAACTCAGCGGGGTTTCACATTGTAGTAAGGAAGGAGGGACCACCGGAGGTATTTAAGCAGAGGAACAAAACATTACAGCAATGTTTTCCTTTAGCAGATGAATGGAACATTGATGAAATGAAAGAAAGTCAGGAATGCCAGGTAGAATCCTATTCTAGCAGTCTACATAAGAAATAAATAATAGGCACCTGGATTAAGGCAAAACAATGAAGGAGACTTTGAAATTTAAGAGCCCTTTCCACCACCCTCATTTTCTTCCTTTTCTCCTTTTTTTTAGGGGGGGGGGTGTTCGTTTTTCATTCCTGATTTGTAAATAAAAGAGTTTCCACCCTTTTTTCAACCTGTAACTGACCCACAATGTTACAATGAGATTCAGTGAGACAATACATTTAAACACATGTACGCACGCTATATATTTTTATATACACATTTCTACATGTTTGACTTATATTTTGATTGCTTTCACTTTATAGTGAAGGGATTTTCACTTTATAGGATTTAAGATTGTTTTTTAAGCAGATGTCTTGCAAATAACCAATCCTATTCCAATTTCTCTCATGACTCATACCCAATTTGCCAAGTACCTACTTGTGTATTTTCCCTTATGTATCTGTTGATACTTTGAAACTCAACTTGTATAAAGTGGAATCCAGTAAGGTGCTTTTCCTGAATTTCCTATGACCACAAACCGGTTCTGATGGGAGAACTCAGTTCTGTAAGACTTAGCTTCCTATGTGTGCAGGCGCTACAAAACGTGCCGTGCCTGCCCCCTTTCTGCTGCTTCTACAGCCACCTGTCTGTGCACCTCAAAATCTCCCTGAGGACCTGCATCCAGAATGATCTCACTGTTCCTGCGTCTCCCCCAGCACTCTCTTATAAGATAAAACTTCCAAAGATGGGAGTGTTCCTCCTATTTTTCCTCTGCTCAAACACCTGAAATTGCATTTAAGTGCAGTCTTGCTTTTCTAGTCACGTTTCTTGCTTCTTACCTTCACAGAGTCCACACTCAAACCAAATTGGATGCTTTCTCCTCTGAATGCCTCACGTTTCCCTGGCTTTGACCATGTTCTTTCCAAGGTTAGCTCAAACATCATCTCCCTTATGAAGCATTTTTAGATATTTTCCCCACTACCAAGTATCCTCTTGATCACCATTAAAACTCCGTAACACTTTAATCCCTTCTCTTTATGTCTCGTTAATATACATTACAGTACACAATGATCTTATCCTCAAAAATTCACTGGATTGTAAACTTCCTGTGCACAGAGACTGTCTTTTCCATTATTGGTCCTAGTACAAAGCCATGCGTGAAGAAACAGTTTGCTAAGCATCAGGCTGTTTTAGTTGAATTGAACATGCCCTCGAGCATGTATTTTCCTAGTCTGGGTGCAGCTGCTCCATTTTAGGTGAATGTGCAACATTTGCTCATTTTCATCATCAACGTCACCGCCATTATAGTCATCATCGGCAAAGACTCATTGAATATCTACAAATGCAATTCACGCCCACTTTGGTAGAACTGTATGTAGTTGGCACAGATTCCGTGCAGATACTTTTCACGCGAGGACTTCATTGGCAGCAATGCTCAAAGTTAAGCATGGCTTGGCAGTACTGACAATGTGGTTAAATCATGAAATGGCTGCAGCTACCCTTCCTATTGAGGAAAAGTAGAAGTTTAGGCACCGCCATGAATTCATTCGGAGATAGAGTTCTCTTCCTATTAGTTGAGCCTTATTAATGAGGAAGCTTATCTAACAAACATATCTTCTCCAGAAAGCACAGCACACCCTTCTTACACTTTGGAGCACTGATGAATGATGAGCTCTACAGACTACACTTTGGACCCAGTTTAAGTAGCAAAATCACCAAGACACAAAATATCAAAGCACATGGCACTAAGTAGACCTCAGAAAGGATACTTGCTTAGAGTAGGAGAGCCAAAATAAGAAAGTAGAGGAGTCCTCTTGTATGACCTCAGCTGGAAATGTGCAGGTTGGTAACTTAACTTTTCACCACTCTGCACAGACTTGTGAATATCCACAAAAGCACCTGAATATTGATTTTGGGGTCACAGGTAAATTTTAGCATGTAGGCAAATTCACAAACATGGAACTGACAAATAATGAGGATCAATGGACCAATGGCTAATGGTGATTAACCATTAGCCAGCCAAAGATGATATTTTATTAGTTCCTTAGGTTTAAATGATGTTTATGAAGTTCCATGCCATTTATTGTATAGTAAGTACCCTTTTCCTGGAATGCTGGGCTCCTATCTTCTTCATTATTTAATTCCCATTTAATCTTTACAGTTAAAGTTAGCATTACCTCCACCAGGAAGCCACCGAGTGACCTCCCTCTGAATGCATGCATTTCTCTATTTCAGCCCTTGAAATATTGAGAACTTCTTAATAAGGCCCATGTTTAACAATTCTGTGGCCATAATATCTATCTAGCACATGCCTGGCACATAGTAAGTGCCAAATATTGTGTTGAATTGAATTAAACCAGGAAGGGTATAGAAAGAACTTTCATTTTTTTTGAAAAAAAAAGAAAAGAAAAAAGAATTCTGTTTGAATGTGTAGAAGAAACAACTTCAAAAAGCTAGGATTGGATTTAATAAGCCTAAATGAAAGATAGTACAGTGAGGACAAAAAAACAAATTCATTTGATTTAAGAAAGACTTTGTGTGCTCAAGTACTGAGGGGGAAATGGCTTAAAACTCATCATTTAACACAAATCAGATGATTCAGCAGCATAAAGCAATTATTTAAAAAGCTAACATTATGCTGGAGTATATTAATAGGAGTATGACAAGCTTATCATGAGTAGTAATCTTTCTCCCATATTTGGCAATAATCAAGCTTTTCCTCAAGTATTTATGAGAGTTGTAGAGAAATTGGAGCTCATTCAAAGAAAATCTACAAAAATGAAAATGAGACAATTATAAAGGATGAAAGGGACTCTGGGCCTCCAAAGAGGTCAGAGAACAGCAAGGAGGAACATGAGTTAGAACTTGTCATCAAGCCCAGTCCAGTATTTGGCACGAGGCTCAGTAAATAACTCATCGATTAATTACAATACTGTATTTGAGGCTCAAAAGACAGAGGTCAGCGGTCCTGTATTCCTATAGTAGGCAAGAGTGGATGCAATAGATTAAAATTATAGAAACAGATTAAGTTATTTGAAGGGGAATCTGATGGCACCAAGGGAGTAAATACTAGAATAAACTTTAGTGAGAGATCTTGAAATATTCCTTCATATGTATCTGCTGGAATCATTTCGATGGCAGACTGCTTTGACTGGCCTAACTAAGTCTAGTCTAAAAACAGAGGCTAGACTCATTGCCCTTTTAACCCTCCTAATAGAATTATAATACTTACCAGTATATTCCATTATTTTTCTGATCAAGAAGTCTATGATGATGGTTTTATTTAATCTATCCAACCCGTGGCGATAATGACTGTTTTCATATTTCCCACCTTCATTCTCACGTTTATTATCTCAAGGATGATGAAGGTAAGCATCTTCATTTATTCTTGTATTCTCACGAGAATTCTTCGTATTCTCACCTGGTAATAGATTTGAATCAAGCTACAGAAAGAAATAACTTTCGATGAAGGAAGTTGGCCACATTTCTTGCAGAATTAGTAACAGTAATAATTATTTTTATAGTGTCTATTACGAACTTAAATGTTCCATTTACTAGGATGGGGGCCTTATATACTTTCTCTCATCTAATCTTAACAAAAAGTTTCTGAGAAAGGTACCGTCATAATGTCTTTTGTGGATGAGGAAAATTAATTGTTAAGTAAGTAATTCTAAGTCACAGGAATTAAGAGGCAGAGTGGGGATTCACGTGCAGGATCTTTCTGACTCCAGAATACAAGTTCTGAACATTATCCTAGTTCATTCATTCATTCATTCATTCACCTATTTATTGAAATGATATTTATTGAAGCACCTACTGTTTGGCATGATTTTTGGTGCTGGGCACAGATTGGGTTCCTAAGGAAAGAACATCTTCCTGCTTGCAAGAAGTTTATTGGGGTGTACTCTCAAGAAAAACATTCTGAAAAAAGTGAAAGAAGCAGGACTGGGGAGAGGGGAAGATGGACTTTAGATACATGGTTGCACAAAGGGCCTCAGCCTGTTGCCTGGGAGCTCTTGACCTAGTGGCCCTTTAGGGTTGTCGCAGATCATGGGAAGAGGTCAGCTCCTTCATAGCTTCATTCGCCGGTCCCTCAATGTGGGCTTCTCCAGGGAAGGCACTTCCCTTGGTGAGGCATATCTCCTTCATCCAAGAGCAATTACAGGAAGGGAACTCAGGGGCGCCTAGGTGGCTCAGTTGGTTGAGCGTCGACTTTAGCTCAGGTCATGATCTCATGGCTCATAAGTTCGAGCCCCATGTCAGGCTGCATGTTGACAGCTCAGAGCCTGGAACTTGGAGTCCATGTCTCCCTCTCTCTCTTTCTCTCTGCCCCTCCCCTGCTTGCACTCTGTCTCTCTCTCTCTCAATATAATTAAACATTAAAAAAACAAAAGCAAACAACAACAACAACAACAACGACAACAACAAAAAAAAAAGGAATTCAACTCTACTCAGGACACTCCCAAAAGGGATACAACAGTGAAAACACATAAGAGTACCTGCCTTCATGATGTTTATCTATTAGTGGAGGAGTGGGAGATGCCATTAAAATGATATTTTTTTTTTCCTGTGGCAGATGGCAATGGGTTGCAAGGAGAAAATAAAGCCAAGGAGAGAGCAAGTTTGGGAATGAAGCAATTTAGATAAAGCTTCCTTAAGAAGGTGACATTCGAGCAAATATTTGAACAAGATGAGTGAGAGACACACGTGGATGGCTAGGGACAGAGAATTTCTGTCGAAGAGAACAGTCCCATGCAAAAGCCCCAAGAAAGGACATGACTGCAGCGTTTGAGGAACAGCAAGATGAGGGAAATGCGTGGGGATGTCCACTGTGGCTGGATTACAGCCTGCAAAGCACAGAATCCAAAGAAGCCTAAGCCAAAGAAATATTAGGAGATAGGATCCCAGATAATGCACAGGGGTCTATGACATAGTAAGGACTTTGACATTTATTCTGAATGAGTTAGGAAGTTATCTGAGGTTTCTGAACAGAGGTGTGAATGGTCTGACAAATTTTAAATGGCTCCCTCTTAGGTGATAAGAACAGACTGTAGGGCGACAAAGGCAAAAATAGAATAGGAGCTAAACTACTACAGTGGCCTAGGCAAGCATTGGTGGTAGCTTGTGCCAGGGTGGCGACAGTGGAGGTGGTGATGATTGATTCTTGATACGTGTGAAGAGCGGAGCCAAAGGAATTTGCCAATGAGGGCTCTGCAACTTACTTTTTGGTCTTAAGCAAATTACTTAATTTCTGAGAGCCTTACTATCCTGTCCTTAATATGTGGAATAATAGGTCTACTCTATGGAAGGGATTGGGAAGATTAAATGGAAAAATATATGTGATATGCTTGGCTTGGTGCCTAACACCAAATGAATGACCAGTAAACAGAATGAATGACCAGTAATTACTATGTCTCCCCTCCCTTTCCTCCCACCCTTTATCCATATGTTGTTACTCTCATTACTTCATCTGGTCTTGAAATATATACTTTAAGGTAACAAGGCAAGCATTATTAACTTTGATTTGTAAATAAAGACGTGTAATACCATCAATTTAAAAAGATTTATATGAAACTGTCCCCCAAATTAATGAAAACATCTCTGGGCTTAATTCCTGCTGCAATGTACTTTCAAGTGCAGACCACGGCTTCTGACAAGCTGGCGTTTAAATCCTTTAAAATATCTCATAAATCTCATAAGAAGCAAAATTCACCCTACTTTTTGGTGGATTTTAAAAGTGTGTTCTTCAAATTTTAAATTTTAAAGGTTTCTTTTAAAGAAACATATGTTATCCCAGCTGTCTCCATCTAATAAAGCAGCCACTGACATAAGGGAAAAAAATGAAATGTAACATTTCAGAAGTTCTCCAGATATACTGAATACTATGAATGCAGTGAAATCAGGTGAGCCTGCCAGTACGGGAATTATGGAAGGGTGAAACACCCTGTAACACATGTAGAGTCCCAGACTTTCAAAGGCAGGGCAGTTTACAACATATAGGTTATTAGAAAGTCAGACAAATCACAGGTTATCAGGGTGCCTGGGTGGCTCAGTTGCTGGGTGAAGCATCGGTCTCTTGACTTCAGCTCTGGTCACGATCTCAGGGTTTGTGAATTCAAGCCCCAGGTCGGGCTCTGCGCTAACAGCGTGGAGCCTGTTTGGAATTCTCTCTCTCTCTCTCTCTCTCTCTCTCTTTCTCTCTCTCTCTCTCTGCCGCCCACCACTCTGTCTCTCTCTCTCAAAAATAAACAAACATTAAAAAAAAATAAAGAGGCACCTGGGTGGCTCAGTCGGTTAGGCATCTGACTTCGGCTCACGGCATGATCTCATGGTTCATGAGTTCAAGCCCTGCGTCAGGCTCTGTTCTGACAGCTCAGAGCCTAGAGCCTACTTTGGATTCTATGTCTCCCTCTCTCTCTGTCCCTCCCCTGCTCGCACTCTGTCTGTCTCTCTCAAAGATAAATAAACATTAAAAAATGTTTGTATTTAATTAAAAAAAACAGAAAAATCACAATATTAAACAAACGTGCTGGCTGTTTCTGCTTTTTATGTATTTAAAAATCACGTTTAATGATATTTTTATAAGATTTCATTTTAACAACATTTATAATGTCACTCCTCTAATTTATAATCTCTATGTGAATAATTATACAAAGAAGCCAGTACATGTCCTTGCCTGTTTTACTTCCTCATGATCAGAAGTAGAAATATTGTAACAGTTTATAGACACTGTTGAAGAATTTTCTTAAAAGTCACAATTGTCAAAATCAGTAAAAAAAATATATAAAAAAGAGGAATCCAGGCTTGCTATCAATTAATGCTATGCTTTCAAGTTGTGTCGATAACCAGAATAAGACTATTTTTCCTATAATTGTACTGACAAAGCTGATATATTACTCATTGTGTGATTTATGTTTAAAAGTCAATTTGGTTTTGGACATAGATCTTTCTATACTCACTTCGCTTGCAAAAGGGCAATAATACTAGGACGGTGAGGGTCCCAAAGGAAGAGAGAGAGCTTCCCAAGCTGCCTTCCCCCTCCACCTAGTCTCTCCAGATAAAAACCTATTGGAAGGACCATCGTGGGAGCCTCAACTAAGCCTCGCAGAATCTCCTGAGAAGCTTGTTAAAAATGCAGATTCCTGCTGCAAAGTCTCTCAAATCAGAATCTCCATGGTGGGTCCCAGAAATCATATTTAGTAAGATCTCTGCGTGATATTCGCGCATCCTGAAGTTTGGGAACCACACATTCTGACTTCAGAAATAAGGTCAACAGGCTACCTGAGTCTCACCGATCCTCAGTTTCCTTCTCTGTAAATTGAGGATAATAATATTCACCTCATATGATCATTGTGAAGAGTAAATTAGATAAAACCAAGATGAAATATTTGAAGCATGGAACGTTTAGTACTACTTTTAATCATTGTTACTGACTCTGAGTTCTTGGTTTTTCTGGGCTGATTCAATGGAAAAAAAACACAACAAAGGATTTGGGGATATTTTCGAGAAAGCAGGTCAAGTAATAGATCATGAAATTTAGGCATATTACTGATTAAAATGAAGCCAGGAAGGATTTAGCAGAGTGGAAGAAAAATAAGTGTTGGTGGGTCCAAGAGTCTCAGCGAAATCAAAGGAAAGTGTGTAGGGAGCCTCCACGGAGAGCTGGCAATATGGAGCATGGAGAAGAAAGTGCGCTTTCTTTCCTCCAGTTTCTAGAATGGAAATTGTGTGTGTGTGTGCTGCGCGTGTGTGTGTGTGTGTGTGTGTATAAAACAGTTGGAAATGTGATAACACTATCGAAAGCACATGACATCAACTATAGATGTAGTAAAACATGAAACAAGACAATTTCATATGGGACAATTTAAAACCCTCCAGCACAAGTCAAAACCTTATCTCTACTCCATCCAAAGCAGCCATTCCCCTTCCCTAAAAAGTTGTGCTTCTCTTGGAGAGCTACTCTTTATGGGTTAGAGAACAAAATAAGACAAGAGAGTTGCCGTAGAAAAGAGAATTAACATTTAAGATTTTACTGGTCTTGTGGCCCCTGATCATGGCAAGACTGAGATATGACAACAAAGTTAAGTGACATGGTGAACATGGACTTGAAGGCCAGTAGGGTTGAGGCCAGGGGCTGTGAAATGGTTATTATGGCATGGTTTCCAGCAGAGATAGGGAGATGGCAAGGTTTGGGGTGAGAGGAAGATTGGGCTCTGGGAGCAATAAAATGGGAGAGCAAGTGGGTGCCTGATGGATGAAAAGGAGAAGTCTAGAAGGACTTCGGTCATGTGCATGGTGTGCGGCTCACTCACATTAGGCTGAGAGCCAGGGTTTATAAGTGGGCAGCATTGCAGAGCAGGCGTTATGCCTCCCACTCCCACACTGGTCCTCATGAACTTGAGAGAATAAGCAGTGTGTGCTCAGGCAGCTTCAAGGGAAGCCATGTTTCTCAGAGGAACACCAGATTTAAGGGCAAAGGCTCCATGTGAGAAAAGACCGAGATGCTGGGAAGGCTGCCCCTCACGGGGCGGGTGAGCTTCTGGAGTGTTCTCCCGGTGCCCTCACACAGGGCCTTGCTCTCTAACGCTTTGTGGACATCGCCTTGAAATTCTTATCAATCTTATCTTTGAATTTGCTTTGTAAATGAAATCTGATGGGACAAAGGAGAATGTGTGTGAACTTAGAACCTTGGCTCACCCATTGTCCTGCCTCCCCGCTGCCTCCCTGTCTCCCTGGACAAGGCCTCAGCCACCACTCCCTCCACCCAGCTACCCCTACTGATCACTGACTGTTGCTGCCCCCACTGAGGGACTAGGTATGGACTTGGGGCTAAATATGGGGTCAGGAATGCAAGCCCTACATTGAAAGTGCTATGGCAGGGTCTGGGTTTCCATGAGGGTCCATACTTGTACCTCACCCACGACACTAAATATATTTTTAGGGCACCTGGGTGACTCAGTACAACTCTTGACTTCGGCTCAGGTCATGATCTCACAGTTTGTGAGTTTGAGCCCCACGTTGGGCTCTGTGCTGACAGCATGGTGGCCCAGCTTGGGATTCTCAGTCTCCCTCTTGGTCTGCCCCTCTTCTGCTTGTGCTCTCTCTTTCTCTGTTTTGAAAATAAATAAATAAACATTAAAAAGTAATTTTTTAAAAACCACAGTGATTGGTTCAGAAAGAGAGCACAGGAGAAAAGAAAAAGCTTTCTCCCCTGCTTTTTTTCACACAAGGGGCCCTACGTTTACATTTTGCACTTGAGCCCCACAATTTTTGTAACTGGCCTTGCCTGGAGGTTTCCAGAAGTAACAGAAGAAGATCACAGAAGGAGGGCAGGACTAGAGAGAAGCGACATCATTGGGACTCCAGGGGACAACAGATGGATAAACAAACCGCAGGGGATGATGGGTTTTGCCTTTTGGGCAGTGGCCAAGGAGAAGATTGTGAGAGAGACGGAGATCACCTTGTCAAAGATCCAAATGGAACGCTGGCAGGAGTTTTAGTGTGAGTGCCCTGAACTCCGGTGCTCACCTTTATCGCTCATGGCCTCTGCTCAGGGCGCCAACCGGAAAGTTGGGAGGTTCTCCTAAGTCGGTTCAATAAATCCTCTCCCAGAAGCTCCCTAGACAAACCACTTCGAACAGAAACAGCTCCTCTTGCTGAAAACAGCAGTATGCTCATGGTGCATGGGGTCAGGTCCAGGCCAAGAGAAGGCACTAGGGACAGAATAGGAGTCTTACTGTAAACAGCTGGATATAGCCAAAGCTTATGGGGCTTACAAAGGAAAACCAAAAGGCTTTGGGGCCTGGCTTTTCAGTTACCAATTTTAACCCCGATAAAAGGCCTTAACTTGCTTGAGGTTTATCTGTAAACTAAGGATGGTGATCATTTTAGCTTTCTGATGGCCCAGGTTTGTTAAAAGTGCCAAAGTATATAAAAATATGAAATTGCCTTGCAAATAGCTACATAAATATTAATTGGTACTTTAATTCCGTATTTGTTTGTTTGTTTTGTTTTAAGAAGGGTTACTGGATTCTTTGAATTACTCTGTGACAGCATTTAGGAGAGAGACACTGGAGGCATGCTTTATCCTTGTAAGCCCCACATCTCTGGAAGGTTAAAGCCTTAGGGTGGATATGTTTCCACGAATAGGTGGACTTTGTGAGACTAAGCAAAAACCAGGGGGAGGGGAAGAGGGGAAAGGAAAAAAAGACACAGAGAGGGAGGGAGATAAAACATAAGAGACTCTCAAAGACTAAGAAAAAAACTGAGGGTAAGGGGGATGAGGGAGGGGGGAGAGGGGGTGTTGGGCATTAAAAAGGGCACATGTTGGGATGAACACTGGCTGTTATATGTAAACCAATTTGAAAATAAACTATTATAAAATTAAAAAAAAAGAAAATTTTAAATAAAAACAAAAGCAAAAGGTGAAGTTTCAAAGCAGAAGAAACCTCAATTTATATACACAAATGGCAAGTGTGGCTAGAAGGTCCCAAAAGACATATATTAGCTAAAGAAGGTGGGAAAGGAAAGAAAAAGTCCTTTCTTTCTGAATTTTAGAATACTTTCCACTCCATACATTTATCCGCATCGAAGGAACCTCTTTTTCTGTGTTATTGTCTCTTTCTCTTTTTGATATATTATAGAAGGGTCTAAAATGGAAGTGGGCTTAGCACTATTAATACACTTTTGTTCATTCATCAATGGAATACCCACAAAACAGCAATTGTGGACACTGTGGAAAAAACAAGTACAAGTCTAAAGAGATCGATGAAGCATCTCATTAAAAAATAATATCAGGGTTTTAGAAAAGGAGTTATAGACTGTCGAGAAACTAAAATTTGAGTAACATATTTCCATCACCTCCTAACAAATCAAAATCTTAGCTTAATTCAAACATATGTTTTTAAAACATCTCTTCTCAAACATGCATTTAGAATTTTAAAGTAGATAATATCCGTCTCTTCAATTTTGTCAGATTTCGGAGATAGAATTTAAAATATTACTGTGTCCCCAAATCATGTTTTTTCATCTCATGGAGATTAAAATAGTAGTTAGAGTAAGGTGTAAATACTGGGTGCTGATACTAGCTCAATTCTCTTAGGTGGGGGTGCTGGCATGGCTTCTTTGAAAATATCGCCACCTAGAGGAAATTATGAGTCAAAGCAACATCTGCAATGCACCACACAGACCACATAATAGAAGTATGACATCTGTAAGAAGAAAAACAGGTATTTCAGTAAATGAGGTGGGCCACCTAGGAAACACACATTAAGTCATGGATCTACTAGTGTATTTTTCCATAATTTAATTAGTTTATATATCTATTTTTATTCCTAAGTAACATTAAAACTGCATAGAGCTTTTATTTATGCATTATGGCTTGACTTCTAATTTTTTCGTCCATATCTGGAAATATTTTTAGAAAATAGATGTCCCGATATTTGACTACAGGGGTAAAATTTACATTTTGTAAAATTCTTCAATTTAAAAATAATCAGTAATTTAATTAATCTCCTGAAAATGTTTAAGAGGTTAACATACTGAGGAATTTCTATCTAAATTAAGTCTTAGAAATTAACAAACGAACCAAATTCTTTAAAGTCGTTTGTTTCTGATCATTTATGACTAGGTTCCAAATCACAGCGCGTAGGGAAGGAGATAATTTAGTCGATTGATTCAAATAGAAAGGGGTTAATTTTCTTCGCTTCAATTTCTGATGTTTTCCAATCATGGCAATTTCTGAAAGCATATTTAACATGAAATATGATCCCTGCTGTAATCTTTATATGCCTGATAACAAATATGGGACCTTGAAAGCAACAGATCTTTAAGGTGGGTTTAAATGGATGATTTAGCAGCTATGAGAAATTTATATCCTATTTAAAAAAAAAGAAGCTGGTAACTTCAAAAATTAACTCTCTTAAAAAGTCCCTAAAAATGACTTTACATTCAACTGTGTTCTGAAGATAACAATTTTTGGTTAATAGTATTTCTCTGGGTTATTAACTTTCAATGTGTCAAGAATTATGGAGTAGGTAAGAATACAAATAGGGAAAAAACAACTTCATGGATTATTTGAGGAAGTTTTATTGTCCTGTGTTTACTCTTATTGGACCTGTTGCCTTTTAGTCATCCATTCTCCCCAATAAATGCTAAGCACCCTGGAGGCAGAGACTATTTTTTATATGCAGTCGTTCTTAGAGTGCCATTTGGTCAGTGTCTGCTCTGAGTAATTGATACCTATAGTACCAGTGGTTAAATATTTTGAATATAACCCTTAGCTGTATCTAGCACTTAGAATAGTCCCTGACATTTAGGAAGGACACAAAGCACAATGGGTGAGTGGATGAATGGTGTCCCAAATCAGACCCACCCTCTGTTTTAAGTGTATATTTATTGAATGTGTCTCTCTCTCTCCCCCACACAAAATTCTTAATTAAGTTAATCTGTAGAAGATATGATTAACATTTGTAAGGCAAAGTCCAACATAAATTATTCTTATCCCTTTTAAGATTATCACTAGCCTAAGCATCTCAAAGCATACCAAAGGGAACTATTTTGTCATATGAAATTATAAATGTGTATATATGGATACATATACATATACATAATATCTTATATACATATTATAGTATACATATTATAGTATACATTTATATGCATTTATATGTGTGCATGTAAATATAATTTTAGGAGCAGGTAGTATATTTGAAATAGAATAGAAAAGATTCTTAGGTACATTAAGATGAATCATAAATTAATCTACCTGGTAAATAAACTTGATGTTTGATCATTGCCTAGTAAAATTATTTAAATTGCTTGGCAGTCCACATGTAACATACCTAATATGTATTAAAGTCAGTGAGCACTGATTATCTTCTGTTTGCAAAGTAGCTGTTATGAGTCTAAACTTTAGTGCTCTATAGGTTTTGTATAAAAATGGTTAAGGAAAATGAGCGGCCTAAATGCTGAAAAACTCTGCATTCTAAAACACACTTGACCTCAAGGATTTCAGTAAAATTTGTGTGACTCTGTCTGGTGGATGTAGTCTAGGTCAGTCGGCTGTCTCCCTCCAGCCTCCGTCAGTCAGCAATGCATTGCCACGTTTAATCCCCCTCAAATCTTATGCTGTTCCACTTCCACGGGCCCTCCAAGTCAACAGCTTTGTTACACTGGACAAACTAATCCATGCTAATATATTCATTGGGCCTTATTCATTGTCAATTGTCCCCTGATAAATGCAGAATATAATAGCTGATTTAAAATTAAAAAAAAAAAAAAGGAGTCTTAAAGGAGTAGTGAGGCTTAAGGTGGGAAGTTTAAGCGAGAGAAAACATAAACAAGCCATGGACTAGCGGAAACTATCTTGAAAAAGGAATTTTAACATACACCAAAATTTAAACTCCCCTATCTTTTGTCATATTTATGGCTGGGTCTAATGGTAACGAGTGACAGAGGAATGGCAACATCTTACATAGCATTATTCCTAGCTAAGTTCTTTTCTTTTTTTCTTTTTTATGTTTATTTATTTTTGAGAGAGAGACAGAGCGCGAATGGAGGAAGGGGTAGAGAGAGAGGGAGACACAGAATCTGAAGCAGGCTCCAGGCTCTGAGATGTTAGCACAGAGCCCGACACGAGCCCACGAACGGTGAGATCATGACCTGAGCCGAAGTCCAAAGCTCAACCGACTGAGCCGCCCAGGCACCCCAAGTCCTTATTTTCTATTAAGTTTCATCCACATTTCCTGCTTAAATTCCTGCCTCCCCTCATTCCTGATCCGTTCCTTCTGGTGATACTTTCTCAGCTTTTACCTTTGGACTCTTCATTATACCCACAGCTTTCACCTGACCCGATATTGGCTACTGCTTGTATTTTTTTATACTGTATTCTATATTTTCCCTTTACCGTGACTGCCATGTGGCAGCTCTAGGGCTCCTCCCCTGCCAGCAGCCAGCAATTTTCCATTTCCACCCACTTCCATTAGTGACAGCTGATTCCTAATTTAGAGAATGAAGAATTCTGCAATCAGAATGTGCTTTATACTTTCACCTTAGAAGAAAGGGAAAAGGGGCCAGGGAACAGCTCTGGCTCGAATGATGTGAAGATTCTAGCACAGTTTTGCACGCTGCTTCTTTTCTCTCTTTAAAAACTTCCCCTCCCATAAATAATTTATCACACAACCTTTGGACATCAATTACTGAGACTCAGCATTTTTCCAGGACAGTATTACAATATGCAGTATGACCGCAGACGTTCGACTTTGAATATCCACTCTGAGTTATGTCCTTGACTAAACTGAGCTGAATTTAAAATTTCATCACACTCCCCTCTGTTTCACGGAGTAGAGCAATGATACAAGGAAACAGACCGTGTGGCTTCCGACTTCAGTCACTTGTTAGCTTTGCGACCTTGAGTGAGTTGTTCAAGAGCTGTCAGCTTCAGCTCTCTCCCTGCAAAACTAAACCCATGTGCAGGGCACAGGTCCTGGCACAGGGTAAGGACTCGGCCAGTGTAAGTTAAAACGTGGCAAAAAATAAGTGTTTAAATTTCCCAACCAGGTTCTTTAAATCGTAGAATGATAATGAACTTGAACTGTATTTTCAGGTGCACTTGTAAAGAAGTATTGTTGCTATGAGCATTATCAAGGTGGTTCACATTCACGATTCTGTGGCCTAGGAAGCCTGAGCCAAGAGCTTCCTTGTGACATTAAAGGACTTTGTGTTCAGTCCCTACAAGGATCTGTCTGTCCACGAGGACCTGCCTGGTGTATAACATAGAGTTCAGGGCGTGAGAGACGTTCTGCAGGCTTCCTCCTGCAAGTGGTTTTAGTACTCTCATCAGGAATGAGTCACTGTGCTTCCCTATGAGAGCTACTGAATCATCACAGCTCATTTCATAGATTCAGTTTTATTTTTTCAGATAAATATTTTCAGAATATTAAAAACATTTATTGAGGGCTTTTCATATATAAGAGTCTGTATTGAAAATAGAAAATCGGTTTCTTGCCCTATGGGATTTTCTAGACGGAGGAGAACCACAGAAAACTAGCTATAATTTTCAAAGGATAATGGAATTATCGGTGAATCGAATGTGAAGGAAGTACCATGCAGGAGTACCTGCTCTTTCCAGAGGTGCTTGGAGAAACTGATGAATACGTTACTGAGAACGTTGTATACGTGGAAACTGCTTCTCAGGCTAAGGTGGAGCCAATCCTTAGCGCTGATTTATGCTCTCATACTAGTGATTAAGCAGCTGGAAAGAGCTGGAAATGGGACAGTAATAAAAATATTAATTATCCTCTGGATGCCAGACAAACAAGCAGGTTTGTCTCTTTCCCTAACAAGTTGTGCCCTAATGAGTGGTGGTGATCATTAATAAATTAAATGATGCTCAAATCCTAGGAGGTAATTGACAATCATAAGTCCTGCATTTAGAACTAGGCCAAAAGAATGGAGCACTGCATGCCAGTGAAGCGGAATTAAAATAAAGACTTAAATTTTAGAAAAATATATATAAAAATAAATAAAACTAGGCCAATGGGTACACTGGCTTAGGAAATATTAAGCATTAGTTACTTTAGCAACCGGGAGTTAAAATTTAAGCATAGAAAAACAAATTCCAAATTTGTTAATTGTCTTCTCTGCTGTTGGTATTAAAGCCAAAACAAATATACTGTCAAAAATACATTGCTGGTATTAATTAGGGGCGTAAATCTCAAAAGGAATTCAAAATAGATTTATTGTAGTCATATCTTTAGACAAACTTAATATCAGTATAAATTTATAAGTATAAAAATAATAATCCATGGAAATCCAAGACTTTTGTGGGTCTGTTCCTTCTTTCACCAAGTTTGATAGTTTATATTCATGGCTTAGTTTCATAGATCAAAAAGATACTATTATTAAACAGGTTCCAGTAAATGATACAAATATCTTAATATGCTCTTTGGGCCAGCACCTTTAAATATTCCTTTTCTATGTATTAATATAGTATATTCCCTGAAAAACGCATCTGTAAACACGACAGGAACACCGTGATCATCAGTTCACGTCTAAATGTTTAACCTTTGCCACTAGGTGGCACCTATATATTAATAGTGGGAGAGCACATACTCCACACAGGAAGGCAAAGTTCAGAGTATATAAGAGACAGTAAGTCAGGTTAACTTTGTTTTGTATATAAATATTTGTGCTGGTATATACTTTGAGCTGATGAATTTATTGCAGGAAATAATGTGGAATTCACAAATTTTTTAAGAAAAGGAAAACATTATTATTAAAAAAAATAAAAAATGCACATTGACTTTGGAAAATCACCCCACTGGGGGTGGGAGGAAGTAGATCCATTTAGTTCTGACCTTAGCTTGTCATCTTATATTATCTCTCAGCTCAAGCAAATGCTACACTCGAAAGAATACAACCAAAAAGTTCCAGTTATATATGACAGCATTGTAATTTTGCTTTTGGTAGTGCTATTAATAGTAAATGTCATATGAACTCTAATTTAATAGTGATTTTTAAAAAAAATTGGTAAATTAATTAACCTCAGTAAAAAGTCTTGAATTACTAAAAATGACATGCTAAAAATCTAAATCTGCTCATAGGAGAGAATACTCAAATATTTCATGACAATAGAAGTATCGACCATTCTAAAAAGTTCAAATGCCACATGAAAACAACAGAAGATGCTAATATGAATAGTTTCTCTTTAGATGTAGCATAAGACAGAACCTTCAATAATGTTATAGTATTCTGAATAATATCCAGCAACTTGCACACCTACAAAATTACCTACAATTCTTGTGAATAGTTTTCTAACATAAAAATTTGATTTGCAATACAATATCTAAAACCAAATTAACCCAATGAGTTGTTTTTTTCCCCACAAAATATGTGTATATTGACACACATATATATAAAATTATTAATCAACGATTTCTAAGATTGTCATCATATGACTTACATAAGCTGTTAAATTAGTACTAAGAATTATAATCAAGACAGGAATATTAATATCTCTTCCTTAGGTGCCATTATTATCAATCCCACATTGAAGACAATATAATCTTTTGTACTCTCCTTGGAACTCAGGTCAAGGTTACTAAAGGAAAGTTTGTTCCTACACAAGTTGTCCCAAATAAGAAAATAAGGAGATACATTCCAATAATAAATTAAAACTCCATAACTTTAAACTCCAAACAGAGGACTTAAATCCTGAAACAATTTGCTTCTTTGCATTTCAGGCCCTTCATCTGTATAAGGAAAATAAAGCATTAGTTCGCAGTGTGGCTATATGTTTCAATGTGATAATGCATCTTAAGAATGTTGCATATGCTTACATGTTTTTTGAAATATTAAGCTCTCTGTTCGGAATCGTGTATGTGATCCACATAGGTGGCTTACAGCAGGTATTTAAAATTTATTGGAGTTTTCACTGTCTTTAGGTATAGTGTAAGAAAGAACCTTCTTCTTTAAGCATTACTATGCATGTGTTTAGATTTTGAGGAGATACATTGCCTCTGTGAAAAAGAATGATCCTGATTTGGGTGGGCACTTGCCATTAGGGTATTAATGTCAGCCATAAGAAGGAAAGAAACATCACTGACCTGATGTTACGGGGAGATGATAAAGAACAGAAACTTCTAGCTATAAAGATTTAATTGATTTTTGTAGTCTTGCACAACAGTAAGTAAGCTCAAAGTATGTATTTGATTACAATTATCCATGGGGAAACAAGGTAGTTAATGAATCATTCGGTTAATTATCTTGTGAGGTTTTACATTTATAGTTGCTCTGATTACTAACAAGTGACTTTAAGACACCACAATGTATGTCAATGGTCTCATTGTGCATTTATTAAATACTTAGTATTATAACTAGTAGGTATTGGATATCACTGTTCATGAGTGTTTGGTATGTATTGACCCATTTGACCTTCTTAATCTCATTTAATCTCATGAAGCAGATACTACAGATGAGGAGAATGAGAAGCCAAAATTTCAGTTACATGTCTGAGGTCACACAATGAGTAAAAGAAGTTTTGAAGCTACGAACAGCAGTCTTGATCTTTAAATTCCCTTGAGGGCTCTGCAATGGCTCAAACCCCTCCTCAACTGCAAAGTTCTAGTTCTTCACTGTGCCTACGTATCATTCAAAGGTCTTGCTATGAAGCAGATTCTAACTCAGTAGGTTTGGGTGGAGGCTGGGCATCGATAGTTCTAACAAGACCACAGGTGGTGCAATCCTGTGTGGTCTATGGACTATACTTTCAATATCAAGGCACCAAACCACTGTATTTGCACACTATTTTACTGAGAGCCAAAACTGAATTTCTAGGGTAAATTGGTTCATGCTTAGTTTAGTGGTAACAACTAAAATATCTAGATGTCTCAGTCCAACAGAATTGCAATGAGATGACACTTCATGAGCCTTGTTAATGACCCTAAACTGATCTCATGTTCCAAAATTGACATGATTTTTATGATTAGATGTCAATCATCATATGCTAAATAGCATCATTAGCATATAATGATTAATGGTGATGTAGTCTCTACTGCACTTCTTCTTAAATATTGGATTATTTGATCTTCACAGTAGGCTTGAGCAGTAATGGAGTATGACAAGTACCTTTGAGGAAACAGACCCAAGGCAAGTGGCTACTGCCATGGGTCTCTTAGGCAGCAGTGACCACACACAGAGGCCCAAACTCTTCTCTTCCATCGGCTGACCTTGATGTCTGGCCTTGTTCCAATAGCTGATTGAAAGTAAATAGATGCAAATACAAATTAAAAGTAAATGGATATAGAATGATAGTACTGAAGCAGGTAAGAAGCACCCACATTCCGGTTTTGCTTTAAATAAACAGACAACCAAGGCCAAAGGAATTTGGAAGCATTAATATTGAGTCATTTTCTATTGTTATTACATTAATATAAACCTAGCTAAATACGAACAACATAGCTGCATATATAATTTTATTATGCTGTTAAAATCAAAATTAATGCTGTTTTCTTACTCCTATTCACTCCCTCGTCCCAAGACCTTCTATGAGATGATATTCGTATTACTTTTTTCCCAGACTCTCTGTAGGTTTGGTGCAGCCAGCAAACTGTTATTTCACCTCTTGTGTTAATTTTAATGGAATTAAATATGTGGGAATCACTTTTTTCATAAGCAGATGTTAAAAGTTTTATGAAACCATACTAGAATTCAGAGTTGGTCTCTAAATGTCAAATGTATTTACCATCCTTAGAAGGCTAATATTTTTACAGAAAAAAAAAAATCTCTTTGAGTTACTGTGGAGACAAAGTAATGAAGATAAATCAGGAAATGCTGTCAGTCACTAGGAAAGGAAAATACCAGAATCTCTATATTTAAAAACACTTGAGAATAGACAGCAAAGATTCTTATCAAGCCTAGGCCTTCTAAACATATTTGCAATTTATAATGTTATTTTTCTCATCATTGACAAAGGAAATAATACCTCCACTCTTGAGAGAATTGGCTAAGTGGCACCTCTTTATTGCTGTGTTCACGCATCGAGTTTGAAATGACTTTGAGAATAATAGACTTTGGAAAACTGTGTTTTCTTCAAGTGTACACTTAACTCTAAAACTAAAGACTAGGTTTATTTTGAGTTCTCACTGATACTACTGAATCCTCATCAAGTTGTACTGAACAAGCTATGTAGAGGTTCTCCATGAGAATTGAGAACGAGAGTGCTCCAAGCGTGCTAAGCAACAACCCCTAGGACCCTGTCTTTACCTGGCAGTGGATGGGGAGAAGTCTGAGAAACGTAATGATGGGTGTAAACTCGGAGGACTGTCTCCCCCCCAGCGTGGCTTAATTATTTCATATTAGCCTTTAGGATCAGAAAAGGGGCCATCACAGTATCTGGCTAATAAAACAAGAGTTCCGATGGAGAATCATCAGTTACTAATCATTTTCTTCCTTCACTAGTTTCTGCAGGTGTCTATTTCAGAAGATATGGGTTGCACAGAAATTAATAGATAATGTAGCTTCTGCCTACCTCTGTCACTTTTCATTGGCTGCTCCTTCAAGACATTCTCGAACTTCCATCCTCAGTTCCTTAAAGGCACCAAGCTCCTCCCAGCTCTCTGCCTTTCCACTCATGGTTCCCTCTGCCCTCAGTAAACATCCCCTTGGAACCCCTTGTGATAAATACTTTTGTAGTGATGCATTTCCTTGGCATTGCTTGCAGAGTGACTAATTTGTATAACTCCTCATTTAATGTGTCTTTTCTACTAAACCATAAGCAACATGAGAGTAGGATTTTGTTTATTCACCATTGTATCCTTATCAGGGTTTACATTGCTTGCCCCCTAGCAGTTTTTTGAAAAAAGGTTTGTGAAGTAGAGGAAATTCTTGAGGTTTACATCCTTGACAATGGCTAATGAAGAATGCCTTGTGCCTGTGGAGGCAATTAATGTGTTAATTTTAATCTTTGGTAATAATAAACTGAGGATTGTCCAGATGTGATGATGAAGAAATGAAATCCTAAATGAAATCTTAAATCCTTAATGAGAACATTTTTATGACCCAGTGAAATAGTTGAATGTCTTGGACAAAGTATTTTATGAGCTTTGATTTGCAAGGATTTATGGATCAGTATCAGAAGCAGGACTCTTGTTTTCCCCCTACATAATATATATATATATATGTATATATATATATTAGAATATATGTATATATATATTAGAATATATATATATATATTAGAATAATAACAGTAATATGCCTAGTTATTTTTAAACTACTTTTATAGGTCACTCATAAGTTGTATCTTGTGGAAAGTAATGATTTTTTAGACTATTATTAAATGTTTGGTTGTTCATTGCTATAGTTTGGAGTCTTCAGTGTCATTGTGAGATTCCTATAGTGTGTTGTTTCTTCTGTTCATCCTGTTGACCACTGAAGTATTGCTGAATAGATTTCTGATATTAAATAATAAGAAGTGAAAAGCCAAGTACTTTCATTTAACACTTTTATTTTTCAAGAGCTTAAGCTTATCACCCCCCAAAGCTACAGGACACTGGGATACGTGTAAAACTCAACATCCAGGTAAGATATCACCTTACAGTCTTCTCTTCACCAAATAAATACTAAATTGTGGTTCAAACTATACTTAGATGTATAGTTTGTTAAAAAAAAAACATGTAAATTTGAGAAAGCAGGTTCAAATTCCTCATCTAGGGATATTCTGGAATACGCTATGGAGGGAGCTTTTTATTAAGTTATTAGAATTAAGTGCCCAGGAGGAAATGTATTATTACTTCCTAAAAAACTTTGAATAAAAACTATTACTTTGAATAATGTATTCTCCGCAGGTAGTTGGTTAGACACTAAAAACTAGTTCAGACTTGCACCTACTCATCTTTGTGTTCTCTCCTCTGTAAGGAAGACAACCTGGGAAAGAAATAAAATATTCCACCCCCAATAGGTCAATAATCCTTAAAAAAATCCATTGTGCAAAAACCATTTTTATGGTTCCTGTGAACTTATGACAAGGAAATTTATCCAGGAACAAGGCTTCAAAACCTAAGCTGTGTTCCATTGCTCGCAGTTACCTTGGATTTTAACTAGATGTGCAAGTTGACTTCTGACCATGGGGAATCCTCTCCATGCATGGGTTTATGGATTGTTGAGGCCATGGCAGAATAGCCAGTCCCACAGAAGCAACTCCATGTTCTTCCGAGGAAGATCCATAGCGCTGCGGAACAAGGAATATGAGTGAGCGATGCCACAGGACACTGCAAATGGGGTCATCAAACACAGCCCTCAAAAATCAACTCTGAAGGTGGAGAATCTACGAGGAAAAATATTTTTTGAAATAAAGACACTTTTAAATCGTTTCAGTATTATGTTAAGAGCACTGATAGATGCTCACTGGCCATGGCTTGTGCTTCTTAAGCATATAATGGCCAAAATAATGTTGATTCCAAGCTCACTAAGTACACGGTTGGATAAATTTGTTAAAAAAAAACACAAACAACTTTCAGCACTGCCAGAATTAAGGAAAAAAAGAAAGAAAAAGAAATATCCAGGGTCTAGAGAGGAAAACACCAAAAGAAACTATTCAAACTGCAGTAATAAAATATTTGGCCTTTAATCATTTCCAATTAAGGTATATCTGAAAGCTCCCCCTCCCCCACCCATAGTCATACACAAACACACCAAGTTTTAAATGTTTTATAATGGTCATAGAAGGGGTTTACATAGATATGTTTATTAATGGAACTCACTTTTTAAATTAGTTTTTAATAAGCTGCTAATGCATTTTAGCCTCAAATCAGTTCCATCCCATTCTCAATCCCTTTCCTGGTGTCTAACAGTTAATGTTGTCTAACATGAGGAGAGCTTCCTGCGGCATTTTGGGAATGATCTGCTTGGGGCTTAAATAAGCACAGTTTATAAAGTTCTCTCTCTCTTCCTCAGCCCCCACTAGGAATGATAAAGGCATTTCTAGAGGTAAATGATTCTCTTCCTCTCTCTGCTCCTCTCCTTCCATCCCCTCCTCCTCTTCTTCTATTTCCTCCTCTTCATCCTCTTCCTCCTCTTCCTCCTCCTCTTCTTCTTCCTCCTCCTCTTCCTCCTCTTCCTCTTCCTCCTCCTCCTCCTCCTCTCCCTCCTCCACACAGTCAGCCTCTTGGACCTCCTCTTCGTCTTCGGCCTCTGCCTCCTCCTCCTCCTCCTCCTCTTCCTCCTCCTCCTCCTCCTCCTCGCTCTCCTCCTCCTTCCCGTCACACTCCTCGTCATATTCCTCCTCATCACACTCCTCCTCCTCATTTTTCTCTTCGTCCTCCTCCTCCCCCCGCTGTGCGGTCGGAGACTGGTCAGGAGTGAAGACCAAAGAGGGATTCTGCACGAAGCTGTACAAAGTCTCCTGCAGCTCCGCGTCTTCCCCGCCGCCGCTGGGGGGCGCGTCGTTCCAGGAGGAGCCCTCGGGGGAGGCGGGGCCGCGCGCCTGTGCCTGCTGCGCCCGCAGCGCCTCCTGCTGGCGCTCCAGCTGCTCTTGCTGCCGCATGTCCTCGTAGATCTGGTTCATGATGAACTGGGTGGTGTTCCGCGGCGCCCGCATGCCGGGTGCCCGCCACCCGTACAGGTTGACGGGCCGGAGCAGCGTGCTGAGATCCACGGGCGGGCTCCTCGGGAAGGAGCGGCGAGGGTGGCGGCGCAGGCCGCGGCCCCTGCGGCCCCAGCGCTTCTTCCTGCCCGGAGGCCTAGCCGGGCAGGGGTTCCAGGGCCCGCGCCAGCAGGAGCAGCAGCAGAGGCAGAGCGGGTGCAGGCCGTACGCCCGGATCACTTGCACTCGGCCGGGAGGCTTCCAGAAGCCCTCTGGAGGTGGGCGCCAGGGCCCTCCCCAGTGCCCCCAGTTAGAGTACACCTCCCAGTGGGGCCGTCGCGGTGGTTGGAACCAGGGGCCCGGACCGTGCTGTTGTGTCGGTTGTTTCCTGGGGACCTCATACTCAGACTTGGGACCAGAGCGGTGGCGCCGCTTGTTGATCGGAGGGCCCCTGCGCCTTCGGTGGCAGGAAGACCAGGCGCCTAACGGGGCCGAGGATGCCCAGCCGCCGCCCAGGTTAAGAGGGTCCTCCCTTTTGTCGAGCATCTGGGTCATCGTTCAGGGAGCTCCGGGAGGTGTAAACGGAAGCGTCCTAGAAGCTGTCAGGTCAGGCCGGGTGCGGAGGTCTGAAGAGCCTCGTTAGTCTGCGCAGCGCCACGTGCCTGCTCCTGGGATCACGCCTTTCTCTCCGAGAGGACCCCTCTTCTCCCTCTTCTCCGCTTGCTTGATCGCTCTTCCTTCGTAATCTCTTGTCCTTCGCACTCGAGTTGTCTCGCCCGGGTGGGTTGGGCGGGACTGGGGCTGGGTAAGGATGGTGGGGGAGGAAGGTGTTGGTGGGCGACGCACAGAGAGACCCGCTCCCGGGTCCCACACACACCCGCCTCGGCAGAGGCGCGGGCTGGGAACCGGGGAGGCAGGGGTTGTGCGTTACCTTGCGGCTCCCTCCCAACCCAGGTGCTTCACCGTCGCAGTCCTGGCGGGACTGAGGGGGCCAGGGCAGTGGCGGCCTTTAAATACCGGCCGGAGCCGCCGCGTGCCCACCGCGTCCTTGGTTGCCCAGGGTGATAGCCAATTGGGGCCGAGGTCCTTCTCCTTGCGGCGGAGGGGGATTCCGGGTGGAACGAGGTGGCCCGTGAAGGTTCTCAGGGGGCTTGTGACGCAGTTTTTGAAGGAGGGAAAGAGGCCCTCGGCTTGGGTTGTACCCCTCGGCTCAGATAACGTTTGGGCGGTTTATTTGAAACTTTTGTACCACCTAGACGTGTGAGCATCTGGAAGATGGACCTTTCGTTGAACCTCTTAGAAGTGGAGCGCAGGGGTGGGGGGCTCATACATTGGAAAACCTAGATCCTATACCTTTGGAGGATAAGGAGATAAAGGGAAAGTGCCTACAGTCAGAAAACTGGGCCCCACTCCTTCCGTTAAGGCCTGTGCACACTCTTCCAACTTCTGGGAGTTGTAGTACATCATATGGGAAACACGACCACGAACATGTATTGCGTGTGCTTGCAGCAAGCATGGGCTCATGGCACATAGTCCTCACACCTCCCCTGTGAGGTAAGCATTGTTATCACACCGCACAGATTAGAAAATGAAGAGGTTATTTTACCCAAGGTCATGGGGATTAAGAGCTTCAGGTATTTAAACCTTCCAGCCAGCCACAGAACCCAAATTCTTAACCACATGACTGTCTGGCCACAGAACCCAAATTCTTAACCACATGATTCTCCTCAAGGCCCATCCACCTTAAATAGGACTCTCGTGAGGAGTCCGTGAAGTCCTATGAGAAAGCACTTTGCTAACTGTAACATAGCATGCAGAAGCCTGGTTAAATAAATAGCACCAGGATGAAGATTAGTAACCCTGTGGGTGATGCCCAAATAGGCGTCCCTGCCCTGGTGGCTTTTTCTTGTCCCACTTTTTAGAAACATCAAGGAAATGCTACCAGGCCCAATCCTAGAGAAAACCATCCCAGAGTATGTCCCTTTATTGCCTTCCTGTGGTGAGTGGAATTGCAGAAAATGGCACATTGCCCTTTGGGAACCTGAGTCTATACAAGCCCCCAGTAAATGACAAAGGAGGAAAATGTGGGAGCGCCCTGAAGCCCGCAGAGGTCATGTATGCTTTCCTGGTTGAAAATTGAGAACAGCGTGGGGGTGCTTGGATCAGGACTTTAGCCATTGCTGTGGGACCCACAGACTCCACAGGCTTCATTCGATTTTGTTTGCTCTGTGGTTTGCTGGAGACTAGCCCGCTTGACTCAAAGTGCAGAATGCTGACACATTTAGCCTCCAGTGTCCCTTTCGTGTGTAGACTCACACATTTGGCGGTGACTCTTCCCTTGCTCGGCTTAATTCAGATTGGAATGATGATACCCCAGATTTATTTTTCTGAGAACATATGTGGTATACGATATTGGATTTTAACTGAGAACTTTAGAAATTGACCATGTTGGCCTAGTGGAATGCTCATCAATTTCTTGTTTTAAAAAAGGGTCACTCAGATAATTAAGGACATTGTTTTTGTACAATTGTTCCACGGTGACATCTACATTTCATATTAATTCTCCTTCTTAAAGAATATTCATGTGGTATTGTTCTTGCCCCATCCTTCTTCTTCTTCTAAGAGAAACAGAAAAGTATGATTTATGAGTTTTGGTTTTATCAATAGATTGGCATTGTAATTCCGACTGTTCATGTACTGGTAAATCACCCAAGAAAATTACTGCCTGGGTATGTTAAACACAGCTTTCAGAAATTCAGTTGAGGAATTTTTAAAGACATCTTTTAGCAGCCCGCGTTCTTTAAATACTGCAATATGAGGTGTTCTAATTCATCATTAAACTATAACACACTCGCCATGGCTTACTATGTTGTATTAGTTTTCTACGGCTGTGTAACAAATTCTCACAAACTCAGGGAAACAGCGTACATTTGTTACTTCAGAGTTTTCAGCTGTTAGTTGGGTCCTCCACTCAGGGTCTCACCAGGCTATGGTCAAGGCACTAGGTCAAGGCACTAGGTTGGCTTAGTTCTCATCGGGAGGCTCCATTTAGGAAAATGTTATTGGCAGAATTTGTTTCCTCGCGAGTATATAAATGAGGGCCCTACCTTTTAGCTGTCTGTTGGCTGAGGATGCTATCAGGTTTGGAGGCCACTCACAAGTCCTAGGGGTCAACATCCATTCCTAGAGACCATTCTCACCTCATTGCCATGGGCTTCCTCAATATGGCTACTCACTCCAATAAAGTCAGCAAGGCAAATCTCCCTGGTGCTTCGTAGCACAGTGAATACACACACACACATACTTATGTATCATAGCATTGGCTTGACATTGACATTTGCGACATTTGCCATCTTTGTTATATTCTCTTGGTTAGAAGCAAGGCCCACGTCCTACCGGCATTCAAGAGGAAAAGGTTACACAAAGGAATGGATACCAAGAGGCGGGAAGTTAACCGGAGGATTACCTTAAAGTTTGTCATCACATATACCAAGTAAATTAAGTAAAATTTGTACTTCGTAGTAACTAGTTATGACTTTATTTGGGCGACTTAATGACATTTTGCATTTTGAAATTCCATTATGTGTCATATGACAGTATAGGTTATGCTATGTTTTATGTTACGTGACATTATATTGTTAAGTTGAAAACACACTGCTATCTTAGGGTTGTTTTTTGTGCATTTGTGTGAATTGAAAAGGATGAATTCAAACACTTGATGGCAGTAGTAACTCATTCAAAATTCAGTCAACGAAAGCCCCAGTATACAAAACAAGCTATGAGAATACAGGTACTTCGTTTTTATATTTATCACGAATACTGTATTTAAACTGTTCCAGTTTTCCAGTATGAATTACTAGACTTTAGCATTTTTCAGTTGGCTTTTGGGAAGCAAACCTCAGTTAATTAGACATATATAAAATTCTTATCAAGAAATTGGATATACCTGATACATTTGGTCACATAAATAAAATTCAACAAATATTTTTTCGATCCGTCTTTGTAACCAATTAAGTTCTATGAGAAATGAAAAAAAAAATGGAACACATTTTATGCTCTCTCAAGAACTTTTGCCCCCCCAACCATGCACAGTAAGTTGAAACCACAAGAGTAGGCGCTATCTGTTGGTCATAGAGGCTTACTGCAAAGTATTAAGACCAGCTTTTCAAAAAGTGAGATAAAAATTACTTGATAATTTGGGAAGTTTGGGGGATAGTTGGCAAATTGGTGAGGCGTGTTGTGCACCAGGGTATAACACTGTGGTGCTTTTCCATTTATGACTCCTCATGTCATTTAAGTTATGAAGTGACAGTTAACTTTGTAATGACATAACTATGAAGACAGGTTTCTGCAGATTTGAAGAGAAGTAAGGATGGGGATTTTGTACTCATAATACCTACCATGTGTAGGTATTGTTTGCTATCATCCTTTGAAAATATTATTAATCTTTTATTCTTTCAAGATTTTCAGAGAATTAACCCAACATATTGTAGTCATGACATCTGAAAAACATGCAGAGTCAGTAATGATTAATTAGGAATTATTAGAATGGAAATGTTTGTTTATAAATGATTTTGAAGTTCACTGTATTATGGGGCAACAGATGAAGTGTCCCCCTCTTGAAAAATGACTTGTACTATTTGAGAAACAAACAAACAAACATGTATAGCAATAGAATCAAGAAAAAGAAGTTTATTATAAAACACAGCATTTAATCAGGGGTCAGTTTTAGAATTAAAGCTTTCAGTGAAGAATGTGAGGTGTTGGAAATGGCCACTGAAGTAGGATGAATTTATGAATTTAGCAGGAATGCTGAAATGTTATCATCATATTTCCAGGGCTATAGTAGCACTTTGTCCTTCTAAAGTTCATGGTGAATTAAATCTGCACAGTAGCCTTGAGAGTTGGATGCCAGAATGCCTGTGAACAGGTCAGTTGGCCCTATATGTCTGCATAATAATGCCCTTTCATCTGGTGTTTTATTTCATTTCACTTTTTGCTAGAGCTCCCCCACCCCAATTTTGTAATAGTGGTGTAGAGAGAAGGCTGTGAGGACAGAGAGGTTTCTAGGCCATTTGCGGGGAGATCTAAGATCATCAATAAGGTTCCTGTGGACAAGGTCCCATTATGACTTTTTCATGAACTCCTTCCTCCATAAAACATAAAGATAAAAATTGTTTTTTATGACTTGTTGCAATAAGAAAAAATATAATCCAGGCTAGATTCATTACTGGATATTTATTAACACTGTTATCATTGTCTTGCTTTGTTTTATATTAAAAGAAATGAAGACATTTTTATAGGTCTCTAAAATCATTATAGGGCCTTGGCACCTGTGCAATCGTAAACCGAGAGTTTAGTTGATTCCTGTAGGACTCCTGACCTATATAAACTGTGAGACAGTAAGATGCTAATTTTGTGCCAATTTTTTTTAAGGCAGTGATAGAAGACGAATATAGAGTTGCAATGTTAGAGTTCTACTTTTAGTCTGATTCAGAATAATGTATTGGAGTCTAAAAAGTCAAAACAAAAAATCAGTTTCTAAATATCATTGGATTATAATGATGGCTTGATGGTTATTCTTTTTTAAGCTTTACAGCTTGAGGTGTACAAATTATGATTCATGGGGCACATGATTAATTTTTTTTAAATTATTACGGACATATTGGTATTTATACTTTGAAACCGAAACAAGGAAATGCCTATGAATCCACTGTGGAGAAACATAAGAACAATTCTTTTCGATTGCTGCACTACAGAAATAGTGTCTATAAATAATGGCACCTGAAGGATGATATGAAATAATGAGAAAATTTCAGAAAATCTAGATAAAGAAATAAATTTGCCTGAGATAGTTGAAAATAAACATATTTTTTATGTTTTAATTTATTTTTTAATTTTAAAAATTTTAATGTTTATTTTTGAGAGAGAGAGAGAGACAAGAGCATGAGTGGGAGAGGGGCAGAGAGGAAGACACAGAATCCGAAGCAGGCTCCAGGCTCCAGCTTCTGGGCTGTCAGTACGGAGCCCTACCCCAGGGCTTGAACTCATGAATCACGAGATCATGACCTGAGCCAAAGTCAGACACTTAACCGACTGAGCCACTCAGGCACCCCGATATATTGCATGTTTTTAAATATTAAAGGTGTACTACTGTCAATTGTCTCTTTTCTTACTTTAATATATTAATTCAGAAACAGATTATGCAATAATGAGGAAGTTTCATATTTTAGTGAGATTATAGAGAATCATGGCCTCTCCCACACTGTTGGTGAAAGTGTAAATAGGTACGACATCTTTGAAGGCCAATCTAGTAATATTTATTAACATTTAAAATAATGTGCTCTTCGACCCAGAATTCCACTTCTGTGAATTGGCACATTAGGTGTACCATTAGATGTACTATTCATGTTTACATAAATCTAGTCTTTCCAATTTTGGCATAAATAAAAGAACATAAACTGTACATTCACGTAATGGGCTGATACGTGCTTCTCAGAATCAGTAGAACTGTATATGCTGATATGGAAAAATCATCAAGAAATATTTTTAAGTGAAAGAAATGAGGTTTAGAATAGTGATTATCTCTTGTATTTAATCCATGTTTACATGTATAGATGCATACATAATGGTGACGTATGTCTTTGTGTGGCACCTGCACATGTGTATTTGTATAAAAAGGGGAAATTGCTTATGTACAAGTTTTTGTTTCTCATGGAAATTTTCACAAAAGCATGCAAGAAACCATTGCCTGGTTTGTTCTTGGGAGTGGAACTTGAGGTTCACAACTGGAAGGAAAGTCACCTTTCATTGTATATTCTTTTATCATCCTTCACTTTTTAACCATGTGCCTGTATTGTGACCATACATTTCAGAAAGGTCAACTTTCCTTAGAAGGCATTCCTTAGCTTCTTCCCTAATGTAGCTCTCATATCATTGTCTATATTTTCCATTTTATACATTTTATTTTGTTCACAGGCACAGAAATATACCAATAGAATGATTCGATAATTATCTAGTTGTGTTTGAGGGACGAGACAAGCCTAATGTCTTCCTACTACACCACCATCTTATGAGATATACCAATAAATTGTCACTTAAGCAAGGTTCTAAAATGAGTTGACAGATCTTTAAGGTGATAAAATATTATTATTCAAAAACTGAAGCCATATGTTTGTTGCTGTTGTTGTTATTGGATATGATTATTTGCATGTTGCATTAAAATAAGTATTAGCCCACAAGACCATTATAGATTTCAAATACTTTTATTCTCTCTTTGATTTTCTTTAATCAATTTGGAAACAGAAATATGCTTTAGTGAAAAAAAAGAGGAATAGAAAAGTTTAATTAAAAACATCTAAATCTTGACAATACACCTAAAATGCTCATTTACATTTTTTCTTTATTACGTACCTAACTTGAAATTATATGGGATAGAAATCCTTAAAACTTGCAAGTTATATGTGATTTACAAGAATATCTATGAAATTTTTTTTTATCATTTAGTTTCTCCCTTTCTGTACATCATTTGGTTTTATCCTTGACTCATCTGGTGTTTGCTTAAATTACTAAATTGTCATCATACCTTAAAACTTTTAGTTGTATTTTATGAAATTATATCATTTTTCAGAACACAATTTGCAAGTATCACACTGAGTTTTTGTTTCCGAAGAGAGCAGTAAGAATTGTTCTGTGATAGCAGGCATCATAATGCTAACCATTATCTGCAATTAGACAAGACTCCCAATAGGCAAACGAGGTAGGCACATGTAGGCTTGAGGAGTTTTGCTGAGATTGATAGGGTTTCCATCCAATCGAATATCCTCTAGCGCCTTACGGATATAAGTCAAATTTTTAACATTGCAGAAAGTATCTTCATGCATCTCCAAAATGTTGTTATTCTAAAAGAGATGATAATAAATTATAAGGCAAAATATACATATGCTTAGCGTTGATTAATAACATGGCCCATTATGCCTCACCCCCATTTTTATTCTTTTGTTCCTTCTCTTATCCAAAAATGCATGTTATGGGATCATTATGCATTGAACTCTTTCTAGGCAGTGAGGATTAAATCATTGAAGCACAAAGTAGACATATGCTTTGCTCTAATGGAGCTTACATTTCAGTAATTGGAATGTAAAATAAGGAAGGGAGAAAATAAATTTAAAGAATATGTTATTTCTAAAAATGACGAGTAGTGCGAAGGAAGGATGGTCAGTGTGGAAAGTTATCGTAAGAGACAGCAATGGAGCTGAGAAAAGAGTAAAAACAACATATAGGCATGGAAAGATAGGTAGGAATATTGCAGGAAGAGACAACACCACGTTCAATCTGAGTAATTACCATGGAATGTTCAAGAATGGGAAAAAAAGTCAACATGGCTAAAGTACATAAACTGAGGGAGAGAGTGAGCAAATATTAGGGAGATAAGCAGGGCCCAGAAATACATGTTTAAAACCAGCTTTATTGAATATATTTTACATAGCATAAAATTCTTTCACTTTAAGTATATAATTCAGTGGTTTTTAAGATAGTCATGGAGCTATACAACCATCACCATAATTTAATTTAGAACACTTTAAACATCCCCCTAAAACCCCATAGATATTAGCAATTACTCTCCCCCACCACCCCCACCCACCATTTCTCCCTATCTGTAGCCCCTGGTGACTTATAATCTACTTTCTGTTTTTATGGATTTTCCTACTTCGGATATTTTATGTAAATGGAATCATATATCATCTTCTGTGACTGGGTTCTCTCATTTACAATCGTGTTTTTAAGGTTTACATATTTCGTACCATGTATCAGCACTTGGTTGTTTTTTATTGCCTGATAATATTCCATTGTGTGGATATACCACATTTTTATCCATTCATCAGTTATAGAAATTTGGATTGTTTCCATTTTTGGCTTTTATGAATAATGTTTCTATGAACATTTGCATACAGGTTTTGTGTTGACATATATTTTCAGTTTTCCTGGACATATGCCTGGGAGTTGAATTGTGGGTCATACAGCACCTCTGTGTTTAACATTTCAAGGAATTATCAAACCATTTTCCAAAGTAGGTGCACCATTTTAGATTCTTACCAACAGCGTAGGAGTGTTCCAATTTTCTCTGCCTCCTAACCAACACTTGTAATTATCTGTCTTTTTATTTTAGCTAACCAAGTGGATGTGAAGTGGTATCTCATTGTGGTTGACTTCATTGCTAGTGTACTGAATACAATTGATATTTTATATTGATTTTATAACCTACCCCATTGCCGAACTCATTTATTAGTTCAGATGGTTTAGTGGATTACTTATGACTTTCCGTATATAAGATCTGTAGATCAAATGGGGGTTATTTCCATCTTAATATTAAGTCTTCTGAACAATGAATATGGGTTTTCCTTTATTTACATTTATTTCTCTTCAGATAACATTACACATATTTAAGATGTACAGCATAATGTTTTGGTATATGGATACATTGAAATAATTACCACAATCAAGCTAATTAATATTTCCATCACCTCATATGGTTACCTTTTGTGTGTGTTTCTGGTAAGAACACTTAAGATCTACTACTCTCAACAAGTTTCAAGTATACGGTATAGTATTCTTTACTACAGTAACCATGCTGTATTACATTATAGCTCCAGAATTTAATTCATTCTGAATAACTAAAACTTTATATTCTTTGACTAACATGTTCCCATAGCCCTTAGCCCCCAAGCCCTGGCAACCACCACTCTACTCTTTTTTTTTGAGTTAGAGTTTTTTAGATTCCAAATTGAGATCTTATAATATGTGTCTTTCTGTGTCTGACTTATTTCCCTTAGCATAATGTTCTCATCCTTGTTGCAAATGGCAGACTTTTTTTTCCTTTTCGGAATCTTTTTCTTTTTTTAAGTTTGTTTATTTTGAGAGTGAGAGAGAGAGAGTGAGCAAGTGGGAGGGGCATAGAGAGAGAGAAAGAGAGAGAATCCCAAGCAGGGTCCGCACTGTCAGCACAGAGTCCGATGCAGGGCTCAAACTCACAAACCGTGAGATCATGACTCGAGCCAAAATCAAGTCGGAGGCTTAACTGACTGAGCCACCGAGGTACCCAGTGAATTACTTTCTTTTTTAAAGAATTAATAAGTACCCATTGTATACATATACCACAATTGCTTTATCCATTCATCCACTGAGAGACACCTAGGTTGCTTCCATATCTTGGCAATTGTTAATAATGCTGCAGTGACCTTGAGAGTGCAGATACCTCTTCGAGATACTGATTTCATTTCCCTTGGATACGTACCCAGAAATGGGATCGATTGCTGGATCATATGGTAGTTCTTGAAGAACCTCCATACTGGTTTCTAGAATGCCTGTGCCCCTTACATCTGCACCAATAGTAGACAAGGGTTCCCTTTTTTCCACATCCTTGTCAACACTTGTTATCTTTGGTCTTTTTCATAATAGCCATTCAACAAGGGTGACATCTCACTGTGGTTTTGATTTACATTTCCCTCATGCTTAGTGACGTTCAGCTTCTTTTCATATACTTGTTGGCCGTTTGTATGTTTCCTTTTAAGAAATGTCTATTCAGGTATTTTGCCAATATTTTAATTGATATTTTATTGAGTTATTTGAATTGTGTATATATTTCGGCTACTAACCCCTTATCAGATGTATGGTTTGAAGCTATCTTCTCCCATTCTATAGGTTATCTTCTCTCTCGATTGTTTCCTTTGCTGTGCAGAAGTCTTTCAACAATATGCTATGGTATTCCGTTTATAAATCTTGTACTTTTTTTGCCAAAATTATTCTTAGGTGCTTTTTTATTTTGTGATTAATATAAATAGAATTGTTTTCTTAATTTCATTTTCAAATTGTTCATTTATAGTGTGTGCATATACAGTTATATTTGTATATTGATTTTATTACCTACTACATTGCTTAAATCATTTATTGGATTTCTTTTTTAACTCATTATTAATTAAGGAAAATGTTGTTAAATATCCACATATTTGTCAATTTTCCAGATTTTCTTTGTTATTGATTTCTCTTTTAATTCCATTATTATCAGATGTACTTTGCATGATTTCAGTTCTTTTCAATTTATTGTGGTCATTTTTGTGGCCTAGTATATGACCTATCTTGGGAAATGCTTGTTGAACACTTGAGAACCAAGTATATTTTGTTGTCGTTCAGTGGAATGTTCCGTAGATGACTGTTAAGTCTGGTTGATTTATAGTGTTGCTAAGATCTTCTTGAAGTATTTCCTAGTTGACCTTATGACTAGTGTTCTATTCATTATTAAAAGTGAAGTATTGAAGATCCAACTTCTTGTTGAATTGTCTATTTCTACCTTCAATTCTATTTATGCTTCACACATTTTGAGGCATATTGTTTATAATCATTATTATAATAGGTAATAATGATTAATAACAACATATATGAGTATATAATTATATATTGTTAGGTGCATATATGTTGATAATCATTATAACTTTCTGATGGATTGACTCTATTCTCATTATGTCCATGTGCTGTAATATTTTCTTTGATAGGTAATAGGTACCTGCTGTTAATAATAATTGTGCCTCACATGTAAGAACTTACCGTGTTCCAGTAACTGTGGTGCAGCGAGGTTCGGATACTTTGTCCGATTTTTAAATAGTGTTGGAAGTAGAATTTCAGCCCAGGTAATCTGCTTTTGCCAGAGTTTCATTCCTTTTTTTTTTTTTTTTAATTTTTTTAACGTTTACATATTTTTGAGAGACAGAGAGACAGAACGTGAGCAGGGGAAGGACAGAGAGAGAGAGAGAGAGACACACACAGAAACTGAAGCAGGCTCCAGGCTCTGATGAGTCATCAGCACAGAGCCCGACGCGGGGCTCAAACTCACAGACCGTGAGATCGTGACCTGAGCTGAAGTCGGCCGCTTAACCAACTGAGCCACCCAGGTGCCCCAGAGTTTCATTCTTAATTACTATATGTATTTTGGCAAACATTTTGAAATGAATCAATATTGGGGTTTTTTATATAAGCATTAAAAATAAATATAAATTGAAAACAATGTAAATTAAAAACAGCCAGGGGTGCCTGGGTGGCTCAGTTGGCTAAGCATCTGACTTCAACTCAGGTCAAGATCTCAGGGTTTGTGGGTTCGAGCCCCACGTTGGACTCTGCACTGGTGGTACAAAGCCTGCTTGAGATTCTCTCTCTCCCTCTCTCTCTCTGCCCCTTCCCCACTTGGATCCTCTCTCTCCCAAAATAAATAAACTTAAAAAAAACCCAGGTATATACTGGATGTTGATGAGGTGGTCATGAGAAGAGGAATGTTTTAAATGGTGCACTTAATGATGCCCTTTTAAACCTTAGAGTAAGGAATGTGAAGTCAATTGCTTTTTATTTTTTTTAATGTCATATTGTATATACAAATCCATCGTGTTTGAATACAACATCAGAGACCCAGTTTCTTTGTAGGGTCAGTATTGTCACAGACAATAGTAATAAAATTTAATTCAGAATTAGAAAACACATTGGAAACACATGTTCTTAATCCAGAGAGATGGAAGTCTGTCATCCCTCAGCAGATAGGAATGCTCTAGGATTGAATTTAATTCAACACGTAAAACCTAAAATCGAAAGTTGAAATTGACATTTTCTTCTCCTGAAACCAGAAATTAAATTAACTTTTCTTTCTGCCTTTCTCTCTTCCATTTCTAGTTCTTACACATTTATTCAGGAGATAAAGGTTTCAATTTTTTTTTTCCAAAAGTAATTTTGGGTGCCAGAAAGATGCATTAGGATTTGATAAAGACTGAAAATCTTTTGAGAGTAAGGTTATCAGAAATAAATCAGTATAGACAGAGGAATGAATGTACAAAGACCTTGCACTCAGATTGAGAGAGAGTGAATAAAAGGAGAAAAAGAAGAAAAATGTCCATGTGTCAACAGGTCATTATAAACAATTTTTGTATCCCAACTTCCTCCTCTTTGCTTTTGTTTTCCATGGAGCTATTGAGCATACCTTACTAGTAGAAGCCTACCTGGAGGTGAAGGGCCCGTAGGTTTTCTGGGAGTGGCAGAGGGATGTGGTCCAAATTGTTATCAGTGAGGTAGAGATGATGGAGACCATACATATCCTGTAAACATTCCAAATGTAGGGATTTAGTGGAAATTAGTGGTGCCACAGTTGTATTTTCCGTTTCCTGTTCTTGCAATTATTTGTGAAATAACACATGCCTGTCAAGGTCTTGTTTTGCAAAGGTGAAGCAGATTAGTTCTCTAGTTACTAGACAATTCAAATGAGTTTTTAAAGAATTAGCTGTAAGCAAATATTTTTTGATGAGAATGTAAAGTGTTCCTCGATCTCTAGGAAGAACCTTGCTTTATGCACTCTAACTTTCTCAATTTAAGCAAGGTCTTCCATAGGAAGGTCTTCCATAGGAAGACCTATGCAATAGAGTTTTGAAGATTCAGGTAAGGCATAGGATGAATGTCCTTTATGTTATATGGATGGAGAAAAGAGTGTTTCTCTCCAACAAAATCCTGTTCTCTCTAGTACAAATACCAGGAAATGGGCAGCCTAGCAAGTTTAGGTCTACTCTAGCCAAATTCTACAGAATAAACTGTAACTCACCACCACCCATGCCAACAAAAGCTGAATGGGGAGACTGAATTTTGACCCTTGGCAGATCACAATGAGGTGTCCTAACTCCTATGCCTACCAGGGTAATGTTACAGGAGAGCTAGTGGGGAAACAGAACTTTCGCCATTGCTCAGTGCTAATGGATCCACACAGCTCTCTATACAATCCCTGCGAGTAACATGGTGTCTCTTCAAATAGTATTTTAAATTTGCTTGTTTAGCATAGATTTAGAAGAGCAGCTTGAACAAAGTAAGAGTGGCTAAGAAAGCTGTTTGTTGAGTGTTCTCATACTCTATGCTATTGTTCTAAGCAAGCCAGTCTAGCCCCAGACTTGCTTCTTTCATTTAGAAAACAAAGTTTCTAAGATTAACTGAACCCATCTTCTTTACAAGGTAATTTAGAAGACTTCTATCTTCAAGGTACCTCCCTCACCCTTCACAAATAGTTATCCTTTAAGCCATGTAAAATATTCATCTTGAGTGGAGTTCCTGGGAAATAAAGATTGTCTAACTTACACCACTTCTAGGTTCTCCTCGTAGACTGGTGTTCGAGGTAGCCACCAACGCCTGATTCTCACTCTGCTTTCTGTTCCTGTTGTTTGACTAGCCTCAGAGCTTACCAGAACATAGTATTTTCCCAAAGCTTGGTAAGTAGTACTTAGAGTTTTTTGTTTCTTGTTTTTTTCCTTTAGGAGTTAAAAGTCTCATCAAATTGAATCTCCTTATGGAAATAAAAAGGCTAGTCATTGACAGCAAATGAAATGGAAAGATTAAAGTCTTCCATATCCAAACTTAGAACTCACTTTAAATGCTTCTTGCTTTATTCCTTTCCTCCCCAGCCTATTGTTGCTAATATCGATAAATGTCAAAGTGTTTGGCAATTCTGGGAGCTGCCTTATTTTGTTGTCACGCAGGACAAGCTCTCGGAGCTGAGGTAGCTTTCTGAATGCATCCTCATCAATCTCAGATATTAGATTTGATGTCAGATCAATCCTTCTTAAATCATCTGGAAGGAAAAATGAAGGAAGTAGTTAAATATTGTTGAAGATGTTGTGCTCATATAATAAGAATATACATTTTCCCACAGATAAGCAATATAAATGTGAATTTAATTAACAATGGACAATTAATAAAATAATTATTTCTAACTACTTTATATACAGATTTAATTGTTTCCACCCAATAGTATACATATTTATGCACTTATAAGAAAGCGTAACTTTAACAAAAGTATTGACACATTATATTTAAAATAACTTGTGTTTTCCCTGTATTCTTCATAAGCTTTGTCTTGATTCTACTATTTAAAAGGTTTTCTTCACTGATGCCAGATTGCTGTATTTTCTAATAGTCACAGATACATTAGCATTAAAATACAAAGGCATTAAAAAGAAATTTCCAAATGATTAAAATACTTTATGAAGACAAGAACCAAAATTCTTCTAAGTTGGCAAAATTATAAAGTCAGAATGTAGGCTTGTATGCATCAATCATAAAGCAACTGTGCTTTGATGAAAGTCTATTCAAACAACCCAAATCCTAGTAAATATATCACCATGACATTTTACTCAATGTCATAACATGATAATGAGTTTTAGCCTATAAAATATACATACTTATGATTCTATTTTTTGAAAATAGCTCATTTGAAAATATCAACTGTATAGTTTCATAATGACCTTTCGTTTTTCATCACTTTTTAAATATAATTAAAACAAACCTTCACATATTTAAATAAAAAAAAGATAGTCATTTATGGGTCAATTTTCCTATTCAAGGTTAATTTTTAGTACCAACATTTTATAGTGCAAAAATTTTAGAAAAATCTGTAAAAATGATAATGATATTAGTGCTGTCATCCATACTTAGGCTTGCAAAATCATTTTTGTTGATCTTTTTAATTCGGTTGAAGCGGGAATAGAAATAAGCGGTATTCTTGGGCAGCGGAGGAATAGCATCAAGTTCATGGTCATCGCAGTATACGGTGGTACTTATACATGTACACAGAAGGCAGGTTGGAAAATCTACAAGGTGGAGGCAAATATGTGTAAGTTAGTAATAAAAGCACTTTCTAGGAAATAATGTGATTAGATGTTTGTTAAATAAGATTAGGGTCTCATATAGACTATCCTGGTATATTTCATATTTTCTCATATAGTTTTCTGTAAATGGAAATTAAAGTCAAATGTACCAATTAAAACTGCAACAATAATTGGTATATTCTTTGTAATGTTTTAAATTTTATTTCAAATCACTGAGTGGCTACAGTGTGGTTGCTGCTTTTATGCTTATTAGAAATTCTCTTTTCATTTTCATTTTTAATTTTTTAATTTTAATTTTTTATCAATTTATTGTCAAATTGGTTTCCATACAATCACCCAGTGCTCATCCCAGCAAGTGCCCTCCTCAGCATCTGTCACCCTCTTCCCTCCCCTCCCATATCCCCCTCAACCCTCAGTTTGTTCTTAGTATTTAAGAGTCTTTTATGCTTTGTCTCCCTCCCTCTCTGTGGCTTTTTTTTCTTCCTTTTCCCCTCCCCCATGGTTTTCTGCTAAGTCTCTCAAAAATCCACCTATGTGTGGAAACATATGGTATCTGTCTTTCTCTGACTGACTTAAGAAATTCTCTTTTCAAATGTAAATATTAAGACTGTGGTTTTCATAAAGTTAAAACATCACACATAATATTTTTATTAAGTCTTTGGTTTAATATTTAAACACTTCACTGAAACAAAATCTGCTTCAAGAAAAATGAGAGGATAATGATCATTAATATTAATTCACTCAATATATATTTATTGAATCCTTTCTCTGTAAATGGCACTATGCTAGCTGGTGAAACAGTGAGAAGAACAAGGAGGCACAGTTCTATTTTATGAACTTCTATATAAGATAAATGTTAATCATACAAATAAATAAAATGGTGACTACTGTGAAAAATATCATGAAATATATGAGCATAAAATAGTGGAATCTGACTCAGTTTGACGGTCCTGGTTCTCTGAGGAGGTGATAACTGACTTGAGATCTGCAAGAACAGAAGGAGTTGACAAAGCAAGTGAGAGGAAACAGTACCCAGGCAGAGGAAGAGCAACACGTGCAAAGGCCCTTCACTTTGGAGGGACTAAAAGATGGTCCATGTGGCTACAGTACAGAGAACATTGAAACGTATGGGACAGATCATGCAGAGGCCTTATAGGCTCTGTTATTACACATTTCGTTCCTTATCCTCCTAAGGATGGGCAGGTTATTACATGATCAGATTTGCATTTTAAGAAAGCACTCTGCTTGAAGGTGCAGTAGAAGACTGAGGGAGGGCAAGTGGACAAAGTGGAGATGAGTTGTTGTCTACATAAAAGATGATAGTTGCTTGATTGGGGTCATGGTGACATGTCGAAAAGGCAATATATCCAAAAGGTATTTGTGAGGCTGGGTAATATCTCACCATATTGAACCTTTTTTCTCTATCACATGTTCACACGCACACACACACACACACACACACACACCTCCTTCACTCTCTGTTTAGTGGTCATGTAGAGAAGATTGAGCTTTAAAGGAAGATGTAAATGCAGTGACCAAAAGAAAAGGAACAAAATAGGATGGGGAGATATTATGGAGGCCAAATGGAGAGACAGAGTTTAAAGGAAAAGGGAGTAGAAAACATTCTAAGGCTGCTGAGATGCCAGGTAATTTAAGGACTGAAAATGTCTCTTGAGTCAGTTATCGTGGTGGTGATAGGTGACTTCAGTAGGAGCTCTGCAGTGATGGGGCTGGAAGCCAGATTGACAGCCAGTGGAGGAGGGAGTTGGGGGAGGAAGTAGTTACAGCAGATATAAACCAGGCTATTGAGATGTTTAACTGTGAAGGAGGGAAGAGAGATGGTGATAAGTATAAGCAAACATATTTGCAGTGTGTAAATCAACTGAAGCAGGAGAAATATGAAGAAAGAGGTCCAAAGGAGGATTTGAAGATTCAAAGGATCCTGTGAGGGCAGTGAGAAATGGACTCAGAGCCATCGTGGGAAGGATCGCATCCCATACTTGAGAGGACAGACAGTCCATCTGTTGTAAAAGGAGGAGAGGGAAATAAGGTGCGTGCATGTCCATGCAGGTAAAGATCACATCTCAAAACAGAAAGACCAAAGAGCTGCTGACCAGAAGATTGCATTTTCTCTGTCGAGAGGAGGCTCAGCTCTCTGATGAGCTTGAAGAGTAAACGGAGGAGGAGGAGAAAAGGTGGTAAGACATGAGATGAATGGAGAATGTGAAATAGCCATGACAGAAACTAGACGAAAGGGATGGAAGAACTTCCTGCGATCGCTCGGTGATCGGTTCATCCCAATTTATCTGGGACTTTCCTGGTTTTAGCCTAGAAAATCACCCACCGTGGAACCTCTTACTCCTAGGCAAACCAGGACATGCGGTTGCCTTAGTGGAGGGATCCAGTTGTGGTTCGTGATTGAGAATTAGTAGTGCACCTACTAAATTCTTACTGCTATCATTCAGTAGGGAAATTATTTACAATAACAGGTCCAGGAGGGAAACTATTTTAGGAATGGAAACCTAGGAAAGAAAATTTTAGGGGAAGCTTAAAGTATTCAATACTCCTAATTTTTCAACTCATAAATTAATATTTGCCACTTGTAATTAAAAAAAAAGGTATTTGATTCTTCTATATCTTCATGGCCCTGCCAATTTAGCAATATCTGCTTAAGGTAATTTATATATATTCACACTAGTTATAATTTAATTCTAGTTTTCCCCCTCATAACCTAAGCCTATTTTGTATGGCTTCAGAAGATTATTTTTAGAAATTTGTATTAATACTAACAAATATGATATTTTGATTATTAATGCTCTAAATATTTCTTTCCAAGCTATTTAGCTATGGTGAATGTATAATATTTAAATTTAATTGTAAAGCTTAGAATTTCTGGTGGTGTTTTTTCTGTGGAAATTAAAATGTGCATTAAAGTTTTAACTTCATTACTCATCATAAGGCTACTTTGGAGATAATTTTTTCCCTACAGACATAGATATTTATATGGGTTCAAAGCTGACATTATTGAGACATAATTTTAAATTTTTTAATGTTTATTTGTTTTTGAGACAGAGAGAGACAGAGCATGAGTTGGGGGGGGCAGAGAGAGAGAGAGAGGGAGACACAGAATGTGAAGCAGGCTCCAGGCTCTGAGCCGTCAGCACAGAGCCTGACACGGGACTCGAACTCACAGACCGCGAGATCATGACCTGAGCCGAAGTCAGACGCTCAACCAACTGAGCCACCCAGGCGCCCCTGAGACATAATTTTAAAAACTAACATCATTTTCAAAAACTAAATATTTTGTAAAGATTGGGCATTATGTTTTTCTGTTGTTCCTGGCTTGACTGAAGGACCTGAGTATAGGTAATGATGCCAGATCAGTCAACTTTTGTTGGATCTGAAATCACTTAAAAGTGAGCAATGTTCGAGATATATCTAATTTCCCTACTGAAAGCTTTCCGGTGGATACTTAAATTTCCTTCTATTGTAAGTGTATCTCTGTGTTTTTAATTGTGGCGTGTTCTACTACTCCATAGAAGGTTAACTATGTGGAAAGAATATAATGTATTCATTGAAGATGTTGGCTTAGGATATGGAGTCTCTATTTGTATTTCAGCACAGCTATGTACCACCTCCATGATCTCAGACAACGTTTATGCTATGCTGGAGTTTTAGTTGTCCTATTTGTAAAGTGGAAATAATAATACCTGGCACATAGTATCATTCTGAGTCTTCGAAGGGTTAATATACATAAAGTACTTTAGTGGTTGGCATATCTGCAGCATATGTCTTTTTATAAAAGACAATCTTTTACATAACTTATTAGTGAACAATTAAAAACTGGTAGATACAGAGAGTAGACTGGTAGTTACCAGGGGCTGGGGAGTTGCTGTTCAACACATGTAAAGTTTCACTTATGCAAAATAAGTCAGTTCTAGAGATCTTCTGTCCAACATAGTGCCCTTAGTTAACAAACATGTATTGTACACTGAAACATTTGTTGAGAATAAAAAAATAAGCTCTTTTATCAATAATGGAGTAATGAGAATAACATTTATTATGTTTACTATGGGTCAGGCACTAAATTCATTCATTGGATTCTTACAACAATTCTGTGATTAGATCTATTATTTGTTATCCCATATTTTGGATGAGGAAACTAAGGCAAAAAATAGTGAATGTCTTGCTCAAGATTGTGTATCCAGTAAGTCCCAAAGCTGGGATTTGAATGCGCTCCCCTACTTTTGTTCTCTCAGTATGTTCTGTGCAGCCTTTTGTCATATTACCATTACACATTATCGCCTCTACATTTGTTTACCTATCTCCCTGTACTAGTTAAAAAAATGCATGAGAACATAGTCATTTTAAGATAAGTTTTGTATCTCTTGAAGTTACAGTCCAGAGACACTCTAACTCTGTACTAATAAACTTTTGCAATGGAAACTCTCCTCATTTTTCTACACCCCCTCACTATGCCATTCTCTGTGGGTGAAACTGTTCTGGTGTGAGTCCACTTGAGTGCCTCCAGGGATGACACAGACAAATTCTAACAAGAAATATAGACAGATCCTAGAATTACATTCAGCACCGGGAACTCCTAAAGGCTGCGGTTTAGATCACCTTCAGGCTGTGCAAGATGGAGTCCAGAGCTATGGTGCCTTCCTCTCTGCTGCTCCCTAGGACTGAGTGAGAGAAGAAGCCTTTGTTCCAATCCGTACACACACAAGAATCAGAACAGGCTTGCTTTAAACTCAGTGTGTGATACTAACCGCTGTGTGATCTCCGACAAGTTCCTACCATTTTTGAGCTAGCTTCCTTATTAACAATGAAAAGGTTCATCCTAATATCTTTACATGGAGTTTATGGTAGTTGAATGAGAGAATGTGATGTGCTGAGCCTTATCGCCCACAGATAGTATGTGCCCAATCAATGTAAAATCTTAGTACGACTGCTGTCAACCCAGTCAGCATATTACCTCATCACCCTGAACTGCTGGCCTGATCTGTCAGACATAGATTCTCATTTTGCTAACTGTGTGTTCTTTGTTCTAGAAATGCATTCCACCACGAAGGTTTTGAGTAATGAGGCTAGACAAATATTTTCGTCCCAAATATTTGGTTATTTGATCATTTCTACCGTGCCAAAGCTTATTTAATTATTAAATTAATTATAAAAACTACTTTTATGAATTATTAAAACTCCTTTATATTTGAATACAAAATACATGAGTATCTCCTGCTTCAAACCTAGTCTATGGCAAAACTTTCTCTGTGGGTCGTATGGGTTGGCTATGTCCACAGATGGACAGTGTTGAGGTATGACCAAGTGGACTTAATTCACATCAGCTTTGATGGACCTGACCTTCATTGGTGTGTGGGCCCAGAACCCCAGTGAACTCAGGCTCCTGTGGGGAAGAGCCATCGATAAGTCTGGGGGTGGACTCCTCCTCCTCTTCTTCAACCTCCTCTGGCTGTGGGGGTGGGGTGAGGAGCTCTCTGTTCCCAGAAGGCATCACTGTGGCTATTTCAATCTGAAAAAGAAATACAATTTCATCAGGAAACCTTCTCAATCACCCCGTGTGGAAGGGACACAAATTTTAAATGTATCCATTTTTGCCACAAGAGGTCACTGGTGTTCTGAAGTTTAACACTGTAAGAGCCCTTGCCAGGGTGGGCACATGTGGTTCTAGTTATTGTTACTGTTGGTTTTAATTAATTTTGTTTCTCGAATCTTAGTAATAATTTCCAATGCCCATGCTTTTTTTGGTGGGGGGTTGGTTGTCTTGCTCTTTCAAACATTCTTATATGATTATTTTTTAAAAACCTCATTTATTGTTTTCTAAATACATAGCACTGCAAGAATGCATTATTGTCGTGGAAGATTTATATTAATCCAGAAGTGTGCAGAATAAAATCCCAAAGTCCCCTTCACCCTGAAACCCTGACTCTACTCTCTTTGAAGATAATAACCAGTAAGAAATTAATGTGTATGCTCCAATCCTTTTCATCCTTGGATTCCTAGATTCAAAAATTCTGTTTCTTTAAAATGTACATCTTCAATTGTTTTACTGAAAAGTATCTTTTCTAGTAATTTAAAAAATATATACAGACATACCACATGATTTTTTATGATGTGCAATTTCTCATACACTTTCAAATTTGATTTGAGTAACAAGTATTGCCAACAATATTTGGGTTTGTTAAAATTAACCTTTGTGAGAGTTTTGACAAGAGAGGGCATCTATTAAAATTGAAAAAAATACTCAAGTATTTTTTAGGGATTGTATTTTAGATTATACTTCGTTTTCTCTTTCTTCTTTTCTCTTCTTTTAGGTAATGAGTTACTGCTTTTAAGAATACTATTTGCATTTATAATAACTCCTTGCCTTCAAATCCCTTCCTGTGTCTCAATGTCTATTCCTTTGTATTACTTAATATCTACCTTCCTGACAATCTTATAACCTTAGGCAGGAAGTCTGCTCAAGACAGTTCATTGGCAACATGCAAGACCCACTTTGGGGGGCCTACTTTACTCATGGCATCCCCAGAAATCTGATTCTCCTTTGACCACACTGATATTGCTCCTTGATTCTTCCCACCTTTCTTCTTTACTTACATTTATTAAATAAGCAAAAAAAAAAAAAACAACCACAAATTACCTTGTAACTTATTTAATGTCAAATGATATGCACAATATTACTTTGATGTATAAAATAAGTATATAATTAGACCAGATATTTTCTGGGTATTTTAGATAGATGTTTTAGGTACTCATAATATATTTAAAATAAGATACATGTATTATTTAATGTCATTTTTAATCAATTTGAATACATGGCTTCGCAGATAAAAACTAAAATTACTCTTTTAAAGGAACACTAAACTTTTTGTCAGTTCACACTTCTGACTTGCATCTCTTTGTACGTTTCTGTAGGGCCTGTCCATTTCAGCCCTTCCTCCCCGTATTGTAATGATTCTGCCAGTTTTCTGCCTATCCAAGCCCACTAGATGGTACTCTGAGTGACATATTTGATCTTTGTAACTCAAGGCTGTAGCGTGATAGGTGATCAACAAGTACTTATTAAATATAATTTAAAAATCACTTGTCCAAACTACATCTAATTTACAGCTTTATATTTAATTTTAGAGATTTTACTGATAATTGTGAATGTGTTAATGCTCACTTTAATGCATTTTAAAGCATGAAATCCAACCAAAAGCAATTCATACTGTATTTGGTGCATTAGGAAGCCATACATGAAGATACTATAACACTTGGCCAGAAATCTCCACTTGAGAAGATTGGGCTCACTTCCTTAAGCGGGGAGACATACGGTTTCCATCTGCAGGATCAGAATGAAGCAGATTTAGAAGGAGTAGATCTGCAGAGACCAAAAGGAGGCTCCAGGAAGAGCGGAAATTGAGACAGATGTTTCATGGAATGGAGGCAGCCTAAAGGGAGAGACACATTCCAGACACGTCGCCTTGAATCTTTAGCTTTGTAGGAAAAATGTTTGCACATACTTTCTAAAGATAATTGTTTTTCCACTGATTTGATGCGAAGCTGTAAGATTTCACTCGCCATCTAATATAATGAGGCAAAAAACAGCTTTTGTGTTTATCAAAACCCGTTTTGTTCATGCTTACTTGCTAATAAAATGTGAATGTTAAATAATTTTGAAGACCGAGGGAAAGGAATGCCTTTTCAGTTCAGCCAAACTACAGAACTATAAACTCAAAGTGCTCTTCCTGCTAAGCTTTTCTCATCGCAGACACATTTATTCTCTCTATTGAGTAGACAGGATTTAAGCTTCTGTCGTTTTCCCCCTTTCTTTTAACAATTTTCATACTGCGATATGAAGTTGTGAGGCAATGCGTGCAAAGAAACGAGGCCAGGAAAGCATGGCCACCTGGCTCTCCATGTGGCTGACTTTTACGCTTATCTTGCAGAAACCTAAATTTGGGAATAAACACAAACGGCCTGAAAACATCCCTGCCCCTTTTTCTTAGGCTGCAACTGGCAACACTCAAATGCAAATATAACGGAACCTGTGATATAAATCTTTATTCTTCCCGAAATTTCCTCCATTGTTTTTCCTTTTACCTCCTTGTTTTACTCTTGTTTTTTTTAAGTGAATTGTTTTAATCTATTTATTATGTTTACCTGAATTTTACAAACACAATAAATACAAAGGTCACTCCTGCATATGGCCTCGACCTTAGCCATCACTGTGCTTGCATATCTGTTGTTTTAAGTTTATTTATTTATTTTTGTGAGAGAGAGAGAGAGAGAGAGAGAGAGAGAGAGAATCCCAAGCAGGTTCCACGCTGTCATCACAGAGAGCCCGATGTGGGGCTTGAACCCACGAACCATGAAGTCATGATCTTAGCTGAAATCAAGAGGCAGACATTTAACCAACTAAGCCACCCAGGGGCCCCTTTATCTTCTTGACATAATACCAGCAAGGCATGTCTCTGAGTTGACTGGTTTGCAGTTAGCTATTTCTTTATTTGTATTTTTTATTTTTGAGAAAGAGAGAGAGAGTGCACACAAGTGGGGGATAAGGGCAGAGGGATAGAGAGAAAGACAGGGAGAGAATCTTAAGCAGGCTCCATGCTCAGCACAGAGCTGGACACAAGGCTTGATCCCACAACCCTAGAACTATGAACTGAGCTGAAATCGAGTCAGAACCTCAACCAACTGAGGCACCCAGGTGCCCCTAAGCTATCCTCCTATTTACCTGGCTTTAGAACTGTAGATAGTTTATGTGATGGTGGACATAAACTATCTATATAAAAGAGTGCATCTGTACCAGAGATGACAAATGCATAGCCCACGGACAGTGACCTGGGTAGAGTGAAGTGTCAGCAGATGTCAGGTTAGAGTGATAACAATGCCAGAAAGATATATCAGGTCTGCCTTGGCCTCTGCACCTTTCACGGCCTTGACTCCATGTAAGCAACCCAGCAAATGGTACAATCTCAGGGAAAAGGGGTCTGAAATAACCCTCAGATGTCCTAGATGAGGTCCCTACTCCCTGGAAACATAAGGACTCACAGGAGAAAATTATTCAGTTACATCTCTTGTACTGGATTATGTGTACTAAGACTTTTGCCAGCAATATTTACCTCATTATCAATAATACTGCCCAAGATTTCAGATTTTCATACTCCAATAATCAGAAGAAGTATCCATAGGAAAATCTTCTATAAAAGGACTCAGCACCATTTTAAGTGATATATTTGGTTTTGAAGAATTTTAATCAAATTCCATTTGTCTCTTCTCGAAAAGCACATCTAAATGACCTGTAGGACCGTATTGCTGTTGAGTCTACTTCATGTATTTGTTTTAATTTCAGAGTAAAAATGTGAAAAAAAGTAGTGTGTTCAGAAACAATAGCCACACTTCTCTTCCTGATTGCGTCCTTTGGCAGGAACCCTGTAGTACAGACTCTTGTTGAACGTGTTCCTTATACTTGTTTAGTATGATCATGAGCCATTTACTGCCACTAGGCATGCATTTAGACTAATAAAACATAATGTGTGTTTTTAAAAAATATTTTGATATCTTTTGATCTCAGCACTTATACTGATGTCAAGTTTCCGAAGAGGAACTTAATGAAAATGTCACCTATGTGTGATGGAAAGAATGCTCTGAAAGAATTCAGGAGACTCAGATTTGATTCTTCCCTTCACGAAAGAATGAAAAGATCACTGAATGAAAGAGTGAATTTGTAAATGATGGAAGTTTTGTCAGTCTTTATGGTTATCTAATCAACCAGAATGAATGTCTATGCCAAACATTACACTTAAGTTATGATCATCACGTCCATTTTCCCTATCAGTATTACTTTCTAAATATATATCAATACCATTATATATTTTTTTCCCATGTCTACCATCATCACCGTAATCTAAGTCACTACCTGTCTTGCCAGGAATACAGCAGTAGTCTACTTACAGGAAGTGGGCATCTCCTCCATTACATATTCACTCTGTAATGAGAATAAGCTCTTTAGAAGACAAAACTGGTCATTGCCAACCTCTGCTTAATATCTTTAAATGGCTTTTTATTGTTCTTAATAACCATAAGAACAGTGGCCTTGCAGAAGCATGGAAACATATTGGTTAAAAGGAAAGATTCTGACTGAGTGAATTTGACTCTGGTCTATCTGTGAAACTTTTGGTGAGTTACTGTGCCTTCTAAACCTCACTTTCTCTATCTGTAAAATCCTGGTCTATATAGTATATAGTACAGCTGTGTTAGGATAAAAATCTTAATACACAAAGTAAGTGCCATGGAAATTTTTTATTATTATTACTTGCTATTTTTATTTTTGCTGTTTTTATTTTGTGTTTGTTATTATTAAAATAAATTCAAAACTCTTTGCCTTACAAGGTCCTGCATGGCTTGGCTCTTCTAGTGTTGCCTTCTTCCATTTCATGTCAAACTCTGTTCTTTTTCTGTGCTGCCTATCTTTAATTTCGTATGCTCCTTTTTCTAGACGACATTTGCATGTACTAGTTGTTCTGCTTGGTATTCCCTCTATCCCTTAACTTTTTTTCCCCGATATTATTTTATTTTATTTTTTAACAGCTTTATTGACACTACAGTAAATCCTGAAAGACAAAGAAAGCAAAAGGAGATCTACACTGAGATCTTTGTTGACTCATTGGTAGTCACTTAAGAATGAAGACATAATTGTTCCTATTGGAATACAAAAAATAATGCATATTTTAGTGTCCATACTGATAGGATCAAGGATGGCGTTCCATTGGGGTCTCCATTCCAAGAAATTGAAGTCGCTTTAGATTGTTCTTATGATGTAAAACTGACCTGAAAAAAGCACAAGAAGAAAAGATGGTTCCACCCAAGCCTTTGGGAGCAGCTACCTGATTTTGACTTACTAGCAATAATAGTATCGCTAAAGAAAGAGAAAAATGAAGGGAGTGGAAGCCTAAAAAAATCAAGTTCAGGAAAGCATGATTTGTTATTGTGTCTAGCATTGTTTGGAGGAGAGAAATATTAAATTAAATTAAATATTAAATAAGCAAAAGTCACTAAAGAGATCTCTGGTACGGAGAACTTTTACTGGATCTCATCCACTAGAGAAAATTAACCGGCATGGATTGAACAATCACTATATGTGAGAGACTGTTATGTTCTTCCCATTGATTCACATGTAATTATCAGAACAGCTCTTTGAAGAAGGTGCAGTAATTGTGCACCTCTAACAGATTTGTAAACTGAGACTGGGAGGGGGGAGACTAAATAAATTGCCTGAGATCACACAATTTCTAAGCAGTAAGACCAAGATATGAATCTAATTAGTCCTGCCACCAGTCGGCTTGGTTTACTTAATTTTGAATCTGTACCCAGCCAAATCAATTTCTGCCGAATAATCTTGTTTCTTAGGTACCTTCATTCTGAGAAAGAGGGGATCTGGACCAGGGAAGTGAGCCCTATCATCCCTGGGAAATGACTTCACGTTCTACATTCATAAATGGACTCTCTCATACAAATTGTAAGCCTCATATAATTCTTGCTTGGCATCATTCATCAACCTACAATCTGATTTGATCATCACTGATTATGTTAGTCAGTTGCTCATCCCGAAGGCTAAAGACCATACCAAGGCCACGCTGCCCTGTGGGAGCACTTGACAGTCATCCAAATGAAATTGACAAGTATGAAAAATATCATATAACTTCAATATAGGTGGATTGTAAAATTCAAGCAGCATTTATTATAATTCCAACTTTTGTTAGAAATAAGTATTATGTCAGAGCGAAACTTTAGTCTGGTTAAACTTGATGGCTAAGACGATTCCGTGCATTCACCACAGTTTCATTTTCTCCTGGGCATTCAGCTAAAGTACATTTTCCACTTTCCTTGAATCTAGATTGGGTCACGCGGCTTGTTCTAGCCAATTGAATGGGAAAGGAAGTAATGCGTCACATCTGGTCCAAATCAGTGAAGAGCAAGTATACTTTCTCAATCTGTCAACAGAAGATACTGGTGTGACCTTGAAGTCCCAAGGTGAAGATGGTGAAATTCTAGCATGAAAGAAGTTGGAATCCCTGAATAACTACTTAGAGGACAGTAAACCTGTTGACCTGCATAGGACAGTCTTGTCAGCAAGATATAAATTTTTATTGTATAAAGCCACTGGGATTTTGGAGTTGTTCGTTACAGCTGCTAATGTAACTTACCTTAATATAGATCTTTTAAATTTTTGTTTCCTTATCCACATCTTAATCATACTGAGGGAACAATTTTTAATATTGTTATGGGTTGATTTACCTGACACATATCACTGACATTAGACAACATAAATGAATATATATATATATTTGTCACTCAATTCTGATTTCTTTTTTACAAACAACTGTTCTTCGATCCTGCTTATTTGGTGGAGTACTTACTGAAATAGTATACCAACACATTTGAGTGAATTAACAATTACTGCAATTTACTTATTTTTAAAGCTCAGTATTTTTATTAATTAGAGTAAATCAGAGTTAATAAATATGTATGATGAATGAATGTCTACAAGTCCAACATCAAAATTAATTAATGAGTTTCTATTTACTCAATAAAGCATAAAATCATATTTGATATTGACTTGCAAGGATGTATTTATGAAAACAGGTAAATTATTTCATGTTTTTAAAAAATCTATCCTAAGAGATGGTGAGTCATCATAAATTCTTTACTCTGAGTGGTTATGCTTCTTTGTATTTAATGCAATGGTTAAGGGGAAATTTTAATGCAAGAGAGATGAGAACTGATGATTTGAAGGTTTCATTTAATAATATCCTCTCTAGTCTATGTCTCTTTTGGGACCACAACATTTTGTTGTTCCCATGTTTATTTACTCATCTCCTTTCCTTTTTGTCATAAAGTGGCAATATTCCATTTTTAGTTGCCAGAAAAAAATTCCTACTTTAGTTTTATCTCAGTTTATTAAGGACGCCATTCACCACCATTCCATCAGGCTCCAGAAACTTAATAGATTTTCAATATCTTAGTTCTCACAAAATGTATCATCTAGTTCTAATTGAACGTCTCCAAATAATATTGGAAAAGAACTTTGGCAAAGGCTTTAGAAACATTATCTAATAATAAAGTCAGTTCACATTCCCTTTCCCCTTACCGCCCTTGTTCCCCAAGTAAGGATGCCAGCAGGACAATTTAGTGTAGGCTGAAATCAGTAATCTCATGAGGATAGGGGTAGGGAGAGAGTCAATCACAGTAATTGAAAACAAAGAAGTTGGACTGAAAACCAGAGATTTGGAACCTTACAAACTCTAGGGGTTTTTTTTTGTTTTTTTGATGCAGTAATTTAGTATTTTTTTAAGTTTTGATCTTTCCTCTCCTAACACAAAGCAAATTGTTCCTTCCAACACAGACTGTATTGATTCACAAAGCATAATAAACCATGCCTTTTAGTAGTAGAACTTATCTCCATAAAATTGCTATTAACTCGTGGTGATGATGATGATGATAACGTTGGTGATGATGGTGATGGCGGTGATGATGATGTATATGTTATCAGAGGATAATAATAGACATTTTGAATAAGAAACATGTGCACCAGGGAAGATCAGCTTAATAGCCAATTGTTTTTAAAAGATATAATATTATGTTAATTTTTTTCTACTGTTTAGTTTCAGTGGTAAAGCCTTAAAAATTTTACAAATTTATAAACCTGACTTTATCTTTTAGAGGCAAAATTTGTTGAAACAAATGAAAAAAACTGAACTAAACCAGAATGCTAACCTGAATCCTCTTACCACCACCAATATAGCCTCTGTAGTCTCACTTGGGAACCTAATTATGATCAGAAGATTGTTGTTGACCATAGCACCAGCACAAAGGACTGTAGGTAAGTCAGCTCTGTAATAGCACAAGGCAAAGGAAGAGCTGTTTTTCTAGGGATCAGCATCATTAAATTTGTTAGCAGCCATAAGTTTTTACTATTAGTAGTCATGCTTGAATCATCCTGCCAATAGGAGAAGGCTGCTAAGTAGCAGTTAATTGGCCTCGAAAATATTTGATTTTATGATCTTCCCTTTCTTCTCTCAGTATCAGAATGTACTGATCCTTTTCAATCTCCTTTATCTCTCTCTATATTATAGATTCAATAGTTTTAGTAGGAGGATTTTTTTTAGATGTTAAATGTCCTGGATTTGATTTCCTTCATATTTAATACTTTAATCAGAGTTTTGATATTATAACTCCAAAGATAATACCATAACTTATGAGAAAATTTGATCCAGCCTCAATACCTTATATATATATTTTCTTTGTTCTTCTTCTCATATGTTAAGAAATGGAGTGTATAATGTATATTTGCAGCCATACCACTTACCTCTTTTAAGCCCATATTGAATGTGAACAGAGAGACTAGCATGATGTCACTGTGACTAGCCTTTAGATATCACTTATTTGCATCTCATATTGGCTGAGTTGACATCAAAAGCTAGTCATTGTACAACCTGATGGGTGACAACATTACCAAGCAATAATTCTTGAACTATTTCCATGCCAGTGAGTCTGGACCTTAACAAACATAGGCTAAGCCTCTCTATTCCTGGCAAACACAAGACAAGTTTAACCAGAACTTGTCCTAGGAGTTTTAGAACATATGAATATATGGAATTGGGGAAGATCTAGTGAAAACTAGGCATATTAAAAGAGAGCTAGACAGTACAATAACAGGTCACTTTCAATGTCAGATTAGATATTAGGATGATGGGAGAACATGGTCAGGGTAGGATTACCCAACTGGAAAATATAAGATTTCCAAAAGTATTTGAACAATGTTATTTCTGGCAGATTTATAATTTACTATTTTTTTTAATCTGTCCCTATGTTAGAGGCCACAAGACAAAATCTACAGGAATATGTTAGAAAAACAAAAGTTTGGACTGGAAAGAAGTGAGAAGGCATACACTGTATGGGCACCAAAAGTGTATATTAAAATAGTTCAGAAAAAACTCCCAGCAACTGACTCACACTTCCCAGCTGAGGGAAGTCAAACACCGGATCTGGGCCTATCCCAAGAGATTCTGACTTCAGCAGTCTGAGGTGTGGCCCAGGCGTTAGGATTGCTAAAAGCTCTAGTGGTGATTCAAATATGGGGCCAAAGTTGAGAACCCGCACACTGCAGGGGAAACATACTTCACCGAATAGGATGTAGGAGACAGAAATACTAATTAAGTCCTGGAACTTTGAAAGTTTAGTGAATTCTTGATGAGAATGTGGTAGAAGGATTGTTTTTCACTAGGCTTTCAGGGACCAGAGGCTTCACGAACATCCATGACAGTTCCAGTTCAAAAATCTGCTGAGGTTGATTCTCCAGCTGAGAAAAAACCATGGGGAAGAAGGGAAAGGCCTCTGGGAGGTAAATTTCTTGAATTCCATAGTAGGAAGCCAGGGATAAGCCACTGGCATAGCTTTCAGGCTGGAGTATCCCACTGGCTGAAAATTCTTGCTCACAAGATAATCTGTCACCTGAGAGAATACACAATGCAGAATCGGGTGCCAGAAACCCAGGGTTTAGCAGGAAATTAGACATTCAAAGGCTTTGAGTATTCAAAAAGAAAAAGAAACTTCGGTTGACCTGGTGACTGGGCCGGTCGCCATGCTATGTTTTAAAAAGATGCTGGAAAACAAGAATATCTCAAATGCTACTCTGAGAAAAGAGCCATTATGTTAGGGGATGTTTCTTAGTTCAGTGTTGCTCAAACCACAGGTGCATCAGAATGACAGAGAAGTTAAGTCGCTGATTCCTGGCCCTGTCTAGAGTTTCTGATTCATTAGGTCTGGGTTGGGACCTGAAAATTTGCATTCCTGATGAGCTCCCTGGTGATGCTGACCCTGTCAGTGCAGGAAATACATTTCGAGAACTGCTACTGTGAGCGGGTAAAACTGTGCCACAGTTTAACTCCTGACGGAAGGTTTCTCCAAGTGTTGGAACTCAAAATTTGCAAACTAGGGATAGTAAACATAAGCTGACCAACATCCGGATGTGGCTAAACCAAGATTTTTTTTCCATCTCTTGATTTTTTTTTAGGTAGCTTCAGGTCTTTTCTTGAGTATCTGCCAACACTATGTACTGGTCTGGGGGAATACATATTTTGTTTGGAATAATTCTTTTTGGAGACTCGGGATTAACTTATTCTTTAAATTTGATGGGAGTTAGGGTCATTATTGTGATAATACTACATTGACACTTAATGCTTCATTCTTTTAATATCAAGGTCGTGGGAGACTGTAATGAACTAATGACAAAGTATGTGCCTTTAAAGGAACTACACCTGTATCTGGAAGAATTCAGTCATGTTGTTACTGAAAGAGTCCAGCTTGACCCAGGCAAGATGAAGATGAAGCAAGAAGAATTAGAAAAAGGAAGTTTTGGACTATACATTCTTTAGATTTTTAAATCAAAGTCAAGCAGTCCTGATTTTGTACTGTAATCTCTTTGGATTTAAACAAGTTCAGACTTTCATTTGCAGAAGATGGATGTTAATCTGTAGTCTTTTATTTTTCCACAGAAGCTTCATAGAAGTAGGGGAAATATATACGGATTAGTGTTTTCTTTATGTTTCTGGAATTGTTTTATTGGAGTATATTTACTCAGCATTTAATTTCATTTCAGTCTTTCCTAAGCTCTATTATTAATGTGGCTTGATATAATTTTAGGTAGACGTATAGAGTGAGATTTCAATCTCAGGTACAGGCAGGCCTTTGAGATAAATTCACTGATGCTCTTGGATTCCTTTCAGAGTTTCTGGGATCAAAATCTACATTCTGCCTGAGGATGCCTGAGAGTGCCGACTGTCATGGGGGTAGGGTTCATAAAGGTTGGGAGCATGATTGTCCTAAAAATGGGAAGCTTTCTGTTGAATGGAAGAGCTATATTGAACTTAATAGTTAAGCCTAATGGCTTGAAGGCCACCATCCTGGGAGGTGCGTGCATCTTCTGTTGACTCTTCCACTCTCTTCCTGAGAAAGAATGAGTAGACTAATTGGTGGGTGGGAGAAGATACTAGGACTGAGTGATTCACCCTCCCTTTTGGGGAGAATGATCTGCCTGTCATGAACTTGCACGGCTTTGTCCCTCCATGCGCTATGATTTACTGGATCGGGCGTGAATCCGAAGACTGTGGTTAACCACAGTTTTGGGTTAATACTCAAAGCTAGTGGTCTCTTCCATTATTCTTTGTAGCGTGTGGTTTAATAATTTAAATGGGGGCGCCTGGGTGGCTCAGTCGGTTGGGCGGCCGACTTCGGCTCAGGTCGTGATCTCGCAGTCTGTGAGTTCGAGCCCCGTGTCGGGCTCTGTGCTGATGGCTCGGAGCCTGGAGCCTGCTTCTGATTCTGTGTCTCCCTCTCTCTCTGCCCTTCCCCTGTTCACCCTGTGCCTCTGTGTCTCTCAAAAATAAATAAACATTAAAAAAAATTAACAAAAAAAATAATTTAAATGCCCAGGCAAAGTCAGATTAGGAAACAAATGTCCTCACCTATGTGTTCACTTTGATTAAGATCCTCACTCTGCCAGTCAATTCCTAACCAGTAAGTCCAGGCCTTCAGCAGATAATATTTAAATTACAGGTCTGCGTCTCATTAAAAAAAATTTTTTTTTGAAATCCAGAATGTTATTTGGATTTTCATATTAGCACAGAATAAAGTTCTTGTTAAACAGAATGGAATTTTAGATTTATCTTTTTCCAAAATTGTCCCACACAGTTGATAATAAATCTTGAAATTATTCCTTGTTGTTAGCATTATGCCAACAGTTGGCTTCCAAAGGTGTTAACAGGCCCTCATGTATTCAGCCTGGGTTACAAATGATGTATTCTTAAGGATTTCACAGACTGGCATGTAGATATCTTAAGTGTGATGGAATTCTTCTCTAAACATGAGCCTGGTGTGCAAATTGATTTAACTGATCCATGTTAATTATCTAAAAGAATGTGACCGTGAACACTGGCAATTAAAGCTGTATCTTATTTTCTATTTTATCTTGAAAAGAGATGAGGAAGAAATGTATTTGGCAAAGATTGCTCAATCCCCACATTTCTCACAAAGCAGCTTTCAGTTCAGAGGGATTGTCTTCCCTCTCGCTCCCTTAAATACTTTGACAGCTCAGACAGATGCTTAGATATTGTGTTAATTATAATCACTTGAAAATTCTTGCTTCTCTGATTCCTAATAATCAAATTACTTAATTTCAGAGGAAAAAAACCTCAATATTGGACACAGCTAAAAGAAGTAAAGATTAAAGAGAAGAAGAAGGAAAATAATGGAAGCTTTTAATGCCAAAGTCTCTGTGGTTTGGCATTAAAACAATCTGGTTTAAATTTTACTCTGAAACTTACTAGCTGAATAACCTTGGGCAAAATTTTGATGTTCAATTGTTAATAATAATAACAGAATAATTTATCATTTCATAGGATAGTTATGAGAATTCATTTATGTTTGTGGTCTCATAAATAATGTATAATATAAATACAAATAAGTCACTGGCAAAGACTATCAGTGTTCTTTTGTTTCCTGATGAGCCTATATGATTGTATATGTTTGTTGTTTCATTTTCTTAAAGTTTTCAAATAGTTTTAAAATAAGATTCAAATAGTTTAACACTTTTTAAAAGAAGCATTTGGAAAGTCCATCAGACAACCATATTAAAAACTCATCAGCAAAATTCTTCCCTTCCTTCCTCCAGAGTGTCTTTGGTGAGAAGGGAGGGTGAAGAGGAAGATTACCTTTTATTTTTTGCCAAATTCTGAAAAGAACATTTAATTCAGGCTGAGTTTAAGTTACTTCTTCCAGTAAAAAGTGTTTTATATGTAAACCATAAGCTTGAAATTTTAAAGTATACTGCATAAACTGGCCAGAGTGAGACATCATTCCAAATTTAAAGATAAAAGCATATTCCATGCCTTTATCACTGGAGGAAATAAATAGTAGAAATATTACTAATAAATTGCTTTTTGTTCAGAAAATACAAAGATGATTTTTGAAATAAGCTGTTAGCGTCGCCAAAACTCTATACCAATTTATTATATTTAGATCATCTAATTAAACATACTTCTTATGTATCATTATCTGAAGTGGACATTGATTCTATGAGCGGTTCAAAGTTAATGTGATTGTACCTGAGCGATTTCTAGTGTTACAGGGCACCAACATTTGTCCTAAAATTATTCTGCATGGCATCATATTACCAAGGTGGCAAATGAAAAGAAACCATTGTTCAACTGTTACTGGCTACAACTGCCTCCACCAAGTTCTTGTCCATTTCTATGACTCCACTAAATTTAATTTTCATTCCTTTGATGAATCATATAGCTTCTTCATCTCTTAAAGCTATTTTTCAAGCTTAATTCATTTCTTTCAATGGCGATTTTCTATGAGATGATTTTAAATAATTTAGCTACTCATTCTCTTTATGAAAGAGAAAACAATGGCCTAATTTTAAGATCAATGGAGAGTAATAGCAAGGAAAGCCTCTCTCATTCCAAAAAAAATCTCTATTGGTCAAGTATTGCTGATATCCCTTTATTAGTTATTGGCATTTAGTTATGAATGCACACCGCATCCCATTCCAGAAAGTATATGAGGCAGTTTTAAAAGCACATATGGTAATGTTTCAAACAATCTACACGAGAGATTAAGATGATGGGAAAGTAAAGGTGGGGGAAGTAATATAAAATGAGGAAAGAATGAGGCAAAAATTTAGGGCCCAAATTTCTGAGCAAAATGACAAGCGCAATCAGTTATAAGACATAGAGCCCAGAAAATAAGGAAATTCCTGAAAATTTGCAACCCATTTGGGCACTGACAGCTGAGAGAAATGTCTACTCCGTATGCTCCTGAAGAGCATTGTATGTCATCTTTGTAAGTGCCCCTCAAGTGTCCCATATTAAATACAACCAAGTGCTCCACAGGGCTGTGTAATCCAACATTCATGGTGTTTATCAATGATGCATGGACTCTGCAGATGCAATTAAGTAAATTAATTATATAAGACTAGAGTAAGGTAGTGTAGGGGAGGGTAAATCAGATGGAGCCAAGGAAAGTTTACTGCAGGAATGGAAGTTCATATCCTCCAGAAACTGTTTATACTGCCAGTGAGTACTTTTCTGGGCAAAGGAAATAACTCATGGGTAGGCTAATGTTTTTCTTAGACCTAGAGAAATTAAAAATCAATAACCCAAGACTATATCATGAAAGTGGCACCTGGGTGGCTCGGTCAGTTGAGCATCCGACTTCAGCTCAGGGCATGATCTTGCAGTCAGTGAGTTCGAGCCCTGTGTCAGGCTCTGTGCTGACAGCTTGGAGCCTGGAGCCTGCTTCAGATTCTGTGTCTCCCTCTCTCTCTGCTCCTCCCCTCCTCAGAATCTGTCTCTCTGTGTCTCTCAAAAATGAATAAATGTTAAAAAAAAAGACTCTCCCATGAAAACAGAAACACCAAATACCTACCTTAATCAAAAACCCAGTCTCAGTTTAAATCACTCCAAGAATACCAAATTTTGAACTGTTTTTTGACAAAAACTTTAAGGCAAATAGCAAAATGTTTCCTTGGATTCTAAACCACTAAATATTTATGATTTTATATCTATATCTATATCATCTATAACTAGATTGGATGGATAGATAGATAGACAGACAGATAGATAGATAGATAGATAGATAGATAGATAGATAGATAGGTAGATAGATAGATAGATGGATAGAAATAGAGAGAAAGATACCTATAGGCTATTCCTCACAACATAGGTATACTATGTTGGAGTATGCTATCTACAATTAATCTTTGTGTATTTAGTCTTCAGCCATCCTTTCTTACAGGAGTTAGGTAAGTCAACTGTCTCTAGCTTACATTACTCATCCATAGAACAATGCTTTTAGCAGTGTTGGAGCACTAGCATTCAGTTCTACTAAAACATATATCAAGTTAAAAGAACAATTTGGAAAATGGTAGAAAATGGAGGGAGGATGATATAATTTTTATTAACCTGATGGAAATTATTTTCTGATATAAGATAATATCACTATAATTATATGCCATTAACAACTATAATCTTAATCATGTAACTTAACCACTCTTGATCTCAATAGTCTCATATATTTAATGAACACTACAATATCGCTTCCTAGTTTTGTTGGGAGTATTGAGATCTTGCATGTGACAGGCCTACAATCGTACTCAGCACATAAGAAGTGCTCAATCAAGGTTAGCTAATATTCATCAGAAAGCAAAATGTTCATATTTTTGTCTTGTGGCTTGTAACCAATTCCCACTTGTACCATTAAATTAAAATAAAAGCTAAGTAAAAGACTGCAAAAAAATTTTTGTTATACCAGCAAATTTATCCATCATCCACTGGAAAATACAGAGCATTATGATGGAATTGCTGAGCCTGTGATCTACTTCTAACATAGAATCCAGCAGATCCTGGATATTCTAAATCAACAGAAATCACTTAAGTCAGCAGTCTGGAATACTATTCCTGCATATCGTTTTTAAAACTAGAAATTCTTTCATGACCCTTTCACTCACTAGGGAAGTAATGAATATACTACTGCCTGTAAAAATTGACAAAGCTCTATTGAAATTCCAGCTCTGGGGTTTAAGGGGTGGTTTGGCTCACTGCTAGACAAATCACTGCATTCACAAATGCAAGCCTTGCAGCAGAACAATTCAAATTTGGTTTTCAGAAACAATTTACATTATTATATATTGTATTCATTTTCTATGGTTGCAAGTCAAATTGCTATACATTTAGCAGCTTAAATCTACACCCATTTTTAAAAAAAATTTTTATTGTCAAATTGGTTTCCATGCAACACCCAGTGCTCATTCCAACCGGTGCCCTGCTCAGTGCCAGGCATCCACTCCCCCCTCCCATAGCCCCCTCAACCTTTGGTTTTTTTTTCATATTGAAGAGTCTATTATGTTTTGTCTCCTCCTTCTCTGTGCCTTTTCCCCCTATTTTTTAATTAACAGTTTCGGTGGGTCAGAAGTCCAGGAATGGACAGACTGGGTTCTCTGCTCAGGATCTCACAAAGCCAAAATCAAGCTAATGGCCAGGGCTGTGATCTCACATACACCTCTGGATTCCTTATATCTATAGGACTGTGGTTTCCATAGCCTCTCTCAAAATTTAGAGACTTCCTGCATTCCTTGCTATGCGGACCCATCCATCTTAAAAGCCAGCAACAAATAGTCCCATTCCGTTGAATTTATCTTATGCTTTAAAATCTGTCCCTGACCTCAAGACACTCATTAGTATAGATCGAGCCAACCAATAGAATCTCCCTTTTTAAATTTCAATTGTTCCATATAAAATAACCTAATTATAAGAGTGATATCCCCATATAGTTATGATGTTGAGAATTACAGAGGGCTTGGACATACCAGGGAACGAGTCATTTAGGGGACATCTTAGATTTTTGCCTACCTCATATGTCTAAGGCCTTAAGATAAGTCATTCGAAGTCTAGGGGGTCTATTATATTGGCCCAATTTGCCAAGTCTTAAAATTTATAAGAAGGAAACTGGCATATATTTTAGAAACATTGCTCAGTTATTCCATAAATTTAAAATTTTAAAACATAAGGTTTCCTTTTCTATAAATAAATTCTAGACTAAGATAGGTAGAACCATACTCTTGGGATTGAAGACATAAAACAAAAGAATCTTATCCTACCATTCTCCATGTGCTTCCTTTACCGTGAATCTTTTTTACCAGCGGTATCTTATATGCGTATATTATCAGTGTGTTCACTCAAAAAGTGTCATGTAGGAATAAGAACATGTAGAACAACTGTTCTTAATTGATGAAGATGAGATAAATAAGCTTATCAGTTGTCAGAATCCGAATTTCCAAGACTAAAGTTAAGAAATTCATGTCGTGAGTAACTATATTCTAGAATCCATGCAGGCATGACTGGATCTATTGGCTTTATTTCACATCTTCTCATAAGGAATCAAATATTAGTTCTTTTCTTTTTGTATAGCAGGTTACATTAATAACTTGTTAAGATCTGAGCTGAAGTTCTGAATTTTATTCCTCATGTTATTTTATTTATTATATTACATTGTTTTTGTACTTTGTTTTTTTATAGGTGGTGGGTGAGTGGATTGGTGGATTGATTTTTGCACCTGAACCAACATGGTAAAGTTTAAAAATGATGCATAGTTTGTTTTCAAATGTGTTATGTTTTCATTACAGCACAGGGATATGCATATGTATATTTGTATATCGTCTATCTATCTATAAACTGGTTTTCTTCACCACAAAAGATTATTAAATCAGGGGCGGCTTATATATTTCAGTCAGCAACAAGAGATTATTTTGTGGCTCTCTTGAGAGAGAGTTGTTAAGGACGCTGAGTTTGGATACATCAGTGTGAAAATTAAGGATATTTGAATGAGGTAAGGGTATACAATGCCACATATTTGGTACCTTGTAAGAAGGGTTGCTCTTCCAGAATAAGCAAGTACAGAGGAAGAGTTGTATATGAAATCATCTTTATAAGATATATGTATCAGCTTAAGCTTCTTGATGGCAGAAAGTACTTCAGAATCTCTTGAGAACGTCTGTGCAGCAAAAAGGGATTCTGACATCAAGGAAAGGCTTTAAAGAGGTCTAAAGATAAAACTCATCTCCTTCAAAATTTTATCTAGGGCAGCTTTGAGCAGTCTCTAGAACTCACTCCATAGGCCTACTCAAAACAGAGGATTCACTGATGGTACTCACCAAACCTCTTTGATCCTATGAAATATCTTTTGGAGGAATGGCAAGGACATTTAAAACTAAAACATTTAGCTTGGTACATAACTGTGGATTATACGGAGTCTTTTTTTTTTTTTAAATATTTATGCAAGATGGGAAAAGGAGTGGAGCAGAGGAGTCAAGCACTGAAAACGTTACTCCTGATATTCTACACTGATGCATTAGATTGGAGATCTAGAGACCACGTACAGCAAGACGAGTGTTAATGGCTATAAGCTCTACAGAAAATGCCCTTAACATTGCAGAAGTCATACAGCAAAATGAATCAAACAGTATACAAAGACTGGAAAAACAGAGTCACAACCAAATGTGCAGGAGAAAAATGATCTTCTAGCCTAAAGCTTTACTAAAAAGAGGGAAAGAGGGAGACAGAGAAGGAGTGGTGTGGGAAGTGAGTGAAGACAAAATAGAGGAAGATGGAAAGGATTAGGGTTGGAAAGAAGAGGCGAAACCATCGTATTGCAAAAATTTGACACTCGAATTTCTTAAGGCCACATAAACAATCATGAGAATGCTTATCTAACTCTTAATTAAGGATACAGCTAAGTTCCATACAATTTCAATATATGCTTTTGTCTAAATATTTTACTTCCCTAGTTATCAAAAGTAATTATGCTAAGAAGACTTACGCTTGAATGACTGCCCAAACTAAGTTATGATCCTGTAAAGGTGATGTAACTTCCCTTTTGGTTGATTTATGCTTAATTAGTTTCGTCAATGTTGTCCATTAATTACCCTCCAACATTTCAAGGTCTATTTGTGTTTTGATTCAAAAAATTAGTCTGTATCCTTTAGTTATGTAAAAAGTCTAACATTTAATTAGAAACATGTCATATCAGATTTATGTAATGGGCTGTAACCTTGCCAAGGCCTACATTAGCTGAGAGATAATCAGTCACTTAGGAAAGCACATTCACTCTTGGAACATGGTGGAGTCCCAAATCACTGCCCTTTCTTTGCATTCTTATTTTCTTCTAATTTACTTTCCTCTTTTTCCTTTGCCCCAAACTTCCCCAACTTCCTCATGATTCCATGGGCAGTATTTCCACTCTTCCTTACTGACAGCTTTCTCCCCTAATGATCTCTGTTTTAACTCGATAGAAACTCTTCTTTGTTATTGTTGTTTTAATTTTGTGAATAGATATAAAATAAATGAAGTGAACCATGAGAAAGCAAAAGAGCGTCCCAGTGTTAACTTCCAACAGATTGAACAGATTCTGGAGAAAAGGTTCATATGAAACCATAAAGATAGAATATCTCTATTTATAAATAAACAAAAATCTATTTGAAGAGAGCAAGTCTCAATAACTCCCCATAGTCATGCTTTTAAAAGTCTCAAGAGAGGGAGGAATCAGTTACCTCAGCTTGACCAATAGGTATATTTTCATAGTTGTATAAATTATCCAGGTCTTCCAAAGTGGCATCATAAGTTTCTGAGTCATAGTTGATGGGGTCCAGAGTTGGAGCAGTCACAGCGACATCAAAGATGACAAGTCCCAGAACGAGTCTCGCTAACATTTTCATTTTTCAAGCTTTCCTAGTCAAATAATACTCAAATGGATAAATATTTAATCGATAATAACTTATGAATAGTTTCCACTAAATAGGAATGATAAATTCACGGTTCTACACTGTGAAATGAAAGCCGGTAGCTTTCTTTACATGGGTCATTTATAAACATAACACATGAAATTGTACGGATCTGAAGACTATTGATAGCAGATATTCAAATTAATTCACAAACCTGTCCACATGCTTACAGTAGATATAGTCATTACAGTGAAACGAAGTTTCTTTCATAGAGAAACACAGGGAAAATGAGATGCAGAAATATTGTGACACACTTGTTCACAAAAGCCTTTGCATTAGAGTTTTAACTTTTACTGAACATTAAGTTTCTTTCAACTCTGGGATGTAGGAAGGAGGAGGAGGTGGAGGAGAAGGACTATAACTGTTACTCCATTTTACAGATGAGGAAACCGAGACAGAGTTGACTAGTGATCTAACTAAGACTCATAACTGTTTCGTGCACATTTAAGCCTATGGCTTTTTCCAGACAAAATAATGAAGGATTTATTTATTTATTTATTTATTTATTTATTTATTTATTTACTTCCTTGTTGCCTCTGGGTATCATTAATGTATACATAATTTAATATGTGTATAATTTACCATTTCATGCAATATTTTCCAAAACTTATTCTTAACCAAATGGAGCAGAAAAGAAAATTCTTTTTCCTTAGTCCTTAGTGCTTTGTTTCAATTCTTAATAGCTATCTAAGCTTTAAGCTCAGAATCAGTGAGAATACATGCCTAAAAGACACTATTTGGCAAGATTTCCTTAGAGGAAGATTTCTACACATTAAGATTAAAATGTTTTTGTTTTGTAATTCTTTGTTAAGCACAATTCTTATTTTCCATGATAACATGGTGGGGGAGATTCAATCGAGATCTTATCATTTTAATTATTTTAGTACTGTATGTACTCCTTTGAATATGTTTTACTTTAGGAACAAAAACCTCTCATGTTTAATTTTAAACATCTAAATTGAGCCTATCAAAAATGATACCCAGTGATCATTTATTGAGGAGGCAAAGCATCTGTAAAATATTTTTTTTTCGGTCAGGCATGTCTAATTTTAAAGGTTTTGTATTTTGGATACACTTCTTAGGTTTACTTCAAGAACAGTGCATACGGTGTTTGTACCTATGCACACGTATAAAAGGGAATTCACGATAAATATTACTTTTAAACTTGAATGCACTGGCAGGCAAACTGACCTTCAGCTACTTGAAAGAAAGTCTTTATGATGCAGGTTTAGGCAGAGGCATATGAAATTCCTCTGAGAATAAGAAGCAGTACAAGGAGTTCCTTTTTATTCCCTCCCATGATTTCTTCAAGTAATTTTTTTTTATTCACACGGGATAAACCAAGCCTCTATTTCACTTGCCTTTGCAGGGGTCTTTGCGAGGTTGCAGATTTCGAGCTGTTGTACACAGTCACCAACAAGTCTGACTTCATCAAATAGTGTGATTTACAAATTTTCCCCAAACCATTCGTCCATAGTCAGGTGGGAAGCATTACCCGTGGCCATCACTAAACTAGAAAATATCTTTTCTTTTTACATGTCCTTCTCCATTTCTGGCAACTTTCATTGTTCAAAGTAATTACGCACTCGCTGATTATTTTTTCTCACGTCAAACTATAAATTTGATTTTGTGTCTGTATTCTTAAGAGTTTACTTGCTTTGGGCACATCTCCCAGAGTTATCAGCAATAATACAGTCTGTGCAAACCCCAGAAATATGAAGAACACCTATCTGTGCTTATTTTAAAAAGTACACTTCTTCCTTCAAGTAACTATACTCATATTTAATGTTGTATCTTCGAGTTTGTTGTCCACTTTACACCATTTCATGATATTTTGAAAATTATGCTTGTATAAAACTTTAAAATGTATAGCTTATAAAGACATTCTAAATGCATAATTGCCATATAATCATCAATATATTTTTAAACACCTGCAATCTCCCTTTTTTTCTTCTTTTGCATAATATTTCAATCAATACTAATCAATAGTGCATGTCTATAATAGCAAGAAACATAGTTTACTCAGAGCACTTGATTTAAGGAATATATTGGAAACTACTATAATTTTATTGGTATCTACCCTATTAAGATCAACCATTTAACTGTGTGTTATTAATTCCTGAGCTAATTAAAAAGTTGAGTTTTCCAAGAATAATATCAATATAAAATAACAAGCTTAAACCTAAACCTTGAATCCAAGTTCACCATGAAATATTAAAGCAAGTTGAAAAATTTTTCAGAAAGTTATTAGAGTAGAAAAAAAAAGTCTCTCACCCAAGAAGAAAGCAGTTGTAAACACTTACCTTTGGCTCCTACTTGGTGAAATGGCATGAAGTGACTGAGGACGCCGAGCCAGTAGTATGTGCCCCTGACCAATGGTTGTGAATTCTGGTCTGTGGGAGGTGGAATTTATAACACTCAATTTTCTGTTTGGAAAAGCTAACCTTGAGAAATGCTTCTCAGTCTTAAAAAAAACCCAAATTACTTTATAGTCACTCAAAATAAGCAGTAGAATCCAAATGGCATAGTGTATAGAACTCTTGAAATATGTTAATGGAGCTCTGATTGCCAAAGTGTCACCTTAAACATTTCAAACGCAAAAAGTTGGTTTTAATATATTTAATCTATAACAAGTTCACCGATTAAGAAAAAGTTACTCTATACAATGATACTCAAGATGGATATTTTAGAAATGTTCTAATACGAAATAATTTTCCTTGCATGTCTAGAATTACTTTCTTCACTTTTCATTAATGTTAAATGAAATTCAGTAAATGTTGCAAAAGCCTTACCTGTTTAATGCTGAGTAAGTAAAAAAAAAAATCCATTTTTTTATTGCTTAGAACATTCTGAGAGCAAAGAAACAATAAAGCCTTTGAATGCCCATTTACAAAAAAAAATTATGTCCTATAACAATGCATAGATATGATCTGAGTGTTTTGAAGAAAAAAAAAAGTCTCCTTTTCCTCTCTTATCAGAACCAAACAAATCAAATTACATTAAAACATTTTTCCCACAGAATACAAGATTTGTTGCAGGCTCCTGGTACCTGAAGTGGTTTCTGAAACTGAGCCTTATTACAGGTATGGAGACAAAGTACATTTGCGTTAAACCTCCATTCTCCACTTCCATTCACGCTGCAAAAGTTCTAGAGGAAGATGAAACTTGTGTCATGTATTCTGGCATGCTTTACATAAATCCAGGAGTCTGGTTCCTGGAATCCTTTTTCCTTGATCAGAAGTGAATAGCTGTATTGAGTTTTGAAAGCATGTGAGGGCAAACCGATGGAGAACAAAGTCTGTCTTCAAGACTCTCCTCTTTCTGCCCTCCCTACTGTTCTCCCTCCCTACTCCAAACTTCTTTGGGATTCGGGCACGGTCTGTCAGTCATTATGCTCATCACCCACACCTGCTTCCAGCGAGTGTTATTTTTCTTGGGACCGGTTTTATTTGTAACGGAAGCAGTGATACTGGGTAAAGTGCAGAATCTACCAAGACCTGTCCAGCAGCAGAGAGGTCATCCTTGGGGGGTAGGGACTCCCTCCCTGCATCCTGCAGTTTCACATCATATGGAAGCTGCTTTCAGAAGCATTTCTAGAAAGAGGCCTGAAGCTGAGTTCCACAGTGGCTCTGTTACAGCGCCGTCCCATACTGCATGTTAGATGAGTTTACATATTGTTAACTCTCCCAACACGTTCTCAACCAGAGTAGTTCACCATTCCCAGGCGGCTGACACTCGAACATTTAACTACCTAGGGTCGCACGTGACACACAAAGAAAACCAAATTGGGTCAAGTTCCCTGATGTTACTGAGCTCATCTGAGGAATACGGGCAAAGGTGAAAAGGCAGTGGCATCACAGTTTCTTAGATTCTAAGGCTATTTGCCTGTCACTGGTTTTTAGGATTTCTAGGTACTTTGGGATAAAAATAGATGAATAGAATATCCATGAAAACACCTAATAATTTTTCTTCTCCCTGCATTATTTAATCTAATACTCTGCACACATTGTCAGATGACAAAGGTGGGATCTGTGTAGTCCCTTGTTTTCTGGAAGGCTCTGACTAAACCAAAAAGACTCTATTTTCAGAACTAACATTTTCACGCTGTCCTTTGGTGACCTGTTGGTTTAAGTGATGCTGCCCTTGGGCTTCAGAACACCGTCTACTAACGCTGTTGTTTTGTGAGAAGGTAATAACTGAATAACTCGTCCTAATACAGGATCGAAAGCATAAATGATCATTCCTGAGTCTTCTCTTTCTCCAAATAAATGTTTCACTTTTCCTTAAAAAAATAGGCAATTTTTAAATCATTTGTCTTGGTCTTATTTGGACTCTCGCCAAGATTTCAAAATCTATTTTGAACATGGGAGCTTAAATTTGTAACAATCCCATGAGGACCTAATCTCTGTTTAATAGTGAAAAGGATTAATTACCAGTTCCAGTCTTTCTTATCGTTGGTAAATATCTTTTAGTTTCATGATAATTTTCTTAATAGAGCCTGAGCTTGGATACCAGAAACCCTCAGGGGATCAGTTATTAAGACTAGTTGCATTATCTAGTAACTCAGACTTTATGGCTTTATCTCTTTAAGCCCCCAAACAAGGTTTACAAATCCTTTAGACTACAACTCTTAACAAAATTAAATATCATCCAGCTTGCTTAAATGGAATTAGTTTTAAACAGATGGTCTTCTCTTAATGATTCTCTTTGTTCTGTAGCAGCAGTGAATAGAGAAGAGCACTCTGAGGACAGCCTACTGCTGCCTGTCCTTGTCCTCAGCGCCAGAAGACCACATCAGTAAGAGCTATGTGAGGGTGTAGATATCTCAGCCCACTGATTGTAAGGAATAAAGCCAATACGTGAAGTTATTAGCTACCTTACTAAGATTCCCATGTTGCCATAAAGACTTTATACTCATTAGTAGAAGTCCTGAAGTTTTAGACCATAAACCCACATACACTATGCTGCTCGTATCCCCTAATCTGATCTGACCACCTCCTCCAGAATCTTCCAAGGCTGACCTGCAATCTGCAAACTCTCCTTTGCCTTCTGTTTCTTTTGGAAAATCTCCCTTTGCTTCTTTTATCTAAAGGAATCTAAAAATCATAAAAGCCATATATGAAAGGCCTACAGCCAATATCTTCCTCAAAGGGGAAAACCTGAGAGCATTTCCCTTCTCCCTAAAGTCTGGAACATGACAGAGATGTCCATTCTCACCACTATTGTTCAATATGGTACTGGAAATCCTGGCTTCAGCAATCAAACAACACAAAGAAATAAAATGCATACAAATTTGCAAAGAAGTCAAACTTTAACTCTTCACGATGACATACAAGATACTGTATGAGGAAAAAATGAAAGAGTCCACCAACATGTTGGATCCACCTCCTGAAAGACTCCAGCAAAAAACCGCTAAAACTGATACATGAATTCAGCAGTCACGGGATATAAAATCAATTTACAAAAGTAATTTGCATTTCTATAACCAATAATGAAGCAGCAGAAAGATAAATCAAGGAATCGATTGCATTTATAATTGCACCAAAAACACAAGATACCTAGGAATAAACCTAATCAAAGAGGTAAAAGATCTGTATGATGAAAACTACGGAAAGGTTATGAAAGAAATTGAAGAAGACACAAAGAAATTGAAAAATATTCCATGCTCATGAATTAGAAGAATAAATATTGTTAAAATGTCTATACCACTCAAAGCAATCTACACATTCAATGCAATGCCCATCCAGATAATGACAACATTCTTCACAGAGCTACAACAAACAATCCTAAAATTTGTATGGAACCACAAAAGACCTCAAATAGCCAAAATGATGTTGAAAGAGGAAACTGAAACTGGAAGCATCACAATTTCAGACTTCAAGCTACATTACATAGCTGTAATCATCAAGGCAGTATGGTACTGGCACAAAAACTGACACAGAGACCAATGGAACAGAATCGAGAACCCAGAAATAGATCCACAAAGGTATGGCCAACTAATCTTCGACACAGCAGGAAAAGACCATCCAATGGAAAAACACAATATCTTCAGCAAATAGTGTGGGGAAAATTGGACAGTCACATGCACAAGAATGAAACTGGACCACTTTCTTACACCATACACAAAAATAAATTCAAAATGGATGAAATACCTAAATGTGAGACAGACAGGAAACTACCAAAATCCTACAGAGGAAAACAGGCAGTAACCTTTTTGACCTCAGCCACAGCAACTTCTTCCTAAACATGTCTCCAGAGGCAAAGGAAACAAAAGCAAAAAATGAACTATTGGGACTTCATCAAGATAAAAAACTTCTGCACAGCGAAGGAAACAAAACTAAAAGGCAACCAACAGAATGGAAGATATTTGCAAATGACATCTGTATAAAGCCTTATTATCCAAAATCTATAAAGAACTTAATAAAACTCAACACTCAGTAAATAAATAATCCAGTAAAGAAACGGGCAAAAGACACGAATAGACACTTTTCCAAAGAAGACATCCAGTTGGCTAACAGACTCGTGAAAAGATGCTCTACAGCACTCATCATCAGAGAAATAAGAATCAAAACCACAGTGTGATACCACCTCACACTCTTCAGAATGGCTAAAATTAACAACTCAGGAGACAGCAGATGTTGGTGAGGATGCAGAGAAAGGGGAACACTTTTGCACGGTTGGTGGGAATGCAATCTGGTGAAGCCACTCTGGAAAACAGTATGGAAGTTCCTCAACAAATTAAAAATAGAACTACCCTCTAACTTATGATTCAGCAGTTGCATTGCTGGGTATTTAGCCAAAGGATACAAAAATGCTGATTTGAAGGGGCACATGCATCCCGATGTTTATAGCAGCACTATCAACAATGGCCAAATTATGGAAAGAAGTCAAATGTCCATCAACTGATGAATAAATAAAGAATAAATGGTCTAGATATACAGTGGAATAGAACTCAAAGATTAAAAAGAATGAAATCTTGCCACTTGCTACAATGTGGATTAAACTAGAGTGTATTATACTTAGCAAAATAAATCAGAGAAAGACAAATATCATGTGATTTCACTCATATGTGGAATTGAAGAAACAAAACAGATAAACATAGGTGAAGGGAAGGGAAAACAAGATAAAAACAAAGAGAGAGGCAAACCGTAAAAGACTCTTAACTATATGAACAAACTAAGGTTGCTGGAGAGGGAGGTGGATGGGAGGATGGGTTAAATGGGTGATGGGCATTAAGGAGGGCACTTGTAGGGATGAGCACTGGGTGTTTTATGTAAGTGATGAATCACTGGGTTCTACTTCTGAAACCAATAATACACTGTATGCTAACTAACTTGAGTTTAAATAAGTAAATTTAATAACAACAACAACAACAACAACAACAATAATAGTAATAATAAAAGAATCTGACTGCTTCCTGACAAAGTTTTCTGCTGCTGTCCTTTAAAGTGGTGTTTTCTTTTTTTTAATTTTTTTTAATGTTTATTTCTTTTTGAGACAGAGAGAGACAGAGCATGAGTGGGACAGGGGCAGAGTGAGAGGGAGACACAGAATGTGATGCAGGCTCCAGGCTTTGAGCTGTCAGCACAGAGCCCGACGCGGGGCTCGAACCCACGGACCATGAGATCATGACCGGAGCCGAAGTTGGATGCTCAACCAACTGAGCCACCCAGGTGCCTCTGTTTTCCTTTTTTAATTCTTCACTCATGTAACTCAAAGATGGAGGGATTTTTCTTGTTTTACATTTTCTCTTTCAAATGATTTGTCCTCTTTACTCTTGCAAAGATTTTGCCCATTCTGGAATTCATGGCATTTGGCTTAACTATTTGTAACCTCCCCCTTGTCATCAACTGCTTGATCTCCTAGCCGAACCTCTTGTTGATGTCTTCAGCTCCTGGCTCCCTCATACCCTCTATTCATATCTGGTCTTCATTTCCGGTGATGCCAACCTTCATGTACAGGATCCATCTATCATGGAGGCAAGGTAGCTGCTTTATCTCCTCAGGTACAGTAAAGTTACCACATTCCTACCCTGCAACTTACCATCACCGTCGTGTCTTCTAGCTCACTATCACCAAGTTTTACTTAAACCTACTAATGGGGCACTATTATTATTTTTCTTTTTGCCTTCTTCATAGCTTCCATCACTCTCCCACAATTCATTAAATCTCCTATCTTTACTTCTCTCCTTACCTTTAGATTTGACGCACCTCGATCATATGTATATCTTTTCAAGTACTTTCTGCTCACTCTCTCTCTCTTTTTTTATTTTGCTTCCCATCATACTCACCTGGAAAAAACTCAGCTTTTGTTGAATATAACTCCCAAGTTTCTTCTCTCCTGCATCTGAGCAGCTGCATGATACTAGTGAATATCACACACAATGATTGGCATCGCTTTCAATTATTTAAACTCATCTTCAACCATACTATGTTTCTGATGATGATATTGCCCTTTCTAACACTCTAAGATGACTACTTGATAACATGTCCTCTGTTCTCAAGCCTCCTGTATTCCTTTTAGGATAGAGTCATGGTAGAAGTCATCATAATAATACTCAATTAACTTTTGCCATCAAATCCACCTATACACATCCTCTGTTTCCCCTTCCGTGACAGAGCAAGGCATATAAAGTAAATCCCCCAATGATGCCCGGGATCTTATTCCCTTTCCTCTTTTTAAGGCCTGTGTTTCTCTAATTATCTCCTCCCTCTCAAAATCTCCCTTTCAACTAGGTCAGTTCTACGTATAGACACATCTGCTCTGAGCAAAGTTCAGGCAAGGATTTCCTATAACACAAGTGAACTGAATAAATGCCAAAGAATGATGGCCGTATAGTAGTATCTTTGAGAACACATGTGTAAGTCTGAAGAAATTTATAATCAACTTATTTCGAACCAGTGCAGAGTCCAAAATTGTATCTGCAGACTTGATTCATCCTATATATCTTTTGACATTGACTTCTGAAATTATGCCTCAACTTTATAAAATAAATTTTCATCTGACTACAGTCCTATTTCCCTGCCTGGCTTCCTCCCTATCCTAGTATGCATCATACTTTAATGCCTCACTACACTTTTTTTTTCATAGCACTTGCCACAATCTGTCATTATATTTTTCCGTTTTTATATATATCTCCCCTGGGTGAATATAAACACCACGATGCATAAAATTTATTGGTCACATTCACAGTTGTATCCTTAGTATCTAAAATACTCCTTGGCCTACAATCCATGCTCAGTTTTATTTGAATGAATCAACCGATTAATGATTGACTGCCTGAATCAAATGCACAGTAATTCAAAGTAATACATAATTATTTAATAGACTTATGATTTGCTTGGGCTATTCTAAAATATACATTATAGGATTACTTGCATTTATGATACAGTGCATTTATGATTTTTTTGGCCTTTGTCTCTTTCTCTCTCTCTCTTTTTAACAGCATCTTTCTGTTTAGCTAACTGCCAGTCTAGCTCTTTACACTTTTCAAGCCACCGCCAATGGGCTGGCAGTGCATGAAGCAAGGTTTCATGTTTATTTGCTGCTAATACTTTCTGTGTCACATACAAAGACATATGGTATGGACTTTTGGGGAGAATTTGAGAGAGTTTCCATACCAGTTAGGAATCCTTCTGAATAGAGGTATAGAAAGCCAAAACTCTAACTGACTTAGGAAACAGGGGATTCATTGACCCAAGCAACTGAAAAGTACATTTCTCTTTTTTCAGAGAACTTGCTTTTGGTTGACTTCATCCTCAGTGGACCGCCTAGCAGAGGAGGTGACTACGTCTGCTCCATATCTTACATCTTTTTGGGTTAGAATCCAGGAGGAAATAGGGGAATTCTTTACTCTAGTAACTGAAGAAAACATTACCTTTTATGCTATTGATTCTGATTAAATCAATGCACATTACTTAAAAAAATGGAGTTGAGAGAATTTAGTGTCTATTCAGCTGAGTCCTCACCTCCTCTGAGGCTCAGCTCAAACGTTACCTCTACAGTCACTCCTTTTTTGACCATTCTGTCTAAAAGAGAGCCAACTTTCTTTGTAACACTTCTATTTGGCATTACTGCATAAATGATTTGTTTCTTTATTATCTTTGCCAGAATGTTATCTTCACAAACCCACAATATATTGGTTTTGTTTATAACTGCGTTTCTAGTCCATATTCACAAAATAGGCATTCAATAAACATTTGTTGAATAAGTTAATGAACCTACTTAGACCTCTGGCCAAATGTTTACCCTTGAGCCTGCAATAACCGAGAAAGGACTGGTTTCCAGCAGGGACTAGTAAAATAAGAGCAAATGAATCATGAGTGGAGACAGTCTTTGAACATTAATGCATGGACTTTCTGAAACCTATTTTGTATGATCTGAGGGTTTTTTCTAAATCTATTATTTTTATGTGTTTTCCAAGTGAATTGATGTAAGGTATCAACAAGTCATTGGCAAACAAGATGTGATAGTAGTAGCATTAAATCTCTGCTTCACGCTTCTGGTATACCATGTTTTCTGTATCATTTTCACATTGCTCGTGCCTACTCAGTAATACTTATAATAACAATTATAGGGGCGCCTGGGTGGCTCAGTCAGTTGAGTGGCCGACTTCAGCTCAGGTCATGATCTCGCTGTCTGTGAGTTCATGCCCCGCGTCGAGCTCTGTGCTGATGCCTCAGTGCCTGGGGCCTGCTTTGGATTCTGTGTCTTTCTCACTCTCTCTGCCCCTCCCCCACTCATGCTCTGTCTCTCTGCCTCTCAAGAATGAATAATGTTTAAAAAAAAAGAAAAAAACAATTATAGACACTGTTAATGCTTTTTTATCGTAATTTGGACTCTGAATTATCAAATTTTATTTGCCTTTTTTATGTTGCATCTTTTTAAAAACATCATTTTGGTATAAATTATACATTTTTGCCATTATAAAAACTCAAGGACATTTTGAGAAAAAGGGAAGATAACCAAAGGCTCACCACCCGAAATGTTATCTCTGTGTATCTACAGATAACCTTGCTTTTAGCTACATTCTTTTCCAGATTTTTTTTTTCCCAAAAAACATCTTATATGTGCCAAGTTCCCTGAGGCCTTGCATGTTTGAAAATGTCTGTGAACTTTTTACTCTGAGGACAAATTGTTTGGTAGGATATTCTTAGGTCACATTTTTCTTGGGACATTGAGACATTGCTTCATTGTCTTCTGGCTCTAAAGGTCGCAGTGGAAAAGTCCGCAGCCAGCCTAATTATTTTCCACTGTTTAGGTCATTTTCTTTTCTCCTCTGGAGGCTCATAAGATGTTTTCTACACCTTGAGCCTTGGTAACATCACCAAATGATGGCTTGACATTTGTGGTTCCATATCAACCTTTCCAAGAGAAGAAAGTGCATTTTCTACTTGCAGATTGGTTACTATTCTTAATTTTAGCACAAATATCTTCTAGCTTACCTTTGAATTTTGATTTCTGTTTAATTCATTGGAATTATTTTCCTCAAATAACAAATACATCATATTGAGACTTGTTTTGTTTTTGTCGTCTCTTTTCACTCTAGTCAATGTTATTATCTTTCTCTTTCCTATATATGTCCTTAAACTGACCACTCTTCTACTGTTTTTAGTAAATATTTTGAAATATGCCCAAAGGAAAATTAACAAAGGTCTGTTTTCTGTGGGAAGATACTCTACCAGAAGCCTCTCTGACTTGCTGGAAGGGCCATAAGCCAACTCCAGCTCCTGTTAGCCTCATTGTCTCCCATAAAGAGAGAGAGGAAAAAAAAACCACTAAGGCATACTTCCCAGGGACTAAGGTCAGCTTCAACTATAAAAATATATAATGCTTACCCTCCCCAGCATCTCACCAGCACATCAACAGGGCTTCAGCTTAAAAACAACAGATTGGAACTAAGAAATCTTCAAGATGTGGAATCTATTTAACAAAGAGTTCTTAGGGGAAACCCAAAGGCAACAGAGGGCGAAGGGGATTGTCCAACAAGAAAACTAGAGAAAACTAAAATTTCTCGCATCTTACAGTCATGGCAAACATTAAACACCATCCAACTCTTGGCCAGATTAACATAAAACCTCACACTTAAAGCCTAATTACCTCGTTGCCTATTACCCAATACATCATGCTCAGCTTTCAGCCAAAAATTACAAGGCATGCTAAGAGACAAGAAAAACACGGTCCAGAGAGACAAAGCAAGTATCAACAGAATTCAGATATGACATAGATTTTGAAATGACCAGACAGAGAATCTAAAACAAATATGATTACTATGTTAAGGACTCTACTGAAAAAAGTGGATCACTTGCAAGGCCAGATGGTTAATGTAGTATATGGACAAGTAAAATGAATGACAGCAGTGCTATAAAGAAGGGGAGGAAGGAGTTGGGAGCACTCTGTTTATAGCAGTTTTATTGATACTCGCCAAAACCTGTAAGCACTCAAGATACATTTCAACGGTGAATGGATAAACTGTGGTATACCCATACAATGGAATAGTATTCAAATATTAAAAAAATGAATTATCAAGCCATAAAAAGATTTGGATTAAAATTGACTATATATTGTTAAGTAAAAGAAGCCAATCTTTAAAGTCAACATACTGTGTGATTCCAACCATATGGCATTCTGGAAAAGGCAAAACTACAGAAACAGTAAAAAAATTGGTAGTTGCCTAGTGTTTCAAGGATGTGGGTAGGGGTTAGCAGGTGAAGCACAGGGAATTTTGGGGGCAGGAAAACTTTTCTGTATGATACTGTAATGATTGATACATGACGTTATGCATTTGCCAAAGCCCATAGAACTGTATAGCACAAATAGCGGTCCTTAATGTCAACTATGGACTTTAGTTAATAATAGTATTGGGGGACTTCGATTGGTTGGTTGGTTGGTTAAGTGTCTGACTTCGACTCAGGTCATGATCTCACAGTTCATGGGTTCGAGTCCCGCATCAGGCTCTGTGCTGACAGCCCAGAGCCTGGAGCCTGCTTTGAATTCTGTGTCTTCATCTCTCTCTGCCCCTCCCCTGCTCGTGCTCTGTCTCTCTCTTTCAAAAATAAGTAAAAATTAAAAAAAATAAGTGTATTAATATTTGTTCATTAATTATAAGAAATATCCCATACTAATGCAAGACATTAATTATAAAAGAAGTCTATGGGGCACAGGAGGTGGTAACCTGCGAAGCTCTGTACCAATTGCTCAATTTGCCTGCAAATCTAAAATTATTCATCAAAAATTCAATCTAAAAAAATTCAGTCTTTTCATTTCACACACACACACACACACACACACACACACACACACACACACGACTAATATGTTAATTTACTCACTAATGTGCCCTATTTTTGGTGTACCTACTACAGACATACCACAGAGATATTGCAGGTTTTGTTCCAGACCATTGCATTAAAGCAAGTCTCAAATGAATATTTTTGTTTCCCCATGCATGTAAAATTATGTTTACACTACCCTGTAAAGAAACAAAGAAAGAAAAAGAAAACACAACAGTTGCGAAGCTCAGTGAAGTGTAGGGCCATAAAATGAGGTGTGCCTGTGTACCAAGCACTGTACTTGGGGCATACAACTTTCTGGAATTCTCCCGATGTAGTGAGAACCTAAACTACATATACAATATCATACTAGATTAAGGATAGACCATATATTAAAATGTGGTAGAAATTACTGTGGCTCCTACCACTCCCAGAGGAGTTACTGGGAGTTACTACCTCTGGTTATGGATGGGTCCTTGCATATTAATCTGCAGGGAGAACCCACACACTGTGTACATTTTATATACATATCATATATCATATATATGAGAATTTTTTTCTCCTTTAGCAAATATTTTCTTCTAAAGGAAAACATTTAAAATGAAAAGAGGCTTTTATCGGAGCAGAGAACTGTAGCACACAGTACATTTATGGTGTTCTTACTATAGAATATTGCCTCACTTCTAACTTTATGTCTACACATGGATATAAATGCCAGCAGTCTTAACACTTTGCTCTCTAGTTTTCTGACTCTGCTGTTTGTTGGCTCTGTTACAGTTAACATCTAGTCTTCTCTTGACTGAAGTTACTTTACGTTGTCTAACTTGGTTAAATCAGTAATTCCGAATTGAATAAGTTAATTCATGTACTTGTTTACAAGATGATACGTTTTTCGTCTTGGCCTTCGCAGATCACGTAGATGAATTGGTTTTTTGCTCTGGACTTGATTCTCATCCCAGAACATCAAACAAATTTTACTCTTTCTATGCTTTAAACATTAATTTTACTCTGACGTTTGTAGCTTGAGATAGCATTCAATACAGCTTTTATAAGTTGCTGCTATTTTTCTCTCCTTATAGTTTCCCTCAGTTATAATCATATTTTAGACTTCAGTTTTTTAATATATAATTTCCAAAGCCATTAACTACATGATAAATGATAAAAGGAAAAATATATACCTAAGAACAAGAGTGAAAATGGAATTTTAGGGACGTCTGGATGGCTTAGTTCGTTGAGCTTCCAACTTCAGCTCAGGTCATGATCTCGTGGTTCGTGAGTTCGAGCCCCACATCAAGCTCTGTGCTGACAGCTCAAGCCTGGAGCCTGGTTTGGATTCTGTGTCTCCCTCTTTCTCTCTGACTGTCTTCCGCTGGTGCTCTATCTCTCAAAAATAAGTAAATAAACATACAAAAAGAAGAAGATAAAATGGAATTTTAATAAGTTTATTAATAATTGGTGAAATATTTGTAAAAGCAACTATACACTATTTTGATAATATGAATCCCAAACCTAAATATTTAATTCTATTTAATCTCTCTATTATTTTTAAAAGCTTTTATTTTAGTTCCAATTAGTTAACATACAGTGTTATATTAGTTTCAGGTGCACTATATACAGATTCAACACTTTATACATTATCCAGTGCTCGTCACAAATGCATTTCTTTTTTTCTCTTTATTTTTTCTTTTTTTTAATGTTTATTCACTTTTGAGAAAGAGAGAGAGAGAGCATGCAGGAAAGAAGGAGAAGGACAGAGAGAGAGGGAGACACAGAATCCGAAGCAGGCTCCAGGCTCTGAGCTCTCAGCACAGAGCCTGATGCGGGACTGGAACTCACAGACCATGAGATCATGACCTGAGCCAATGTCAGGCGCTTAACCGACTGAGCCCCCCAGGTGCCCCACAAGTGCACTTCTTAATCCCCAACTCTTGTGTAACACATCACCCCACTCGCTTCCCCTCTAGTAATTATAGGTCTGTTCTGTATCCTTAAGAGGTTGTTTCTTAGTTTCTCTCTCTCTTTTTCCCTTTGCTGATTTGTTTTGTTTGTTTCTTTCTTTTTCTTGTTTTGTTTGTTTCTTTCTAAATTTTTATTTTAGAGAGAGAGAGAGTGTGTGAGCAGAGAAGAGGGGCAGAGGGAGAGAGAGAAAGAATCTTAAGCAGGCTCCACACTCAGCATCGAGCCCAATGCAGGGCTCCCCAACCCTGGGATCACTAGCTGAGCCGAAATCAGGAGTCGGATGCTCAATTGACTAGATCACCAGGTGCCCCCGCTTTGTTTCTTAAGTTCCACATATAAGTGAGACCATACGGTATTTGTCTTTCTCGGGCTGATCTACTTAGCTTAGCATTATACTCTCTAGCTCTATCCATGTTATCGCAAATGGTAAGATTTCATTCTTTCTATGGCTGAATAATAGTCCATTGTATATACATACCACATCTTCTTTATCTATTCCTAGGTTCATGAACGCTTGGGCTGCTTCCATATCTTGGCTATTGTAAATGATACTGTTATAAAAATAGGGGTGCACGTATCCCTTTGAAATAGTGTTTTTGTATTTTTAGGGTAAATACTCAGTAGTGTGATTGCTATCACAGGATAGTTCTATTTGTAACTTTTCGAGGAACTTCCATACTGTTTTCCACAGTTTGCATTCCCACCAACAGTGCACAAGTGTTCCTTTTCCTCCACATCCTCGTCAACATCTCTTGTTTCCTGAGTTTTTTTTTTTAGTTAAGCTGTTCTGACACCTGCAAGGTGATGTCACCTTGTAGTTTTGATTTGTATTTCCTAGTCATATTATTATTACTTAAAATACTAAGTGAATGCCTCTAGAATGAGAAATGCTTCTCTTTTATAGGAGAAAATATAGACAATCAGTTTCTTTAAAATCATCTATAATGCATCATTTTATACTGTTGTTATTTTGAAAAATCCTCTGATAACACTGTTGATATCTACAACAAAGTGTTGGTACTTTCCTTGTGCTTGGAATTAAATAAAACAGCATTAATGTAGCTGAAATATACTATTCTGTTGAAATATGCTTTCCAACCTCATCCTGTCATGTTCCGTGCTCAGCAAAGATTCAATCACGCTAATCTTTCGCTGCCTCCAGTATACTGAGTTCCTTCTATTTCAACTTCTTCACCTCTATCGGCTCCTTTTGTCCCATATGTACTTTCCTCCCTCTCTCAAAACACCCCTGTCAACCATCTTAGTCTCAGAGAGACCTTCTTGATTCCTCCACACAAAAATTCCTGTTGTTATTACCATAGAACCTTCCTTTGATTTCCCATATATTTTCTAATTGAATATTTTGTGTTTATTTATTATCCTCTTTAATTCCCACAAAGCGAACTTCCATAGGGGCCAAAGTCATGTTTTATTTTCCTATTTTTGGGTATCTACCGTCTAGCTCTGTCCCTAGAACAAAGGAGGACTCCATTCAAAGTGTCCATAAAGAAAATAGAGTTTCAAAATTTATATCGTGTGGCCATTCAGTTTCATTGAGTCAAATTAGTATAGAAATAGGTCGGACCCAAGTGAAATACATGATGACCAACCTGGATGACTATTTCCTCATATGCTCGAATGTCTATTGGTGGAAACAGTCGTTGGTATGGTAATTGTTCAGTATGTGTGCCACTTACTGACCACTTGGTTGTATGAAATACTGTTCTAGCCACTCAGTGGGTGATTGCTGTTGAATTTTCCTAACTTTCCTCTTACTCAACATTTTGTAAAAGCCTGCTCTTCCTTCATGCAAGAAGCTTTTATTCAGTCCTGATATGCTAGTCACTCATAGGTATTAGGGAATACAAATTAATAAAACTGACAAACTTCAGAGCTGAAGAGGGAGACAGAAGGGGCCTCTTGAGAATATTCTACCAATTCTTCACTCTGCTTGTGCATATTTATACACCATGTACGTGTGCAGACACACGCACATCCAAGACTGGAGGGAGATACGCCAAGGTATTAATCATGTTTATCTATATGTGTGAAAATCACAGATTATACAATATTTTCTTTCTTTCTTCAGGTGTGCAAGACTGTTTTATTTTTATTTATTTTTTAATTGAAGTATAGTTGACATACGATATTATATTCATTTCAGGTATACAATGTAGTGATTCTACAATTTTGTACATTACAAGCGATCACTCTGATAAATCTAGCTATCATCTGTCACCATCCAAAGGTGTTGCAATATTATGAACTGTATTCCCTATGTTGTACCTTTCATCCTTGTGACTGATTTATTCTGTAACTGAAAGTTTGTACCTGTTCCGTTATGTTGTACACGATTTTTTATTTTTCAAAACTATTATCTCTTAAGTGAAAAACTGTCATCTCTCATCAACTTTCACCATCTCTGGGTAAAATGTCTTTTGAACTGTACTGCCCAGAAACACCAAAGCTCTTTAAGTCAGCTTTTATGATTATAATTTATTAGAGTATTCTTATCAACACTGAAGTAAAAATGCTGCCAATTATGAAGTATTTTATCAATATTATTTATCATTCGATCAATAGCGAGTGTGATGCTTTACCTTTTTGCTTGATTTACTCTGTAATTGTATCTCTCAATTACTAGCAAGTATTGCCAGATTTAGGAAATAAAAATAGAGCAAAACAGTGAAATTTGAATTTCAAATGAATGACACTTTTTAAAAGATAAGCATGTCTCATGTACTACTTGGCACATTTTTATACTAAAAACTTACTCATTGCTTGCCTAAAATTTGAATTAACCGAATGTCTTGTATCTCACAGTCAACGCTAATTAGTTTCGAATTTGAGCGGTAAAAAGAAAGAATGGATCTCTGCAAACTCCTACAAGTCATTGCAAAGATTCCTCATCAAACCTCAGAATCTGTAGAATAGCAGGGAACTTAAAGGTCATGAAGGAAAGTAAAATGTGCAATACTTAAATACCTCTCATGGGGTATTAAGACGGGGTTTCATTGAAGGCAACTGCGTCTACCTCACTCAAGAAGAATTTGGGAGTGTGTGTGTGGAGCCTTGGGCCAGTGGGAATGCGCCAGTGGAGGTTTATTCATCCTTTGAAATCTGAGGTGATAATCTTGAAGTTCCCGGAAATCTTAAAGGCATACGTCATTTCAAAGCAGAGCTAGGATTTTTGAAAGTATGCATGAAGAATTTTCTTTGGTTTCCAGTGGTCAGCACATAAGAAGATGTCCTGCAGAGGTGCTGTTATAGCAGTCTGTTTTAAGCACGTTCTTGACCAACACCTTACCTGAAGTGTTAGCTGTGCATGTAATATAAGCTAGGGCAGGTATCAGCACCCCCAGTATTAGTCAGGGTTCTCCAGAGAGACAGAACCAAACTATGTGCATATATTCCTTAGAAATTTAGCTCTCACAATTGTAGGGGCTGGCAAGGCCAGAATTCTTAGGGCTAGCTATCAAACTGGAAATTCGGGTGGTGGTTACTGTTGTAGCCTCGAGTCTGAAATGCGTAGGGCAGGATGGTCCACAAAGTCCATGCTAAATTTCTGAGTCTCAGTCTTGAGGCTGAATTTCTCATTCCCTTGGAAATCTCAGTTTTCCCTCTAAAGACCTTCAACTGATTGAATGAGGCCCACTCTTTTACTTAAGGTTAACCAATTATAGGTATTAATCACATCTACAAAATATCTTTATAGCAGCGTGTAGATTAGTGTTTGACCAAAAAACTGGGTGCCAGAGCCTAATCAAGTTGACACATAAAATGAACTATCATACCCCCTTTTAACTGATATACATTTTAAGGTTTCAAAACATTTCATTCCTCACACGGTGCGAAGAACCTTGGCTTTGGGGTTAGATGGCTCCTAAATACAACATTTACTGGCTATGTGCCCTTGAAAAGCTCATTTAATCCTTCTTTACCTCAGATAATTGTTCTGGAGGACAAGAAAAGCAAAAGCCTTATTGGATTAGCATGAGGATCATATATTTAATGATCTTTTGCACATAAATGTACATAGCACAATTTGCAACGTACAGGAGTCATTCAGTATATACAGTAATTATTGTTTATTTTGATAGCTATTGTAATTATTTCATAATTCACCATGGGTTTTATAAGAATTAATGCTATTCTCTGCATTACTAGGCTATATATCCAAAGAATGCTTACATTCTGCCTTGACAGCTATTCCTCTTCCTGGTAGATTTTCTTTTTTTTCTTTTTTTAATGTTGTTTATTTTTGAGACAGAGAGAGATAGATAGATAGAGAGAGAGAGAGAGAGAGAGATAAAGCACAAGTGGGGAGGGGCAGAGAGAGAAGGAGACAGAATCTGAAGCAGGCTCCAGGCTCTGACCTGTCAGCATAGAGCCAATGCTGGGCTTGAACTCACAGATTGTGAGATCATGACCTGAGCCGAAGTCGGATGCTTAACCCACTGAGTCACCTAGGCGCCCCCAATTTTATTTTCAACCAGTCTTCTTCCTGAGTATTAAGGCAGAGTTCTTTAGTAAGCCTTTTAAGCAATCCCAGTCATCATCCTGAAATGTGGCTATTGAGATGAATAATTGATCGCCAGTGGGGAAAGGGAGGTGTGGAATAAAGTGTGTGGGAAGTGTCAGATGCGCGTCCTTAGCAGAGATATCTGAATGTGGGTCTCATCAGGATAAAGAATCTGTGCCTGAAGGGAAAGCGTGGACAAAAATTAGAAACATTCAAAATCCAACTCAACTCTGCCGACCTTTCTCAAATCTGCCACTCCTTTCATAAGAAACTAAACTCCATAAAAGCAAACACAATAAGGGCCAGCTTCGTCCTGCATATCCCTTTTTACATCAACAGTGTGGCGCTGCCTCAGGAGCCCAGGTGAATGCCCATCCCCCATGCCAGGGGCAGTGGGTAAGCAGGGATCAGGACTGGGACTCCTCAGGGATCTTTGGAGAGAGGAGCCATGGGAAGAGGCCGTCTGGACAGGGAGGAGATTGCAGTCATTGCAATATGAATGTTTATGAAAAAATCACCTGACTTCTAGCCCCAGGCTGGCGCGCCTGGTCATTACCGTCTTGTTTAAACATACGAATCAATGCGGTGTTTTCCACTCTTCCATTATTACCCAGCCACTTTGATGCGTTTTGTCATATCCTTATAAACTCATTCCATTACTTAATATTTTTATTAAATTAAATGCAACTTGATTCCTTTAAACATAGTATCTCATGATTTCTGTGAAATTTCAGACTGTCATAGAAATTTCACAGAAATCATGAGTGTTTTGTTTTTATCATGTGTATCACATTAAAAATAAATTTTAAAACTACCTAAGTAAAACTCCTGAAATCCGTGCCTCGAACAACCACTTGGAAGTGTATCATGCTTTCAAGAAAAATTAGTTTTATGCAGGTGCAAATACAGGTTTTAAACAAATATTTCCCAAACTTCTATTGTTTCAACAAATATTTGTCAATTACAATGTCTGGAGCTGTTCTGTGCAGTGCAGATATGGAAATAATTGAAACAGTCAAAACTACTGCTTTCAGTGAATTTACTTCCAGGTGAGGGTGTCAGACAAATGAAAAGGAAAAAACACATTTTAAATCATGACACATGTTGGGACTTCTGTATGGCTGTTGGTTGAGCCTCTGGCCCTTGATTTTGGCTCAGGTCATGATCCTAAGGTTGCAGGATCGAGCTCCATGTTGGGCTCCATGTTGAGCATAGAGCCTGCCTAAGATTCTCTCTCTCTTTCTCTCTCTCCCTCTGCCCCTCTCATGCACTCTCTCTCTCTCTAAAAAAAAATAATAAATAAATAAATACATAAGTTACAAAGACAAGAAACTAGATTAAGAGGAAAGAAAATTACTCAGAGGGTGTTTTAATTTTTATTTTATTTATATTTTTTAATGTCTACTTGTTTTTGAGACAGAGAGGGACAGAGGGTGAACAGAGAAAGGGTAGAGAGGGAGACACGGAATCTGAAGCAGGCTCCAGGCTTTGAGCTGTCAGCACGAGCCTTACATGGGGCTCAAACTCATAAACTGCGAGATCATGACCTGAGCCCAAGTCGGACGCTTAATTGACTGAATCACTCAGACGTCCCCACAGGGTGAATTTTTATTTTTTTTTATGGCTGAGTATAATCAGCGTCCCCTTCCTTTTCTTGGCAATCATTAGGCAGCAGCAAAGAGGATAGGAAACAGATACATAACGTTCATCACATAATAAATAAAAACAAATGAATAAAATCCTGAAGGTTATAATAAGTAACACTGAATTATTAAATAAGAGAGAGGATTGTCCAAATAGTGAAGGCCAACCGGGTATAGAGAGAGGATCTTTGTGGTTGCAGAACTCAATTCAAAGGCCATAAACACTTCTTTGCAATCCGGAGATTCAAAAGCAAGGTTCTTGTTTGCAAAAATGGCAACAGGGTGCCTGGGCTGACAGAGGAGCTTCCTTGGGGCCTGGCTGTGTTTTGAGGGAAAAATTACACTGACAAGCTACCTGTAGTGCAGTCCAAGGAGAGGGGAGAGGTCCTTCATGCCATTGGGAGCTGCCTGCCAGTTGCTAACCTCAATATTTTGGGGATAAGCAAAAGCTAATAAACTTCTCACACACATAAACATAAGGCATACAAATATTTCTCACCATCCTGAAATATACCACTGGCCCATCCTTCAGGAAAACCTCATCTTTCTTAAAAAAAAAAAGACGAAAAAGGGAATAGAAGATCAAAAAAACAGCATAAACAGAAAACAAATAGAAATATGATAGGCCTAAAAATGAATGTCAATAATTCCATTAAATGTAAATAAACTAAACAAAAAAAGACAAAAGTTACCAGTTACCAATATAGATAAAAAAGGAAAAGGGTATTATATAATAATTAAAAGACATGGGCAATTGGTAGATATACAATGTAGATGGATTTTTTAAAAATTTCTGGGTGAAAGAAGCTTTATACAAAGGGTACATACTCTGATTCCTTTTGTATCAAATTCTAGGATGGGCAGATGAATCTATAATGGAAAAAATTAGAATAGTGGATGTTTCAGGAGGATGAGGTTGAGTTGACTTTCCAAACTGATATTCATGTTCTATATCTTGGTAAGAATTTGCAACAGCTGTCTTTGTTTCTTGAAACTCAGCAAATGAATACTAAACATTTACATATTTCTTTTCATTTATTTTATTTTTTTTTGTCATGACAAGTATTGCCTAGCTCCGGCTAGGACAGGAGTTCTCCGATGGATGAATGGGGTCGGCGCAATAAATGATTCGCGAGAGCAGTATGGCTTCTGGAGCCAGGCAGGCATCTCTACTCTGCTGGCCTCAGTTTCTTTATTTAAAGGCGGTGAGTGACAAAGCAATTTTTCTTAGGTCGGCATATTTGTGAACCCCCCAGACCTAGTAGAAAACAGTCTTACCTTAGTTTAAGCAGTAACAATTTTTATGACTTTGCCCCAAGTTATAGATTGCGCATTGCAGAGTCAGGTAGAGAAAATATTTACAGCGATGTGCTCTGGGGGTTTTATGGTGGGGTTAAGGGGATGTTTATCATAATACAGTACCTGCAGAGATATCTAGTTTGGTTCAAGGAGTCTTGGGGCCTAACGTCTACATAAGTAACACTAATTCTTAGCCAACTCATAACTGCTATTCTGTATGATCAATATGTTAACCCATCCCCAAGAGGCAACTTTGAGGTTACTTCTGGCCAGGTGACTCTCATTCAGATATTATCTATCAAGGCATCATGCTCCAGGTACTTCCTTTTTATTTAAATGCCATAAAACAAAAGAGCATTACATTCCTTGGGGCCAACAAGAGCAGTTCAAAAAATCCAAGCCTGAAAAATAATTTAGAAAGAGGTAAGACTGGGCACCATTTGATTGGCAGGAGCTTTGCTGCAACTGCCTTTCCACACAGGAAGGTATCTCAACCTGTGAGCCCAAGATGGCTCCTAACAAAGTATACTCTTTAAACCCTATCCCCTATTTTCCCCATGCCCTCCCTGCGGCTTCCACTCTAGTAACCATCCGTTTGTTCTCTTTGGTTAAGCGTCTGTTTCTTGATTTGTTTTTTGTCTCCTTTTTTTTTTCCCTTTGCTAATTTGTTTTTTAAATTCCACATATGAGTTCTAGAAATCATATTGTCTCTGTCTTCCTCTGACCTACTTATTTTGCTTACTAGCTCTATTCATGTCATTGTAAATGGCAAGATTTCGTTCATTTTTGTGACATATAATATTCCATTGCATATATGTACCACATCTTCTCTATCCATTCATCAGTTGATGGACACCTGGGCTGCTTCCATAATTTGGCTATTGCAAATAATGCTGCAATAAACCCAGGGGTGCATGTATCCCTTTTAATTAATGTTTTTGTATTTTTAGGTAAATACTTAGTAGTATAATCCCTGGATCATAGGATAGTTCTATTTTTAACTCTGAAGAAACTCCATTCTGTTTTTCACAGTGGCTTCATCAGTTTGCATACCCACCAACAGAGCCCTAGTGTTCCTTTTTTTCCACGTTCTCACCAACACTTGTTTCTTGGGTTTTTGATTTTAGCCATTCACATAGGTGTGAGGTGATATCTCTTTGCAGCTTTGATTTGCATTTCCCTGATGATGAATGATGTTGAGCATCTTTTCATGTGTCTGTTGGCCATCTGGATGTCTTTTACAAAGAAATGTCTGTTCATGCCTTCTTCCCATCTTTTAACGGATTATTTGTTTTTTGAGTATTGAGTTATATCAGTTATTCATATATTTTGGATATTAACCGTTTATTGGATATGTCATTTGCAAATATTTTCTCCCATTCTATGGGCTGCCTATCGGCTTTGTTAATTATTTCCTTTGCTGTGCAGAAACTTTATTTTGATATAGCCCCAATAGTTTATTTCTGCCTTTATTGCCCTTGCCTCGGGAGACATATCTAGAAAAACACTGGAAAGGCTGATGTCAGAGAGATGACTATCTGTGCTCTCTTCAAGGATTTTTATATGTTTCATTTTATGTAAATTTTATATAAGAAGAAAATAACAAGACAAATATTGAATTCTAGATAATGAAGTATCTAGGAAGCACTATACTGATATCTGCTATTTATTTTGAGAACTGCCAAATAATAAATGGATGATGGGTGGTTAGAAGTATTTATACATAAGTATTCCATAAATAGAGTAGATTAGAGTTAATTGTGGAATCATGGTGGTGAGTATATGAGCAGCCAATGTAAAATTCTTTCAACTTCCCAATATCCCTGAACATTTAGGAATAAAATGTTAAAACACAGTGGAGCCAACCTGGAATCTATAGAAAGAGAACATTTGGACATGTTGATAAATGCAATGACCAAATGCATTTTTGTGAATTAAATCCATCGGAGCGGGGGGGGAGACAAATATTAGTAAGGATATCGAAGATTTGAACGACATAATTGCAAGAGCTAAGGTATTTGCACAATTACGAAGTACCTGAATCCCAGGTCCAGAGCCCTGTCCTTGAAGAGCGGGAGGCTGCTGGAAGGAGCACCTGATGAGCGGCACGGCGTGGTGCTTACTTATCCAGGGCCTGTTGTTGACCATGAATAGAGAAGCGCTTCTTTCACTACATGAATTGTGAAGACAGAATATGCAGAGTAATGGCTGCGGTACTAGATATCTAGGCAAACATGAATGTTCTGTCTGCCTTCTGCTTAATATTAAGGGTCTGGATAGAGAACTAAGGAGTGGACACTAGAGTCCTAAAATCTGCCCTACAGTTGGAGAAAGTGTTTAGTGCCATTTGGTAGGGCCCAGAGATCTTGGCTTCTGAGATCTGAAGTTGGTCTTAGATTTCCTGGGCGTTCCTGGATAACAGATGTAGGACATAGACTGTCCAGAGTACCAAATTGCAGATGAGAAAAGAAATAGAAGAGTTAGTCCAGCAGGAAGGCCTATTGAAAAGGCTACTGAAGCATCAGGTGAAGAGACAGCTTCTGAAGGCAGCACGTCTTCCCAGTGGATGTAGTGGGTTCCAGAATCAAGATACTTCAAAGTCTTGATCTCTATTTTCCTGAAGACCGCTTCCCTTTTTACCGAGTATCATAATCCTCATTGTTGTACATACAAATAAACGTGCTTTGCATTATGAAAATAAGTAAACAAATGATTTAAAAGAGATAAGTCATTGCCAATATATGTAGCTTTTTAGACGCTTTCTGGCCTTTGCAGTTACTTTTCTGGTACAGTTCATATCGTGGGGGATTTTAAAGGCACAGAAACCCCTTCAGAACTAAAAAAATTAGATAGTGGACATATTAGGGAATCACCCATCATTTTATGTATTTAATCGTCATGGTCAAGTACTATTCTGGCTTCTAGTTGCATCAAATACTTCAAACCAAGACTCATTGTCCTCTAACATAACATTGAAATTACAAAACTTAAACCACTGGGTAGTTAAGACTTATACAAATAATAATCACAGAACAGGACACAGAGCTGGAATATTGGAGTTTGGGATATAAATCATTCCCCCACCCACCCACCATCAGTATTTATATTGATCTTTCAGTCTTCATTAAACTCAAATCCATGTCCCTTGTTCGTACACTGTTAATGAAATCATTCACACAGTGTAAGGTCTTTACTCATTCACAGAGGGTTTATTATTATTATTATTATTAAAAACAAATGCACCTCTTTAGTAAAATCCACTGTTTTGCAATACATTTCTTTGAAAAATGTTTATTGTTTTCAGTTAAAAACAAACAAAAATAGGGGTGCCTGGGTGGCTCAGTCGGTTGGGTGTCCAACTTCGGCTCAGATCATGACCTCATGGTGTGTGAGTTCAAGCCCGCGTCAGGCTCTGTGCTGACAGCTTGGAGCCTGGAGCCTGCTTTGGATTCTGTGTCTTCCTCTCTCTCTGCCCCTCCCCACTCATGCTCTGTCTCTCTCTCCTTCAGATATAAATAAATATTAAAAACCTTAAAAATAAAAACAAACCTCTCACGAATTTGGCAACTTAAAATATCGGTTATTTATTCTCCAGGGTCTAAGCTTGCCAGACAGTTCTGCCTCAGTTTGCCGTCAGTGGCAAATTGTGAAGAGATGAAAAGAAGGGCAGAGAATTGGGCCTACCTGTAGAATATGCTACAAACCCAAAAAATGTGCCACTCGGCCCCCTCCACCTGCAGAATGCACTCTATGTTTAGTTTCCTTCTGTTTATAAAAATAGGGTGCATGCCGAGCTACCAGGCGTGACTCAACACATTTCCAAGGACTACAGTCAGTGGGATATCATCTCTGACCAAAGAAAGAGGCTACAAATTGGTAACAAAACAATTGCTAAGGCAGTCACCCATGAAGGAGTCCATTTCCGTGATGAATCAGTGAATTCTACACCTGAAACTGACATTATGCTCTATGTTAAGTAACTGTACTTTAAATTAAAACTTGAAGGGAGGGAAAAAAAAGAAATACGCTTCTAGATAATCCATAGATCAAAAAAGAAATCACAGTGAAAATTAGGAAATATTTTCAACTCAATGACAACAAAAATACTCCATCTCACAACATGTGGGATGCATGTAGAGTATTTCATAGCAGGAAATTTGTAACCTAAAATGCACATTAAATTAAACGTGCAGAAAAGATACAATTTGAATGATTTAATTATTCATTTAAAGAATTTAAATAATGAGACAGAAACTTAAACAAAAGAAAGAAAACAATGGAAAAGTGAATTTAAAACAATAAAATAGAAACAAAATTAATAGAAAAGATTGAGAGAGCCAAAATTTGGTATTTGAAAAACCTCATTAATTTGAGAAATCTCTTATGAATCTAATCTAGGAAAAAAAAGAGAGGTATAATATAAGGAATGAAAAAGAAAAACATAATCCCTAGTCATTGAAAAAACTAAATAACGATATTTTGAAAAACTCTGTCAATAAATTTCATTCACATCTTTTGTCATTGAGCTTAATCATTTTCTATATGGTATTATACTTCTATAAAAATGTTTTAAAAAACAATGACATCATCGGCTTAATAAAGTACTAATAACCAACATTTACTTAATGTTGATTTTGTCCCAACAAAAGTTGTTAAGTGCCTGGCATACATTATTATATCATTTAATTCTCATTTTGCCAATCTATAAAGTGGGTACTTTTCTTATTCCTATTCTAAAAAGGAAGAAAATGGAGACATTAAGTACATTGCCCTAATTCACCCAACTAAGCAGAGATACAAGCCCTCAAAGAAAAAACATAGCAAGATGCAGAAAAACTGAAACAATTCATCAGAGCTTAGAAAAAAAATATACAAATAAAATAAAATAAACTTAGTACGTAAATGAAAACATAGAGAAAGCAACACAAAGCAGAGCAAAGTAGAAACTCTAATGAAAATGGACAGGAAGGTATAAGAAAAATATGAATATGAATGTCTCACAAAACTAAGGAAAGTTATTGATTCCATAAGAAGCACTTTATGAATGATAAGTGCAGCAACCAGGTTGTATCAGTTAAAGATTACATCATACTCCATGTAAGACATTTCCTTTCCTCCAAGCGACAGTCCTAAAACGGCTCTCCACCTTGAACTTTCTGTCCATTAAATACAAGCATAAAGAAGGTAGAGGCACCCGAACATTGGATATGGTGCCTACATCAAGAGATGTGTACATGCTCCGAAATCTCCTGTAGTCTTCACTGTAGGCAGTTCATTAGGCGGACTTGTCAAATGGGTAAATACTGTGGTGTGGAAGCCTGGAAAATGGAGGGTGTGTGTGTGTGTGTGTGTGTGCGCGTGCGCGCGCGCATATGTGTCTGTGACAAAGACAGATAGGGAGAGAGAGGAAGGGAGAGAGAGGGAGATAGGACATTACTACGGCAAAGAAAATTGCTACTCCATTAGCACAGAAGGAAGGAATGGATATTGGGTAGGGAACAGACACTGCCACAGGGGTTACATTAATAACTGAATTTAGTAACAAGGATATCTCTGGTGACAATGGCAAAAAAAAAAAAAAAAGAAAGAAAGAAAGAAAGAAAGAAAGAAAGAAAGAAAGAAAGAAAGAAAGAAAGAAAGAAAGAAAGGAAAGAAAGAAAAAGAAATAAAATAGTTTCAATGATATAGTAGATCAGAAGGCAAATATCAGTAACTGGAAGTAAAGGGCAACAAGAAAGTGGAAAAAGGGTGTGAGGACAAACTTCACGAAATTTGATTCTAAAGGAAAGAGTAGGTAAAGAGTCTGAATACAGGTTACACTACACAATTATATAGACTTGCGATGGTTTATTTTTATTAATTTTAATTAAGGTTACAACATTTTGAATTAAAATCTCTTTGTTGCGAATTCTCAAATATGTACATTTACATACATATATTCCCCAAAATGAACATGAATATGAATATTTATATATGTATGGGCATTTCATGACTCGAATGTTCTCATATTGCAATGACTTGCAAGTTCTCATTTTCCTTAACCTGTAAATTAGAGGAAAGTCTCATAAAATGGTGTAAAGTAGATCATGGTTTAGCTGAAAACCAGCTTACCACAAACGTAACATTGGAGAACTCCAAACCCCTCAGTGGCCACTGGCCTACCTGTAGACAACAAAGAATGCGGTCTATTCTAGAATCATTTTTAATGACTCATTTGTGGAGGCTTAGATGAGTACTTTGCAAATATTAAACTTAAGAGCCCAAATGATGAATTTGGCACTTCTGTTGTTTTAAAAGACTCGTACTGAATGAAGCGAAGTTGAAAATACCATGGCAAAAGCTGGTAGTGATAGTTTGATCTTTCCACTGTTACTTCTCAATGAAAGTAAGTAAGGATTGTGGAGTATTTCAAACATGTGAAGTTCGGTTGGAAAGTAGGTGAACTTTCTTTGAACTTTATGGAAAAATTGTGTTTACACAAGTGTTTATGATAAGTAGATGAGTCCAACCATATCTCTTACTATGAGGAATGCAGAGGAATTTTTAGTTGAAGAAAGAGAATTTCCTTTTAATTTGACCAGGAAAACTTTAGTATTATTGAATACTGAATTTAGAATTTACATTTCAAAGTTAAGCCTTTTCCTAGCGTGAGAGATAGAAAGGAAAGGAACATTCATTCTGTTTTGTGTTTAGTTTTTTGAATGAATATAACTTTTCATACTTTTTTGGTATTCAAATCATGCATGCCCCATTTTTTTACTGAAAATACTTAAAGACATGAAGCATGATTGTGCCCAGTTAGTATCTTATTTCCTATTAAAACCAGACAATTATATGTGGCATTTTCCTCCTTCTTTAATTTTTATATGCAATATTTCTAGACTTATTTTGAACATTAAAATACTAAGTTAAAAGAACATTCAGAATTAAAGCATTCACTGAGGCTTAGCACAAATAATAATATAGACACTATTCTGGATGAAATTTCTCCTACCCCTTTCCGCGTCTAAATGGTCATTTTTGTGTAAATGCTATCTTTGGTTTCAATAAAGATTTATAGCCTCTGGAATTGTTTAATTTTATGGAATGGACCATAGTCAATCCAGGATTTCCACTAGTTCCTTTTAAGAGAGAATTTGGGGTTAAAACGTTCTTTGTCTCTTTAGCCCACCTAAATAATAAACTTAACCAGATACAGTATATGCCAATGTATTTACAAATATGCCAAAATTTACAATGTTTGTCACTGTGATAAGAGCTAAGGGATAGATATGTAGACATATTAGGTGAAGAATAAGAGAATAAGGAATATTTTGGTGTCTATAAAAGTAAGGTAACCAACTGACTTTCTTCATCTGAAATAAGTTATTTAATGATTATTAAATATGACAAGTATGATATCTTCCAAACCCACAAATACCTCTAAGAAAAAGAATTTCACTCAGAGCTTTTATTATAGGATTGCTATATACACCTGGCATTGTACAGTGTGATACCACTCTACAAGTCCCTTTGTCTGTACTTTGACTCAATGTTGCATTCAAGAAAAACGCATCCTTGCCAGACCGTGAGAGTGTTCAGCAGAAACTTCCCTGAATGACAGAACAACCGTTGTCAGAAATCTGAACTAAGAACCATAGAGTGTGCTGGCTTTCTTTGTGTTTATACCCAGTAATTCTTTCTATTTCTTCTAGGAATAGAGTTATCTTACTTATTGGGAACCTATGGGATATGATTCAGGAGGGGCTGACACCATTCCTGTCTCCACTGCCACTAACATGCAGACTGGTTCAGAGATGGGCACATAATATAAGGTATGTTAATTAGAGTCAATCAGAGTACTCCTTATGGATATTATGTTAGAGCCGTTGGATATAAACTCAGTTCCAACTGTATCACTAAGATGATAGGACATAACTCTAAGACTAGTGGTGTCAATATGGAACCATCGGGTCTGAGACAAAGTCATAGGGATGAAGAGAGACAGCAAAAGGAGTAGGGTAATATTTGAGCCCCTGAATTAACCATTGCTTAATTCAATGGGAAACCTTTATTTACTGGTTGTATACACCAATAAATTATGTTTTACGTTAATGGTAATTTCCTTTGGATTTCTATTAAGTGTAATTAAAAATAGCTCGATTAATGAGAGATTTATGTGCAGGCAAAAAAATAATCTGAAGCTTAAAAGAGAGAAGCATGAGGAATCATAAGGAAATCAAAATTATGAAGGAGCAAAAGCTATGAGGAAATAGATTGGTTTGGGGAAAGAAATGAAAAGCAGATGTTTGGAAGTTTGTAAAAATGCATTAAAGGCTAGTCACTACTGAATCACCTAGAGCTACTTAGAATTCAACTCCAGACTTTGTAATACTGGGTACTCCTATGGTTTCCATTATTCTCCAGACCTGGTTGCATACCTAAGTGTCATACTTTTTTATGTCCACTTGTATCCATATCCTTACAATAAGCCCCCCTATTATTTGGTGATAACTTGAAAATACTGTTTTACTTGCATCTACAAGGGACTGATTAAAACACATTATTTTAAGCTTTTTTTAATTGTTTATTTATTTTGAGAGAGAGAGATTGAGCACAAGGCAGGGGCAGGGAGAGAGGGAGAGATAGAATCTTAAGCAGGCTCTGCACTGTCAGCATGAAGCCTGATGCGGGCCTTGAACCCACAAACAGTGAGATCATGACCTGAGTTGAAATCAAGAGGCAGCGCTTAGCCGACTGAGAGACCCAGGCACTCCAACAAATTATTTTAAGACTTTTAAAGGAATAGTCACATTTTCTATATTTCTCTTTCACCATCACAGATTGGTGACAGTTATGGAAATATTTGAAATAGGGAAATTGCCATTTTTATTTGGAAGATTTTATTTGATGGCAGTGAATAAACAAAGTAAATTATTAATGTTAATTCTGGATCTTAGAAATTTCAGTCTTATCAACATTTGTTTATATACACTCTTTAGTTTGGATGCTTGCAGATGAGAAATCCATAATATGATAAGATAATTTATATAATCCACAACCCAGTATCCAGACCCAGGGCACACACCAGACTCTCTGTGGTATATGGTTCAATAATGTAATAAAAAATTCAGATGTCTGTCAATAGATTTCACAAAGCATATGAAATAAACAATCACTTACAAAATACAATGTATAAAAATGAATAAGAAAAAGAAAATCTAATATGCCAAATATCTAGTTAAAAAATGTAACCATTATTAAAACTTCCTCACAAATTCTTATTCTTGTAATGGTAGTATAGCTTATATATGGTGAATCTTCATGCAGATAAAGATTACAAATGCTACACACAATATTTTAAGAAGTAGAGACTAGGGGCGCCTGGGTGGCTCAGTCGGTTGGGCGGCCGACTTCAGCTCAGGTCATGATCTCATGGTCTGTGGGTTCGAGCCCCGTGTCGGGCTCTGTGCTGACGGCTCAGAGCCTGGAGCCTGCTTCGGATTCTGTGTCTCCCTCTCTCTTGGCCCTTCCCCTGCTCATGCACTGTCTGTCTGTCAAAAATGAATAAACGTTAAAAAAAATTAAAAAAAAAAAGAAGTAGAGACTGACCAAAGCAGACAGAAATTGGATGGAGTTGACACATGAAAGAAGAGAACTACACTAGGTCAGGTGAGGGTGTGCTCAAGGTAATACACAAAGTGGAATTTACTGGGTGAAGGAGAGAAAGGAGAGAGATCCCATAAAGGAGGAATGACAGAGGGGAGAACCCCAAATCTGTATATAAATGCTACCTGAATCCTGTTTTTTTTTTTTTTTTTTAATTTTTAGAGGGGAGGAAAATGGAGAGAGAGAGAGAGAGAGACAGAGAGAGAGAGAGAGAGAGGATCTTAAGCAGGCTACCCATCCAGGGTGGAGCCCAGCTTGGAGCTAGACATGGGGCTCCATCCCATGACCCTGGGATCATGACCCGAGCTGAAATTAAGAGTCTGGACACTCAACCAACTGAGTCACCCAGGCACCCCAACCTAAATCCTTTTCTAACGATTGAACCGCATGTACTCAGTGGAGACTTCAGAGTTCTCCGTGAAGACCAACAGACAGAAGGATGAGATAAATGAGTAGTTTCAGTTGATGCTCACTTCCGGGATGCCATAATTTTGAGTTTGAGTCAAGCCAGTTTAAGTGCCTCCCAGAACAAAAATAATTGATCTTCAGAAAAAGATAACAGAATTCAATCTCTACAATGTATCATCCATGTTATCCACTCTACGATAAAAAGAAACTGGTAGACAATGAGAGGAAATAGACATTGTGGCCCACAGTCAAGAGAAAAGCAATCAACAGAAACCAATCATAATGTACTCTGATTATTAAAAGGAGAATACAAAGATTTTAAATAGAAAAATTTACGGATAAATTTGGGAACGCCCAGTAAAATGTGGTCAAGATTAATAGGCAGAGAGGGGATCTCAGCAGAGAAATGGAAATTCTAGAAAATAGCCCAGTGTAAATTCTATGAGCTAGACTATGTGTAATATTTTTTAAAAGTCTTAATCTGTGGTAAACTAAGTGGGTACTAAGCTCGAGGACAGATCAATAGGAAACATACAGTATTAATAGAGAACAGAGAGAAGAGAGTTTGAAAATAAGTCAGTACATCCTCCGTGATCTGTGAGATTATATTAAGAGACCTAAGAGGCATGTAATTAGAGTCCATGAAGGAGATGAGAGAAAGAATGGGTAATAAAAAATATTTGGAAGATATATTAGTTTTCTCAGGCCACCATAACACAATAGCACAGATGGAGTGGCTTAAACAATAAAAATTTATTTTCTTACAGTTCTGGGGGTAAGCCTGCCTGCTCTCAAGGTACCATCTGGTTGGTTTCGTAAGCCCTCTTTTCCTGACTTGTAGATGGCTGACATCTCTTTGTGTCCCCACATGAACTCTGGTCTGTGGGCATGTGGAGAGAGAGGGAGAGGGTCAGGTCAGAGAGAGAGAGAAAGAAAGAGAGAGAGAAGATCTTGTGTCTCTTCCTCTTTTTATGACGACTAGTAAGGCCTCAAGTCTTATGATCTTATTTAACCTTATATAACCTTGTTTAACCTATTTCCTCCTTATAGGCCCTGTCTCCAAATACAGTTCCTTCGGGGGTGAGAATACCGACATACAAATTTTGGGAGGATAGAATTCAGTTTATAATAGAGGAATGATGACCCCAAATTTCCCAAAGGTGGTAACAAACATCTACTGACACGTTCAAGATTCGCAGAAAACTCCAAGCAAGATAAATATAAAGAAAACAACTCGTTTCATCACGAATAAACTCGAAAATCAGAAATAAAGGGAGCATCTTAAAAAGAACCAGGGAAAAATGGTGCATAACCTACAGGACATCAACGATACAAAAAGAAAAAGGAGCTGGCATCAAAAACAGTGGAGGTCACATTGGAGTGGAGTCACATTTTTAAAGTGCTGAAGGTATGCCGACCATGATGTTAATATTCAGGAAAAAATTCTTCAAAAATAGAAGTTAAAAAAAAATAGAAGTTAAGTGAAGATACTGTCAATAATGAGAAATAAGAGTATTTGCATCCAATGGAAATGATAAACTTTTATAAACTTTTATGGGAACTGTAGCATTTGTAGATGCAATATATAGGATACTAACAGCACAAGATGAGGGTCAAATGGAACTATACTCTTTGGAATATGTATCTAGAGTTTAGACAGGCTACACTTTCATTTTCTCCATCGCTTTGACTCTGCTTATGCTATACCTCTGCCTTCCTTTCTACCCTGGAAAATTTCCCCCACCATTCAAGATTCAAGTTCAAGTAGTTCTATCCGAGGAGTCTTGAAAATTTGCAGAGTAGAAGAGTGCTCTGGGCTTCCTGAATTGCAATTATATCATTGCTCCTTTTTATGATAACTGTCTTCTGTGATCATCCCATTAGACACCTCTTTGGCAGCTGCTGTATTTTAGTACTCTTTGTACCTGCCTTAGCTCGTACCAGTGTGTCTCCTCCTGGTAGACATTTGAATGAAGAAATTATAAATGATCAAAGCTATGACAGAATGAAAGAATACATTTCTGAATAACGGGGAACTGGCAGAAGAAAAGAATTTCTAGGGAGAAGAGGTTTGAGCATACGAAGTTTGCAATGATCAAGAAGCAGTCTAGTAAAGATGTCACAGAAGCTGTGAAAAGTGGCTTGGGACTGCATAAGCGAAAGGCAGTGTTTGAGATAAACTACAAATCATAGATGAGAGTCTTATCTCATTGTGGAAAAATAAAATCATAAAAGGAAAATCTCCCAGAAATCTCTCAAGATGTAACTTTTTGTTCACTTATTACATGACTACTAACCTCTAGCAGTCTAAGACTTATCAAAAAATTATGTTTTTTATCTCATAAAAAAGATTTGACTATATAAACCATGATTAATGGAAAAATGTTATAAGATGTTGCAGAGGGCTTATTGGCTAACCAGACTTACACTGACTCCTTCTTCTCATAAGTTCACATCCTACTGTTTAAAATGGAACTTTCTCTCTGCATAAGTTCTTTATCTTCTGTTTTTATGATTAACATCTGGCATCAATAACATGGTAGTTTAGGAAACAATTTTAATCATGAGGGGCTTTTTTTTTTTTGAGAATTTGGTTTGTTTGGGATTCTAAGTTTATTGCTTACACATGTGTCATTCTCTTTAAAATTCAAAATTAAACATTGACTAATTTCTTTCCAAATCTCGAAGTAATAGTGCTCATACGAAATGGACCATCATGAAAGTTTGTGCAAGCGATGTCCAATTGCTTTAACAGATAATTTGATTTCTCCCGTGGAAGGATTTTGTTGTAGCCATGTTAATTTATTCACTTTACAGATGGCTTTCTGACATTGGAAAGGCATTCCGTATTCTATTTAATGAAAACCAATAAATGTGGTATTTAAAATTTTGAAGGCCTGACCCAAAATGGGTAAAGTTATTATAAATATCATAAAAATGTATTTAATCGCAGACTCTTGGGACTTAGAACTGGAAAAGTCTGTTGGTTTCATCAGTATTTCAAGCTCATCGTTTCTCAAATCATAAAATTCGAAGGCCCAGACAGAAAGATTACTTTGTTTTGTTATCAGCTAATGACGAAGGCAAGATGGGATAAAACTCAGGTTTTTGTTTTGTTTTGTTTTGTTTTTCCAAATCGTACACTCTTTCTACCACCAGGACAAATTAGTAATACTGCACAGGCACACATTTTTAACATGACATTTTTCAAACTGTACATACATCTCCACAATTCTTCAAGATGCAGTCATGCTCCGTTGCCTATGTTGCAGAGCTGAAACAATGAATTGATAAGAACGGGAGTAACTATATAAAAACCCCAACTTTTTCACCCCTCACTTGGACTATTCCAAGAGGTCTTCTGCCAGTCTCCCAAAGCCCCCAGAGTGTTCGATCTCCAGTTGCTCCCCAAGGTCATTGTCCATGAACGCAACCTTTATTGGTTCTCTTACTTCACTCCCCCTTTAATTTTTTTCCCTGGATGACTTCCACTTGCTCTTTATACCCAGATCCTTGTCAGAAACTGCTTTAGGAATAACAGAAATGACAACAGTGGGGAACGTAGGAATAAGTGTTTAGCCCTTCCTGTCTCTACAGAAAATTGGGAAATAGAAAGTGGGATTTGGCAGTGCCAGAGCCGACTGCTATAGCGACTCTTACTACTCTCATTTAACGAATGAGAAAATTAAAGTCTAGATATCTTGCAGTTGGTTGAACTCCTGCAAGAACTCAGTGGTGCGACTGACAAATACAATCTATTATTTACGTGATACCGGCCATACAGGACGTGAGAAGTGTGTGTGGCTGAAGTACATACATCAGAAGCGGAAGCAGACGGAACTTCTTTTGCCTTTGTTGATTCTGCAATCTCTTTTCTCCGCTTCCCAGACTGAGAAATAACATCTTGGATTTTTCGTAAACCATCAAGTTTACTCATCTGTTTACGTAGTTGAAATTCCTAATATTTACTGTTTAGTATATATTAGATACTGTATATTTATAATGTTATCAATATATATTTAGCAACTTACTTTTGGTGACTCAAAAGTCATTTTTTTTTCCTTTAACTGTATTTTTCTTCTTCATCTCAGCCATAACCTCAGCGATTAAATTATTCTCTCCTAGACAGTGGGCTGATTGTTTACAGACTGATCCCACTAGGACCTAAGGCTTGGGCAGGATTTGAACCTCTAGTTTCTGAAAAAAAAAAAAAAAATCTCCTATAGAAATAGCATAACAATTTTGACACACTATCTTCTACTCAGATTAGACTGATTCGACTCTTTGCTATCCTTGGCACACTGACTTTTAAAAAATCTTTTAGCTATGAGGCTGTGTTGCATTTCACACCCTCCTAGACAGAGTGCATAGCCTGATAGATGTTGTTAAAAGAATGATGAGTGAGGACTATCATTCTACTTAGAAGACAGTATTAGTGACGTCTGAATCTTTGTTACTTTACAAAGATACTGCTAGATAGCACATTACCAGAAATTAACATCATTGCCTCTTGCAAAAAGAAAAAAATAAAAGACAAGGAGCGGAGAAAGAAAAAGCAACAACCAAAAGAGAAGGGAAGTTCAGAGCAGTGCTTTTGTGCAAGAGTTTTATGTGCTTGGTTGGACTCACACAACTTTTGATGGATGATACTGTGTAATATGCACCATCTGGAATTAAAATACTTATCATTCAGTAAAGAAGATAAAGAAAGAACATTTGGATGTCTTTACAATATGTTCATAGAACAAGCTCTCTTTTGACTGCAACAAAAGATACATATAAACCTTTTTTTTTTTTTTTTGGCCATCATTTATTTTTCCTTATGTGCATGAAATACGAGACATTAAATGTAAAACTAGTATCCTTGTGAACTTTTCCTTTAGGTTTGCCAGTAAAGAGATGATATAATTATTTCCAGATTTGCATGAGTTTGATTGTGTGCGTGTGTGCGCGCGCGCGCGCATGTGTGCGTGTGAACATGTAAATTAGCTATCGTTTTGGAATATTTAGTCTCATTTACCCCTGTGCACAGTTTAAATTTAGTAGAATTACAACATACTTTTGGCATGAAATCCCTGAACTAATTATGTGGATTTAATTGCAAAGCAGATTGGTATATATTTATTTCACATCTGTAAAGATCATTCAAATGGATGTCAGCTTATTTTATTTTCTTGCGAACATGTTCAAATTCATAACTCCGTTTTAGAAGGATAACTTTGAATATTAATTCATTGCCCTCAGGCCCTTTAGTCACAGCTGTTTCTTTTATAAACACAGAAGATTTGATGTGGCAATTCTCATTTTATTCTGTTGACATCTTTCCCCAAACATTTGGAATTATGACTTAGGACCAAATGATTCTGTCAGCTAACTTAGAGACTGTTGAACTATTTTGGCCATTTAGAATTGCTGAGAATTTAGACTGAGCATTCATTCTTTGTAAAGTTTATTTGCTTACATTTTAAGAGTAGAAACTTTCATGTCGAACAAATGAAATGAACTGGCTTCAGACAACACTTCACTAATTAGTCTTATTTCTATCGCAAATTGTATAAGTTTACATTGAAAGTTTTATGTATTTCGTAGGGCTGATAACTAGGATTGAAGTTAGTACTGATTTGTGTGCTTTCATTTTTCTGGACTTTCCTTGCATTTCAACATTTTAAAAGAACCCATTAGATGAATCTTCTAACTACAGTGACTATAGCAATCACTTTCCTCTAAGCACTAAAAGCACCTAGGCAAATATAACTGTGTGCATTAGTATATAGTAATGGTTAGTCTGACAAAATGTGGGAAAAACACTCACTCAATTGTTGTGTGCCTTTCCCAGTAACTAAATAAAGTACTTAAAACAGTCAAGAAAAAGGAAAAGATTACATTTTCAGATGATTACCGTTACAGACGGAATTGGGTCCCCCAAACGTTAGATGTTGAAACCCTACCTTCCAGTACCTCAGAATGAACTGTATTTGGAGATAAGGTCTTTAAAGAGGCGATTAAGTCAAAATAGGGTTCTTAGGGTGAGTCCTTCCCCAATCTGACTTATAAGAAGAGAACTTTGAATACACTAAGTGACATCAGGGTTTTGTGTGCACAGAGAAGAACATGTGAGGAGAGAGAAAAAGCCATCCTCTGCAAGCCAGAGACAGAGACCTCAGGAGAAACCAAACCTACCAATACCTTGATCTTGGAGATCTAGCCTCTAGAACTATGAGAAAATAAATCTTTGTTGCCTAAGCTACCCAGGCTGTGGTATTTTGTTGTGGCAGCCCTAGCAAACAAATATACTTACCATACACAGAAATATACAGGTTTTAATGTTTTATTTATTTTTTAATGTTTATTTATTTTTAAGAGAGAAAGAGCACAAGCAGGCGAGGGGCAGAGAGAGGGAGACACAGAATCCAAAGCAGGCTCCAGGCTCTGAGCTGTCAGCACAGAGCCCAACGTGGGGCTCGAACTCATGGAACTGTGAGATCATAACCTGAGCCGAAGTCACAGGCTTAACCGACTGAGTCACCCAGGTGCCCCTAGGGTTCGATGTTTTAAAAGAAGCACATTTAACCATAAATTTGAAAAGAGTAATAATCAAGTATATGTAAATCGAAAAGGAAAAGAGGAAGCAACTACATAGGAGTTTTGATATGTAACTGAATAATAACATCCCGTGATGAGAGGGAAGAGGAATCCTGCTAACCATAGGCACACGAGGAGTGAAAATGTAGGAAGAGGAAGAGCAGAGAGTGTGCTGGGCTGCCATTAGTGGCATGTGTGAGCAAAGTTGCTTACATAGACCAAATGGAGCGATGTGATTTTACTAAAAGCATAAACAATATTCACTGCAGGGCTCTGACCTCCTACAGTGAAATGAGTACCTACCTCTATACTTGCCGGCCAACATGGAGTCAATGGTCCTTTAGATTTAGCCATCTGAGTCAGGTGCCCCCGGGGTCCACGTGTAATTCCCTTCGCTTCCTAATGTAACTTCCTTACGACACCCTACTCCATGCATCTCTTCCATTAGTTCCCCACTTCTTCTTTTCATTCCAGTAGAGTTAACATACAGTGTTATGCTAGTTTCAGGTATACACTATAGCGATTCAACAATTCTGTACATTACTCAGTGCTCGTTAAGATAAGTGCACTCTTCATCCCCTTTGCCTATTTCACCCATGCCCCTCACCCATCTCCCCTCTGGTAACCTTGAGTGTGTTCTCTACAGTTAAGAGTCTGTTTTTGGGTTTGTCTTCATTTTTCTTCATTTTGTTTCTTAAATTCTATATATGAGTGAAATCATATAGTATTTGTCTTTCTCTGATCGATTTCTTTCACGTTGCAGGATACTATCTGGTTCCAACCATGTTGTTGCAAATGGCAAGGTTTCGTTCTTTTTATGGCTGAGTAATATCCCATTACATTTATACACCACATCTTCGTTATCCGTTCATCTACTGATGGACACTTAGGCCGCTTCCATATTTGGCTACTGTAAATGATGCTGCAGTAAACATAGGGGTGCATGTGTATTTTCAAATTAGTGTTTTCATATGCTTTAGGTAAATTTCCAATAGTGGAATTACTGGATCATATGGCAATTCTATTTTTAATTTTTGAGGAAGTTCCGTGCTGTTTTCCACAGTGGCCTGCACCGGTTGCATTTCCACCAATAATGCATGAGGGTTCCTTTTTCTCCACATCCCTGACAACACTTGCGGCATCTTGTGTTTTTTATTTTAGCCATTCTGACAGGTGTGAAGTGATATCTCACTGTGGTTTTGATTTGTAGCTCCCCACTTCTTGATACTTTCCCACACAGTTCTCCATCCTGCTTCTAACACTCACCTCAACTTGGACTCACACAACCCCATCTTTAATGCGGGAGCAGTGGACAGAGAAGATGCCGATGAAACATGTTTGTCTCACATTCCTCTCAAATTCTCACTGAAATCATTATGCAGGTGCGCCTGGGTGGTTAAGTAACCAACTTCAGCTCAGGTGATGGTCTGTGAGTTTGAGCCCCGTGTTGGGCTCTGTGCTGACAGCTCAGAGCCTGGAGCCTGCTTCGGATTCTGTGTCTCCCTCTCTCTCTCTGCCCTTCCCCTTCCGCACTCTGTCTCTCCCTCCCTCTCAAAACGAAATAAACATTAAAAAAAGAAAACCATTATGTAGAGTTCTAGAGAGGGTTAAATCTATTACAGCAAAGAAACGGAAGAGGAAGTGAACTTCTCATGGCACTTGACACCATCTCTTTGGATGGTAGCAGAAACAAGATGAACATGTATTAACTAGTGATTCAGAAATCAAATCTATAAGTTCAATATTTGCTAAGGAATGGATACAGAAAAGGAGGAGACTGTCTCTTACTGCAATTCAGAGAAAGACAAAGTATATACATATATATATATATATATATATATATATATATACACTCATTATACTCTAAATTTTCTTTTAAAGAAACTCTTTTAGAGTCAGTTTATAAGCATGCACAGAACACAGAGTTATTATTTATAAGTGTACAACTTTGACACGAAAATAAAGATATAGCTGACAGGAGATGATGGCAAAGTAAAAGGAAGTGTTAGGATGTTAATAGTTTCATCTCACATGGAGAAGAGTTGGGATAGTTCTCCTAGAGTTGTCAAAACTGGAAATAGAAGTATAAGTTTTTTATTCAAGTTTATTACCTAAGTGAAGAAATCTAAATAATAAGATAGCTACGAAAATATAGGAAGAAGAGAGTAGGTAGATATAAGCTTGCTAAATGATCATCTATAACAGAGTTAGTATAGGTTGCTTAAAGCAGCAACTGAATCGAGAAGGATAAAATCATGTCATTAACAATATGATGATAACTTTGGGAAAAATAAAACCAATAAATATAAAAAGTATTGTGTCTAGAGATTTGGACCAGAGCGGGAAGGGTGAGGCAGGAAACCATTGTTTTCATTGGAAGCTTTTCTTAATATTTAACTTTTAGCAAGCTTATGTATCATTTAGATAGAAGTTACAAATTAAACTGCAAATATTATACTGATTGTGTAACACTGTTTTCTTGGACTTCATCAGTTTATTTCACTGAAAAGATATGCAAAATGTGAATGAATTATTAAGGTTCAACTGTTATGTTGTCATAGCAAATAGCACAGACTTCCTGGCTTAATCCCAAGAGAGAAGTTACTTTCTCTCAAATGCTATCTGTCCCTGTTCCAGCGAACAGGGCAGCTCTGCCCCAATTTACCCCCCAGACACAGATTGCTGACAGGGTGCAAACCCACTACCATCTAGGACCTGGAACACGAGGGCTTTTTCCTCCTCACATTGGTAGGATGGAAAAAGAAAGTTGCACCTCGGCAATGAAATCCTTTGATCTGGAAGTGATACATGTCCCTTCCACTCATTGCACTGGAGCCAGAAATTGTCTCATGAATTCTCTGCTTTCTTTCAAGGGGATAGGGAAGTTTTTTCCTTCAGGGTGCCAGAAAAGAGAGTAAGATGGTATTGGTGAATCCTGAACCTCTCCATCGAAATAAGGAAATTTGCATTCAGAGATTTTTAGATAGGTTTAATATTATCACTAGTATTTTAGAGCCTCTATAAGTCGCTAGGATATTATGAGCACAAAAGAATGGATTATTGGGGTGTCTAAGTGGCTCAGTTGGTTAAGCATCCTACTTTTTTGATTTTGGCTCAGGTCATGATCTCATGGTCTGTGGGATCCAGCCCCGCATCAGGCTCCATGCTGACAGTGCTGAGCCTGCTTGGAAATCTCTCTCTCTACTTCTCTTTCTGCCTTTCCTGCACACGTGTGTGCTCTCTCGCTCTCAAAATAAGTATATGCCCTTTTTAAAAAAGAATTAATTATCAACTCCTTTTTCTGCTTCTAGATTTTTAAAAATTAAAAAAATAAAATAAAATGGAAAGAATACCTATATACCAAGCCCTGAGACTCCATCATTAACATTTTACTATTTTTACTTTATCACGTATTCCTTCTAGATAAATTGCTGTCTGAAACTTCTCTAGCACATCATTGTTCAAGAACCTCGAATGGTAATAATACCAACAATAACGATGCGATTTTACTTATTGAGCACCTAGTGTATTTCAGGCATCCTACATACACTACTTCCTGTCCCCAGAGGACTCTCATGTAAAGTACATATTATTCTCTGTCTAGTATAATCAAAATATCAATGATCAAACAATTTGAGTAGCTTTCTCAGTTTCCCTTAGCAGAACTAGGATTCAACTTTATGTGTATCTTTATTTTATATCCTCAATGCTCTTACAACTATATCTTTTTTTTTTAATATTTGTTTATTTTTAAGACAGAGAAAGAGACAGAGCATGAGTGGGGGAGGGGCAGAGAGAGAGAGGGAGACACAGAATGTGAAGCAGGCTCCAGGCTCTGAGCTGTCAGCACAGAGCCTGACACTGGGCTCAAACCCACAAACTATGGATCATGACCTGAGCCAAAGTCGAACCTTAACTGATTAAGCCACCCAGGTGTCCCCCATTCTCGGTTTTAAAACACCAGTTGCTCTTGCGTCGTCCCAAACACTTTCTGCTCCTTGTCTATATGATCTAAATTTGCTAACCATATGTAGAAAGTGTTCCATTTTTATTTCCATATCTCTGAAGGCAATCTTTCTATTTCTCAACCTGGAGAGTGTTCCCAGTCTCTATTCCCACTAACCAATAGCTTTGTTTTGTCACTTTTAATACAAGCAGAAAGCCAGCAAGTAGAGTATGTGGCAGGACGCTTGCCCTGTTGGAAATGAACGCTGGCACCATAACATACGCTACGGATAGTTTTTCAGATGGGTTTTGTAAAAGCCATTCCAGTCATTTGACTGTTCTGATCTTTTTCCAGGACAATTTTAACTTGTTTTCAGAAATCTTTAAGAACTCAGACAATGAGTCTCTTTCTACGCTTGAATTTTGTTTATTCAGCTGAATGTCACAAAGAAAGTGATCTTTTCCCAAAGGTAGAACAACAAATTCTAACTTCAAGATAATAATCCTGTGATTTTGCAAATCATGTGCTATATTTTCTTAACGGTTTTAAATTCTATACTATGCTTATATATCGCTTTCCTTCTCTTCCTTGTACAGAAATATTCTGAGCAAAGAGTCTGAGAGACATGTCTCAGATGCACAAAGGACAGAAATTTTCTACAGCTCTTGGTAAATAAGACATTTCCCTGTTTTTCTAAATCATAAATTATCTTCAATACATGCAATACTTCAGATATTGAGAAAAATATCATTCCATAGGGCACAGTAATTTTTAAAGTGGTATTTTAATTAGTATTATTATTAGTGTTTAGTTAGTATTAGTGTTAATAGTAGTATTTTAATTGTTATGGGTATATGTGTCCTATTCTAGAATAATTTTGCTGATTGTTTTTAACTATAATGGATATTTCATTACGAGGTGGTATGACATATTGGTCAGAGCAGGAGCTCTGAAAATAGACTACCTGGGTTTGAATCTTGGGTCTGCCAATCAAGAGTGACATGATACTAAACAAGACACTTAAAGGATTTGTATTGTTTAATTATTTTGTCATTCGGTGTGGCCTCTTCCCTCCAGGGTGCTAAAATGAACCATAAGCCCTTGCATTTGCAATTCTTACAATGCCATAGAGCCTTTTCAGCTCTTTCACCTTGCTGACATTCACTTCTTTGTTCTTGCAATCCCTTCCCACACCCAGAATCTTCTCATTTCTCACCATTGGGCTACTTTTGACATTTTTAACCTGTAGCCTCGCAGGCTCAGATCATTCTTTTCCTTCCAGATTATGAACACTGTAATTCCCCTCAAGCTTATACTTTCTTCCATGGAGGCTTCAGTCTTTTTTCCTCAATTGATCCATCGTCTCCTGATTTCATTTCTTTGGCCATCTAACGTTAGTCTGGTTCACCTCTCCTGTTCCGTCACTACCACCTGACTATTTAGACTTCTGTGGCACCAAAATTTACACTAACTTGGATCAATTTCGTCATCCATTTTTCTCAGTTCCTTATTTGCAAAATGGTCTGAGAAAACATGTTCAATTTTGTGCAGCAGACTCCCTGCTAATAATAACATTCCAGCCTACCAGTTTTGGCTACTTTCCATGTGCCAGATGATAAGAACTTCACATCTGTTCTTTCTCTTACCCTCACAGCAACTGGGTAGGATAGTTGATATTGTTCCCTATTTTGCAAGCGAGGATCCAATCCTTAGAAATGTTCAAAGACTTGCCAAGGATCAAGGAATTGGCAAAGTAAATGCCACAAGCTGGATTTGAAACTTGATCTTTTCTCTCTAAAGCATAAGTCCTTAACCATTGTACCATGTAATTACCAATATACGTGGATTCAAATGCACTATTTTATTATATAGGTTTCACTTTTTTTTGTTTTTTGTTTTTGGTTTTTTTTTACTTCTTGCCTTCTTTTAGACTCAATAAAAACTCTTCATCACTCTTTGACAGGTAAATATACCTTACCAATATACTGTGGCTAACTTTGAAGAATCCTAATTTTAACCAATAAAATTTACATTCCTCCTGGCCAATGCATGGTTTCTAGAACACTTTAAATTTTAAATATCTCAATATCTCCATCCACCTATCTATTTATTATTACACACATACATCTACATTCAATCATTTTAGGGAGTGGAAATTCACTGGATCCTTTGACCCCAACTTTATCAAAGATGTCACCTGGGAATTGTCTTCCAACACGAAATTGTTCTGTCCGTTTTTTTCGTTTTGTTTTGATTTGCTTTCATTTTTGTTTTTGTTTTTAAAGGAGAATTTACGGAAAGCAAATAAAACAATGTATTACAGTGTTCCTACCACCAACAGTCCATCTTTTCTTTTTTTTTTTTTTTACCATTGTAATTTGCAAATATACTGCTCACGATCATTGGATACTACTTTTTTTTTTTTGCCCCTTTTTACTTGTTTAGGCATATAGTTCATCATATTTGTATGGTGAGATCACAGATATAATTGTGTTGTTCTCTTCCCTTTTGTTTAACTTAGGGCCATAAAATGAGAAATTGATCATTTATTAAGATCCCATAACTACAAAAAAGGCTTGAGATCATATCCTAGTCTTTTTCTTGATTTTTAAAAATTTTTGGTAGTAATCACAATGTATACATTAAGAAAGACAGTAACAGATCATTTGTAAATTTCAGAGACTTTACAGTAACTTTGTGCATGTATTTAAAAAAAATTTTTTTTCAGTATTTATTTTTGAGACAGAGACAGAACAGGAGCAAAGGAGGAGCAGAGAGAGAGGGAGACACAGAATCCAAAGCAAGCTCGAAGCCCTGAGCCATCAGCACAAAGCCCGATGCGGGGCGTTAACTCACAAACCGAGAGATCATGACCTGAGCAAAGTCAGACTCTTAACTGACTGAGCCACACAGGTGCTCCATGCCTGTATTTTTTTAAAAGTGTTTCTGATAGAAAGCTCATTCTATTCCTCACAGTTTCATTGGTCACTACTTGGAATTATGCCTGCATTCCCTCAGTCTTCCTTGATGGTATATGAATATTTAATGCAGAATTCTTCTAAAATTTTTGGAACGACTAACAAAATCTAGAAAATTTCACCTATATATTTATGCACCTGTCCAGACTCCTGTTTTAACCGTAGTTCTCATTCAACAGCTTACATGACATCTCTTGGATGAATCAAAATAACTTCAAACTAATTGCATTATTTGTTGATTGATTTGTTTGTTTATTTGCTTTTGAGAGAAAGAGAGAGAGAGGGAGGGGTAGAGAGAGAGGGAAACACAGAATCTGAAGCAGGTTCCAGGCTCTGAGCTATCATCAGCAGTGAGCCCAAAGCAGGGCTCAAATTCACTAACTGTGAAATCATGACCTGAGCTCAAGTCAGACGCTTAACTGACTGAGCCACCCAGGCACTTCCAAACTAATTGCATTTAGTATCAAACTCATGATCTTCTAAGCCTGTTCTTTTTTGAAAACGCACTGCCATGTATTCAGTTTTGCAAGCAGAAACCTTACCACCTCCTTCTTTGCTCTCTTTCCCACCTATCCAATCAACCACCAAACCCTGACAGTTTTACCTCCTAATTCTCTCACATTCATGCATGTCTGTTCATTTCTACCAACACTATCAGTGTCCTTATATTCTAAGCTAGGGTTTCAAATTCGTGCTGTAAGACTAAAATCCTAACTGATTTACTCCCATCTAGTCTTAATCCCCTCCAAACTGGTTTACTCACTACAGAAAGAAGCTTGCACATATTTGTATGTATGTCTGTATCTATGTAGATATATATTGCATACAATAATAATAAACATTTATTTAACACTTACCATGCGTTCAGTACTCTTCAAGACATTTTACATATTCTAACACATTTAATTCTAATTGAATAAGGGAGGTACTATTACTTGTCCCCATTTCATAAGTGAGGAGAGCCTGAAGCACAGAGAACTTAAAGATTGTGACTAGGACCACATAATGGAAAAGCTGGGGTTTGAATTCAGTAATTTTAGCTTCTGTGTTAATATTCTTTACCACCGCATGATACTAACCTTCAATGAACGTAATTCCTTCTGACTTAAAGCACTTTGGGTAACTTCTAAATTTTTCCTGGAAACTACAGTGTCTATGTTCCTCCTGAACACTTTTTTTTAAAGTATTCCCACCAGCATTAAATACTTCTCATCCTTTCTTTATACGTTTCCTTAATCATTACTTCTTTAAAGAATCTTTATATCAAATCAGTATTAATAATTCCTTTTTACCATATAACTCTCTGTTAATAGCATTTATCACAGAAAACATTTTATGTATTTTTGTGATTTATTCACCTAATTGATGAACTATCCACTATAGTATAAACTATTATATTCTCAGTATGTAGGGTAGTCTGAAATATATATATGGTACTCGATATATATTCTCTAAGATAAAGAATAAAAAAGACAGGGAGGAAGGAAGGAAGGAAGAAAGGAATGAAGGAAGGAAGGAAGAAAGGAAGAAAGGAATGAAGGAAGGAAGGAAGAAAGGAAGGAGGGAAAGAAGGAAGGAAGGCAAGAAGGCAAGAAGGCAAGAAGGAAGGAAGGAAGGAAGGAAGGAAGGAAGGAAGGAAGGAAGGCAGGCAAGAAAGAAGGCAGGCAAGAAGGAAGGAAGGAAAAATGGAATTCTTAGGGTTGAAAAGGTCATAGAAAAACATTTTACAACCTTGCTTCCAGATCAGGAATTCCTTTTATAGCTGTTGTCTTGAACCATTACTCATTCTCAGTTTGAACAGTTCCAGGGGCGGGTACTCCATCTCAAGAAAAGATGCTTTTATTGTTGGATGATTCTGAACAACTATTAGAAAATTCTTCCTTAGCTAGAGTTAAGACATAGCTCTATATACCTTTCACCCATATGTTCTACTCTTCATTTTGGAGCTCCTGGAATTTTATCCCCTTTCCTATGGCAAGTTTTCAAATAATTAAAGTTCTTATATTTCTTTCAATATACTCTTTTACCCCAGTCTAATGATATCTGATTACTTGTATTTTCATGACATAAATTTAATAATTTTCTTTATGTGCTTTGAGGTTAAAATAATATTCTTAATAATTAATTTCATTTCTCGCCTTTAGCCAGCATTTTAAAAACACTGTTCAAAGTAGGTTAACCGGTTCTTCCCTCCTAACCCCATATAAGTTTTTGCATGAAAATAAGTAGGCAAAATTGTATGTTATGGTCTTTTCTTGAGAATTCACCTTATAGAATGAGATTTTAAGTTTCTGAGAAGTCTTGGAGTAAGTAGCATGTTAGATTTTCCTTAATCTGATGTTTCCCAAATGAATATGATCATTTTTCTAGGGAAACATATAAATTTATATAGAATATTTCAGAATACTGTTTGGAAAATATCTAGTCATGTATTAATACTACAGAATATTTATTATTTATAGATACGTTCTTCTATTTATGAAACTAGAAGCCTAAAGTAAATGATAAATTGTTACTTAATGGTTGGATTATTTCTTATTAACTCATGAGAAGTAGGTGTATTACGATAAGTGATTTGAGTATAATTTTTTTCTCATGTTTACCAGAAGAAATGGAAAAACAAAGGTGGGGAAAATATACTTGCATATATTCATGGTAGAAAAACAGAAATTATTGTTATTGACACACTTTTTATTAAAATATGTTCTTAATAAAGCTTGTAAATAATGCCCTTGAAATAAATATTTTGTTACCATTTTGTTAGAAAGCATTCACTCTTTTTATTTAAAAAAAAAAAAAACCAAAACCACTGGCAAATATAAAAGCTGAACAACTTGCAATTCAAGTGGATTTCAAATGTTAAAACACTAAGGTTATCTCAGAAATGTGTTATAAGAAATTTAAAACTTAGGACTTGTTTCATGGAGAGAGTACACTATGCTATATCTAAGAACAGCAGCTATAAAAAAATAGTAGTGAACTGAAAAATTGCTGTTACTCTGTTATTTGGTATTAAATGACTAAAAGTCTCCTTTCAATAACTATTTAATACATTTTATGTCCATTCTTGAGCTAAATGCCAAACTTATACCTACAAATACTATATAGCAATCTGAATTTAATTATGATGAAAAAATACTTCATTTTTTCAGTTTTTTAAAGATCTCCTTACCTCTTGTTAGATTACTGTATTTCTACAATCAGTATAGTACCTGCATATGCAATTTTGAACATACACACCAGTATGGCTTTTATATTGATAACAGTACAATTACATTATTTGATATTAGTAAGCTGTGAAAGAGAGAAAAAAGGACTATCTTTGAGTTGATAAGTTGACAAACTATCTTAACTCTGTGTCTGTTTTATTAATTAAAGAAAAGCTAACCATGCTACATATCATAGGTGAAAGCATCTTTGAATAGAAAACATAAGCTGCGCAAACAAAAATGGTGGCAGAGAGCACCACCGGAATGTGACTTTTGTCTTAAAGTTATGAATGGTAACCAAATTTCATTTCAGAAATATTAGCTCATGAAATCAATTTTAGGTTGTTAAAGATGTGTTTAAATAATGACAGCCTGAAGGAGCCTGAAGCAGGTCATTAAATCCATTGGGATTGGTGGTTTGATTTCATTTCCATCCAGACGGAGGTAGCGAAGGTGAGGTCCATAACCGAAGGAATCTTGTTCTCCAGGCAGTATGGTAGGACATATTACCGAAACGTTCACATCTATGGAGGCAAAGATGGCATGAATGAGTGAACTGGAACAGAATGGGCCACGGTGGGAAGACCAAGAAGCCATGCAACAGTCCTACAGAGGGCCGAGCAGCCTGATCTATGAAAGTGCCAGATACAAACCCTTCCTGCATAGGTTGTAGGTCGTGCACCTGTTTTCTAAAAGTAACTGTTAAAAATGTGGAAAACACACACACACACACACTCACACACACACATATACATAGTTATCTCCATATTCAGTTATACTTTCTTTGTACTTTGTACTTTCAGAGCACTAGAAAGGACATATTGTTAAAATGTGATGGAAATAAAAGCATATAAGATATATCATTTGTTTTCTAAACTTCCAGGTGAGATAAGGTATGCTTAGACTACTATAAAATAAGACTGGTGGTATTTAGGGCATTCGAAGTGGAGACAAAGGCTCATAGAAAGAACAGACAGGTGCATGGGTAGATGGATGGATAGATGGTTGTGTAGGTGGGATATCAGTCCGTTATTAGTGAAAGTGCTCAAACACTACCTTAAAATGCAAATTTTCCAATTAATTGTGTATGATGAGTTTTCAAAAAGTACCTTTAACATAAGTTTACATATGTGATACTTATAGGAAAGAATCTTGAATCTTTATATTTGTGTATTTAATTAGAAAGGATACATTTGCCAAGAATCGAATTGCAAAGAATTCAAGCCAGGAAACATCCCCCGAGCCTTTTCAGATGGAGAGGCTGTGAGAAATCATGCACCTGCCTTGGATTGGAGCCCTTGCCTTCAATGACTACACTGAAATTTAAGAGTGTTCAGGAGAGAAGTCCTGTTAAATTAGCAAAATTCAGACAAGTGTGTGCATTAGTTGATTTCAACCATGAATCTGCTTACTGCTTTTAAGTCTCACTTGAAACTATTTTGAGGAAAGGTCTTCCCTTAGAAGGTGAGATCCACCTCACTTTGGCAATGGCCTTCCTTTGAGCTTATGCTGAAAGCGAGGTTGCTTTGTTCTAATCTCATGCCATTTTGTGAATTCAACTTGCTAAAAAGTAATGACTCATACTTGTATAGCCATTTGTGTTTATACAGTTAGTTTTTCACATGTATTTTCTCCTTAAAATCATGCAGACTTTATCAGGCAATACGCTTATTCTCCCTACCTGGGCATGCAGGAATAAGTGGTTCAGACAGGTAAGGTATTGCACATAAGGTATTTTTTTGCAAGTAAATGGCAGAGCTGAGTCCTTGCCTTGTCCTTTTCCTACTACATAGGGTCTCTCGCCTGTTTCCCTTTTAATGTGCTATCCTTACCCTCATGCCCCATAATCAGTGCATGTCTGAATAAATGCAACATAAGAGACAAGAGTTCTAAGTGTAGTTATATTTTCATAAATTAATTATGGTGTTTCTCTGAGAACAGCAAGAAGTAATTTATTTGAGTATTTTATTTAGCATTTTTGCCAAATTTCAAGTCCCTTAAATTGTTCAGAAGAAATCAGTATTTCCATCTTTTTCATAAGAAAAGGTCACTGTACTATAAATTCTAAGAACTCTTCCTATAAAAGGTATGCTTCTTGGAAACCACTTTATTAACAACTAGAGTATATTATGTAGCCAGAAGAAATAAGTGCTTTAGCAGTTATTATAACACAGTGTGATATAATGGACATAATGGTGAGCCAATAATTCTAGCCAGGGAAATTCTTGTTTTGCACTTATTTTCTGGGAATATAGAAATAACCATGCCTGATATCTACATTAAGAAACAAAGAAATCAAGTTCTCTTTGTCGATGCTGCTGCTGTTAAAATTATTCTTACTTGTGTTGGCAGGAGTTTTTCTTAAGTCTTCTAATCTGGAAGTTGAAGAAAAATGTGCCGGGACTATGCTGTATAGTACACTCTACAGTATTCTGAGAAGGCCTGAGCTCAGGTCCTGGCTATTATATTTACTCTTTGTCCTTGGGCAAATAGTCTCACTGAGTCGAACTTCAGTTTCTTTCTTTAGAAGCTCTTGATGCTATCAAACAAGATTCTTGTGAGGATTATTTTATTATTCTCAAAGTGTGGTCCTTGGACAAGCTGCATCAGTATTTCTTAAGAACTAAATTATTAGGCCCCATCTTAGACCTAGTGAGTCAGAGAATGCGAAGGTGGGGCCATCGAGCTATATTTTATCAGACTTCCGGATGCCCGATATATGCTAAGGTATGAGAACAATCGAAGAATAAAAATATATGAGAAAACATCGTAAAACTTTTAAAACTACAAGGGGAGAGAGGACAAAATCCTACCCTTCTTGGTGTAACTTTGTGGAAATATGAAAGCGCCTGGCTTATGTGCACAACTGTGTGTTGAATTTTGCTATTTTACTCCCAAAGACCCTTTTCTTCAAATTCTCTGGAGAATCCAGAGATCCAATTCACAAACAGGTATCTATGCGGAATCCCTTTAAATTCACTTCCCACATCAAATGTCCAAGAGGCTTTTGTTGCCGGTTAAGGGATGCACCTGTAGAAGCACAGAACTTTCATTAGAAAAAAAAATGCATATATTAGGTCAATATGGCTGTTGTGAAATAGATTCAGCGATTAACATTTTTTTTCCTGTTGCATCTTTTGCTTTTGACTACAGGATTAAACAATGTGTCTCATCACCATGGTAAACTGTGGCAGCAGCCTCTTTGTTAGTTCCTAGATTATATGCTCAAGGATGCTGTAAGAAAAACTCAAAGAGAAAAGAGAAGAAAAGAAAAAGGAAAAGAAAAGAAAAACTTGAAAAACTGAGCAGTTTCCAGTGGAAAAATAGTCTATTCTTATAAATAGGATGTTTGTGTGATTGTTTGCTTAAAGGAAACTAGTGAATAATAATAAATAACCAAGTTGTACAACCTTCTGACAATTATTTGTGCTATTTTCTTACAAACTGACTGATTCACACTTTAGGAATGTATTTTCTAAGGTTGTTCAGGAGAAGTCTCCTCATATTATCTTCCTAGCGGGCTTGTACCAGGATCGAGGCTGCATGGATCGGTCAGGTTGGTTCCAGTGCTCCTGCGGCTGGACCAGGGTCATCCTGGTCTCAGGCATGATTGCGAAGATGGCAAGTGTGCATTCAGTGTCTCCGGATTCTCCTTTCAATAACCATATCTTTCCTCGACGGCACCTCTGCCTCCAAGACACTCTCACTCACCCCTCTCTCCCTTATCAAAAGATATTTTCAGGAAAGGAGCAATCATTCTACCTTGTTGATTGTCATTAGTCCTAAGGAGTTGCCAACTTCCAGGAGCATTTATTTCTGTTTCAACTGAATGAGGCGTTAAACTTCAGCATTAATTCCTAATGCTTGGCCCCAGAGCAGCAGTCTCAGCCCCACCTGGAAACTTGTTAGAAATGAAATCTCAGTCAAGAACCATTGGATGGAGCCACAAACCTGTACACTCCAAAGTCTGAGAAACTCTGTAATCTAAAGCACAGTCTTAATTAGGGTGGTTTTTAGGACCAACGTGTCTTTCTGATACTCCCTAAATCATATTCCTCCTATTACTATTCGTGAGGTAATCTGTACTTGGTGTATTTTCCAAAATAAATCTACACAGTGAAGTAGAAACACTGAAATATCCCGAGAGTAAAAGAAGATACATTCAATTTCTCCACTGGATAATCACCCTTTGTAGAATGCTGAGGTCCACTTTTCAATTTACAATTTGAAGATTTGAACTTCTTTGTTCATTAAGATTGTATGTGAATAGGCAAAACCAAAATACTGAAAATTGAAACAAACAAACAAACAAAAAACCTTAGGACACATTAGTTGGGAGGGGGGCTGCAGAGAAAACCCAACACAGTTGCTATCCTTAAAGAAAATATAGAATAAGTTTAATGACCATGAGCATTTTAATCAAAGACATACCCTGACGATTACTTACTTTTAATTTTGTTGTGGTCAAGGTGAAGGTGCTGCAGGTGAGCACTGATTCGAGGGACCTTGGTGAGTCGATTGTGAGACAGCTGTAGATCTAGTATTGAGGATACATCAAAACCACTTGAAGGGAGCCCTGCATCTGACAGTTTGTTGTGGTTTAGTCGTAGGAAGGCCACTTTTGGAATCACATTAAAATAATTTTCTGGTATTCCTTCAATGGAATTGTTGTCCAAAAACAGTTGCATTGTATTGGCTGGTAATCTTGGTGGCATATTCCTTAGGGCATTCTTGGCCATGTTTAGCTGCATTAGGTTCTTGAGTCCCTTAAAGGTGTCTCTTTGAAAGGCATTGTCTAGAAGTTTATTGTGCTGCAGGTCAAGAAGGGTCAGGTTCTCCAGATTGCTGAAGGTCCCTTGAGGGATTCTGGACACCTTGTTTCTAGCCAGTTGTAATTGTTCTAAACTTCTTGGCAAAGGGGAGGGTACCTCCTCTAGCTCATTATCTTCCAGAAATAAGAAAAGCAGCTTCTTTAGTTGGCTCAGAGCTCCTTTTTCAATCCCATAGTTGGTTATTTTGTTCTTGTTTAGATTTATCCATCTCAGCTGGGTGGCATTCTCGAATGGCTTCTCAGGAATGGTTTCTATCAGGTTGTTCTCAAGATAAAGATACCAGATCCTTGAGGGAATAGGAGGGATTTCTTTGAGACCTCGATTTTCACAGTATAAAGCAGTAGGGAAACTAGGTGGACAGAAACATTCCCTGGGACAGTCAAAGTCATGCACAGCCCAATCCTCTGGGTCACCTACGTCATAGACCTGTCTCACACTTCGAGTCCACACAGTCTCTGTTATGAATAACACCCAGATGATGAAACAGATTGTGGTTGCCATTCTAGTACCTAGGATGGGGGACACAGCTGTTAGATGTTTGAATATTTTCACCTGTAGAAAACCGTGTGCTCCAAAAAACCAGTAAACATTGCTTCTTTAGGGGAAAGATAAACACGTTTGAACAATTTATACATAGATATCAGTTAATACACATCTACTGAGTAGGCAGTCTATGCAAAGCATTTTGCAAACGCTGAAACTCAGTAACTTCTAGCTTCCCAGTTTCAACCCAATCACGATGAAAACTGAGAAATGGAAAGCAAATTTCAGGAGCTCTAAGTGCTTTTCCATTTCAAGCTATTTAATACAAGAAAGTTAACTGAAAGCTGCAGTTGAATGCAAGAGAACAAAAAATAATCTTTTAATAACTCAGATTGAGAGTCTGTGTTGTTTCTAAGAAGTAAGCATATGCTTTTACTCTTACTCCTAAATGAACAGAACATCTGGATGAGATTTCCCAGGCTCTTTGGCCCTAGAACCAAAGAAATAAAGAGATCAAAGCACATTTTAGCAGTTTGTTGTCAAGGAAGGTTCTAAGATATGAAGAAAAATTTGTGATTAATCTCTTGCTTTGTTGCTCAAATTCTCCGGTAAGTTTTATCCTGGGGTTTTGGGAAAGACTTCTGCTATTAGAAGTACAAACTCAAGTTGTTGAAGTGTGGAATTTGGATTATAAACTCTGTATCACAAGGAGGCATATATTCGACTATGGCATTACCGTGGTTGATAAGAAAAAACAAAACAAGAACGTTAGGTTCAGATAGAGTCCCATATTTTCAGGATGGCTGCTATCAAAGCATAGGTTAACACTAATTGGTATATGACCATCTCAGAGATCTAAACCCTCCCCACTGGATATCAGCGAGGTTATGGGTACAACAAACTGTTCTAACAGGAAAAATAATATATATTTATAGATATGTAACAGTAACATTCTGACCAACGTACATTTAATTCAATTGCTTGATAATAAGAACAGCATACATTTTACTAATTCCTTAGGAAAAACAAATAAAGTAAGCATCATTTACGAAATGCTGATCTTTCAATTTGCCACTAAATCGAGGAAAATGACAAGTGCAGAGCTGGCTTCACAAGCTGTCACATTTTTTTACGATTGCAGAATTCTGCTCTAGTCATCTTCCAACAGAGACGCATTAAAACATTCTTTTCTTCAGAATAGGGATTTTCTTTAGTTAGTAAGCCGCAACCCTGCCTCCGATGAAGCAGAACTTTGAATCTGTAACTTTCAGTTTTTAAAAAGTGCGAAAACAGTTTACCTTGCTGTCCAGGAATATACCGTGGCGTCCTGGGTCTGGGTCTGAAGTTTGCTAAAACTTAATTAAGGGGGAGAAGAAAATCTATGACTAAACAATTTGTTTTTAGTTTATGCCGTCAAGCCCCCTGTGAGAAAAAATAAAACCTCCTCTGACCAGTCACCGGGAACACCTTTTGATCTATTGTTTCTACTTTGACAGGGCTGCGGATTGCTTACCTCAGCCTTCTTTGGATCTTCTTCTTTCCTTTCTATTGGTCACTGCTCATTCGCAGTAATGGATTTACCCAGGCTCCACTGTCGTGTTTTTATGAATCCTCCCTCAAATATATGCACCAGTGGCTCCAACTTTAACCCCTCCAACAACAACAGCACCTCGGTACCTAGGCAGCTCAGCACAGGAAATTCAGACTTTAATCTCAAGAACCTGTAACAAAAATTCAGGGCAACTGTCACTCTGGACTCACAGTTCCAGAGATGCTGCAATGTGCTGGTATCTAGACCTGTGTAGCCAGCAGGCGACTGAAGGCAGTTTTGATGTCAAATACAGCAAAAAGAGATTTTAAAGCAGTTTTTCTCTAGAAAAATATTTTAAAAAAATGAACATAAAGAAATAAAGGCTGATGTCCTCTGTTTCTATGGAAATATTTTATTCATTTCTCATATGAAACAGATGTTGGAATGCTAGTTAGATATATTGCGTTTGAGAGAAAGATTGGAAAATATATTTGAAAAATGTAAAATAGAAATCTGAGAAGCTATACCTGATGTTGGCACTATGCATGGTGTCACGCTCTATTTTATAGAAATAATTTCTGTGTCTCTGTTTCCCATTGGGAGCTTTATTTCAAGTAATTATTAAAATGAGATTTTTTTTCTCATTAGAACAGATGTTTTGTATTTAGTCCATTACAAGACATTCTGTTGCACTGCTTTTTTTTCTTTAACACATAGATCTAAGATAATGGCTTCTAGTTCTTACATTTGAGAGAAAGGATTGCTGTGCCATTGGAAGAAAGACACAAATAAAAATAATTTTCAGACACTCTTCTGGTGATGGATGGTAACCATTTTGTTTTTTTTTTTCAAAATTTATCTTATTCTGGTGTCAGGAAGTTTAATTTCTGTGATTCAGTCAGCACTGATAGAGCACGGTGAAGAGGAGAGGGTCCTGACCCAAAAGACCTTTCCTGAACCATCTGCCCCCTCCCTCCTCACCATCGCAGGCCAGTGACGTCTCTCCACAGAATGGAACCACCTCTCTGTGTTGGCCCTACTTTTCATACATCTTTAGCATTAGCCCTATACTCTCAACTGGGAAATTTATTTAAGTTTACCGGCTTTTATAGACTAAGATCTGATTCAGACATGATCTCTCGTAGTTTCCCAGGTACACTCATCCCCCATGTGAGAAAAGAAATCAAGTGTTATTTCCTTCCTCAAAATAATGATCTCTTCTGTCTGTTGCGATTTTGACTTTCATCTCTCTTCTTTTCCCACACCCTGAGGGTATACGCAACGGATGATCTTTCTTCTCTCTTAATTTTCTCTTTTAGCCAAAATCACTTGAGTCATTTCTTAATTTTATTACACGAATATGGTTGCAAGTTCATTGTAGGAAAGTTACAGTAGCCTCCTGGCTGCCTACGATCTTCATTTCCTGTTTACCAGCGGACCCATGATCCACCCACCAAAATATGGCTTCGAATCCTTCTGCTTCCCTACACTTGCTCTGACAAAAATCAGCAGTGATCTTCATATTTATGAATATATTGAAATTTTTTTAGTGTCTGGCTTACTGGGCTTGTGACTTTTAACAATGGTGACTCACCCCTTTTATTAAATGATTCTCTTAGTTTCTGTGATATTCCCTCCTCATTTTCCTTTCCCTTTCCTGGTGAATTTTTCCCATTTATATCCTGAAGCTCTCCATTTCCTCTAATGTGTTTTTTAAAGTGTTTCTAGCCTTTAGAGCTGTTTGAGATTCTGTCATCTGTTCTGTGCCCTTCTTGCTCTCTATGCATTTCCTGTAGGATCTCGAAGTTTTAACCATTCCCTCTATTATGATGACTCGAGTCTTTATCTCCAACCCAGCCTCTGAAAGACACCTGTACTTTTATGTATGTATTGACTTGCTTTTCTAGAACTCCCCTATTGTGCACCTCAAAGGCATGGATCTAAAATGAGATTCACTGTCACCCTTTACTTCTAACTGTTCTTATCATTTTTGTACTTTTAAGTGCTACTATCGTTTTATTCAGTTTCCCAAACCAGAAATCTGGAAATCATTCTTAACTCTTCCTTCTCATTTTGTGAGCATATGAAAACAATCGCATTTTAAGGACCCTGAAAGACACGATATACATAAAAATGACCATTTACAATGCTTACCAAATCTTGGTATCATTGCTTCCAGACGAAAAGCACAAGATGTTTCCCACTGTTGGTATAATATCTGTCTGTCTCTATCTTGATTTTTTCCTATAGCAATCCAGTCTACCCTCATTTGATTACTGATTCCTGGAGGATGGGAACTTAAAGTCTCCATTGGAACTGCTTAAACAAAAGTTCAATAAATTAAATTAAGGCAATGGTGCGAATGTCTGAGTCACACTAGCTGATATAAGAATTAATGAAAGACTTTGCTCAGTCTTACCTGATTCTGTCAAGAGGAAGAAGGGAAGCCTAGGTGTCATGATGTGGCTTTGGTGTCTCCTCTCTAACGACAGACCGATATTCTCAAAGTCCATAGGACTTTGGATATGGTACATGTTTAAATATATATTTACTGAATGAGTAAATGAAGAAGGTAAACGTGAAGAAGGCACATGTGCCACTTTGATAGCTATGAGCTTTTCGATTAGAGTAACTATGTAGATAGAAACATCATGGACAGTCTCAGCTAAAAAGAAAAAAAATGTGATGTAGACCTTGCTTTTGCGACTTACTGGCTGTTCGAGCTTGCACAGGTTATTTAACCACCATGAGACTGTCCACCCATAATGCACCAGCCCTGACTACTACGAAGGGTTGTTTGAAAATCAAATAAGATAATGGAGGTGATAATGCCAGATAAATGTGGGGAAATGTTGCAGTGAAAAAAGTTACAGCTCTAGAAGGACTTATAAATCATCTCATCAAACTTGTTCCTTTTACATAGGAGGAAAATGAGGCCCAGAAATTTCAGCAGACAGTATGATACTGGCATCTTGGCCTAGCCTACCTGAGGGATGTCCTTCTAGAAACTCAAGGTGGGGTTAAAGCATTGTCATTGTCACTGTTCTTTTAAACTCTTTTCTTCCTTTTAGCACATTTCAATGTTTACTATTTACTTGTCTTCCTTCTATTGCTTCCTATGAAAAAGGAGGGTGTTTTGCTAAATTGTCTTAGACTGAAAGATTTACCTTGTTACATTCTTGAAGACCATTGGCATTTTTTTAATATTTATTATTTTTTATATTTATATTTTATTGTATTGTTTTATTGTATTATTTATTTTATTTTATTTTATTTTATTTATTTTATTTTATTTTATTTATTTTATTTTATTTTATTTTATTTTATTTTATTTTATTATTTTGTCTTATTTTATTTTGAGAGAGAGAGCATGCAAGTGGGGGAGAGACAGGATCAGATAGAGAAGAGAAAGAGAGAGACAGAGAAAGAGAGAATCTTAAGCAGGGTCCATCCTCAGCGCAGAACCTGACGCAGGGTTTGATTTTACCACCATGAGATCATGACTTGAGCCAAAATCAAGAGCTGGGTGCTTAACCGACTGAGCCACCCAGGCACCTTCCATGGACATTTTGTTTTTTTATTTTAATTTTTCCCCATGAATACTTTAAAAGAGAAGGCAATATGTAAGGCTATAAAAGACATGAAACTCTAGTAAGATTTCAAATTTGTTGGTATATGTATCCGACACATCAATTTCGGCAATGCTTGGACTACTGGGTGTTCTCAGATGCTATGCTTATGTTCAATTGATTGGACTTCTCCTAAGATAAATAATTTTCTCTGAATAGATCAGTTTTAGCCTTGTTTCACTAAACTCTATGAAATAATTTAAAAATATGAAAGGTGGCTGCGCTATGTGAGGACCAAGTAGGAAGACTGTAGTCTGTGAACCAGGAAGCAGGATTTAATCAGACACAGAATCTGCTGGCACCTTGATCTTGACCTTCTCAGCCTGGAGAACTTAGAAAAATAAGTTTTCTATGGAAGCCATGTAGCCCATGGTATTTTCCTTACAGCAGCTGAAACTCTTGACTGTTTTAGAAGAAGAGGCAGCCTGAGGTAAAAGGAGTGAAGAACTGGAAACATTCATTCTGGCTCCTTCCTTTCCCACTGATCTCTGACCATAGACAAACACCTCACCGCTGAGGATCTTCTTTTAAAAATCTCATTACAGGGGCGCCTGGGTGACTCAAGTGGGTTGGTATCCAACTCAAGTCCTGATCTCAGGGTTCGTGGGTTCAAGCCCCACATGGAGCTCTCTGCTGTCAGTGCAGAGCCTGCCTTGGATCCTCCGGTCTCCTCTCTCTCTCTGCCCCTCCTCTTGTTCTCTCTCTCAAAAATAAATAAGCATTTAAAAAAATAAAAATAAAAATATGAAAGGTATACACTAAAGTATATAGCTAACATGCACATACACAACTATAATATAACATTGTTTTCAAAATAATACATTTAAAATATAATAACGACACTCTTAAATGGTCAAAACCACTGCAAACCTGATAAACTAGAAATCTCCATTCCACCTACATCAGTGTAAGCCCCGCTCCCAAGAGGCCGTATGTTCAACTCTGTTACAGATTTCTTTTAGCGCTAACCTTAATTTTCTTTTCTTGGATGATTTTTGTTTGACTTACCAATTTTAAACAGCAATTATTAGATAGAGATTTAGCACACTTGCTTTGCCTCCCTCTTTACCCCACCCATAACCATGATTCCCTTCAATAACCCCTAATGTATGCAGCTCACAAACTTTGATTAAGTAAATATTTACTCCATACATTATTGTACAATAGAAGTGTTATTTTATGCTGAAACAGGGCAAAATTATTTTAATTCCATTGTACTGGATTGATTTGCTATATATATAAAATTATATAGAGTATATTCTACATACATATACAACTATTTCACTAATATTTTCTAAAGTCTCACACAAAATTATAAGGCCATTTTGAAGAATTTTTTTGCACCCCTTGAGTAGGGGCAGCGCAGTGTGCCAGTTAAAAGCCAGACCTGCTTGGGTTTAAATAAACCTCTGCCATTTACAAGCTGTGAGACTTTGAACGATTATTTAATTTTACCTTTGTCTCCTCATCGGTAAAATAAGGATGATGATGATGATGATGATGATGATAATGTATTAGTAATAAGAGCGATAATACCTTCTCAGAGGGTTGCTGTGAAAATTAAACGAGTTAATATTTTTAAAGCATGTGGGACATTAATAAAGCATTGGTAAAGAAAGTCAGAGCTATTAGGTGCATTTTCTCTGGGGAGATGACTCGCTTGGAGATTCCTATGCTCTTGCTTCAACCGACTTTGTTCATTGTTACAAACCAGCCTGAGTGAATTTAGCTGCCGATAGTTTTTAGGGTTTTTTTATAGCGTATTTCAGTCGTCCCACAGTTAATGGGGCTATGGTAATCCTCCTCTACCACCTACACAGAGGCGCTATGTTCAATGAAAGTAAGTGCAGCTCCATCGTATCTTATATAACGGGTATTTATTTGCAACAAGCATTAAAACATTTACAAAGTGAGTCTTCACTATAAGATTTCTTCAAAAAATCTTTTCTTCAAAAAAAGTTAACTAAGTTTGCCTAAGGTGTGGATTAAAACTAACACAAAAATCACAGGGTCTTTACTTAGGAAATAATACAACCCTTGCTCTAGGGGCCTGTGGGATCTAACATGAGTGAAGGAAGCCCAGGACCACAGCAATCTCTCTTGAGAGAGATGGAGTGTGAGAGGGGGAGGGTCAGAAAGAGGGGGAGACACAGAATCTGAAGCAGGCTCCAGGCTCTGAACTGTCAGCACAGAGCCCCATGCAGGGCTTGAACCCATGAACAGCAAGATCATGACCTGAGCCAAAGTCAGATGCTTGACCGACTGAGCCACCCAGGCGCCCCTGTAATTTTCAGTTTTCAGAATATGACATTGTTTTGCTCTCTGAACTTTTGAGAATTTCCTTCATCTTCAGTCTGAACTTGTGCAACAATATACCTTGAGGGGACGTATTCAACACCCAGTGGGTACTCAAGGAGTCCTTTGAATCTGGAAGTTCGTGTGCATATAGTCCATCCATTTTTTCCAATTATTTTTGGTAAGTCTTAGTGCCTGTTGGATTGTCTAAGTCTCTTATCGCTTCTATATTCTTTTTTAAAAATTCATTATGCATCCTGACAGATTTCCTTTCATCGTGTGACTTTTAAAATTTCTGTATCATGTATCACGTGTTTACTTGGCAAACTTGTTCTTTGGTTGTTCCTTTCCTAAAATATTTTGTGTTACGGCATTACTATCTTCTTTCATTTCATTCGACACAAGATTAAAAACAATAAGGTTTTCCTAATATTGTGAGTTTTTTCTGCACCCTGCAATAATTTTATTTCCTTTGATTTCTCTTTTTGTTTTCTTGGTTTGGTCTGGCCTATAGAGGTATACTCCAAGGTATTTCACATTGGAGACTTTCTTCACATATAATGGCGCTTTGCTGAACCTCAATGCTGAAGAGAAAAGCACTAGTAATCTTACTGGAAGATCTCCAAGAATAGATTTTCTTGGCACTTGTTGGCTGATGGCCAGGTAAGTATTCTCCCCACTGCCCCCACCCCATATGCATATTTATATCAAACACACATGCATGTACCTGGATATAAATTGAAAAAGTCAATGCTTAGTCTTCTCCAGTGTACTTTTTATAAGTATGATTTTTATTAATACTACTAACATGAATTGCTTCCATTGTTCATAAAAAACAAGTAACCTTCTATCCATAGGTTCGCCTTTGTATCTGAAGCATCGTGAGGCTATGCTACCAAAATTGATTTGAAATTATTAATAAGTCTGGCCACTTATAAGCTATTTATGTTTTGATTCAACTTAAATATTTGCTTCAACTTAAATATGCCTCAGGTACCTGTTGCTCCGAGACTCTACAAGAAGACTTTTATTATTTAATCAAATAAAAATGAAACAACCTCTGCGATTCTCAGATGAGCTGTTACCAGCTTCCCAGAAGCACTCAGGTCTAGAGCAAAATTAACTTTCTTGTAGCTTCTCAAACTTTCTCCATTTCTAGCAAGTTAGCCATCACATCATTTGCCTTCAGGTGACACTAAGGTAACAGGAGGGAAGCAGCTTGAAAGCCTATCAGTTTAATTCAGTTTAAAGCTCATCTCCAAACCATTTTAGAAGTGTCTTATGATGCAACATTTATGCAGAATGCTGAGAAAACACTACTAGACTCATAATGTCTCCAGGAATCTTGAGCCGATTCATGAGCGTACACATGTATTCTCAACTTCTTATCAAGCTGCCTGCCAGGTCATCCCAATCAGAGCTGTGTTGCAGTATCCACTCTCAATCGGTTCCTGATGTCACATAATGTAAGTTATAGTTTGATTGTATTTATACTTTTCCCTGTCTGTTGGTCATAGAGAAAGCCCTCATGAGGTCATATGTGTGACTGAAGGGAGAGACAGGCGGTGCCAAAGGAGGACCACTTATTCGGTCCTATTCCCATTCATATCATGTACTTGTGGAATCAGCACTGCTGGGCAATTCAGTTTAGACTAGATAGATAGATAACACTAACTTTCCGGGAAGCTAACATCAATTTGTTCAGTCTCCCTTGGGGTCTAGTTTCTCAAAAGGATAATAATTATTTATTAAACAGCATGCCCTGTTTGTAAAGCTAGGAGTTTAATTCTTTTACTGAGGCTTACTGCCCACTGCGTACAGCAAACCGACCTGCCTTACATTCTTTAAACGTTATTTAATCTGATGAAGGACAAGTAGCAGAATCGCTGAGAACTTTCCTGTCTGGAGAGCCTTCTCTTGACATGGGACAAACTCATATCTTACAGCTTCTCAGCTCCGGGACATGTGTCGTAATATGTGCCTTCAAAATTCAAAACTCTTAGTGGTAATGGACACATGGTTCAGCAAATTGTCTTCACTTTAGAGAAATATCCCTGAACTATGCCGCTAAGCCTCTCTAATAATAGTCAGTGCAGCCCTATGGTCTTCCATTATACAGTTGACCCTGGAACAATGCAGGGGTTAGGGGTACTAACTCCCAGTGCAGTCGAAAATCTATGTATAACTTCTGAGTCCCCAAGAACTTAACGACTAATAGTCTACTGTTGGCTAGAAGCTTTACTATAACATAAACAGTTGATTAACACATATTTTGCATATTATATGTAGTACATACTGTATTCATATAATAAAGCAAGCTAGAGAAAAGAAAATGTTAAGAAAAAAATCATAAGGAAGATAAAATATATTTGTGTACTGCACTGTATTTGCTGAAGAGAATCCACAAATAAGTGGACCCGTGTAGTTCAAATTCATATTGTTCAAAGGTTAACTATACTTGTCTCCTGGGTGTTGGCATTCAAGTTTCTAACCAATGTTTGTAGCTCATAAAATCTATCCTCTAGATTGTATCACATAATGCTTTTTGAGATGGTATTTCTGCAGACTCAAATGTGGTACAAAGCCAAGAAGTTAACACAATCCAGAAACAGTATGGCAAAATTATATTGCTATTCCTGCCTGGTGAAAGAAAACAGACTGCTTCCAGTAATTTTGTTTATTGAAATAGGGGAAAACGACATTATTTGGATCAGTTGCTTCATAGAAGGTACTAAGAGCCATAATGATTCGGACCCAGATGGAACAGCAGTTATGACAGGAGTTGCCATCTAATTAAACTTTGGAAAATCCATTTTTATCCTCTAAAACTATCCTTCCACCACCAAACACAAAAGCGAATCTGCCTGGAGCCATTAACTCTGCACATTTAAATCTTTGAAGGTAGCACTAATATTTCTGATTCTTTTACGGAAGTGGTATGACTATAAACTTTAAATTTTTTATAGCGGTGGAAAACTCTGTAATTTTCACCTTGGTCTTTCCATTCAGAATGGTCAGTTTTACACAGGTTCCAGAGCTGGCAAGAGAAACCAATCAATTTCTGAGGTCATCTATTCCAACTTTAAGTAAGAGTATGTAGCAAATAAATACAGGAAGGGTATGGGTTGGACAAAGGTAAAGTCTTCACTTGTCATTTTATCCCAGAACTCTCACTCGTGGACTACAGAAGTGCTCTGTGACCCTAGGAATTAGTTTTGCTTCAGAACCACATTTTCTCCCAATGCATTCATTCTGGAAATGACCTCTAGCTATTTTAGGAGAAGACTAGGTTAAATACATACATACATACACACATACATACATAAGCCACACTTGTGATATCATTACAAAGTACTTATTTAAAACAAGATATCCTCCCTTTACTTCTGGTAGGTCTAGGTCCATGATTCAACGGAGGTGTAAATATTTAGGAAAAGGCAGAAATTCTCCATCATCTGTCATAATGGCTCACCCAAGGCTCTGATGAGCAGTTCTGGAGGCTATTTTTATTTTATAAATCAAACATCTCCACAGAAAGCTTCACATCTCTTTCTTTCCCAGATCTCAAAATTTCAACTGGCCATTATTAAGATTTTGTTTGTTTGGTTTCGAAGTGTTTTTTTGTTTTGTTTTGTTTTGTTTTTTTTGTTTTGTTTTGTTTTGTTTTTTGATCAAAACTATCTGACTTTGTACCGATCCTGATATCTATTAATGGAAATCTATTCTACTCACTGGTAATTAAATGACGCTATTTTATTTCTTCCACTCCAGATTGTTCTTCTTGATTGAAACGAAGGAATCAATTTGCATTGCTATGCCTCGCATCAACAATCCATCGGCATCACTAAAGTCTTCTTAAAAATACTGGTACACTCATCTCCAACGTAAGACTCAATTTTTGGGGAAAACAGATGGGTGCACTATTCATGACAAATACATTTTATCATAGAATATAACACTTCCATTTTGTGAAAGAATAAGGAATTCCATTCTGTAAAAGTTTTGATTTTGTGCCTTTATATATACCAAAGAATCAACTTTATTTAATGCATCCTTTCATTGACTTCCATTTTGTGATATGCATTTTAGCAAACTAAGAGATAGACTCCCAGTTGCTTAAACTAATTTAGTAAATCTAGACTCTTTATACATTGACTTAACTAAATTCATCCTGATGTAGTATTACCATTCTTACTCTTTGGTTGAGTAATCTGAATCTATCTTTCCTAATATTTAGCCAGTATAAGTAAGGAATTTCCTTGGTTCAGTAAGCAGTATTTTCATCCCTAGACTTCACTTTCTTTTTTTTTAAGTATTTATTTATTTATATTGAGAGAAAGAGAGGAGAGAGAGAGCGAGCAGGGGACAAACAGAGAGAGAGGGAGAGAGATTACCCCAAATAGGCTCTGTGCCATGAGCATGAGGTCTGACATGGGACTTGATTTCACAAACTGTGAGATCATTACCTGAGCCAAAACCAAGAGTCAGATATTTAACCAACTGAGCCACCCAGGTGCCCCTAGAATTCACTTTCTAATTGATGTCCTATTGCTACCTCATATCATAGGTTGGGAATCACTGAAAATTAAGGGAAATGAGGCATGAAAAGAATGAGGGCCCTTTTAAAGTTAATGCCCTGATTTGAGGGAGTAGCAACACCTTCAAATAAGTAACAATCGCTCTATAAGTCAAGGAAAATGGGGCTCCTTCAGCAAGCTAAGGAAGTTCAGTGGGTTCAGGGATTATAGGTGCTCATACTTATCTGCATCTTACCGTATTACCCCTATTCCAACTCTCAAGAGTCCTCTGTGTCCAGATCAATGCTCTAAGTTTTTATAATGAGACAGGATGAACAGTGCATTGACTCCAACTCTGAACGTGTGTGTGGGTGTGTATTTGGTTTTATTTTGTTTTGCTTTTTAATTTTAGTTCTCATCTTGCAATGGAAAGAAATAAGACCTTTACATTTTTAAAAATAATTTTATGAAGCCCTTATACTTCAAACCCTAAAGTTGAGCTGAGAGTATTTGGAGCTGAGTTTGCCATTTTCTATTTTCCCACTGTTCCATGGCTTCTTAAAAATTATTTTATTTAATTTTTAATGTTTTTATTTATTTTTGAGAGAGAGAGAGTGAAAGAGAGAGAGAGAGAGAGAGACAGAGCACAAGCAGGAGAGGGAAAGAAATGAAGACACAGAATTGGAATCAGGCTCCAGGCTCTGAGCTGCCAGTACAGAGCAAGACTTGGGGCTCCAACCCATGAACAATGAGTCATGACTTGAGCCCAAGTCAGTCACTTAACCAATTGAGACACCCAGGCGCCCCTCCATGGGCTTTTAGAAGCAGCCGCTCTGCCCTTCATATTTTTCCTGTGACAAGAGCTATTGGGGTCTTGCTCTTAGGAGATGTGTCACTATCAGAAAATTGCAGGTGATACATCTTATTCTCCCAGGGTCACTTTCTTCTAGACTCTTATCCCTGAATAACAGTCAAAATTTTGGCTGCCTTTTTCATAAGCTCTGCAAGTAACCAGTTGTGAGCTCCCCACATTTCCCAATAATCTGATGTCAATGATGGATATCTGGTGTTGATACCTTTGTCTACCAGACTCTAGGTTATAATTACCAGAGAGCAATTCTAGGTGATGTGGCAAAAAAAAAAAAAGGCTCTTTGGAAGGCGATAAGTGGAATCATGTAAACGAGAGGAGGCTACAAGACTGAACTTGGAAACACACAGAAAATAAGGACGTTCTCAGGAAATAGACAGAAATCTAGACAGGAAGTCATTGCCATTATTGTTGATCATCACTAGAACCAGAGGATCCCACAGACAGCCTTTGCTGGGAGCCTTCACTGGGGTCCATCTGCCATGGCAGATGAATTCTAAGCTAAGAACAAGCATCTACTTGGCTAAGCCTGACACAAGTTTTGCCCTGGCCATATGAGGGTGGGAAGACAATAGATACTTATGGACCACTGAACCCCACAATCAAGAGCAGTTCCTTACATGTGGAGAAGGAGTTTGGGGCTGAAAGAGATGAAGAAGTGACTGTCTTTTACCCAGGTAGATAAAATTTCCTGAATTAAAGCATACATTAGACCTGCTTTAGCACAGAAGACTTTTCCACCATTTGTCCCTTCCTTACCTCAAGATTCCCTCTCTCAAGGGAAGACCCCCGCCCTGCATCAACAGGCCTTGCACTGTAGCATTACCCAGACTTGCAGTTTTCTGAATATTCTGTTATATCTTCACTTGAAGCCTTGCTGGTGATGCTTCCTCTATCAGAAATCCTCCTACCACCCATCTGTTCATGGAACACACATTCAAATGCAGTATTACTTCCTCCAAAGGGCTTTCAATATTTTAATACTTCGATCCTTCACCTATGGAAATTAGTATATGCTCCTTTTAGAAACTACCCAATGCAGATTCAATTCCAACTAAAACAATTTGTGATTATTTCTACATCTGTCTTCTAGGATATAAACTCTTTCATGCCAGGCAATTTTTTTTTCATTTTTTTCTCTGAGTAGCATTGTTCTAGCACATCTTAGGTGTTCAGTAGATGCTTATGTGATGAGAAGCAGGGATTAAACTTGATCAGGTTTTCATAACCCTTTTAGTCAACCTTTAACTCCTTACACAATAATTTTAAGTTACTTTCCCTCTTGAATTTTAAGTATCTATTTTTTTAAGTCAATTTATTTGTTTTGAGGGAGAGAGGGAAAAGGAGAGAGAGATAAAAGAGGACGGGCAAAGAGAGAGGGAGAGAGAAAATCCCAAGCAGGCTCCACACTAACAGTGCCCCATGAGGGACATGAACCCATGAACTGTAAGGTCATGACCTGAACTGAAATTTAGAATGGGTCATTTAACCAACTGAGCCATCCAAGAGCCTCTTAGGCATTGAATTCTTAACTATTTTCTCCATTGTGAGAATTGGTTATAAAAAAAATTAATATTAATGATAATTAGCATACATATGCTTTCAGTTCTGGTGACTAGAACTTCTGTCTGGGGTTGGATATTCCAATTAATTACTTTCTTATGGATAGGTTTTTCTTTCTGTTCTTTTCTTCCTTTTATTTCTTTTTGTTGCTAAATACTTCTACTTCTTAAAACTTATAAAAATAAAAATTACCCCTGAAGAGGGACTTTTTATATTTCCCTTAAAATTTAAAATATATTAGAGCAAATAGGTTTTAAGTAAAAACATTGCTGTAGTAATATCTTTGCTGTGGAGGTAAATTAATTATTTTTTTACAGGACAGCTAAACAGCTAAAATAATCTGTAATGAGGTGCTTGCCATTGACTCTATACAAAGGATTTCACTGGGAGCTGGAGTATAATGGTTAGGCAGACTTCAGAGTCAGGTGCCTAACCAGATGTGACTTTGGGTGATTTACCTAATCTTCTTTTTCAGCAACATGGAGGCAATGACAACACTTCCCCCATTGGTTGTTTGGAAGATGGGGTATGATTTGTATGTAAAGCATTTAGAACATAGGCAATCATCAAAGATAAGTTTTTAACATCACTCCTGTCTGAAGGAATAAGAGTCATAATGCCAGAAGGAAACAGTCTAATTGGAGTTGCAAAAGGTGGTTCATGAAATGTCCCTCACATTTTCTTAAAGTTTATTTATTTAGTTTTGACAGAGAGAGAGAGAGAGTGAGAGTACAAGTAGTGTGGGGCAGAGAGATAGGGAGAGGGAGAATCCCAAGCAGGTTCTGCACTGTCGGCGTCGAACCAACTCATGGCTCCATCTCATGAATCGTGAGACCATGGCCTGAGCCAACCAAACCAAGAGTTGGATGCTTAACCAACTGAACCACTCAGGTGCCCCGTCCCTCACACACATTTTAATGAAATCAGAAAACTGGTCTTCTATTTGTTTGTTTAGCCAGACTTCAAAGTGGATGACTGTGTTAATTGTCCATAAAGACTTGTGTCATATTTTATTGATATTTTGCATTTTCCCCATTCCCCTTTGTTATGTCTCTCCTCATGACAATACCTTGTTTTGTTTGTATTTGTTTCTGTAAGTAGTGCATTGCTTTGTATGAATGCATTTTTAATTTATGTAAATGTTATTGCTTTTGTAGCATTGTTTCTTTTTTTTTAACCAGCCATTTGGTTTAAAAAATTTTTTTTTTACATTTATTTATTTTTGAGAGACAGAGAGACAGAGCACAAGTGGTGAAGGGGCAGAGAGAGAGAGAATGAGACACAGAATCTGAAGCAGGCTCCAGGCTCTGAGCTGTCAGCACAGAGCCCGACATAGGGCTTGAACGCACAAACTGTGAGATCATGACCTGAGCCAAAGTCAGACGCTTAACTGACTGAGCCACCCAGGTGCCTCAGCAATTTAGTTTTTTAATTTAATTTTGTAGTGTGTACATCTTATCACTACTTCTAATTGAGACCCTGACTTTTTCTTTAGGAGATATTCTTTGAGAAACAACTAAGAGTTTGTATAGCAATGTTCTTTTCGTTTTCTTGTTGGAACAGTTGTTCATATTCCTGGCTAAAGGAGATATCCATAGTTTCCATATTCATAATTTTGGATAAGCTGCAATTTCTTTTTCTATTAAAAGGCTGCCATTCCCAATTGAAGCTCAAGAAAGAAATTACCTAAGAAATTATAAAGAAAAATGTTTGGTGCTACTGTATGGCCACAATGGCTAAAGTGCTGAAGACGTGTAACACAAACCTATTTTTCTTGTGGATAGCTCTTGAATAAAACCAAAAAAACACGTGTTTATAATTGTATCTTTGATGCCAGTGTGTAGTAATGGAGAATCCAGAAACTACTGTGAATTTCATTTATTGAATCTGAACAAATAAATCGCGAACGTGGTAATACAGCCAAACTTTCTCCACCCTCTATCTGCTAAATCAGGGAAGCAGAAATACAGCAATTGTACTGTGAAGGCCTCAATCTGATGCCTATTGTTCTTCAGACAATTTGCTTAAAAAGCCATTTGCTAGTAGTATGAAGGAAAACTTATCAACTATGTTTTTTTTTTTGCGTGGAAGAAAATCTTTTAGCTAATTTTTACTTCTCAGGATCAAACTGGTTTTTACAACGTTGTATATAGCATAAATGCAGTTCTCTTTCTGGTGAATATATGAATAAAACCACATTTAAATAAACAAAAGAAAAAAACAGTAAAAAAGGAACTGATTTAGAATTTTAAAAAGAAAAGAAAGAAAAAAATTTAATTTATTTATATTTTAGTCCCAATTACCCATCAATGTTCGATGCTTAAGAAAATTCAAGGAGAATAAAGATTTTTGAAATGGTCTTTGATCACTTACTTTGCTTGTAGTTAATTTTTGAATTTGACAATAACTGGTGGTCTTTAATATAAGCTGTTTCTTGGTGAAGAAAAATAATGTGAAAGATTTGAATAAGGTAATATTCGGGAAAGTCTTTGATTATGTGGCCACTGGACCCTGTTTTCAAGCAGAGAAATGTTGCAATGTTTCAGTTCTAGATCAATACAAATGCAAGTTTATAGTCATTTAAGAATTGCCATGATTTAGCTTGCTAAGTGCTGTACAAGATACAAATGACATAGAAGAGAGTCTGCCTCGGGGTTCATAAGACCTCGGGTGTCAAGCTCTTACCCCATTCATTTGCCAGTTATTAGGTCTCCCAGACTAATTCGTTGTAATGAGCCCGCTCAAAGTCTCTGTGCCATTGTTTGTTTTTAAGGCTACTATGAAGTAATTATATGCATCAAGTACAAATATATGCTAAGGTATTAGAGGAGCTTGAAATAAATCCTTTGGAAACAATTCTTCATTTTGTAACCGAAATGTCACACGATCAAAACTTTTCTGCAAATCGAATTCAAAAAGTTGTTTTATTATATTTGTTTTTTTGTTTGTTTGGTTGCTTGTGTGTGTGTGTGTGTGTGTGTGTGTGTGTGTGTGTGGTTTTTTTTTTGCATTTTATATCATATTTAGAATACATTTGACTTTTATAATATAAAGATCCCATTGAATGAGAGCTACCACATTATTTTAACTGTTTCTATTGATTCTGAAGATCTTATCTTATTTCTGGAATTCTTAACATGTCAGAGTGTGTGTGTGTGTGTGTGTGTGTGTGTGTGTGTGTAATTACTGTAACTAAAGGTGGATTTACCTTACAGAGCCAGAGGGGAAACACCAAGATCAAATTAAAATTTTATAAAAGCTTACACTTTCCACCTCTGCCTGGGGAAACATGATCAGCTGGGCCACGTGAGATAACACTTTACCAAATGACGGTCGGTCTGAGCCCTTTGAAATAGTCTCTGCACATTGAAATCAAACTTAACACCTTAACAAAAGGGCTCATAGACATTCGATTTTCAAAATATCTTTTTCCTTGCGTCTCCAAACCACGAAATAGTTCCTTTACATTTAGCTAAGTTTTGAGCGAGATCAACATTTTGTTTAGAAAGAGATCTGTATCCAAAATGATACGGTTGTTATTATATGCACCTTCGTATATTTTCCATTATAGTCTGAGTTATTCTTACGTCTGCTTGGAATTGGCTAACGAGACTTGGTAGGGAAAAAAAAATCCAAGAGAAAACCAAACAAGCACTCACACTTTATAGAAAAAAAAATTCTTGTAAAGTAAAGCTACTGGAGTCTAAAGTGACTTGGCCAGGAGTAGGTGTTACTAAGCATTCCCCCCCTCCTCAGGTAGAGAATTGCAGATTTTATTTGAAATATTAGAAATCCGAAAAGAACTGGCCACATAATCCACTATACGTTTCACAAAATTCTCCCAAGCCAAACAAATTAATTCCAAATAATATTTTCATCCAAAGGACAATAAATATTTTCACTGTTAAATTCATTTTCAACTGTTTGAAAAGTCTCCAACCTATTGGCTTCAGAAGGTCGCAACTCACTCCTGCACTCATTTCTAGGATTTTAGCTCAAATCCATAAACTTTATGCAAGACTATGCGAAGTTCTTGGCTTTTTAAGTTTTTTAATGGCTCATTAACTGCACTGCTCTTAACATATTAATTCTATGAATATCAGGGAAAGTGCCCCCAAATAATCTTAAAGATATAGTTCACCCTTTACTAAGTTCCTAGAAGGACGATGATCTAAATTCAGACTTCGAAAATAATGTCTACTATAAAAACTCTGAAAAGATGAGAAGAAACACATTTTGAAATGAAGATTTTTTCAGAATCTCTCAGTATCTTTTCAGTACCCTTACCTAAGGGAGTCTTAACATTTAGAATCATCCAGGAAGCTTGTCACAATTTCATGTTCCTAAGCCCTAATTTTAGAGGTTCTGACTTCGTCGTTTCGAAACGAGGCCCAGAGATCTGCGCTTCCATCATGGCTCCAGGGTCATGCTCCTTCAGAGTGTCCAACCACGGCACTCTGAGCAACTTTGCTCTATATGTTTAATTAAATTGTGATTCCTGATCAACCATTTTCTTTCCCCCTTGTGCTTCCTGGGAGAACAGGGTCTCCAGAGGAGGTATTCAAAATTGTTTTGTTTTTTTTAAAGCCGTATACTAATCTGTTGTTAAGGAGTTACTTAAGCTTAAAATGGAGAGAACAGCATAGAATTTCAGTCTGTCACCTCTGAAATACCGTCTTGTTGTCCTTTAAAATTTAGAACTTTCCATAGCCTATGAGAGGGGAGAGAAAAATAGAGAAACCTTGAATTTACACCCTGCCAATTGGCTGCTATGCTAATGCGGGGACTGTAATGAAAACCCTGCATCGTTTTCTTTCCATTTTCACCAGATGGAATCGATCATAACAATTCAGTTTAAAAGCCCCTCGGGCCAGGTGGAGTGTACTGTAGAGCAGCTCAGCTCCCAGTGTTGACAGGATTCCTCTTTGTAGGTATTGCATCTGCCTTCTCAGGAAACTTACACGCATCACTGCAGAAAGCATTAATTAGTCTTCACTGTTAATTCATTTCGCTCACTTCTTTCTTATCATGAGCTTATTCCCTGGGCATAGAGAGAGAGGAAACTTTACTCTTTCTCCAACTGCTCTAGCACAGCAGATGCTTTGGCACACTTCACAAACTTTAACTGCAGGTGGGAAGCTACTTCGTGCCCCCCAAACCTAGCATCCTTCTTGGCCAAGTTATCTTCAATCATCATTTGAATAGAGACCAACGTCTCTTCCAAAAAAATCATTCTGAATGGCTGGATAAGAGGTTGTGTAAATTAGCTGAACACAAGAAACAACAGGGTACTGGCATGAGGCAGTGGTAAATGCCACGGGGCTCAGATAGAGGAAAGAAAGGAAGAAAAAAAGAAATAGAGAAAGAGAGAGGGAGGGAAGGAAGGAAGTTCAGAGAAAGACGGTGTGGTTTGATTTCATGACAGGAGGACAATAATGATTATTTTTACAGAAAAAGGAGTATTACAATCTCCCTAAAGCCTCATGACACGAATGTGTGAAAGCGAGATATATTGAGGAGTGAGTGCTCAGACTAAGTCCTTAAAGGGGTGCTGTTAGAATTATTGCTGATGAACACCTCACCAGATGCTGTAATTAGTTAATTGGTATCCCACCAAGCAGAGGTTCTCCCGGGGCCTGAAATGTGGTTTGGGAGGAGCTAGAGAGCACTCAACAAAACAGCTTGCACTGAGCACGCCTCGGAAGTCATGTAAAAGACAATTTGTCTTTCTTCTTTAACATTTGGAGTAGATGATGATAGAAACTCAAGTTTCTTAGTTGCGGTAAATGTTTTGGGTTTTTTGGTGTTTTTGGAAGTTGATGCTCAAAGTTTGTCCTCGTCAGTTACGTCAGTCTCGACTTCAAATGTGCAAACATTAAAATATGTGAGGATTAGAACTACACCATGTTTTATAACTTAAGTAGGTGATTTCATATACTTTTGATGTTTCTATCAAATTTCTTTAGGTGATATTGTCTCTCTTCTAGGAAGATTCTACAAGGATGCATTCCATGGGGAGAAGGGGGACATCTGGAGTTGACGATGATAAGAAATCATAGATTTTAGTTCAGAAGAAGTTAACTAATAGGGAATGCCCCTCAGATCAGAGAGAACATGTAAGAAATTATGGGGCCCTGGTAACATCTAACCGTATTTCTCATATATTGCCTACCTAATCATTTATGACACTAAGTCACAAAGTTTTCTTTACTTTCTAGTCAAAATCAGAAAAAGCAAGCCAAGGCTAGTTTCTGGCAGGGAAGGTTTTTAGAAGAGCATTTAAGGAAGTTACATGTTTCTCCTCTACAGTTACTTAGCATTTGGGAAAGGGGTACATATGCTGGTAAAATGGCATAAATGTCACAATTAACTGACCCTGTTGCCATTTCTGTAAGAAAGGAAAAAGACATTACAGAGGATCGCCCAAAACGAAAGAAGAATTTTCTGTGGCATCCTTTACAGTCCGCACATATTTAATTTATACTAATAACAAGTTCACTCTATTTCTCGGGATGAAACTTCAGAGCATGCTTTTTAAGTTGTATTTATTTATTTATTTATTTATTTATTTTAATAATGTGGGAAAACCTGATGGATTGCACGTGGAGGAAGGAATCTGGCCTCTAGCAGGTTATTTCTGTTTATTATAATTTTCAGACATCTGTTTTTTCTCTTAGCTTTTCAATTTCCCGTACCCAAGGAGGAAAGGATCTTGAGTCATGGCCAAGAGCTCACCACGTCTCTATAATGCCCTGCATTCCGCTCCTCTTCTCCAACCCAGAATCTGGACAAGAAATGCACACAAGTCAAGGCCATACAAACATTAATTTTTCTGAGCCATTTTTCTCTCTATCACAGTATCGGTCCACACGGAAGACACCCTTTTCCTACATCAGAGTCAGATATCAAAGGCCAACAACACCGAAGGCAGTCTGAGCTTTCCCGAAGCCCACATCCAAATCTTATTTTTTTCTATTTTATGTTGATAAAAAGGGAAAATAGTGAACATTAAGCATGTGTTTGGCAGGGAGTCTGTGTCGTCCTACAAATCCATTAACTAGCAAAAAGGCAAACTAGCAAGCAAAAATGGCCTTGTGGAGGAGAGAGACAGAGAGACAGAGAGAAGCAGGAAAAGAGAAAGAAGGAAAAAGAGGAGAGTTTATTAGGATACTCAAAGTCCTGAGTGACAGAGAAAAACCATCTCTAAATATTTAGTTCCATAAATGCCAACATATCCAGGAAATATTTATTAAGCAAATGTATATGCTAGGAGCTACTCTAAGCCTTGGAGATAGGGTATTGGGCATAAGAAACTCAAGTATGTGCCTCCATGGAACTTCTATTCTATTGGGGTAAAACAATAAGAGAATGTAAATAAATAAAATATATGTTACATAGAGACAAGTGGAACGGTGGGGGCATGGGAAAATATCTGTGAAAAGATTTCAGAATTTAGTTAAAGGAATCTGAGCAAGGTGCCATTTTATAAGTATCTGAAGGAGGCAAACCACTCTAAATCAATTTATGGTGCTTTGAGTTACACAGAATTTAAACATAGAAGGGGATCCTTGGGTAGCTAAGTCTGTTGAGAACGATCATGGTCAGGTCATGATCTCACAGTTCCTGAGTTTGAGCCCCATGTGGGGCTTTGCGCTGATAGCACAGAGTCTGCTTCAGATTCTGTCTCCCCCTCTCTCTCTGCCCTTCCTTGCTGGCAGTCTCTCTCTCTCTCTCTCTCTCTCTGTGTGTGTGTGTGTGTGTGTGTGTGTGTCTCTCTCAATAATAAACATTAATTTAAAAATTTTTAAAAAACTTAGAAGTAGATTCATTAGAAAGATACCAGAGTTATTTGAATAAGTAAGGAAAAGAAAACCAACAAGCAAATATGTAACACGCAAACATTTTACAGCTTTAGAAGGAAAATGCTCAAGAGACCCTCACGGGCCTCCACCCCGGGAGTTGATGGACTCTGTCTTGAGCTCACTGCCTTGAGATGATCATACTCATCTCTGTGCATCCTTTGAAGGTTTCAGTTCCTGGGGGAGAGAATACTATTGACTCATCTCCGGTCACAATAGAATCAACTGTGACCAGATGAGGCAGAGGGAGTATATCGTAAGGGTGAGGAGGTTCCGTAGGGGTGAGGTCATTGAAAATGAGTAAGTGTTATGGGCTAGGCCTTTGAATGAAGCAAAGAGAGGAGCCAATTTGTATCTACAAAACAGAGTAACGTATTTTTCTTAAGAGTATAAGAATGGAGAAGAATTTAAGGGATTATTTTCGGCCTGGGGTGTCCCTCTGAGTGCTTGTGAGTGACTTTAGGTACAATAAAACTACTGGAGATGAAGTGATGGTCTGGAAACCACTGAGTAGAGAGAGATGCTGAAAGGGACAAAACCCAGGAGGAACCAAAGGCCAATTTTGCTTCCTTTGCAGGTGGCACGTGTGCAATTGCCTGGGGCACCCATGTCCCTATCTTCTGCTCATCAAGGAGGCCTAATAGAAAGAAGACTGGGATAGACAATTAACATACCTAAGTCTATTAACATCCCCAAGTCTAGCTCTGTGGCCTTGAATCACAGAATCTCAGCACCCAAAATACTAGGGACTTTTAGGGGCTCCTGGGTGACTCAGCCAGTCAAACGTCCTACTTTGGCTCAGGTCATAATCTCATGGCTCTTGGGTTCAAACCCCACAGAGGTGGCTCTGTGCTGCCACCTCAGAGCCTGTGGCCTGCTTCGGACTTGTCCTACTCTTTTTGGATAAGATAGATCTGGGTTTAAGTCTCAACTGCAGAACCCAAGATCTGTGAGAAATTTGGCTGGTTAACATAAATTTCATGAGTCTCACATGCCTGGTTTGTAAAAAATAAAATAGAATTTACTTCATGGACTTCTTGTGATTATTAAAGGAGATAATTGCATGAGGATTTTGAGTAAAACTGTTGACTTTTTAGAAAACACATTTGGGTGGTTTGTAGAAATTCAAGTATTTATCTTATCAATGTTGTTTGTGTCTGTTGCCGCAGCTTAGGCTATGTATGATCCTTGGTGAGGAAGAAAGAGAAGGAAAAGGAGAAGCAAAGGGAGGAGGGAAGGGAAAGCATCACCAAAACTTACACTCTAGATGAATAATCAAACCTTCCAGCTTTATCCTAACTCTAAACTTGAGATGAAAAAGGTGCCAGTGAGAGACGATTCTTTTATCTTAAGGTAAACATTTTAATCCTCTCTGGGAGGGTGATCTTGGACTCATACTATTGGAATTTGCGTATCGAATGCTTCAGCTCAGCAGGTGCTGGATGGGTTTACCTGAGAAACAAAGAAAGCATTTTACTTCTACAGTAAAAGAATTATTTGGAACCTGGCAGACTGCTGCCTGATACTCCATCTCCAAAGAAAGAATTAGATACAGTTTAGAAAAAAAAGTGCCAAAATGAAAGTCTACTCTGGTACTAAGAGGAGAGACATCTATCATGGTTACAAACGGCACTGAAGTGGATCTCCAATTGCTTTTTCAAAGTCTAAGTGAAATCTAAGTCTACTTGTTTCTTATGCCTGGGGAAGGATAAAGAAAGGCTAGAGATTAAGGCAAACTCATAATGGTTGTCCTGTTTGAAACTGAGAATATTTAAAAATACAGCTATTTCAAAAAGATAAGCTAAAACTGCTCTAGAATTACTTACTGGCATTTGTTAGCATACCTTTACGTGTATTTTTTACACTATTACCTTTTTAACTTAATAACTCAAACAGTGGGTTGAGACAAATAGAATACAGCAAAAAATTTTGGCGGGGGGAGGGAAAAGAAGTACAACCCTAGAAGTACCTGAGACGGCACTAGTAATAAGGAAACTCCAACCTTACCAAGACCTGGAACAGCGATGAGCGGTCATCAGCTGAAAGTTAGAAGTAGTCATCAAGGAGCTTTTCCCTGAAGACCATTTAAATCCATATCTGGAAAATGAGTTAAGTGGGTATAACAGCTTCTGAGAGTGTGGCTGTTGGTTTGTATTGACGACAGCCTTTTCTGAGAAATAGATATCTATTTACTAGGCACTGTCTCTCATTGAAATGTCTAAATTTTAATATCTAAGCCATAAGCAAAAGGTTTAGCAAATGGCATTTGATTTCCTATCCTTTTAATTAAAAAAAAAAATCCTGCTTAGAGCAAGGCTTGGTTCAGAATTTGAACAACTTCTTGACATTTTCAAGGCTAAGGCATTTGAGCACCTTCTTATACATCCTAATAGACATGAAGTCATACTGGTAATTTCCATCTTAGACAAATAAAGGTCATTGTATTCTTAGACCAATAAAAGTTTAATAATAAATGTAGAATCAAGAGGGTTGTACTCCAGGCTAAAGGCCATTTAAAATTTTTGAAATGAAATCTTTATCCCAGAATTTTTCTGGGAAAATGCCAAGAAATAGAAACGGGATGCCAGATGGGTTTTTCTTTTTTCCAGCAAATCGACAAACTCTAAAAAGCGACTGCAAAATCTTGGAAACTGTAGTCTAACCAACCAAAGAGAAGAAAAGCCATGATCCTATCAACAAAATGCTCAAGTCTCATCAGAATGGGCCAGATTTTAAGTCCATATGTTTGGGGACTAGAACCATTTAGAAGACTTGACCCTGGCCACATGTAGTTAGCAGAGCAGCGATCTCTCCAATCCTCCCCCTCATCTTTCCTCAGCAATATTTACAACTGAATTGATGTGGAGCGGGAATCCACATGACGCCCAAAGGAGAATGGAATACCAGACAATCTCTGAATTCGGTTATTTCCAACCAAGGGCTCTGCTAGTCTGAGGAACTTTCACCTGCAAGGTTCTTGGGGTATTAACCAATACAAATCTTTCAATGGTGTATTGGCAGACAAAGCAAAATAACTCACCCAGGGCTGGCTCTGGAAGCCTGATAGGTATCAGTGTGGAAGTGGTCGAGAATGCTGGTTTGGGGCCCTGTCTTTGTAGAGACCTCCAAATACAGTTATTCTGAGGTGGTAAGAGTTGGTACTTCAACACATGAGGTTTGGGGAGGCATGATTCAAGCCATAAGAGAGAGTCAGAGAGGGAGCAGAAAGACTAGTTAGAAATGTCGACGATGGCTAGTCAGAATAACTGAAGCTTGCACTGGGCCTAGAGGTAGAGGAGGAAATGGAGAGAAATGGACACATTTGGGATACATTTTAGTGGCATATTCGTTAGAAATTGCTGAAGAACTGGATGTGAGATATGAGAGTAAAAGAAGAAATGCAAGCAAGGGTGCCCTCTAGACTTGTCTTGAGAAATCTCGGGATGCCATTATTAGTTGTACAAATCTAGGCAAGTCATCTTACCTCTGTTTCTCAGATTTTTTATTTGTAATTTTATAATATATATCTAATGAATAGGGGAGTTGAGAGGATAAAGTTTGCTAAAGTATGTATGAAGTACTGAACTATATGTTATTAGGTATTTGTATATATGTTTGTATATATAATATATAATATATATGTTAAATTAGGTATATATTGATTTTGATTAATTTTTTAAATTAATTTTTTGTAACATAATGATACCCATGGGTAAAATATCCAATCCAAGAAGTAGAATGCTTCCAGTAACTTCCATCTACCTATTTTCTGGTCCCTATGCTATCCTTCTGCAGGCCACTCCCGCTATGAAAACAATTGTTCTGAATTTTGTGTTGATCGTATTTTGATTTTATTTTCATAATTCATAATTGCTTATCATATATTTATACTTTAATGATATGTTTTCTTATTTTACTTGATACTGAACTTCGTGAAAGGTATATCACACGTGCTTTTTCATTCAATATTCTATTACTAAGATTCATCTCTGTTGTTGTGTTGAGCCACAGTTCATTCATTTTTACTACAGTATAACATTCCATTGGACACTGCCTTTTATTAATTCTTCTACTGATGCACATTTGGGTTATTGTCAGTCTTTTTCTAGTTTTTAAAGGACTTTTCTGGATATTGTATGCACACCTATCTGTGCATATGTATGGAAGGATTCGTGTTGGGTTTACCTTGCTACCTGAAATGTAAGCTAACTGGCAGCATGAAATTTACCTGGAAACTTGCTAGAAACATGGAATTTTGGCTCATGCCTGAAAATCTGCAATTGACCAGGGTCTCTGCTGTATTCTTATGCATATTAAGGCTCAAGAAACACTGTAGAAAGGGAATTGCTGGGTTCTAAGATACATGAACATTCAACTTTGCATGATAATGCCGATTGTTTACCTAAGTAGTTACACCAGTTTACATTCACACCATTAATAAATAAGAAGAGTCACATCTCCTCCAACCCTTTAAATTGTCAGCCTTAATTTATGACAATTGAGTAGTCAAAATGACTATTTTTTAAATCTATTCTATCATTTTAATTTTTGTTTCCCTAATTTCTAATGAGTTGAACTTCTCTTTTTAAAATTTTTTGGGGGGCAGTGGGAGTCATAGTGGTTTAGGTCAAACCCCTCTTCAGGATTTCGTCCATTTTAAAATTAGAACATCTGAAAAAAAATAAATAAAATAAAATAAAATTAGAACATCTGGCTTTTTCTACTGATGTGGTGAGATGCTTTATTTTATTCTTGTTATTAATCCCTTGTAGGTTATCTTCTCTTAGTTCTGCCTGTTCATTCATTTCCTTTTAGAATATATTTTGATGAGTGGAGGGCCTTAATAATGACATAGTCAAGTTTATCATTCTTTTCCTTAATTACTTGTCTTGAATAATTGTCCTGACTCCACCTCAGAAATATATTCATGTCTATTGTCCTAAACATTTGCAATTTTGGTGATGGACACTTAAGTTTCTAATCTATTTGGAATTGATTTTTGTATGTGAAATAAAGAATCCAAGTTTATTTTTTTTTCTCATGAATTATCAAATTTTCTGGTTATTTTAATTGACTGGTTCTTTCTCTCCCTAATGATATGCAATGTGTTTCTCATATATCATATTTTCACATAAATGTGAATATGGTTATATATTTTCTATTCTATCCTATTGGTCAGTATTTCTATTCTTTCTCAGAACTACATCATCTTACTTATTATAAATGTATATTGTCTCTCAATTAGGAAACTCCTCCGTCATTTTCCATCACGTGTATTTTGGTTATTCGTGGTCTATTACTTTTCCACATATATCTTAGAATCTGTTGTCAAGTTCAAAAACAACAACAACCATGACAACAACACCTGCATTAGCAGTTTTTTTTCTTCTTCTTTCACCTTCCACTTTTCCTCTGACATCTCCCTGCCTCACCACTGCAGGGAGAAGGTTTTCTAGTTTTCGAAAGTAGAATATTCTATCTGTCCATTAATCAACGTTGGAGACTGTAGTTTCAATCTTCTAGATCTTTGCTGATTTTTAATCTGCTTGAATACTAAAAATTGAAAGAAGTGCTTTGAAATCTACCACAATGCTTTTAGATTTTTTCAGTATCCTCCTATAGTTATATTAATTTTACATGGATATTTTAATATTATCAAGAAGGGCAAATATATTTAAAACTATTATATTTTTCTGCCATATTAAATTTTTGGTTGTGATAGGGTGAAATTTCTAATTGCTAATAGAGAATTTTATCTTTTTTTTTTTTTTACCTTTTACACTTTGCTTTTTCCTGTTAGTATGAAAAACTGTATTTTTTTAGCTGATAAATTTGCTGTAATTGTGATTGCCGAACTGCCATTCAAATCATCCATCCTATCTTTCGATTTCTGTCTGTCCCATTTAAAAAAATATTCCTTTTTCCTTTGTCACTTTTAATTTTAATAAATTAAATCTTTATTTTTTCTTAGCTAACTTTGAAAATCTATATTGGCTTTTAATTTATATACTATAATCATTTTTCCTATTCTTAAAATTTTACTATACAGAATTATGTTAGGCAAAAAAAAAAATGAAATAATATGTTAACCCCTCTACCGCCAATGATAAAAGGACTTAAAACATGTTCACTTATTTTACTTTTCCTAATTTATATATTTTTATTTATCAATTATATGTAAGATTTCTATTATCCTTTTAAAAATACACAAGTTAGACATAATAATTGTAACTGGATCCTTATAATGTTTTATTTATCAAATATTTGTCCTTTACTTTGTTTAATTTTCTCCTTGGAGATCATTCTTTATAATTTTCTAGTTGCGAAACCACAATGTGTCTTTATTCTAAATTGTTTGAAAAAATTTTTTGCAAATATGCAGTTGATCCTTAAACAATGCTGGGGTTGGGTCCAAACCCTCTGCACAGTGGAAAATCCGCATATAATTTTGACTGCTCCAAAACTTAAATACTAATAGCTGAAGCATAAGTAGCATCAATAGGCAATTAACATATTATTAGTAGGTTATACGTACTATATACTGAATTCTTACAATAAAGATGCCAGAGAAAAGAAAACGCTATTAAGAAAATCATAAGGAAGTGAAAATACATTTAGTGTACTGTACTGTTTTATCAAAAAAAGAAAAATGAAACAAAACAAGCAAAAAACAACCCGTGTATAAGTGGACCCATGCAGTTCAAACCTGTGTTGTTCAAGAGTCAACTGTATATTATCAGTTGTTTACTCAAAGTGCTTAAAGATGTTATACCATTATCTCCAGACTTCCTTTTGTGTGTGTGTGTGTGTGTGTGTGTGTGTGTGTGTGTGTGTAAATCATTCTAACTGATGTTCCTTTGTAAGTCATTTTATCCTACTGGATTAATGACTTCAAATTTTTTTATCAATTAAAAAATTTTTCAGCTATTGTTTTTTTCAATATTTCCTCTCCTGTATCCTCTGAATTTCATTATTTTGTTTTCTATCTCATCATTTTTTTACAGCACTTTCCAAATGTTTCCACTTATATATCTTTTTTTAAGCTTACTTATTTATTTTGAGAGAAACTGAGTGTGCAAGTGGAGAGAGGGGCAGAGAAAGAGGGAAAGAGAGAATCCCAAGCAGACTCTCCACCGTCAGCACAGAGCCTTTGCTGGGCTCAAACTCACAAACCATGAGGTCATGACCTGAGCTGAAATCAAACGACAGAGATTTAACCGATGGAGCCACCCAGGCACCCCTCTACTCACCATCTTATAGATCATTAACTCTCTTTTGAACTGTACTTAATATGTTCTTCATTTATTCATTAAGTTGTTTTTTATCAAGAATATTTTTTATTGTTAAAACTCCATTTTTTGTCTCAACAGTTATATATTACAGCTCTAAAATTACCATTCGTTTTTTTCTTTTCAAATCTTTCATGTTTATTTGTGTTTCCAACCACAGTTTTACTTTTTACAGCCACAAAATTTGCTCCTTCAAGGTGTATAATTCAGTAGGTTTTTAAAATACATTCAGAGTTGTGAAGCCATCACCAATAACTAATTTTAGATTTCTCTTGTTAGGACAAAAACACATAACATTATGCTGACCATCTTAACCATTTTTAAGTGTAGTGTTAAATATAATCGCATTGCTGTGAGACACATCCCGAAAATATTTTTATCTGGCAACATTAAAACTCTATATCCATTGGACACTGATCACCCTTCACTTCTCCCTCCATACTTGCTACTTGCTAATCAGGTTTCTCCTTTCTGTTTCTAGGATTTTGACTATTTTGGATATTTCTTTTTGTATGTTTATTTATTTATTTTGAGAGAGAGAGTGGGGGGAGGGACAGAGAAAGAGGGGGAGAAAGGCTCCCCAGCAGGCTCCACACTGTCACCACAGAGACCGACGTGAGGTTCCAGCCCACCAATAGTAAGATCATGACCTGAGCCGAGATCAAGAGTCAGACGCTTAACTGACTGGGGCACCCTGGTGCCCCTGATATTTCTTATGAATGGAATCATATTTCATATGCCCTTTTGCTCCTGGCTTAGTCACTTTGCATAATTTCCTCTAGGTTCCCCCATGTTGTGGCATGGATTTCCTTCCTTGGAAGGCTGTGTAATTAATATCCATTGTGTGTGTTCATCACATGTTCTTTAACCATTCATCTGTTGATGAACATTTGGGTTGCTTCCACTTCTTTGTTACTGTGAATAATGCTAGAGTGAGATGGGTGTATAAGTATCTCTTCAACATCCTGCTTTGAATTCTCCTGGATAAACACCCAGAAGTAGGTTTACTGGATATACAGTAATTTTATTTTTAATTGTACAAGGAACCTCCATACTATTTTCAACAATGGCTACACCAGTTTACATTCCTACCAATACTGCACAAGGGTTCCAACTTCTCTGCACCTTTGACAACACTTACTATTTTCTGTTATTTTAATAGTGACCATCCTGATGGAAGTGAGTTAGTATCACATTGTGGTTTCGATCTGTATTTCCCTAGTGGTTAGTGATGTGGAACATCTTTTCATGTGCTTATTGATTATTTGCATGCCTTCTTTGGAGAAATGTGTATTCTTTGGCTCATCTTTTCATTAGGTTATTTGGGATTTTATTGTTTTTGTTTTTGTTGAGTTGCAGAAGTTCTTTATGTATGCTGGTTATTAACCACTTATTAGATATATAACTTGCAATTATTTTCTCCCAATCCATAGGTTGCCTTTCCACTCTATTGATTGTTTCTTTTGACACGCAGCCATTTTTGAAATTTGATGTAGTTACATTGGTCTATTTCCTATTTTGGTGCCTACTTTGTTGTCACCTTTAAGAAATCAATGGTTCTTAAAATATCTGCTCTACTTAGGATATTGAATATTAAAACAAAAGTTACTCATTGTCATTTATTTAAAAACAAAAACCAACCAAATAAAAATAAATCGGCAAGATCAAGAACATGGGTCTTTGGAATGCTTTAAGGGACATTTTATGGTTTAATTTACTGCTCAGCCTTTTGTATGAAGTCATTACAACAGTTGACTCTATCATCATTCAACCAATGTTTTTCCATTTTACATCACAAAGTGCTATGAGCAAGAACACTGATTTTGGAAAAACTTGAACAATAAAAACAACAACAACAAAACTCTTATGCATGAGCTTTATCTCTGCATTTTAGTAGCAATGCAATAAGACAGGTAGTTTTATTTCCTCAGTTTCAGTTTTACAATTATGATAACCAATGCTAGGTTGTGAGAAAGAGTCAATGAATACATCTGGGTGAGAGTGTCACGTACGTAGGAGGTGTTTTATTTTTTCAACATAAATTTACTGAAGTCCATATACAGTCATTATTCTGAACACAGGGCTAGAGCTGGCAGAGGAGAGCGAGTTCTTTGCCTTTGTGGTATTTACTGTTAATTGTGGGGAGATAAACATGTCCATAAATATATTGTGCATAAGACAATGTCAAGCTCTAACAAGCCCTAAAAATACAGGGTTGCCTGGGTGGCTCAGTCAGGTAAGGATCTGACTCTTGATTTTGGCTCAGGTCATGATCCCAGGGTCATGAGATCAAGCCCTGTGTGTGGCTCTGTGCTAGGTGTGAAACCTGCTTGAGATATTCTCTCTCTCTCTCTCTGCTCCTACCTTACTTGAGTGCACTCTAAATAAATAAATAAATAAAAAAGCAGGGGAAAGGACAGAGAGCAACGGGGTGTCCTTTTTTATAGGAAGTGATTAGTGAAGTCCATTCTAAGCAGATGATTTTAAACAGATCAGAATTAAGTAAGAAAATAAACTGTATCAAGAGTTGGGGCACAGTTGAGACAAATCCAAGAAACCTGAACCAAGAGTATATTTGGTGTGTTCAAGGAACAAGGATACCAGTGTGGCTGAAGAGAAGTGGTCAAGAAGAGTGATGAGGGAAAAAAGATCTTGAAGGTTCTGGTAAGAGTTTCAAATTTTAAGTGTGATGAGAAGATATTTTAGTTATTTAAATTGGGATACTTGACATATTTTTCAGGGATCATCCTGGGTGTTTCATGAAAATAAACCGTGTGATTCAGCTCTTGAATCCACTTTGAAATCCACTGTGTAGCTGTAGTGTTAATTTAGAAGGGAGATGGTTGGTGAATTGGACCATTAGTGGCAACCAGTCAGATTTATGATGTATTTCGAAAATCTAGCCAGAAAGTTTGTTGACAGATTAGGCGAAAAAATATGAAAATTAGAAAAAATATATAGAAATGTTATTGACAGATTAGATATCCAATATTCAGGTTTTAAAGGAGAAAATATTCTATTCAAAATAGATTTAATAGAGAGAAGTGGATGATCCCACAAATGAAAGTAGACTGAAATATTTTATGTAAAGTCAAGAGACCAAAGTGGAAGCAATTGTACTGGAACTTGCCAGAAAAGGCCTGACTCAAGACTGACCTTCTTGACTTGTTCTTCCTCCCCACAGTTTGATTTCAGCAACTGTTCAAAGACCACATCTTCAGAACTTACCATCAGGCCCTGGGTTTTGTCAGGGCTGGGAAGAGGGAATTTACAGACACACATGTAAACACAGTTAAGCCCCTCTTAGTGCCATGGGAGCCTACTGAGTTAGAACATGCACTCTGGCAGTAGGGATCCGGTCTCACGCGAGGAATACAACACTTAAAATATATCTGACCTTACATTCTGTTTTTTTTCTCCCCTGTTAACGAGGAATGTATCGCATAGATTTTTTTTTTTTTGAGCTAAATATATAAAAAGCATTCCCTGAAGTATCTAATACATAATAAAATTTAAGTAAATATTATTATTACAATTAAGTCTTTTCCCTAGAAAGTCTTTCCTTAACCAGGAAAAAAAATCGCCACTCCTTCTCTATCCTCTTATCCCTTCAGGTAGTTTTTTTTTCTTTTTTTTTTTCCCATAGCTCTTATCACTGCCTGACATTAAGTCATGAAGTACATGTTATTCTTCTATTGCTTGAATTCTTTATGAATGCCAATTTTGTGAAGGGAGGAATTTGTTAGTCTTGTTTTACTGAATCCTAATATCTAAGCCATTTCTGGCATAGAGTAGAATCTCAATAAATATTTGTTGAATGAACTAACGAAAAAGGTACCGATGGAGACATAGCAGGGAAAGTCATTAATTCTAGCTCAGAATTTTGATGAAGTATTTCCAGGGGCATCTAGGTGGTTCAGGAGGTTAAGCTTCTGACTTTGGTTCAGGTCATGACCTCACGGTTCGTGGGTTTGAGTCCCAAGGCGGGCTCTGTCCTGACAACTCGGAGCCTGGAGCCTGCTTCAGATTCTGTGTCTCCCTCTCTCTGACCCTCCCCTGCTCACACTCTGACTCTCTCTCTCTCAAAAATAAATAAACATTAATAAAAAGGATTTTCATTTGTTGGGGCTCCTGGGTTGTTCAGTCAGTTAAGTGTCTGACTCTTGGTTTCAGCTCAGGTCATGATCTCATAGTTCATGAGTTTGAGCCCCATGTTGGGTTCTGCACTGACAGTGCAGAGTCTGCTTGGAATTATCTCTCTCCCTCTCTCTCTCTGTCCATCCTTGCATCTCTCTCTCTCTCTCTCTCTTTCAAAATAAGTAAAAAAGAATAAAAATTAAAAAAAGAATTTTCATTTGTATAATAAAGGATTTTCTTTTTATGATAAAAGATTAATTTTCTCTGATAAAGTTCAGAGAGATTTATGGGAAAGGAACAGAGTAGCTTAAGGTGAGTCTTGAAAGTCTTGTAGGTGTATTCAAGTGGAAGGGGCATAAAGAGATTCTAGGAAGAAAGGACAAGTTTCCATGCACACCAGAGCAAAACCAACTACAAACTGGTATGTATGGTTGCAGTATCAAGTGATTTCCTATGGTACCTGGTGAAGCCTGGCAAGGCCTGGTAAGAGATAGGACTCTAGAGATAACCAAGGACCAGACCACAAAGAAAATTTTATATCCTGTTATGCTGTAGTGAGGAGCCTATATCACATCTTGAAAATCATGGCACATGGGGGCGCCTGGGTGGCCCAGTCAGTTAAGTGATTGCCTTCGGCACAGCTCACAATCCTGCGGTTCATGAATTGGAGCCCCGTATTGGGGTCCTTGCAGGCAGTGTGAGCCTGCTTGGGATTCTCTCTCTCCTCTCTCTCTGTTCCTCCCCTGCTTGTGTTCTCTCAGGTAAATAAACTTAAAAATAAAAAAAGAAGAGAAAATTATGGTGCATCATTATGTAGTTTCAAGCAGGTAAATAATAAAAGACCAGGTTTAGATGTTAGAAATTCACACTGGTCACATCGTGGTTGATGAAGTTAGGCAAAACATGAGAATCTTGAAAATTGAGCAAATTTTAAAATAAAGCAGTGGCAGTGGGACTAGAAAGGGGTTTATCTGAGACACAATCTATTTCTTAAAACCTAGAATGTATTCTCTTTTGTACAATAGAACTCACATTTTAAAGGGACAAGACACCATGTTGGCGATACTCTGGGTCAACCAAAATGTGAAGGGGAAAGTACCACCTGGGAGAAGTGAATCTCGGGGCCATCAGAGTGAGTTGAAGAGGCATGGGACCTCTCTTATTTTATGTTGCTTAAATTTCTACTTTGCCTTGCATGTGGTGGTTGTTTAGTTCCTTCTATTTTATTAGGAAGCAAAATCTGCTGAATGGATCAGTGAATAAGCAAATATAACTGGCCGCATACTTTAAAAATGTATTTCTATTTATTTCATATACTTTTGGCATGACTTCTTGAACTTTTACAACATTGTTATTTTATACACATTTTTAGTTTCATTTGTAAAGTGGTTTTAAATTTCACTTTAAATCAAACGAGTATTTTCTGTTACTCGTGAGCAAAATGTGAAACAAGTATTTATGATGGTTGCAAAATGCAACCAAAGAAAAATCTGAGGCCATCATTATGATGAAATTACAGCTATACAGAAAACTGGAACCCAAAACATAAAAGATTACAAGGAAATAAATCCATAGCCCTTTGTAAAACCAACCTTTTAAACTCTCCAGTGTTTCTGAAAACAGCTATTACCAGTTGGAGAACTTTTAACTAAGAAATCAACATTCCTCTGGCTCATTTAGTGGTCTATCATCCATCTGTGTTTTTTGTACTTATTAGGGCATGATAATTTCTTACAAACCTCAAAGCCTGACTACATCATAGTTCTCCTTCATCATAAAGGCATGGCCTAGTCCTGATCTTCAAAGGGAGATGTTGAGAATAAAGGGGAATAGTTTTCATTTTTCCATTTTCCTCCAAAATCAGAGTCTATAGTTAAGTCTCCAGTGAATTAATCTTAGGAAAGAAAGAACCCGTATGCCCTATTGCTTTAATCCATTCATGGGATTGTTTATCGAGGAAGATAAAAAATCAGAATCTTTGTTTTTAGTGAGACAGCTGAGAGAAAGTCCTATTTTAAGTTCACCCTGTTTTTGAGCATTTCCCCTGGTACACTTATTGAAAATTTAATCAATTAAATTCTGAGCCATCTCTCTTAAGTGAGTACCAGCCACTCTGGAGAGAAAGGACCATAGGCAGACAAGAAGGATATGCAAAGCAACTCTCAAATTAGTTGGACAGAAGAAGTGTCTCATTATAGCTTTATGAAGTTAGTGTTTTTAATTCCTTGCTTACACTAGAAGAAACTGATGGCTAGAGAATTTAAATAAATTAGAATACAAGAAAAATAATATTTATTCTTATGTATGTATATTGCTAACAATAAGCTTCTTTCTGTTCTGCTTCCGTAGAGAAAAGGACTCTTCTGCTTTTTAACTGTTTGTGATTTCAATGGCTTGATCGCACTTTTGCCATTGTTTTTAAAGACATGTATCACTGACCATCAGTGTAAGAATCCTCATGTGTGTTCTTAAAAAGGTGGACTCCTACGTTGTTTAATTTACTGGGTCTGTATATCTGAGACACTGTGTCTGCTAATCTGTATTTAGAAAAGCATTTCATCATGCTGATTATACACAGGCAATGTTGAAAAACACCACCCCAGCTGGAGTGGCAGTGAGGGAAGGAGCAAAGAGCAGATAAAGAGAGTCTCCAATACCCTTTCCTCTGTAGGGCTGTCATAGTGAGTGAAGAAGCAAGCAGGAAGCTTCTCTTCTCCACCTCTGCCCCGAACGGATGGGGTCTGGCCTCTAGAAAGGGGAGCTGTTTTAAAATAGTATCTAACTAGTGCTTTCCCCAAATGCTTCTACATGAAAGTGTCATGGTGCTTAATTTGGTCCTTGTCAACCAACCACAACTACAAAGGAAATTGCTGTTTAAAAGCTATAGTTTTGCTTTTTTTGACTTAAGAATAACATATGACTTTGGATAGAGATAAATCAAAGGCTTTTAAAGATATAGACTTCCATCTGGACAAGATGTTTTCCCTAAGTGATATGGAGACAAAATTCATGTCTATAACATCTATAACATTCTTGCTAAAGAGAATTTGTGGCATTCTCTACTACCTACATGAGAGTAGGTTTCAAAAGATCAGTGGTGACGTTTTTAAAGATAGCGCCAGGAAAATTTTATTTTTATTTCTTCTATATTATAGCTTATTGGGAGAAGGTTAGATTTTTTTAAGTTCATACCAAGAAATGGCCTGAGAGTACAGTCACAGCTTAAGCAACTTATCTTTATGTAGAAAAGACATGACAATCAAAACTATACAGTGTACGTATTCTAATATATATCTCACATGGCTGCCAGTCAAACTCGGTCTTTACTGAGAAATTTGATGATAGGCTATTTTACCATAAGGTAGAGTTCATTAAAAACATTCTGTTAAAACAGTATGCTTTAGAGAGATGCTTTCTTTGTTCTAGACACAACTGAGGCTATTATATGTACTCCTATGGGTGAGGTATGTTTTTGACTGATATTTGCCCCCTGACATATGCCTTATTGTTAACTGGGTAAAGAAGTTATTTCTTATCAATTATTTTCTCTATTACTTCCCATTGTGAAGAATCATGGATATCCATAATACAGAATGCCTGGATTCTGCTATTGCAAATGTGTTGGCTTCAAGATAAATTGATTTTCTAAAGTCTCATTTTCAAAACATTTATATACATTCACATTTTAAGTCCTGGCAGTTGTCTACCATTTTTGCTGAACAACTAAGCAGTGATTTCTGAGATCTTATAACTCTTTCTTGTTTAATAGAATATCATTACATATAAATCAGCAAAACCAACAGTAATGGAAACAACGTTAAATATCCAAGAAAGTTGTGAGATTTAAGAATTCTGATATTGTGATTTACATAAAATGGATATTTGGTCATTCCAATGACCAAAATGTATTCCTCATATATATATTGTCTTTGTCCATGGTTCTTGGCTCAAGCTCCTAAAGTATTTGGTATTCCCTTTTATAAGAATAATAGCTGTCCTTCGTTATGAAAGAGAAGTCACTTTTGGAAAGCATTTTGATAACCCAAGGACGAGGATCGATTGCCAGGAGAACCAATCATGTGATTAAAGGGTTGGAATATTCGTGCTCCCTTCTCACTTCCAGGGAATTGAAAGGGGCTGGAAATTGAGTTCATTTGCGAATGGTCAATGATCTAATCAGTCCTCTGTGTAGCAAAGTCTTCATAAAATTCCTAAACAATAGGGTTCAGAAAGCTTCTGAAGTGGTGAGTTTGTGGAGGTTTGGGGAGAGTGCTGCTTCCTGGAGAGGACATGGGAGCCCTTGGCACCTTGCCTTGTGCATCTCTTCTATCAGGCTATTCCTGAGTTCTATCCCGGTATAAAAAACTGGCAATCTAGTGAGTAAGCAGGCCTCCTGAGTTCTATGAGCCACTATAACAAATTATTTGTACCCAAGGCGGGGGTCGTAGAACCTCTGATTTGATAGCCAGTTGATCAGAAGTACAGATAATGAGCTGGGCTTATGATTGCCATCTGAGGCAAGGGGGTGCAGGGAGTCTTGTAAGACTGAACCCTAACCTGTGAAATCTGACACTGTCTTTAGTAGATAGTGTCAAAATCGAGTAGGATTATAGGACACCAGAGAATGACTTAGTGAGGGGAATCCCCTCCCCCAACAGGAACTGAAATTGGGGTCTGTACACCTTTAAGTACATACTATGAGATGTGTTTCAGAGCTGTTTGCAAATGGATGCTAGAAGCAAACAATTTATTTAGTGAAAAACTCTATTCAACATAAGTAAAATATTGCAGGCTAAAGATATTTAAAAACTTTTTATCTTTTTTTTTATATGTGAGAGGTATGAATTTCAAAAGAAAAGACAGTGATGCCATTTGCTGTGTTTTATTTTGCTATTAGCTTGTTAAACATAACATGCAAATGATTAAAAAGAAACATACACATGACTTAGAGTAAAAAATAATTCTTGAAAAGAAAAGTTTCATTAGGTAACCATATAAATCCTTAATGCTAAATATATCACCTTATGTGTATGGGGCTTCGTAAATTTGGTCTAGTATTTTGCAAAATCATTGGTCTCAAAATTTACCACCCATTTTTCAGCGAAACAAATCTGAACATTGAAACTTGAACACTGAGATAATTTGGTTCAAGACACTAAACACCCATACGTGGGTAGCCCATGCTTTTTGGCACGTCGAGTTAAGATTTAGGAATTATAATGCTGGGCTGACCTCTATGTAACCAGTAGAAGACTTTGCACATCATTTGACAGTAGAGATGTAGAAAACACGAAATTTACAAATAAAGCATATGTTTGTTGTCTATGTGTGTGTCTGTGTCTGTGCTGGTGATGAAATAGGCCTGCCTTTCATCTTTTCTTTAAAAACAAAAGTGGTAAAAATGTTTACAAAACATTTCCCTTAGAAGTTAAAATTCGTGGAAGTAAGAAACAGCGACAAAAAATGAATACTATGAAAACTGACACACACACACACACACATACACACACACAAACATAACCCTAAAATGTTGCTCCGGGGTCCACCTCAATAGAATTGGAATTCGTAGATATTAATTAACGGTGATTTCATTTGCTACACGTAGACATTCGTACATTTCGGGAGGCAGACTGGTTTGCGTGAGACGGTTGCCATCCAAACGCAAATGCTTGATCTTGGAGTAGGATAATGGTCCCAGGATCTTACAGAAGCTCTTTACTTCGAACTCTGGAAATTAAAGAGTAGAAAATGTCCATTACTTTTTTAGTACAAGGGCTTGAACTGATCACTTAAAAAATGTCCAATTCATAATAATGTCTACTAAGACTCCTTTACACTTATTTGCTGGATCTCTGAATTTGGAACTGCAATAGGCATATTTCAGGCTACCAAAGTACACAGCAATATTTAGTAAAGAATGTTTACGGTAGAGGGGCACCTGGGTGGCTCATTCAGTTAAGCGTCTGGCTCTTAAGGTTTCAGCGCAGGTCATGATCTTACAGTTTCATGAGTTTGAGCCCTGCGTCTGGCTCTGTGCTGACAGCATGGAGACTGCTTGGGATTCTCTCTTTCCCCTCTCTCTCTGCACCACTCCTGCCCATGCTGTCTCTGTCTCTCTTAAAATAAACGATAAAACTGGGGCACCTGGGAGACTCAGTCAATTAAGAATTTGACTTTGGCTCAGGTCAGGGTCTCATGGTTGGTGGGTTTGAGCACCACATCTGGCTCTGTGCTGACAGCTCAGAGCCTGGAGCCTGCTTCGGACTCTCTGTCTCCCCCTCTCTCTGCCCCTCCTCTGCTCACGTACTCTCTCTCTCTCTCTCTCTCAAATGAATAAATATTAAAAAAAATAAAAATAAATAAATAATAAAAGAAACAAATAAGAATACTTATGGTAGATCAGGACATTCAGTCGAATGTTTGAGAGAATAGAACTTATTAATGATCGGTTCTGCATTTAGAAATACTGGATTTTAAGAGGCATTCAATTAATGCATCGTATTATCTGAGCACTCTTCAAAATGTTTAGTCCTGCTGAAGAAATCTAAGATTGGGGCTGTTGTGTGAGCAACCTCGCCAATACAAGCATCTTGAGGTTTTGCGTCCTGAAATAAGAGACTAGATGACCTCTGAAGAGTTTCCAACAACCACCCTTCCTGACAATAATTCCAAACTCAAGCCGAAAGCAAATTACAGAATGTCCGTGATCAGAGCTCGTGTCCTTTTCTTCTGTGGGAGAAAAGCTGCCCCAAATGAAACACTGATTTAGTTTTGAGTAGAAACTGAGACTGCTCTTAGATTGCATGATCTATGTGTGTACATAGAAACCGCTTATGTTTGCTCAAGTCTACTTCAGATTAGCTTATCTGGTCCCCTGCGTGTTATTTTCTTTCATTCTTTTTTTTTCTTTCTTTCATTCTTAAATCCTAGTTAACAATGACTTCAGCGGGGCCTAACGCACTGTTCTCTCCACTACGATGCGGTCTTTAAATAACTCATCAGTCAAATTTCAGAGATCTTATGGTACCTATCTCTAAGAAAGCATGGAACAATGGAAAAAATGTGGGTTTAGACCTATATTAGTTTTCTATCTCTGCCATTTATCATCGGGTGACTTTGGAACATTTATCTGATCTTCTTATTAGCTATAACGTATCTATCACACTGAGTTACATGGCGATCAAAGTGATTATACAGGTGTGGAAGCCACTTCGCACACAGTACTAGCACACTGTATATGCTGAATAACTACTGATGTCCTTTAAACTTTGCTCTCTATTCCAAATTAGGAAAATCTGTGACGAGGTTAAGCTTAAAGTTGCAAGCTTGATATATGCAATACTCTTTGACTATTTATTTCTAATATTAGGAAAACATGAAGGGGCTCTTTGTATCTTAAGAGAATGTGGACAATTGCTATACATAATTATTATGTGGAAAAATAAGATGAATTGCATACATGCAAAGTCAAACAACAAGAATACTTGAAATGGATATACCTAAATGTCAAGGATGAGAAAGGAAGAAGAGTCACTAAACACTCTTTTTCAAATGACTGTGAGGTGTGGTTTCAAGCTCAGCTTGACACTGAGTGACCACTGGCATTTCTTCCATAGACCCCCTTTCTCATCTCCTGTATCACCTCTTCCTTCCTGTACTCATACTGGTCTTTATACTTCCAGATGTTCCTGTATCCATATGTCTTCCCTTTCTTGTCTCCAAGTATGAGGTAGCCCCACTCACATAGAGAGACTCCACCAAATCTAATGGGTTTCTTCAGCCTTTAAACATCTTAAATCCCATTAGTATTTTGGGATGTCTGAGTAGCCTTCCTCCTGACCACAAATGTTTATAATATGGGACCATATATTGCTACACAGTGAGTTTTCCACTGGAAATGACTGTAAGGGTTCAGCTATGATAGCTTTACTCTATTTTGTATAACAAGCAAGATTTCCAGGCACAAGAAAGGATATGTGGCATTTCAGAGCTGGCAGTCATGGTGTCCTTCTTGGAAACACCCCGACCCTACTAAGAGTTACACAAAATTGTTGCAGAATTATAAAATATCACATTAATAAGTCACGCTGTAATTTTTTGGATAGAAATGTCAATATCTTTATCCAATATGATAAAAGCACCAACTTTCATGATATAAAGATATTCAATTTCAATAGATTACTTTGCAATATAATTGTTTTATGAGTAAATCAATGTTTCCCACCTGACTTTTTATTTAAACAACTTTGTCCATGAACCATAGGTTTTCTCCTCTGCCACCCTTTGTTAAAGAATAAGGTGGAGTACGGTAAATTTCAATTTCCCACCTGAATCTGTATGACTTTAATTGACAAATGTCCCAGAAGACCTACAGAATACATAAATAGCCCATATGGATCAGTCACACTCATACCCAGAAGAAAAATTAAAAATACACAATGGTGGCAGGAAAAAGGAAGGAGAAACTGGAAAAATCAAACAAGGTTATGAAGGAGATCTTTCATACTATTAAAAATATTCTGAACTTTCATATTTCTTTAACTCCTTTTCAAAAATTTTTAATGTTTATTTATCTTTGAGAGAGAGAGAGAGAGACAGAACACGAGCAGGGATGGGCAGAGAGATGGAGACACAGAATCTGAAGCAGGCTCCAGGCTCAGAACTGTGACATGGGGCTTGAACTCATGAACCATGAATCATGACGTGACACTTAACTGACTGAGCCACCCAGGTTCCCCTATTCCTTCCTTCCTTAATCTTCCTCACCATCTTCATAAGAACACTGTGAAGACCACACACACTGGAACACGGATGACAAAGGTAGTTGATGGTCAGTGACAGCAGAGTAACATGTGGCGTCCCAAGTAAAGCTGTCAGAGGAGACCATGAGCAGATGTGAACTGCTCTGGAGATAAGCAGGAGGGATGTTTGAAAGCCTCTGCTAGCCATTCCTCTTCTGGACTTGTTTGTTCCTCCCCCAGCTAGACCTTGCCAAGAAATAAATGTAGGACAGAAATCTAAATCACAATTGAGGCAAATAGTAACAAATACCAAGAGCTAATACAAGCAGGATGAATTAGCCCAAAATATTAAATTTGAAGAAATTTGTATTTAAGTCCTATGAGCTTAAGGGTTTCTGATCTGGGCATTCCAAAGAAAAGTCAAACATTGGATAAAGAACTGAGCTAGAATTCTTCTATGTTTGAATTAGAAGGATAGATATTTTATTGGCATTTTTACTCATTTGTATTAATGGAGCCAGAGACCGTACAGATGTTGCACAGCTCAAGCATGTAAAAACTTGAGGAAACATCAGTCAAGTACAGGCACAGCTTTCTACTTACTTTCGAGTTCATTGACCTCCAGGTAATAGTTTTCAAGGTTCTCATTGACAGTCGGTATGTTTTTAAGCTTATTATAGGAGAGATCCAGCTCAAGCAGGGATGATACGTTAAAAGAATTTCCAGGTACTCCACTATCGGCCAGTTCATTATGAGATAAACGTAGATACTGCAGTCCACTAAAACGCTTGAAATACTCATCAGGGATGTTGCTGATCTTATTGTTGTCCAAGTAGAGAGTTAGAAGAGATGCTGGGAGACCAGAAGGCAGTTTGGACATCTGATTGAAGCTCAAGTCAAGGTACTCGAGGGACTTAAGACCTTTAAAAGCAGCTGAAACAGCATCCTCTTTCAGTTGATTGTGTTGAAGGTGGACGAAGGTCAGGTTTACCAGTCCATCGAAGGAGCCAAGCTTCGTTATCTTGTTGTTCGTAAGCTGCAGGTCCACCAGAGATTTGGGGAGTGGGCCCACAGACTCCGTAAGGTTGTTGTAATTTATGTGCAGCTTCTTAAGTTGTTTCAGTTTGGAGAAAATTCTTCCTTTTATCTTGGAATTTTCTAGAAGGTTATGATCTAGAATGAGCCACTGCAGATCAGTCACGTTTTCAAAGGCCTTTTCATCAATATGGTCGATCTGGTTATTCCTAAGGTAGAGATACTTGATTCCAGGAGGCACCATCGGCACACTTTTCAGTTTCAGCTCATCGCAGTACATGGCCGTCGGATAGCTTTCAGGGCAGTTACATTCTGGTGCACAGTTTGGTGACGAGTGCCCATAAATCGATAGAGGGAAATCGTAATCTTCATAGTAGTAACTGCTGGCACCACCCGTTAATGCCAAGAGGAGAATAAACACACCTGGATTCATGTTTGGCCAATGCTTTGACTCCTAAATAAAATGAAAACATGTTATTATAAATTAGTATACCTTCAGGAAAAGGATATTGGATTTGCAGTGTTGAATGCATTAGCAAACGTGTATTTTATTATTTTATAGTATTTTTGGGGAGCACCTAATGATGTCTTTTTAATCTGTATTTAAGCATCAGGAGAAGGATGTACGTGTACAACTTCTGGGGAGGTGAACAGGTTTCAGGTCAGATTGCATATCCATGCGCCCCCTTCTGGGCGAGCCAGGCCCAACAGTCAATCTCTCTAGGTCCTTCCTTAATTAAATTCCTTCCTGCAGTAGGTTTCTGGGGGGTGCTCGCTAGCCACCATGTTAGTACACTGCTTCAGACCATCCTTCAAAACCAGAGAAGTGAAAATGAAAAGACAATTGTAAGCTGCACCCTGTACCCTACCATTCACCATCATTAAAATGTCTCTTAAGAAGACCCTCACTGGGAACACGGGCAATCTGTGGTTTTGCCTAAAGGAAAGCTATTCTTATCTATGTGTATGTGAGAGGGGGTACATTCCTTTAAAAATGTCTGGGTATTGTTGGTTCTGAGGAGGAGGGACAGAATTCGTGGTGTGTGTGTGTGCATATTATCTTGACCTGTCTTTAACATTCCGTACTTTTAGACACATTACACAACTGCGTTCTGAAATTAATATTTAGCATGTTAGTTTTAGAAATTATTTTTAATTAATCAGGGAAATGTCACAAATTCTAAAAATAATTAAACCTGTAAGGAGATCCAACTGGTAGAAAACATTATTTTCAAGTTTTGCATTAAAATTTTCCTTTCTCAATAACTCATCAGTCCTCTACCTCTTCATGCCAAAGTTTAGGAAGGCATGGCTCACTTCTCTGGATTTTAGTGCTCTCCCAGCACGGAAGTGGGAAAGAGGTAGAACTGAGGAAAGTCTGCTTTGAACAGTGGCATTTAGGAACCGTGTAGGAAAGGACAAAATTGAGGATATAAATTAAAAATAAGCTGTAACAGCGATCCTCTCCTATGAACATGTTCCTAACGTGAGACTTGATAAAGTATATTGCAGTTACTTGGGGAATAGAGGGTTAGCAGTTTAGGTAAAGAGTTGGACTTTTGTAGAGTGGAGAGTTATGGCTGAGGGGCAATGCTGGGAGGGACACCACAAAATAATATATCTTCTTGTGAGAAATACGGTACAAGCTTATGTATCTAGATCGGTTGGGATAAGCAGGAATGTTTAGTATCAGAAATTAAGACATCTTTTCTTTGCTTCAACTCGAAGTCAGAAGGCACTTTATTTTAGCAGACGAACCCCTCAAAAAAGTTGCTGGAATCACTCTGATAGCTGACATAATGTAACATGCGGCCAGATTCTCGGGAAATTATTCCCTAAGATTACGATGGCATCATTTAATTTAGCTGACAGGACTTGGCCATGAGAACAATTGCATCGTGTTAATGTAATTAGAGGATTCTTCCAAGTTATGCTATGTTAATGTTGCGAAGATTTGTCTTGCTTCATTAAAAAGCCTCCAC